>JAPQWV010000160.1:0-600000 GCA_027422505.1 Craterostigma plantagineum
TTTCTTCGCTGCAGTGTCGCAGGCTTTTCGCATACCTCTAAATCAGTTCAGTCCCTCTTCTATACGCCAGCTGGCAGCCTTTTATGTCTTGGTTTCTGCTGCAGGGGGGAGACCCTCTATAGAACTCGTCCTTTCCCAGTTTCACCTTAAATCTGCTCCCCCCTTTTTCTATTTGTGCGCGAATCCGCGCGGTCTCGTTCATTTCCTCAGTAGGGCACTCACAAAGACAAGGAGTGGCACCCTTTTTACTTCTTCGCAGCCCCCACAGAGGGTAGTGGGACTTTCCTCATCGCATTGGGTTCACCAAGCACCTCAGAGACTGCGAGGGATCCAGCCTGAATGTTCCGAGGAGAATGAGGCGGCTCTTAACCTTTTGAACCTTAGGGCCCCTGAAAAGAAATTTAACATGGTCGAGTTGGTAACCTATCCTGGCCTTCTCCATCACTCAGCCTCTCCTCAAAGTCTCTACCCTTCGATCCTAAGGGTAAGCAGGTTTCCCTCCTGCTTCCTGACCTCCTTTTTAGATTTTCCTTTCTGACTTAATATGTCTTTCTGCAGATATGTCGTTCTCTGGAGAGATGCGTTTCGTATGCTTCCTGTGAAACAAGAAGGATCCGAAGTTCCCGCTGCGTCTCACCCCTCAGCAGGTCTTGATGGGACTGACCTGCCAGCTTCGGAAGTGAAAGGAAATCCTCCTGTTGGATCTTCTTCTCCTCAGGTGGTGCTATCTGACTCAGAAGGCGATGTGAGCAAGAAGGATGCCTCGCCGGTGCTCCCAAGAAGAAAAAGAAGAAGACTGCCGTGGCAAAGGGGAAGAGGCCACGTGTGGAGACAACCTCTCCCTCTCCTGACATTCGAGTTTGCCCCTTTTGTCCACCAAAGCTCTGAGTGGGGTATCAATCAGCGGGCTGACGGGAAGATGGTGCTGGACATGCCCAACAGTTATGACTCATTGAGTCCTGAGGAGAAGATGAAGTTCATCCAGGCCATCGTGCCTCTCGAACAGCAAAAAGCGCTCCGTCGCCGATCTGACGCTTCTGTCGCTGAGCTCGCTGCCCATCATTGGGCCGAGGTAACTCTCTCCCTTGGCCTCCTTTTGTTAACTATATATTTTTTGTACTTTGTTGATTCGGGCGGGTTGGTTGTCTCAGCTGTTCCTCTTTGCTGCCTACTCTCTTGTCTGCGACCTCCCATCGGGGTTTGGCACCCGGTGGTCCCGCCTCTCCGGAACAACATGCTTGAAATATTGAGGAGGGACTTAAAGATCGCTCAGTTGGAGGAAGAGCTTAAAAAAGAGAAGGATGAGTGTGAGGTTCGTGCAAAGGACTTAGCTTTAGAGAAGTCCCGTCAGTTGGAGGTGGAGAGTGCAGCTGCTCTTGCTGCTAAGGAGGCTGAGCTTACGACCCGTCTGCATAAGCTCATAGATGCACAGCAAGCTCAAATCGAGCTGAGGGCCAAGGAACTGCTGGCTGAGAGAGAGAGGACCCTGAGGGCTGAGTTGGAGCAAGCTTTCACCGCCAAGGTGGGGATAGTCATTCTGCGGTGGGACAGCTGAAAGGAGTCCAACTCTGCCAGAAGTACCTTATGGGTTCGCCTCTGGTATGAAGTCCTTGCTCAGCTGAGCCAGAGTGGCATGAGGGCTATCTGTGTGACACCCTCTCTCTGGTGGACTTCGCACCTTTCATGCAGCACTACTTCTTGGGAGGTTTTGCTGCCGGACGCGAGCCCACCTCTACTCTGGACGCAGCGATGGAAGCTATGAGTGCCCCTCCAACTTTTAAGGGAAATCCGGAAGCGCCACCTAATCCGGGCTTCTGGTCTGCCGGGGTGCCTCACTGCTCCCCCATTTGCTGGAGGTCTCGCCTGAGGTCCTTCTGGGTCAGCTCTCCGAATTAGAGCAGCTTGAGTCATCTGCTACTTCAGAGGTCCCCGACTCCACGGCCGGTTCTGGTGCCCCCACCTTCTTAGCTTACTACTCTGTTTCCTGTTTTTGAACAATCAATGTTGTTTTTCCTTTTTCGGACCTCTTTTGTTATTTTCCTGTTTGAACGCTTGTTGCTGGTTCCTTTTTCCGTATGCGTAGGTGTGGCGTATTTTCCTTCCTTTCTCGCTTGCCTCCCAACTTAATCGCATCCAGATTTAAATACTTGGGCCATTTACGCTGAGGTTCTGCATTACTACCACTCTCTACTCCCCCTACTTCGAATAGTGCTGAAGTCTGTCAGCGTATTCGAAGTACACCAAGAGCGTTCCTTCGACTAACCAGCCTTATCTTCCCCATTATTATTCCATCAGGCTGTGCTCGTCTCGAAATTCCTCCTCAGGGAAATATAACCAACAGAAACGCGTACCTGGGGATTTAATGGTACCTCAAACGCTGGCCTTGTTCGACTTTTTTGCCAGTTCGTTAGGTATTGGTGAACCCGTATAGAAGTCACCTGCATAGCTGCATCTAGTGCTCATGAGTATGCATCTTTACGGCCGCGTCTGGGCTTAGCCCCATCTGGGTTAAAGGTGCGCAATCTGCGCGGCCACATCTGGGCTACAGGTGCGCAATCTGCGCGGCCACTTCTGGGCTAGCCACATCTGGGCTACAGGTGCGCAATCTGCGCGGCCACTTCTGGGCCAGCCACATCTGGGCTACAGGTGCGCAATCTGCGCGGCCACTTCTGGGCCAGCCACGTCTGGGCTATAGGTGCGCATTCTGCGCGGCCACGTCTAGGCCAGCCACATCTGGGCTATAGGTGCGCCATCTGCGCGGCCACGTCTGGGCCCGCCACATCTGGGCTATAGGTGCGCAATCTGCGCGACCACTTCTGGGCCAGCCACATCTGGGCTATAGGTGCGCAATCTGCGCGGCCACGTCTGGGCCAGCCACATCTGGGCTATAGGTGCGAAATCTGCGCGGCCACTTCTGGGCCAGCCACATCTGGGCTATAGGTGCGCCATCTGCGCGGCCAGTCTGGGCCAGCCACATCTGGGCTATAGGTGCGCAATCTGCGCAGCCACGTCTGGGCCAGCCACATCTGGGCTATAGGTGCGCCATCTGCGCGGCCACGTCTGGGCCAGCCACATCTGGGCTATAGGTGCGCAATCTGCGCGGCCACTTCTGGGCCAGCCACATCTGGGCTATAGGTGCGCCATCTGCGCGGCCACGTCTGGGCCAGCCACATCTGGGCTATAGGTGCGCAATCTGCGCAGCCACGTCTGGGCCATTAGGGAATCCAGGGCAGTCCGTAGACAGGATTCGTGGTTATCAATTTTGGGAGAGGGGCCATCAAGACACGAGTTTCTGAAAAACATTTCATTCAATGGATGGTGCCTCGTTAAAACCTTGCCAAGTAAAACCCCCTGGGATAAAACCTTGGCGAAGGAAAAAGAGTACACCTCCTGTTTGATTTATATACAACCTTCCAACCCCTTACTAAGCGTAATACCTCTTGAGTTTTGAGATGTTCCATGGGCGGGGTATTCTGCGCCCATCCTCATCCTCCAATTCGTATGCGCCGCCTCCCAAAACGCGGGCCACTTTATAAGGACCCTCCCATGTCGAGTCTATCTTCTTCAGCGGCTTAAGTACATCGGCTCTCCTCAAGATTAAGTCTCCCACTTGGAATTGTCGAGGCCTTACTCTCGGTCGTAAGCCGCTTTTACTCGACTCTTGTATTTTTCCATCCTTACCAAGGCTAGCTCCCTGATTTCCCTATTAAGTCCAGATCTTCTCTTCGGAGCCGTGCGTTCTACTCCTCTTCATAGTGGATGACCCTATGCGTCTCCATCCCTATCTCCACGGGTATCAGGGCGGCGGATCCATAGACTAACTGGAAAGGTGTTTCGTCCGTAGCTTCTCGCGGAGTGACGCGATATGCCCATAACACGGGGTCAAGGGATTCTAACCATTTACCACCCCCTGGTCCAATCTGGCCTTGATCCCGTGGAGGATGGTGCGATTGGTGACCTCCACTTGTCCATTAGCTTGAGGGTGTCCTACTGAGACGAACCTCTGCTGTATCTTCATCCCCGTGCAGAACTCACGGACTCGGGCTCCACAGAACTGCGTGCCATTATCGGAGATCAGGATTCGAGGGGCTCCAAACCTACAACAAATGTTATGCCATAAGAAATCTATCACGTTAGTTTCATTGATCTTGGCCACTGCCTTGGCTTCTACCCATTTGCTGGAATAGTCGACGGCGACTATGATGAACTTTTTCTGAGCCTTGGCGACCGGCATAGGCCCGACTATGTCTATTCCCCATTTGTCAAATGGACAAGGGGAATGCATCAACCCCAGTTCTTCCGCGGGTACGTGGATCCTCGGGCCGTGTTTCTGGCAGCTTTCGCATCGTCTGACCAGCTCCTTAGCATCCCTCAATAGGGTCGGCCAGAAGTACCCGGCCCGGACCACTCTTCGAGCTACCGCCTTGTACCCGGCATGGTCGCCAGCAGACCCTTCATGCACCTCTTCCAACACCGACATCCCTTCCTTTTGGACAGGCATCGAGCGTAGGGATGTACAAAAGTCCTTTTGTATAACTCCCCTCCGATGAGGCAGAACTTTTGCCGAAACTTACCTGCGTCCTTGTGTGTAGGATCACGCAAGGCTTCCAGGATAGGAGCCCTCCAATCTTCTTCCTCTCCTATACATCCCACCTGCTCCATCCGGTTCTCTCGGCTAGCTGTCAGCATCGTCACCTTTCGGGTCCCCTCAGGGATTGCGGCGCTAGCCAACTTTGCCAAGGAATCCGCCCGTCCGTTCTCCTCTCGGGATCTGCCGTATCTCGAAGCTGTCGAAAGAGGCTTTTAGCTTTCCCACTCGCTCAGCGTACCTCACCATTTTCTCATTCTTAGCCTCGTAGTTCCCTTGGACTTGCTGAGTTACCAGCTGGGAATCCGAATATATGACTACTGCGGTAGCTCCCAGATTGTTAAGGATCTCCATCCCTTTCACCAGGGCCTCATACTCAGCCTCATTATTAGACGCTGGAAAGTCAAATGTCACCGCGAATTGTAGTTCGTCCCCTTCGGGCGTAATGATGAGGACTCCTGCCCCGGCCCCAGTTGCTGTGGATGAGCCATCCACATAAGCTTTCCAACTTGGTGACACCTCTCCTCGGGTAGATTCTAACAGAAAAGTCCGACAAGGCCTGTCCCTAAATGGCGGGTCGCCTTTCGAACTCAACATCGTATTCGCCCAACTCAACTGCCCACTTGACCATTCTTCCAGAAAGGTCTGGCCTACTCAGGGTTTGTTTCAATAATAAATTGGTACGTACCCGTACTTTATGAGATAGGAAATAGGGGCGCAGCCTCCGAACCGACACCATTACTGCCAAGGCGGCCTTCTCGATCTCGGAGTACTTGCTTTCGGCTCCCTGCATTGTTTTACTCACGAAGTACACCGGCTTCTGGGTGTCACCCTCCTCTTTCAGGAGAACCGAACTCACGGCCTGCTCTCCTGTAGAAAAATACAAGATTAGTTCATCTCCAGGCAAGGGCTTGGTCAGTAGCGGCATGTTGTGCAAGTAATTTCTTAGCCCCTCGAATGCCGACTGGCATTCTTCTGTCCATTCGAACAGGCATCCTTTTCGGAGTATTCTGAAGAAGGGTAGGCTTTTATTTGCGGACTTGGCGATGAATCTGCTGAGTGCCGCCAACCTTCCCGTTAAGCGTTGAACCTCCTTGATGTTCCGCGGCGGCTGCATTTCCAGTATGGCCTTCACCTTATTGGGGTTCACCTCGATCCCCCTCTTGGTTACCATACACCCCAGGAACTTCCCCGACTGCACCCCAAAGGTACACTTCGTAGGGTTCAGTTTCATTCCACAGGTCCGGATGGTCTGGAAGGCTCTAAGTCCGCTACATGATCCTTGGCCCAAGTTGATTTAACTAACATGTCATCCACGTATACCTCCATTTTACGACCCAACTGGCTCTTAAACACCGTATCAACCATCCGTTGGTAGGTAGCTCCTGCGTTCTTGAGTCCAAAGGGCATCCGGACATAACCATACGTGCCACCTGCCGTGACAAAGCAAACTTTATCCACGTCCTCCGGGTTCAGCTTAATCTGGTGATACCCCTGATAAGCGTCCATCATGCTTAACATTTCACATCCAGAGGTGGAATCTACCAGCTGATCTATCCTTGGTAAAGGATAGTGATCCTTAGGACAATCTTTGTTGAGGTCCCGGAAGTCTACACACATCCTCCAGGACCCATTTCCTTTTTTGACCATGACGACATTGGCCAACCAGGTGGGAAACTGTACCTCTTTGATGTGTCCGGCTTTAAGCAACTTCTCCACTTCCGTCCTGATGTCTTGGTCCCTTTCGGCTCCGAACTGTCGGAGTCTCTGTTTCACCGGGTGGCTACCCGGGATTATGTTCAAGTGGTGCATGGCTATCCTCGGGTCCATCCCGGTCATGTCCGCTGGCGAAAAGGCAAAGAGGTCGGCATTCCTCCTAAGGCATTCGACCAGCTGCGATGCAATCTCCTTATCCATCTTCGTTCCCACCTGAGTGGTGAAACCATCCCTTCCTGGGTAAAGTTCCACTGTCAGCAGTTCTTCATCAGGTTGGGGCTGCAACCTCGTAGGCTCCCCGTCTTCCTGCTCTAACTTCGTCGTTTTGCTTGTTGGCCTCAACTCCATCTTTCTCCTTTCCTCCTGTCACAACCTTAACCTCATTGGCATAACAACGACGAGAGCTAACCTGGTCTCCTGAGACTTCCCCCACCTGGTCTCCTACTGGGAATTGATCTTCAAGTGGTACGTCGAAGGTACTGCCCTGAATCCATTTATGGCTGGCCGCCCCAATATGATATTATATGAAGAAGTAGCATCGACAACCAAGAAGTTAACCATCCGTACCACCCGCCTAGGGGCTTCTCCTAGTCCCACGGGAAGTGTAACTTGGCCTAACGGCTGTATACCAGCTCCACCGAATCCGTATAAGGAAGTGGCCACCGGTTTCAGCTCCGTTCCCAACTTCATCTGCTTGAAGCAGTCTAAGAATAGGATATCTGCTGAACTACCCCCATCTATGAACACTCGTGACACGTTATATCCTGCCACGTCCGTGGTAATCACGAGAGCGTCGTTATGGGGCCGAACGACATCGACCTCATCCTGTGCTCCAAACTGTATGTTCCTTGTGGTCTCCATCTGACCCACCAAGCTGCCTTCTGTCTGGGCCTTTCCTCTATCTCTCATTCTAGCATACGACTTCCGCGCTCTGTGTGAGTCCCCGCCATCTGGCCTCCCACTATGATGAGGATATGAGCTCTCGGCTGGCTAGGTCCCGGCCTGTTGGGTTCCATCATAGGTTGTTTTCCCTTGTCGGGTAGCGGACCTTCCCTCTCCCGAGGCTGTGTTGGCGGGACCGGTCCTCTATCTCGATATATAAACTCCTTGAGATGCCCTGCCTTTATCAACCTTTCTATTTCATTCTTCAGATGCGTGCAGTTGTCGGTATGATGCCCATATTCATTATGGTAGCGGCAGAAGGGCCCCGACGTGGGCTTTGGGTGTCCCCGCGGGTTGGCTCGAGGATACCGCATGTCTGGGTGTCTTGATGCCACAGCCAGGACTTCTTCCAGGTTCGCTCGCAGAGGAGTGTATTTCTGATACCTAGGAGGGAATCTGTTCGCACCACCCGCCATAGGCCTTCTGATCGCTGGAGGGTGAGTGACCCGGACATTTGCCCTGCTCCTATTGTGGCTCTGTACTTCTTTCTTAGACATCACTCTGGACGTTCCTTCTCGGATTTTCGCCAGCCTGCTTTCCTCCAGGTTTATGTACTTATCCGCTCTGCCCAACAGTTCCTCAAACGTTTGTGGGGGCTTTTTAGAGAGTGATGCGAAGAAGTCGCCAACCTGCAAACCATGAACCAAAGCATTAATTTAACAGAGGTGGTGGCAGAGGGTACCTCCAAGGCTGCCACATTAAATCTTCTGATGTAAGATCTAAGGCTCTCGTCCGGTCGCTGCTTGATTTGAAACAAAGACATGTCCGACTTAGGTGGCTTCCTAGCGCTAGCAAACTGGTTGATGAACATCTCCTGGAACTCCTCAAACGAGTGGATAACCTCTGGTTCGAGCTGGCTGAACCACTGTTGAGCAGCCCTCACCAGAGTTGTCAGGAAGACTCTGCATTTCACTCCCTCCGAGAAGTTGTGCAGTAGGATGGTATTCTTGAAACGTAGCACGTGTTCCTCCGGGTCAGTGGTACCATCATACTCATATGGCAACTGTTTAAAGTTGAGCGCAACTTCCCCTTCCAACAACCCTTTGGCCAAAGGCGTACCGGCCTGATATAGCCCTCGCAGATGGGGCCTGGTTGTTTTGTTTCGGATCTCATCTAGTACTTTCCTGTGGTCCGACACTTGCCTCCTAAGCTCCTGTCCCTGGGAACTAACGACTCCTTCTCGACCGCGCATGCCATAGCTCCTAACTTCCACTTGGTGTTCCCCAGCCTTCTCCTCTCCTTCCACCATGTGTCCACTGGCCATGGTCATCGGAGGCACGGCGTTCCTTGGGTTCACCGGTCCTTCCTGAACTCCTCTAGAAGGTCCCCCTCGCCCACGCGTTGGGGCCTGTGGCCCCACATCTCTCTCTTCCTGGGTAGCCTCTCTTCTCGGCGAGTCTCTGTCTGGCGGGCGACGCAAGGCTTCTTCCCCAGCCACCATGTTTTCTCCTACGGTTTCTTCCCACTCTGAGACATGGCCCTCTGAGGTTCTGACCTGAACGGAGAAGGGCTGCTTCCGTTTGCCCTTGCTCCTTGCCTTCTTAGCGGCTATGGCCGCGTCCACTGCATTCTTCACCAACAGATCTAGCTGTTCCACCGTCATGGTCACAGGGGTTTGAGGCGGTATGGCTCCAGATGGTCCCGCAAAGGTGGGCAGTGGTGTAACCACTGGGGCCTCGATCGGTGAAGCCAGCGTCGGAGCCGGCGCAGGACTTTCCCCCGATTTCCCCGCAGGTTCCTCAAACCGTCCCTGCAAGTTTTGTGCCAATGACGGCTGTTCCTCCATCGTGGTTAACGTCTATTCGTCTCAAAGATCTGCTACTCCTCTAGTAACGACAACCTTCCACTGTCCCTCTCACGTTTCTTCAGATAACACGATCTCAGCTTGTCTTCCTAGACCTATCTTCAAGCAGACCTAGAAACAGTCTGCCTTCCTTGCCGTTACTACCCAGCGCACTCACGTCTCAAGCCATCTTTCCCACAGACGCCGCCATTTGATGCGGGTATGACCCCGATCAACGATATTTGGTTCGGGAAAGGCGGTGATGGGTAAGACGGACTGGGCCTTGATGTTCTTGGAGTGTTTTAGGGTTTATACTTTAGTGCTATGAAGGAAAGGAATGAGAGAGACAAGGATTTAACGTGGTTCGGACAGGTGTCCTACGTCCACGGGCCGCCGGAAACAGTATCCACTAGTCACAGTCGCGAAATACACACACAGACCTCACTTCGCTCGTTACAGTGCTTTCATGGTGAAAGAATGGATGAAGAAGATGAATAATGTAGAAAATATCTAAGTGTCTTGGTGTTATGTTGATTCTTGTCTTGATCTCGTCTCTCTCTATTCACATATACCCAAATTCCCTTGTTTGCCTAGCTGGCATACTCCCAGGACCACTTGACAGCGACAGGCAGTACATCCTGGGAGGAGACAGCACCTGCGATCGTACTGTTGTCAGACTGACGCGCGCCTCCTCTGTTTATAATGTCATCCAATCACAAAATGCCACGTGTTCCCTGGTCGGCCTTATCCAATATTTCCCGCTCAAGTTGCTTTGCTGCTGGGACCCACTTCACCTTTTCCGTACAGGGTCACAGGTCCCCACGTGTACTGCCCATCTGGACATATGTCCCAAAAGTCACTATCTTCAGGTGTCCGAGTAAGGAGGAATGCTAGGCTAAAGTTCACCCCTATCAATTGGAAAGAGTCCAATGTGGATAGAGTGGGAAAGGTAATAAAAAGCCGATTTTGTAAGACGTTCAAATGCACATAAACCATTTGGTTTTTTATCTTACGATAATCCATCGTGGTTTAACTAATATTGCACCATACTCCCGAGCAGCAGCTTTTGTCCGAAATTGAATTACACGCGCTTAGCTTACTGCAGGTGGGTTAAGCTTGGACCATATTATTTACTGTTAAATGATCAGAATAATTCAACTATTCATCTTTTTCAAATGATAACCCCGCGCAGCAGTTTTTGCCTGAAATTTGGATTACACGCGCTCAAATAACCATATTATTTACTGTTAAATGAATAGAATAACCCCACCTGTTCACCTTCTTTTCAAATGATATTCCATGGACATCAGTTTTTATTCTAGAGAGGGTCGGGGATTATCATTGAAACAAAGGTGAATAGTGGGGTTATTTTGGTCATTTAATCGTAAATAATATGGTCCAAGTTTAACCGACCTGCAGTGAGCGTGTAATCTAATTTCAGATAAAAACTGATGTCCGAGGGTTACGGTGCAACATTAATTAAACCACGAGGTAGTATCGTACAATAAAAAACCACAGGGGTTTGATGTGCATTTCGGCGAACCATGAGGAGGTTATTTGCATTTTAGCCTAATTTAAAATCCAATTAATCAAGAATGAATATCACAAGACCCAAAAGAAGCTCAGTATTTAAAAGCAGCTCCATGACTTAAAGCATCTCCAACCGAGCACCAAAACTCAAAATTTGGGGTAAATTTACTCCAACCGAACGCTAAAACTGAACTCAAAATGCGTCGGCTATCATCTCTCTCCTCGGTCGGACAGAGAAACGCATTCTCAAACTCAAACGCATACTCAAAACCCAAAATGCAGTAATTTTTCTCCAACCGTTCAACTCATTCGCAAACTCAAAAGACTATTTTGTAATTTTCACTTCCACACCGGTTGTTAGAAATTTCAATACTATCCACATAATTTTAGATTACAAATATTATTTTAGATTTAGTAACTAAAAAATTAATACAATTAATAAGAAAATATTGTTGTACATATAAAAATTCATCGATTAATGTTTATTAAAACACGACAACTACAATATATTTATACATATAATAAGCATAGAAAAATGTTTATTAAAAATACAACAACTACATAACATGGGAAACAAAAACTAATTCGGATGCATATAAAAAATATTCGTGCAATTAATCTACATGTACAAGTAATCAAGGTAATCAAGTATATTATATATTATTTATCAGCTTTGTATAATCTACACAAAAAAGATCATTAAATACAAAAAAAGCAATTGTGTGTTTGTGTGTGAGTGGAAGAGAGAGAAGGTAAAGCTGTGAGGTGACCAGCGCCTTTTGTCTTTTTTCTTCCGACACGTGGTAATAATATGAGAGAGAAATAACAGACGACTCCAATGCGGATTAACAAAGCAAAGATCATACGCATGCTAACAGCTCCAAACGCAAAGATGGGTCCAAAGGAGGAGAGAACCTATTCAACGTGAAAGTGTAAAGCTGAATTATTCCTTGATGATTGATACACTATACAGTTACATCATATATATACAAGCTAGAATATCTTTTCTATACAAATCAACAATTAATGTAATTAATAAGGAAATCCCACTAATCATGCTATACTATCAATCAATTTATTTAATGCGATTAATGAGGAAATCCCACTAATCATGCTACATTATCATCCCCCCCGCAAGCAAGACGTGGGATGTGGTCCAACGCGAAGCTTGTCTCGAAAGAACTCAAATAGTGAACGATGTAAAGCCTTTGTGAAAATATCTGCCACTTGGAGATCTGACGAAACAAACTTAGTCTGTAGTCGACCTGCAGAAACGAGCTCACGAACAAAATGATAGTCAATGTCGATGTGTTTAGCTCTTTTATGCACACTTGGACTTTAACTAAGAAAGACAGCGTTGTTATTGTCCGAATAAAGAGTCGGACACGAAGGAAGCTCGAAACGGAGTTCTCGAAGCAGGTGAAGAACGCAAATAATTTCCGAAGCTGCATTTGCTAAAGCACGATACTCTGACTCGCAACTAGAACGAGAAACAGTGGGTTGCTTCTTTGCGAACCAAGACACGATGTTTCCCCTAATATAAATAGAACAGCCAACACGTCGAGCCCAATCAGCATTCGATTAAGCAATTAGAGATCGTGAATTGCTACGAGTAAACGAATGTCCGAAATCCGGTGTACCTTTCACATAGTGAAGTATCCGTTTCACCGCTTTAAAGTGATCAACCGTAGGACTTTGAAGGTGTTGACTTACAAGATTAACGGCAAACGATAAATCTGGGCGAGTGATAGTAAGATACTGTAGCGCACCAACCAAAGAGCGATAGAGAGTAGGATTATCAAAAAGCGGACCTGATGAAGAAAGCTAGCTACGAGCTGCTAATGGTGTGGAAACGGGTTTGGAGTCCTCGAGAGCTGCTCGTTGAAGAATATCACGTCCATACTTTGCCTGATTTAGAAAAATTCCGAAAGATGTATACGTAACCTCAAGGCCCAAAAAATAACTTAGCTTACCCATGTCTTTAATTGCAAACTCCTGACCCAGGCGAGCAATGAAAGCTTGTAAGTTGCCGCGAGAATTGCCTATCAGGATGAAACCATCAACGTACACTAAAAGATATAACTTAGTCGTGCCAAAAGTATATAAAAATAACGATGAGTCCGAGCGAGTTCATGTGAAACCAACACTCAAGAGAAAATCGCTAAGCCTTTGGAACCATGCACGAGGAGCCTCGTTCAGCCTGTAGAGTACTTTCTTAAGTCAACAAACATGATGTGGAAATCGAGCATCTATGAATCTAGGCGGTTGTTCCATGAACACAGGTCTTGTCAAAACTCTATTTAAAAAGGTATTTTTCACATCTAATTCATGAAGGGGCCAATTGTGAAGAACTTCAATAGTGAGTACTGTAGAATATCAATTTTAATTGTGCTTTGATTTTATTAGTTGTCCTTGTAATTAGGGGCTTTATTTGTAGTTGTCCTTAGATTAGTACTTAAATTGTATTTATACCAAGTATGGTTTTTGTACACACATTGTGCTTAATAGAGAATTTTAGTCAATTGATCCGAAAGACTTGCAAATCTAATTTTAGAGAGAGAAAATCAAAATTCATTCTCTCACTACACGAATTCTCTCTCAAGTTCTTCAAAGAAGGTTTTCAATCGGAATTTCATTTTCTACAATTCTAATCGCTTTCCTTAGGATTTGAGTCTAGGATCGTATGAGTTGATATAACAATTGGTATCAGAGCATATTCGTTCTGTTTAGAATCAACAATTGTTAGAATCGGATCGAAATTGAAATTCTGAAACTATTCCATTCGAAGAACAATTTTGACGCCAAACTGATTTCGATCTGATAATCCTTTAATCTGTGTTTAATCGACTTGAATTTGATGTTTCAGTGCTCGCTTAGGTGCTATAAATCATTTGCGATTAGATCGGTAGCGTGTAGAACATCGATTAAGCAGAATTGATCGAATCTGTTAAGTTACTGTTTGCGCTAAGAACTTGAACACGTACTGGTTTTGCTAAAATTCGATATCTTTTGCTTCATGACGTGTTTAGTTGTATGTTTATGCGTAATTAGCAGTTGATTTTGAGCAAGTATCTGCAATTTCGTTGTGTAATTCGCTGTTTTTGCTTGAATCAGTGTTAATTAGGGTTTTACGACTGTTTGCGTGATTTTAATTTTTCTCGCTAAAGTCTTCGATCGAATTAATTTCTCGATCGAAAACTTTGCGCGATAAATTTTTCTCGGTCAGAACACTAAGTCAGCGCTTAAGTCGCCATCACTAGAAGCGATTTTAGTAGAAAAATTTCTCGAGCATTATTAAGCGAAAATCGTTTCCGGCGAGACCTATTTTGACCTTTGCGCGCGCAAAATTTCTGTCGAAAAACTTTTCGGTCAGACTTCTTAGTTTGACCAAGCTAAAATCATTTGCGTCAGAGAAACTTGTCCACTCAACGAATTTATTTTGACGCAGTGAGAAACTTACTAAACGTACTATTTCTTTGCGTACCGAAAGATTTTGAAGAATTTATTTCGCTCGTAAAATTTTTTGCTAATATACTTTCTCACACGAGAACAGTAAAAACTACATTTTATTTCGACAAAATTATTTTTGATCAAACTTTAAAGATTGAATCGAAAATAATTCTCGACTGCTTTAGAATCAAACGCTACTACCTAACTTGTTACTCGTGAAGCACATAGCATCAGATCAAACAATCAAAACAAATAACGAAGATCCTCCATCAACTCAACAAACGAAAATGGATGCTTACTCTCTTGGAAACGACAACTGTCCTCCAATTCTCCAAAGAGGCGAATACATAGTGTGGAGGAGTCGGTTCTTGAATTTCATCGAACTTAAAGATCAGGCTAAAGATCTACTCAAATCACTTTATAAGGGACCAGAAATATTCTACATAAATCAAGAAGGTGATAACTCAAATAATCCTCCAGTCGAACCCACTAGGCGAGTGAAACTACCTAGCGAGTACGACGATGCTGAGAAAACAAGCGCAAAAGCAGATCTGATAGCCCAAAACACACTAATGCAGGGCATCCCCAACGACATCTATAGACAGATAGATATCATCCCAATGGCCAAAGGGATGTGAGATGAACTGGAGAGGATGATGCAAAGAACCGAAGTAGGCGCCAAAGCTAAGAAGGCGACATACTCACAGCGTATGGCTCCTTCAAAGCTAAAAATGAGTAGAACTTGCATGATCTTTATCAGCGGTACCTCACTCTTCTCAACAAAATGAGAAAGATTGACATAAAAAAGACAAATATGGAGATGAATATTCGGTTTCTGTCAGCACTGCCACTGAATGGAAAAAGATATTCACTCAACTCCGACAAAACAAAGGCTTATGAGATGGATATACACGCTGTTTTTGACAACCTCGCACAACATGAAGAAGACATCTGCGAGATACAAAAAGAGCAAAAGGGCAAACAGGTCGAAGACTCCATAGCTCTAGTTTCAGAGAGGAAGAGCTCTCGCTCACGCAAAGAAAAGCATGTCAAGCTCCCTAGCTCTTCAGAGGGCGAAGACACATCAAATTCAAAACTTCCCTCTGAGATAAGAGAATTTGGAAACAGTTGGCGTTAGTCGCTAAAATGATGACGAAGCAGTACTTCAAAAAGAGTCGTCATCTACTGCTAACAGACTTCGAACTACAAGCTCGGAGAACAAAGAGAAACCAACTGAGTCCTCAGAAGTCACAACGTCAAAAGACACACTAAAATGCTTTAGCTATGGAAAAGCAGGTCACTTTGCCAGGGAGTACACCCTTCCAAAGAAGAAGGGTGCTACCTACTACTCCAGGAAGCTTCAACTTACCAAACAGAAGGAAGCTGGAGTAGCTCTAATGGCGGAACAGGACCACTGGCTAGAGGACAGCTCAGATTCTGACGCTGAAAACCTAGCTCTAATGGCGCGCCTCGAGGATGAAGAGGAAGATGGAGTTTTCGCAGAGACGGACGACGACAAAGCATCCGCATCATCACAGGAGGTAGAATCCTCTGACTCTACACATTCTGACATGTTAGCTGAGTTAAAGTCGAAATTTTCTAACATGGTACTTGGGAAGAAACGTCGTATAAACGTAGAGAAAAAGCTTCTTAAGTCTAAGGAAACTATAGCTAGTCTTGAAGAAAAAGTAAGGAGTTCTAAAATCAAAATAGATGAACTAAGTAAGAGACTCTAATCATATGAGACTAAGCATATCTCACTAGAAAAGCATAGTTCGGTAGTAAAGGAACTAGAAGACATGTTAGACAATAACCACAAATGTTAGATGAGAAGAGCCTTGTTAAAAGTAGACTTGGACAGTCAGGACAAAGAACTCCTCCAAGGAACTTGGACAGTCAGGACAAAGAACTCCTCCAAGGACTTCAGAAATTAAACCTTTACAAGATCAACATGACGTCCGTGCGGCCCTCGACAGTTGTTTGCCTCATCTCCCAAACCGTAATTCAGAGGAACAACTTATGGCATCAACGCATGTCTCATCTCAACATTAAAGCTCTTCAATGTCTTTCAACGAAAAAATTGGTTCACGGTCTTCCAACTATAGTACTTCAGAAAGAGCATCAATGTTTGGCTTGTCAACTAGGAAAAATAAAGCGAGCGTCTTATCATGTTAAACTAGTCTTCACCTCTTTTGGAATTGCTACACATGGACCTTCCGTAATATGTGTTTCACGTGTATTGGATGAAAAACGATTCCAATTTCTTATCGGAAAATTAGGCATGTTGAATCTTCCGTAATATGTGTTTCACGTGCTCCTATGCTTTCATATGTCCTCTTCTATGTATTTTCACTATTAAATGCTATATCTTGCGTGAAAATAAAAATAACAATTAAAAACATATAATATATTATAAATAGAATTATCCTAATAAAATAAAATCCAAAAAAAATATATTATGCATATACTTATAATATTAGTGGAATGACGATATATTTAGGATGCTCGATCTAAGTCACGAATAGATTTCCGTGACATGCGACTGATTAATTGCTTAATTTTGTCAGTGTAAGTCGCATTCTTGTGTCAAAAGGTCATTAGTTTGCTCGTTAGACACAAAGTCACTTCATATAAGTGAGGAATCTAGTCGTCTTATTTTCCTCTCTATGGATTTATTCTTGAGCGAGTCACCCATCAATTGCTTGTCTCAACTAGTGATTCTTGGCCTCATCTTTGCCTTGTGTTAGATCGTTAGGAACATGATTAGGGCAATTAGGAAATACCTCACTCGGCCAAGTATATCACTTTCAATCCTTTAACATAGCCTGTAGTCATCCATTTTGAGCCTTCTCCAATTTCATTTTCTTCATTTGAAAACCCTTAAGCCTTCAACCGACAATTTAAGCTTTCGGAGGGATGTTCAATCGAGAAATGGAGGGGGAGAAAAACGAGACGACAAAGAAAAAGATGACAAAAGAAGGTGGAAAATGCACACGAGGAATGTTCAACGCACAAAAAGCACACCAAAAGAACATGCCTCTCGACTATCACAATCTCAAATTATTAGAAGGGGGTATGAATCTTGCTGTGAACTTCTCCATCGATAATCTCGTACGCTCGTCAGAACGGCTGGAAGAGGAGCACCTCGAAGTGAACTTCTCCAACGATAATCCGGTCTTATATCGGGAAATGAGAAGAGGAGCACGGTCTTGGTGCTTCGAATTCCATAACTGTGAACTTCTTCAAATCGATATATCTGAACCTCTCTAGGGATTAAGAGAAAAGGAGCACGGTATCGGCCCGAGAACCAACAAGAAGAACTTCGCCTTAGATAATCTCTCAGCCTCGTAGAGAAGCAGAGCTTCAGCTTGAGCAAGTGTAGACTAATACGAAAAAAAGGATGAAAATGACAAAAGATACGAAAAAAATGCCGAAAGAAGGAGAACGACAAAGAAATGGAAGACGACACAAAGCTCACTTTTCCCAAACTTTCCTTCCATTCTAAGTCAGAGCCAAATTAAAATCCTTCAAAGTCCCTTTGATTCCAAATCGACGGTTCTTTCGCATAGGTGAAATGATTAAAAGCGTCTTGATCACAGGTGTGAAAGGAGAAGGCTCAATCCATGGTGTCCGTCATCGGATCCCCCCACTGACAGATAGAGTGGAAGAAGGGTCACACTCTGCCAACATTCCTTGTTGATTGGCTTGGTCTGCTACGGAAATCACTTCCTCTTAGTGCAGAACCTAGTCTTTTTCCCTAAGTTCTAGCTGGGAGCAACATATCTGATCACTTGAATACATTCCAAGGAATTATTAATCAGCTAGCTGGAATGGGAATCAAGTTCGATGATGAAGTGTAGAGTTTGTGGCTTCTTGGTACTTTGCCAGACTCATGGGAGAGTGTTGACTTGAGTAATATAAATATAATAATCCCAAGGTAAAAGTTAATGAGCGCTAGAGTGAACCCAGTGAGAGTTGTCGAAATGGATCATACTTTGAACCTAGGACTCTAGTTTTCTGACGTGACTTGATGGCATATGATCATGGCAAGTGTCTTGTGAAATTTTAGACATGACAATGATCGAAGCAAAATAATATGACCCCATACTACAAATAATATTAATATTCATACGAAAAAAGTTTATAGATAAATGATAATTTTTCTTGAAATTTTTCTTCCTATTTTTCTTATTATTATATGTTATTAAAATAAATATATATATATATAAGATAAATCGCACATTCTGAATACATGTTTAGTGTGCATTGATACTGAATAGATTAAAATGCGTATATTTGTTTTGCTCATACCCTTGTGCAAAATTTTGAATGCATGATTAGGGGACCATATATCTAGGCTAAAATGATCAATTGCGTGTTTTATAGATTTTGACTTGGATTGATTTTATGATACATCAATTTAGGTGCATTATTTGAGGGGGAGCATTTACAAAATAATATGCCTTGAGCTCCAAATATTTTTGATGTCTTTTCTCTAAGTGTTGCAGAAATTTTCTATCGCAAAAATGACACAAGCGCATCACGATGAGGAGGATTTCACAAATACACACGATATGGAGCTTACGGCATTGATACAGAAATTGGGGGGGGGGGGGGGCTTTAATAGTTAACTCTAATATTTCGACATTTTTGTTCCAAGTATTGCAGATTGATCTAAAATCGAGGTTGGAGCTAGATGTCACTGCTCGGAATTTCAGGGAGTTAATTGCACTTCAATTTGAATAAACGGGAGGTAAATGTGTGATTATTAAGTGAAATAGGGGTTCATCTGAAAAAAAAATCAGAAAAACTTATCATCGAAACACTAGGACTAAATGGTAATTTTCGATCGTAGTTTCTCGAGGGAAAAATTGAATTGGGACCAAAATTGAAGTCTTCAATCCCAGTTTTTCGAACGTAAACAGTAAATGGCTTGAAAATAGCTAAGTCTCGATAATGTCTAATCAGCCCACTTATGCGAAGTTAATGCTTTCAGACGAAAAACTTTAACTCACGCAAACCTAACCGAAAAATCAACAGTCTCTTCTCAAATTCTCTCTCGCAAAACTGAAAATGACGATTCTATTTTCACTAAAATCCTTCGATTTTTCACCAGAAATTGTCTTTTTAAGGTAGAATCAACACCTATATAATGTTTGCGTGCATTTAAACTTCATTTGCATCTGCATTTTGTAGTTATTCGCTTGATTAGGATTAGATTTTCCATTGTTTTTCAAACTGTGAAAACCTGTATACTACCTTGCAATGATTAAGGCCTGTCTACATATTTATCTGGATTAATGTTTGCATATTAAGATAGTTTCAGTGTTTTCGCGTCATCTGGTAGTATAGATTTTCGGAAAATCTGCGTCTTAAAAGTTAGAATCTTAGTTTCGACTTAAACTGGGTTTTTGAACATTTGAAGCAGTCGAAGAACTTTTCGATCTCAAACAGTGTCAATTGAATTTAGATTTGATTAAATCACTGTTTGAATCAAATAAGATTTTCGATCGCTAAATTCTGACTTAGTCATTAAGATAAATGGCGTAGAACGAAAAGATACTTAATATCGAGAAATATAATTAGGATTTTATGCGAGCGAAAAACTTAAGAGTGATATCGATAAAATAGATACAATTAAGTTAGAGTGCAAAACTTATTATCGAAAACAGTACTTTCAATTTCAAACTTCTTTCGGTGGTAAATTTTAGCGGCGATGAAATTAATTTGTCAACGATAAAATTTCTCGATCGTAAAAGTATGTAGCAATGATTTTGATTGATCGAAAATTTCTCGGCGATTAACCTAGTTTCTCGCTGTCAATTTTCTTGATCGTACAATTTCGCAGCGCAAATCTATTTTGAAACTTTCTCGTTCGATAACTTCCACAACGAAAATTTTATTAATGCGCGAAAAGTTTTAAATCGAAAAACTTTCTCGTTCGATAACTTCCACAACGAAAATTTTATTTATGCGCGAAAAATTTTTCGTTTGTAAATTTACTCGGAAATCAATTTCCTCGATCGTAAATTTACACAGAAAATTTTCTCGATCGTAAAATTTCTCGGCTACAGTAACACATATAACGTTCAACACTTAGTAAATTTTTCCTAAGTCTTTTCCACTGTAGCGAACCTTAGCGAATAAAAATTTTCGATCGCAAAATTGAATGGAGACTCTAATTAGAAATCAGCACTTAGGAAATCAAAATTGAAAATTCGAATTTACGTGCGGGAAACTTCACGGAGTGAATAGTAGTGCTCAATACTTAGAAAGTTTCGATTAAACTTACATATTTTTTCATATACATATGTCGAAATGATATTATCTCTTCAAACATTCACTTCGTATGACCTATGCAAATAATATTATGGTTTGATTAAATTGAATTTCGACTAAATTTAACTTTTGAACTAATGTTTTGGTTTTTCTTGTCTCTCAGATGGATCACTACCCCGCTTATAATCACATCTATGATAAGAACCTGTACCTCAAGGTTCAGGATACCAATTTTCAATTCGACCTAACTAACGTGTCCGGACGAGATAATCATGTCCATATTACAAGGCCATCCCCTTTGGCACGCACTTACAGTGACATCCTCGGTGTCGATGGTCTATCTCCAATAATTCTGGGGACGCATTAAGAGTGTCGTAGTTGAAGGAGCTTACAGTTTCATTATGGTGATTGGAACGAGGCATATTAGCATGAACAAGGATGATTTTGGGCTCGCCCTCGACCTCCCTTTCAGCCACAACTACGATCCCTTACCAACAGATGTTGAGTTGGTGCAAGATTTTCTCCAAATGGGATACCGTGCGCGGGATACCGTGCACCGCTCACAAAACTCGCGCAAGTAGAGAGCACGAGATTCCTCATCCATGGAAAACACTTTTTTGGAATCATTAACGAGTGTCTATCACCGAAGCACGCGGCCTTCGACAATGGCAACGACAATAGTCTACGGATATTTCATGGAATTGCGTTCTCGCGGAATTACGATTTTGCTCAACTGATTTGGAACGATCTAGCAGAACACATCAAACAAAAGGAGAACAAACGCTCCAAGAATGTGGCCATATGCGAGACGGTTCTCAGTCATCATCAAACAACTCATCGAGATACACGAGAACATTCCTCGCTTGCCTCTTGGAGAAAAGTACCAGCCACCGCGACTCAAATTCTTTCACCACCCAAAGCTCACGGATTTAGATCAACCGTCGATGACAATTCCGTTTGAGCTGCTTCGTCTTACCGACCCCACGGGAGATATTTTATAAGCTATACTATCGGGAGAATCATCTCACAGAGCAGATGATTCGAGGGCCCCCCGACAGACTTTGCAGTGAGCCATCAACAACAACATCACAGTTCTGAGGCCGAGCTAATTGATGAAGTGGCTCAAGAACTGGAACAGGAGCCTCCAACTCAGGATGATCTAATGCCCGATGCAGATGCCATGTTGATCGACGAAGTGGCTTATGAGTTGGAACTCCAAGCTCCAAATCAAGCGCTAGGAGCTGAAGTGCCCATCACTGTTGGCGTGTTCCAATGATCTATTGAGGAGATCCTGCAACAGGAAGCACAACCCGAAGCAGAAACGGGGCACAACCCAATTCACACGGCGACCACGCCAGAAACCGAGGCCCTGATTGCCACGATCATACCCGAAGCACCTCAGCCGACAGCACAAGCCCGTGAGGAGGCATAATGTGACCCTACCCCTCATACGGTTACCTCGTCATACACAGAGACAAACGAGGAGATTCGACTTATAAGATGGCCTCCCAAACGTCATTGCATCAGACGAGCCCATCTTAGAAGCTGTTAGGCAACCATCTGACACGACGCTGGTTACATCTCCAAGGACTGAGGATCCATCATCGCTCAATCTTGAGCTGCAGCCCAACCCCTCTGCTTCAGTCGTGGCCGAGATTCAGACTCCTACTACTACTGGCCTCAACATTGAAATGTCTGATGCACATGTTCGCTCTGAGCCTGTCACAACATCCATAAATGTGAATCTTATAGATTCAAATCAAGAATTGGATGGAAGTCTCGGACAGTCACAACCTCAAGTGACTATGAGCCGCTCAATGAGATGGTGCTCACTCAAGGGTTGTCAACAGGCGACATCAGTCGTCCATCTACGATAGAGGCGTCAGAACCCCTTGTAACGAAAGCACGTTTCCAAGCAACTCTCTCCAAAGTCGTTCGATCCCTCGAAGAAAAGATAATGAAGAGAGTACTCACCGCCATTGAGACGTCCCGCCGCGACACCGGGAAAGCACCCATCTCTGAGGCTACTTCGTCACAAGCCAACCTCACACCCTCACAACCCACACCTAGCAGCCCTCTCATCAACTCATCCATCCTCATCAACCCATACACAATCCCAACCACCGAGCTCCACGACATACTTCTCGCCCGCCTCATAGGCTTTCTTCGGTCGCCTCAGGAAGAATCACTCTATAGGTGACTGGTGGACCATTCTGATCCACCTACTCAAACATGCCGAGGCCAAAGCTCCCACTCCAGACGACGGCATGACGACTGACGATCAAGATCATCATGAGGGAGAGAAAAGGCCAAGGACTTCTGGGAGTGGTCAAGAACAAGGTCAATGTTCGGGTTCAGCGCAGACAAGGACTAGAGCCGGTGAACCTCACAACCAACTACCCAAACAACCACCACCACGCACCGCACCACCCATTCTCTAACCCAATCGACCCACCAACCTTTCACCTAAGGACGCCTCCGTCCACACCACCACAGACCTTCACAAGCCCCTTGCTTCCGGAAGAAGAAGCAAGTGCCGCAATGCTCGTGGCCCTGGCAGTTACTCAGACCACTCCCAGCTCGACCGCTCCAGACCAATCGGGATCATCTGGACATGGTGTCAACCCACACGAGTTCCTCGACAGATAGATATTCGAAGGACAGTGGATGACCCATACCATGCCCGATGACATTCAAGGACGCGACTCAAGGACGTTCGACATTTTGTACAACAAGCCTTGATGAACCTAGTTTTGATGGAAGACGAAGAACTTCAGGAAGGTGAAGACCATGAACAAATTCCCTCAAAGCTTCCAGAGTTGATTGCTCAACGGGCGGACTCCCCTACAAGACAAATGCTAGGGACCGTTCGAATCGACACGCCATGGGAAAACATCAAGATTGAGATCTCATTCCTTAAAGAAGTTCGTGAACACATATGGAGGTCACCGGACAAAGTCAAGAAGTTGAACGAGTTCGAGCTCAGAGGGATCTCTCATTGGGATCAGCAAAAGAGAATGATCTATCTCTGGATGCTAACACATCTTGGACCAGATGTGAGGCATGGAGTAAAAGATAATATTTCATTGCGTTTTGACAAATCATTATAAAATTGATCTTGGAAACTAATTTTATCTTCTTTATTAAAACTTTCAAAAAACCATTTTCGAAGGAGTTCCCATTTGGGTAAATTAAATTCTTGATTAATTTTCTTTCTTGCCGATGACCCCGGACTAAAATCAATTTTGGGCTTTAACTCTATTAAACATGAAAATTCATCTCTGACTCGGTTATTTCCTCGTCTTGATTTTTAAAAACTCCGTGAACAATATTATCAGGATTAATTCTTAATTCTTTGACTTTACTTTGAAGATAATCACTAGAGGTTGATTCCCCAATTTGAGAGGTCGAAGCTCTAGAGGGAGATCTAACCAAATAATCACATGGTGATATATGATAATGAGAAAAGGCTGATCTAGTCATTCTAGATTTAGGAATTTTGACATCTGTAGATCTGCGATTTTGTTCGAATTGTATTTGAACAGTTCTATCGGTTGTTTGTATTATTTGAGTAGGATTATTTTTAATTTTGGGTTGAGGAGGCATAGCCCTTTCGATTATCCAGTTTCCTGGAAATTGTATTTCTTCCCATTTTATAGATCTTCGAGTTGTAATATTAGATCTACTAAAATTAGTTTATATTAGAACAGTTTCGTTGATGGGTTTATCAACGATTTTGCACTGAGGATTAAGCGTATATAAAGGCTTATAATAAATTCTATAACATGTACAAATTACTTCCGATCCAGAAGCATCCAATATATTGACATCAGTCAATGATAATTGGAGATCCGGATAGACATTAAAATAAACCGGGCCATGAGCAAGGCTAGACTGAATATTCCCATAAGGGATTGTTTCCAGTCGAGATTCCTACCATCTCTAAGAGCGGCTATAAAACTCTCTGGTAAATCTTCTAAAGTCAGAGGCTTAAAGATTACCTGTACTAACCCGATATGAATAAACTTATGATTTATTCTATATTCTATTTCCTAGAAGTCTAATAACCATTTATTCATTATTCAAAGAAATTGTTTCTTCAATGTTTCAAGCCTAATTTCTCGAAGCTTCCTAACTCATAGATTATCTAGGAATTGTCCAACGATTCAATTTGTCTAAATCTTGAGGAATATCATACCCCTCTTCAATACTGTTTTTGACAGTATCTTTTCGTCGTATCAAATTCATTTGCTAAAGACCGTTAAACTACACCCCAACTTCTTAATACCCCACCATGGCTCTGATACCATACTGAGAGGATCTTTACAAAAAGTTTAAAATTTTACAAAACAATAATACATGGCTTAAAGGCTACCTGTACTAACCCGATATGAATAAACTTATGATTTATTCTATATTTTTCTAAGTCTCTGTTGCTTAGAAGTCTAATAACCATTTCTTCATTATTCAAAGAAATTGTTTCTTCAGTAGCTTTTACTACCTGTTTCAAGCCTAATTTCTCGAAGTTCCTAATTCATAGATTATTCTATAATCTATCATAGGAATTCTCCAACTATCCAATTTGTCTAAATCTTGAGGAATATCATACTTTATATGTAGAGAGATAGAGATTTGCTATGGTGCC
Source organism: Craterostigma plantagineum (assembly GCA_027422505.1). NCBI lineage: Eukaryota > Viridiplantae > Streptophyta > Magnoliopsida > Lamiales > Linderniaceae > Craterostigma > Craterostigma plantagineum. The sequence goes on from JAPQWV010000160.1 coordinate 24,934, forward strand.
CACCTACCGTGAGCACCATAAGCAAATCTCTCATTTTCTTGCGTTTTTTCGATTCTCAATGCCGCCAACACCTCCGTAGACAATCTCAATATATATATATATATATATATATATATATATATATATATATAATATTATATAATTCGTTTTCGTCCACTTGGAAACTTCTAATCGACGCGGAAATCTTATCGACTTACGTCGACAAGCAATATATTATTTGTATCAAAACGTGCGACTTGGTAGCAATATGACCGTGTAGAAGCTTCGACCAATAATATTTGTTAATATTAGCAATCCATCACCTAACATTGTCACTGTTACGACAAAACTTACAAAATTACTCGTATTACATTTGCTAATGGACCCACATGTAATAACTTTTTCATTCTGTACGTTCGATGTCCATAAACAATATCGATCAGAATTTACACGTTCTTAGGTTGGCGACGATTGTTCCCAAAATACAATTTCTGAACTTTGTTATTACCAAATACTCGAATTGGGAACACTTGAATTGATGAATGCGTAATTTTGGAAATGAATATTCATATTTATAGATAGCACTGTAATTTGCTAGGATTAGCAAGTAGCAAACAAAGTTTCACCTTCCATCTTTTGGTTACCAAAGTTTCATAAATTTTTCATGCATAATTGATTTTTATTCAAAATTTCCAACATAAATAACAAGCATGATGATAATTGTCTCTTCAACGGGCAAAATCCATCCACATAACACTCTGCACATAAAAAAAAACGATGAACATTAATTCATTCATGTTTATCACCATCATCCAACTATCTATTTCCCACACGAGCATATATTCAATGTGAATTGCACTATTATTTCGTCCACTAACATTAATTTTAGCATCATCCAGCTACTTCTGTATATGTAATAGATGAATATTATTCTAATAATCAGAAATCGCTCTCTGAGAGACGCTCCTCCAAAACCCACCGCTGTAGAAATTATCGAACATCTCCTTCTCAAGCTCAACGATCATCTGATAATCGTCGGGGCCCGTGACGGCGCACGCCTGCACCATCTCCTCGCCTCCCTTCGCGCCGGCGGCGGAACCACCGTCCTCCGGCGACGAACCCATCTTTTTCCGGCGGATCCGCCGCCGCCTCCTCCTAAGAGCCTTGCGGCAAAGTCCTTTGGGAATTTTGTACGTTGCCAGCAAAATGAGGTCAACGAGGCCGCAAGGGCAGCAGCAGCACACGGCGGCGCACTCCGCCGCCGTTCCTCCGGCGACCTCCGCCACTCGGTGCTTCGTACGGCTTTGGGATGATGGGCTGATGACCTGCGACGGCGAAGCGGTGGTTAGCAGTGGCTGGCGGCGGTCGGAGATGGAGGGAGGAGCTCGGAGGACGATTTGCCTCGTCATCACTTTTTTTCTTTCTCTATTTGGTTAAAAAAAAAAAAATCTCAATTTGAGAAAGAAGAGTAAGTGGTTCACAACCGATCAAGAAAAGAAAATCTGGGAGCCCATCGAGCGCATTAAGTATTTACCTAATTAAATAAGAAAAAAAAGGGTCAGAAAATGACATCGATCAACTTGTTGGAACTAAATAACATAAATCAAAACCTTTTAGATAATAGGGGATTCAACACTTAAATACCTAGATGAATAAAAAAAGAACAAATCAGTCCCTTGTCAGACATTTTTATAACCTAGGTACCCACTTGAATTTTATTTTACTGATAGATACCTAACTGACGGATTACCCCTGCTAAACTTGGTTTATTACAACCTTACCTGGGGTTTCATTTCAGCGATGGTTCGTTCATAAAAAAAAAAAAAAACTCAAACATCATCCCAAACCTAAATCACGTAACCTTCTTCCCGAAATCGACCTGTGGTTGTTTTGCTTCAGATTCATCGATGTGTTCTCGATTCCTCGTGGTATTCCTCATCTGAAATCAATAGGTAAGCCATTCGCATCATTACAGTACGTCGTGGCATTTCGTAAATAGCTGCGTGTTTTTTGAATGACATCGATTTGTTGTTCGATTAGGGTTGTTTGGAATGGTTCAATTTACTGTGGTAGCTCTGTGCGTGTATTTTGAATGGGTAGATTGATTGTTGTCGATTTGGGGGTTTTGGAATGGGTCGATTTGGGGTTTTTCGAATGGGGTTAATTTGGTTTGGTACTACAATATCGCTGTATTTGGTACCATTTGTTTGGGCAAATCGGCAAATCCCCGTGTGTGAAAAAAATGGTACTGCTTATTAGCAGTGGATTTTTTGCAGAAATGACTCCATGGAACAGATCTGAGCTGTCTTCCAGGTGCCATCCCGCGCCTTCGATCTACCATAAGCGATTTGCAGGGTGGCATGAACCCTGATAAAAAGAAGCTATAAAAAGGTCTCCGTTTCAATGGTAGAATTTGCTTTGTTTCTAACTGTTGCATCAATATGTGTGGTTAAGGTTGATGGAGGAGTTGGCGGATCTCATTTAGAGTGGAGTGCTCGTGTGAAGAGATTGGAAGCCGAGCTGAGATTGAAGGAAGAGGTTATAAGATCTAAGGTCAAATGTTCCGACGTGGAAGGATGATGTGTCCAAGGAGGATGCGATGGAAGAGGAAGAGGTTGAGGCTAAAGAAGTCAACATGGGATGGGACTGTTTGGAAACTTTGTTGTTTATGCTCAGTAAGTTGTTCTTAGACTTGGGGATGAGACTGTTTGGAGACTCGGTGATGTCGTTTGTTGTGTAGTTCTATGAGACTGTCCGTATTTTTGATTTGTTTGGTTAAGTTACTTGATTATGCTGTGAGACTGTTTGAAGACTTTGTTTATGTAAGTTAACTTCCTTGAGTTGTGGATGGGACTGTTTTGAGACTGTTTGGAGTTTGTTCATGACTCAGTGATGTTCGTTTGTTGTGTAGTTCTGTAAATCTGTCTGTATATTATGCAGTACCATAGGTTTTTATATTGCCGTACCTTTTCTTTACATACAAAATACCATAATATGCAGCCTAATCGTACCATTATGTACACATATACCGTACCAACAGTAGATATGAAGAAACTTGTATTGTTTGTATATTACCGTATCACATCTTTTACATACGGAGTACCAAAATATGCAGCTTAATCGTACCATTATGTAAATGTATGGCGTACCATACACAGAAGATATGAAGTACCTTGTCATTTACATATACCGTACCATAATCTGCAGCTTCACCGTATCACTATGTAAGTGTACCGTACCGTATCGCTTACATATAGAGTACCGTAATATGCAGGTTAACCGTACCATTACGTAAATATATACCGTACCGTATATATCACACATGAAGTATCTTATCTGTTGTACAGTAAGGTACCTTGTGTTTTACAGAAGGTACCTTATCATTTACCTATATAGTACCATAACCTGCAGGTTTACCGTATCTATTATTACACATATACAGTACCCAGATATGAAAGTATATCGTACCATTTGTTATACGATCGAAAAATAAATACATTCCTAATCGAATCGCGTTGTCCTGCGTGATTTTGACAATACCTAACAATAACGAAATGAAAAAAAAAATATGAAAGCCTAATGCACCGAATTCGCAGATGTAGCACTCCCCACATTATTCAAATTATGTTGTAGATGTTCTTGCTTGTATTCTTATACTATAATGAATCATGGTATTCTAAGATTTAATTCATGCGTGCGGGGCGTAATGCACCGAATTTGATCTGAGACGTATTTAATACTATATATTATTGGTCTACGGTGGTTCGAGATGAAAAAGTAATTCGATCGATCCCGAAAAATACTAACCCTAGTATGACGTATCATATATATAAGGGACACCGTACCTTATATATCTTTTTAAGGGTACCTGTCGTTTTGTTTAAAGCGTACCAACGCAGCCACAGTTGCAGTACCCAAAATTACATATGACATGAAACATTTTATTAAAGCCACTGACATGTCAGATGAGTTGTCTTTTATTATGTAAAACCTCGTATGTCAGAGGCTGTCCAAACATGACATAGAAAAAGTCAGAAATCTGTCCACTCATGACTGAAAAATGTCAGAAAAGTGTGCAATCATTACTGAAAAAAGTCAGAAATTGTCTAATCCTTTATTCACATCAACACATGCTGAAATGCTTCGTTTGGGACGGAATATAGCTAGGTCTTAAATTCAAAGTTTTACTTTAATTTATACGGTACCTACTTCTGAAAGGATACAGTACCCTATGTCGTACACTTAGAGTACCTATATTACCTATATTACAGTACCAAGGCTGCGCATATTAACGTACCAAATTGGCATATATTACAGTACCAAATATGCATATTACAGTACTAAACATGTATGTCGTAGGGTATCAAACCGACATATATTACAGTACCAAATTTACATATATTGCAGTGCGAAATGTGCATACATTAGCAAACTGGCATAGGTTACGGTACCAAATTTGCATGTCGTAGGGTACCAAACTGGCATATATGACAGTACCAAACATGCACATCTTACCGTACCAAACTTGCATATCTTATGGTACCAAACTGGCATGTATTACATTAACAAAATTACATATATTACGGTGCCAAATGTGCATACATTAGCAAACTGGCATAGGTTACGATACGAAACATGCATGTCGTATGGTACCAAACTGGCATATATTACGGTGCCAAATTTGCATAGCTTAGGGTACCAAACTAGCAGTAAGTACAGTACCAAATTTACATATATTACGTTACCAAAACTGCATATATTACTGTACCAAACTGGCATTCATTACAGTACCAAATTTACATATAATACGGTACCAAATGTGCATATCTTACTGTACCAAACTGGCAGTCATTACAGTACCAAATTTAGACACATTTGGCATATATTACAGTACCTTATTGGCATATATTACGGTACCTTGTTGTCATATATTACAGTACCTTGTTGGCGTATATTACGGTATCTTATTGGCATTTATTACAGTACCTTGTTGTCATACATTACAGTACCTTGTTGGTATATATTACGGTACCTTATTGGCATTTATTACGGTACCTTGTTGTCATATATTACAGTACCAAATTAGCATATATTACAGTACCTTGTTGGCATATATTACAGTATATTTCGGAACAAAGCAGTAACGAAATACATGGCAAATACGGACCCTACGTCGATACGGCCTCTCTACAAGTACGACGATTATTCCCGTATTTTCCACATCTTTGCACTTGTTGGATCTTTTATCTACCTGAGAAGGAATCATCCGCATCTTTCGGCAACCAAGAAGAACACAAATGCCCGGGTCACGAATAAAATTCCCGTCATCGGTTTGAGCATTCATCTCGTGCATCGTCGTTTCACGATCGATACTAAGAATGACTCCCTTTTATACTCACACAATGCAAATAACGTCCCGCCACTAACCGAACTTGTAGACGGCATATTTTCAGATAATATGACAACCTGTATAAATGGTACGCCTGTATAGTTTGCAATGGTACAGCGTACGTGGACATCTTGGTACCGTATAGACACATAAAATGGTACGTAATAAACATAACAAATGGTACGTAATAACAGTTATATAAAGAAACCTGAAATCCCGATGGATTAGCCTCAATAACTGTCAAGAATCGACATCCACCCTTACATAGAGCTCTTAAATCGCATTCAACTCCCAGATCTGGGTTAAATTTGATCTCACGAGTGCAATCGATTAACCACACCCAAAGCAAAATAAAAGCTTACATGACAAAATCGAGACCCTAAATCGAGAACCCAATGTGGAATAGGTTCGTCGCTCGTCGTCCGCTGCCACCACGAGCAGAAGGTGACCGTCAATTGCAGAGATGGAGCTGAAATCTTGTCAGGCGTGATGGAGCTCGAAATTGCAGAGAAAATTGTGAAATAGAATTGTAAAATCAAGGGTAAATTGGTAATCTTAGGTGATTAGGTACCTATCTGTAAAATTTTTATTCAAATGGGTACCTAGCTTAAAAAGATCTTTGACAAGGGACTGATGTGTCTTTTTTGTTTACTATTAGGTATTTAAGTGTAGATTTCCGTAGATAATAAATATTTTCACATGAATAAAAAGAAAAAGGTTCATGGAGCCGTGCCTGAAACAACAAGTGTGTTGTCTCTATCTCAATTAAGAACAATTAGACGGTCAATAAGACAAGACATCAACATACAATTATACTATTATTTTGCCCTGTGCACATATTATAAATAAATGGGGAAATTTGCATTCAGGCCCCAGTTAGTAAGTTTGTAAAGGGTTCAGTCCCTGTCAGAGATGAAATTAGTTTAAAGGACCAACTTTTCGAAAATTGCAGAGATAAGGATTAAAACTATGTATTGACGAAAATACCCCTCCCAACATACTGAACTAATAGTTATTTTCCGGCGACTTTCTGTTATGCTTTTAGATTATAATGTTATAAACGTCCAGCGAAATGTTATTTTCTATACCTTATTTGTTACTACGATGCAGAAAATTGTTATCGACAGGGTATTTATTTACGAATCTCGTTTTTACACTGAACCGAGGTTCGAAATTTCGAATGCCCATTAACCAACCAATTTCGGCGTGTAATGTAGGATGTATTGTGGTATTGACGAAGCAACATGTAAGATGTGTATGAGTTTTTTATCTTTCTATTTAGGGTTCTAATATGCGAAAATAAGATGAAATCAAAGAAATTTTTGGCACCGATTACATCTAGTACGTACAAATTCGGAGTACCCATAGTATGGGCAGCTCGGTGCGGCTCATTATTTGCTCTTTCGTCCGACCTTCATCTTTCAATTTCGCAAAAATACGAACGACCCCAATATTTGGGTATATTTTTACTGTGTTCAAATTTTTACTCGAAGTGCCAAATCTGTTACCTGTTGCGTGAATTTTGTTACTATGTCTGTGAAAATCGTTATTAAACTGAACTTAATTGTAATCAATTATAGTGTTCGAATTTGCGCGAATGATGAAGTTGAAGCCGTTTTTGGCAACGATTACATATAATATCTATAAATTCGAAGTACCCATAGTATGGAAAGCTCGGAGCGGCACATTGTTTGGTCATTCGTCCGACGTTCATCTTTTAATTTCGCGAAAATACGATCGACCCCAATAATTTGGATATTTTTTTACTGTGTTCAAACTGTTACTCGCAGTGTCAAATATGTTGTTACCCGTTGTGCCAAAATCGTTACTAGTTTTGTCAAGATCGTTATTAAACTTAACTTAATTGTTACCATCCAATTTGCGAAAATAAGATGAAATCAAAGCCATTTTTGGCAACGATTACATCTAATACGTATCAATTCGAAGTACCCATAGTATGGGAAGCTCGATGCGGCACATTATTTGCTCGTTCGTCCGACGTTTACCTTTTAATTTCGCAAAAATACGATCGATCCCGATAATTTGGGTATATTTTACTGTCATCAAAGTTGTTACTCAGTATGCGAAACTCGTTACTATGTCTGCCAAACCTGTTATTTAACTGTAATTAATTGTTGGGTGTATTTTTTCGTTTTGGCCGATTTGTAAAATTCTCGTGATCTGTTACTAGTATATGCGCTTCTGTTACTATGTTGACTAAATTTGTTATTAAATTATTGGTGAAATTTTGGCCGGGAAAACCAGAATGAGATGAATTTTGGGCAGGAGTCTAAATAAAATCAAACGTAAATTATATGTTAGGTCGACCATCTGGATTGTAATAAACATCTAATAGTTCATTTCCACAATGTTTTGTGTAAGGATAATCAATTTGGTAGAAGCATGATCATCCTTTCAAGAAGAGTGCTACTTGTTTTCCAACTATATACTTCACCTTCTTCATTTCCAACGAAAATCACAACCTAAACTAATATGTTTTTATCTAAAACTTCGTAAATTGATATATTTTAGTGAATGTAGCGTGTTTGAAGTATAAAATTTGAAAATCATAAAGTAAACTAATTACATATTAAATTGTTATTGTTATTACGTATTCTGTTACTCGTGTTGTGTTCCTTTGTTACCTACATATCTTTTTCTGCTTTTTTTTCGCCTCTTTAATTGTTTCGGATCAGTGTTAAACTGTTACTGCAGAAAATTAGTAATTAACATAGGGCTTTACCAGAATCATGCATACGTTTTCAGCAACAGAAGCGAAGTTTGTTCAAAAGAAACATCCTACACATAAGTATCAGATACACATAACACCAAATTGTAACATCCTCTTTGTCGCTGCTTGTGGCCATTTTTGACATCCCTAAGCACCCGTAAATCTTTTTCGGGCACATTTCATAGGTCAATGGATTTCAAATCAGAAATAACGTAAAGAATAAAAGTTATACATAATTAACGCTAATCAAGGGAGTTTGAATCAAGGTCATTTGATTTCTAGATCGAAAGTTATACTCCAAAAGGTGCAGGTTGCCATTTTTTAGCAATGCAGAATGCATAGTGTTACCCAGAATGAATAAATTGTTACTCAGATTGCATGAACTGTTACTCGGAATGCATAAATTGTTACCCGGAATGCATAAATTGTTACCCGGAATGCATAAATTGTTACTTAGCTACCGTTTTATTAGCAAAAGCTTCAATCATGGGCCGCGTCAAATTTCTTCGCGATTAACATCAATATTTTCATTGATTATTAAGACCCACGATCAATTTCACCTTATTTAGTCATTAAAGTCCAGATTTTCCCTTGTTTCAACGAGATTTTCGAATTACTTTTAATACATTATTCCATAAACTTCAAAAATTTTCATTGATTATTGACACACATGGAAAATTATCATCGATTTAACCTTATTCGGTCATTAACATCGAGATTGAGCCGGCTTTTAGATCGTAAATTTTGGTCTTCGACGTGGTTTGTGCATTCATCGTTCGGAAGAGACGGATGCATAGTATTACCTAGAATGCATAAATTGTTACCCAGAATGCATGAACTGTTACCCAGAATGCATAAAGCGTTTACCCGAAATGCATAAACTGTTACTCAGAATGCATAAATTGTTACTTATCGGGCGTTTTATTAGCAAAAGTTTCAATCATGGGCCGCGTCAAATTTCTTCGCGATTAACATCAATATTTTCATTGTTTATTAAGAAACACTATCAATTTCACCTTATTCAGCATTAAAGTCAAGATTTTCCCTTGTTTCAACGAGATTTTCGAACTACTTTTAATACATTATTCCAATATAAACTTCAAAAATTTTCATTGATTATTGACACCCATGAGTATCATCGATTTGACCTTATTTGGTCACTAACGTAGAGATTTAGCAGGCTTTAGATCGTAAATTTTGGTATCGTTGAAGGTTGTTTTTGCTTCAATCGTTTGTTGAAGAAGATGGCACATGGGTGTAATTTTGGCGAATGTGATGAATAGTAAGGTCATTTACAATGAGCTTGGTCCTTGAAACTAATATTTTCAAAAATTAGGTCCTTGGGTCTAAGTTAAACTGTTATGGGGCCTGAACTGTTTTGGAAATTCGATAATAGGGTCTGAACCCAAATTTACCCTAAATAAAATTGATTAGACTATCTACTTAAAATATAAATATAGAAAAAAGAAAGTTTCATAGACTGGATTAGTAAAGGGCTGAAAAAAGACTATTTTGCCCTTTTGAATATAAATTTCTATTTAAAGTCCTTTTCCAGACAACACTTTCCATATCGCAATCACACATCCAAATCAGACTCAAACATAAAAAAAAAAAAAAAGCTCAAATCGCAATGAATCGACGACAGGGGAAATGGACAGTGCAAAGGAAAGGATCAATTGGCACGACTGGTAAACAAATTCTCATAAAATTCGTTCATACGCAGATACATGGATTCGATTTCGCTTGAAAAAAAACAAAGCCGAAACATAATTTCGGCCCGCACAAGGCCCGATCGGAACACAATTTCGGCCGGAACTTGAGCGGGCCGAAAAAAAATTTCAGCCCTGCATAAGAGGGCCGAAATTGTTGTTCAACCGGAGCTACATCGGCCGAAATCTATGTTCGGCCGGAACAGCGACGGCCGAAATTTGCTTTCAGCCCTCTCATGCAGGGCCGAAATTATGGTTCGGCTGTCTTTGATGGTGGCCGAAATTGTTGTTCGGTCGTTCAATTTTTATTTTAAAGATGAGGAGAGGGAAGTCCACATCCCGCAGGATTTTATCGGCGACAGGGTAAACTACAGTGAGCAATTTTGCTTTGGAGGACGATTTCCGACCGACGTGGAAGTCATTAACTGGGCGAAAGGCGTCGCTATTGCTCTTGATTTCGAGGTGATTATTTCGTCGCATAAGAAATGCGGTACGAAAAAATTGATTAGATGTTCTCGCAGAGAACGTTACAGAGGCAATGAGGATGAATTGGAGAGGCGATCGAAGTCTAACAAGTGCAGGTGTCCGTTTGTAGTCATAGCTCAGGAGGATCTAGTTACTAGGGAATGGTATATTCGTACGGGCCCACCTGAGAAATCCGTGCACAATCACCCTCTGATATAGTATCCCGAAGGACACCGCCAGACGAGTGGTTTAAGGAGCCAGGCAAAGAAGGTCGTAGAGGAAATGACTGCTGCGCAAACGAAACCAGCTCATATCCTCTCATCGACGATCCGACATATATATAATTACAGAGATCGTTTGAAGAAGGACTATTCTGAGGAGACGTGGTGAGGCAGTTGATGCACCAGGCGACACAGGCCGGATATTATATTGAAGCCCTGGTAGACGAGGAGACTAATGCGCTGACACATGTCTTTCTCGGACACCCGGACTCACTCGCACTGGTGAGGAAGTATCCGTACTTTATTGGGATTGACTCTACGTACAAGACCAATAGGTATAAGATGCCTCTAGTTGAGATTAGAGGGATGACTCCTTGTAATCACAACTTCCTGTGTGGGTTTGCCATTATGGAGGACGAGACCAAGAGAGTTATGGGTGGGTGTTGCAGTCTCTTCGGGATATTCTGGGCCCAGGTGTCTACCCTTCGGCGATTGTGACCGATCGTGAGTTGGGCCTTCTTCAACCCGTACAGAACGTATATCCGCATTCTCACCATATGTTTCGGCCGTCACTTGGCCGACCAAAAATAGCTTTCGGCCGTGCCGAGTTTCGGCCCTGAATTTCGTTCGATCGGCCGTTTTTCAGCCTATTTCGACCCGTGTTCGACAATCCATCTACGTACGAATGATTTTGCGAGAATTTGCTTACCAGTCGTGACAACAGACCCTTTCCTTTCCTTGTCTCTGTCGGCGATCCATTGCGATTGAGTATTTTCTGCTTTTTTCGTCTGATTTGGATGTATGATTTGGAAAGTGTTGTGTGGAATAGGACTTTAAATAGATATTTTTACTGTTTATTATAGTTTATTCTTTCTAAATTAATTTAAATAACATACGGGCAAAACCGTCTTTTTCTAGCCCTTTAGGGGGCGGTAACAAGTAAAAAAGGGGCGGTAAATAGTAACTCCCTTTCATAGACTTAACGTGGTGATGGTGATTTCAGTGTGTGGTTAACTTTTTATTTTATTAAATTAAATAGTTAATTATTGGACACGTAACGCATTTATACCTCCTACATCTCTATAATAATATAAGATATAATAATTTTTTACCTGTGCAATATATGGTATTAACTATTTTAATTATTGATGTTAATAAAACCATTAATATGCGTGATAGTGGGTAGTTATTGTGGAATTAACATGTGGTAGTGGCATTTCTTTCGAATTTTTTACTACGTAATTTAGTATTTAACTTAAGGGTAGTGTTTTAAAACGCGCATAGCGCAACGCATCTCGTTTCTGTTCAGATAGCGCGTAGCGTAAATAGCGCAACTCATCGCGTTTTGGAAAGGCCAGTTATTATGTTAAGGAACATAATTTATATTACCTCCGTCCCGTTATTTTATCACATGTATTGGTGGGCACGGATATTAAGGTGGTATTATTATATTCATATAGTATAATGAAAAGGTAATAAAGTGTGTATTTTGACACGTCTTTTAAGAATATTTAATATTATTTTATTGATTGTTTGAATAATTTTTTACTAAATAAGGAAATGTGATAAAATTAGTGGGACGCCCGAAATGGCAAAATGTGATAAAATTAATGGGACGGAGGTAGTAACAAATTATCATAAGCACTTTATTCATTAAGCTTTATATAAAATTTGGGTTCAATAATATATGTAAAAAATCTAATAGTATATATTCCAAATAATAAAAACATACATAAAAATATATTAAACAATTCATGTACATAAGATTTTATAGAATTTTTTTAAATCTAATTTCATTCTCAGCGGTTGGCCATCATTAAAAATCAAAATAAAACTAATAAAATTTTAGGGAATCATAGACTTAAAAGTGTAGTATTTAGAAAATAATTCTTATGGATACCGAAAAATATAAGATATACATGTCATTTTGATCGTTGTTAAACAAAGAATAAATTAGATAAATTTTTATTTATTTTTACCACATAGATTACATTAAATAATCGCTTTTTATATTTTGGAGGAAATAATTTAAAAGAGAAATAAATAGAAAACTTAAATATAGTCAAATCACAAAAGAATTGTCGCGTCAAATACAATGCATCTCTCCCTCTCTGGTCGCAATAATTCCGTACTGTGCGCTTTTTTCGTACGCGACATCGCATTTTGTGATAAATTTATGTTAACGCGCGCGTTAAAGCGCGCGGTGTTACGCTTTAATAAACACTGCTTAAGGGACAATTGACAGCATAAGAGAACACCTGTATTTTTATAATTATAGAAGATACTGTTACAAAATATTTAGTTTATATATAAATATAATAAGCATAATAGATAACGGTCAACACATAGGGATCAATATATTGAATAATATAATGTACGTTACAATTGATCTTCCCTATCAAACTTTACAAATCGAAAGCCTATTTATAAGCAATTAATGGTACTATTCCACCTAAATTTTTATACTACTAAATGAGTGGACATCCACTCAATTAATATTAGTACTAATTCATAACGCTCTCCCTTGGATGTCCACTAAAGAATATGCCTCATTAAAATCTTATTAGGAAAAATCCAGTGGGATAAAAACCTAAAGAAGGAAAAAAGAGTACATCATTCTTTAGATACGCTTTTCAGTTGTTGCCTCATTAAAAATCTTACTAGGAAAATCCTGTGGGAAAAACCACAGTGAAGGAAAAAAGAGTGCAACGCGTATTCACTCCCCCTGATGATAATGTCTTTTAAGATCTCGAAGTTTTCAGACTCTAATTGAATATACCAAATTTTCAAAAGCTCATTGAGGAAGTGCCTTAGTAAATAGATCAGCAAGATTTTCACTTGATCGAACTTGTTTTACATCAATATCACCATTTTTCTGAAGTTCATGCGTAAAGAAAAACTTTGGTGATATGTGTTTTGTTCTATCACATTTGATGTAACCTTCTTTCATTGAGCTATACATGTTGTATTGTCTTCAAATAGTATTGTAGGATGTAATTTCTCAATAGATAGTCCACAAGTGTCTTGAATGTGCTGAACAATAAATCTTAACCAAACACATTCTCGACTAGCATCATGAATCGCTAATATTTCTGCATGATTTGAAGAAGTAGCAATTGAGGTTTGTTTAACCGATCTCCATGAAATAGTTGTACCGCCATGTGTAAATAAGTAACCTGTTTGCAATCGTACGTTATGTGGGTTAGATAGAAATCCCGCATCTGCATAGCCAACTAAACGTGATTGTGAATCATTCGAATAGAATAACCCCGCATATGTAGTTCCTTGAAGATAACGAAATATTTGTTTGATCACATTCCAATGTCATCTAGTTGGTGTTGAACTACATCTTGCTAATAAATTAACTGCAAATGCCATATCAGGTCTAGTATGACATGTAAGATACATTAATGCTCCAATAGCACTAAGATATGGAACTTCAGGACCAAGTATTTCTTCATTATCATCGCATGGTCTGAACGGATCTTTATTCACATCAAGAGATCGTACGATCATTGGAGTAGTCAATGGATGTGCTTTATCCATATAAAATCTTTTCAAGATCTTTGTATAAGTATTTGGATGGACAAATATTCCATCGTTTAAATATTCAATTTGTAGTCCGAGACAAAATTTAGTTCTTCCGAGATCTTTCATTTCGAACTCTCGTTTCAAACACGTAATAGTTTTAGTTAACTCTTGAGGAGTTCCTATAAATTTAAGTCATCAACATAAACGGCAATTATGACAAATTCATTTCCACCTCTTCTCATGAAGATACAAGGGCGTGTTTGATCATTTTTCTACCCCTCTTTTAGTAAATAATCACTTAAACGATTATACCACATACGCCCTGATTATTTTAAACCGTAGAGCTATTTACTCAACTTTATTGAGTACTCATTTCGAGATCCTAAGTTTTCAGGCAAACGAAATCCCTCAAGGAGTTTCATGTATATGTCACTATCGAGTGTTCCATACAAGTACGCAGTGATAACATCCATAAGATGCATATCGAGCCCTTCACGTACTGCCAGATTATTAGATAACGAAAAGTTTTTACATCCACCACAGGAGAATAAGTCTCTTCGTAATCAATGCAGGTCTTTGTGAAAAGCCTTGTGCAACAAGTCATGCTTTGTATCTCAAAATTTCACCGTTTTCATTTTTCTTTCTAATGAAAACCCATTTATATTCAACCGGCTTTACATTTTCTGGTATACGAACCATAGGTCCAAATACTTTCCGTTTCTCAAGTGATTTTAATTCTGCCTCGATTGCATCTTTCCATTTTGGCCAATCACTTCTTTGTCGACATTCATTTATAGATTTTGGTTCATGATCCTCATTTTTATTAATCTCATGTAGCGCTACGTTAAATGCAAAAATATCGTCAACGTTGACTTCATCTCGGTTCCATCCTATTCCATTATGGGCATAATTTAATGAGATCTCTTCATTTTCAATATTTCACAATTTTCAGGTACCTGATCAGATTTATCCATGCCCATGGACTCTCTTAGAGTTGACGCGTCCTCGATTTGACTATCCATTTTATTTGCTCCTTTTCTTTTACGAGGATTCTTGTCTTTGGATCTCGAGGCCTACCACGTTTCAACTGTGGTTTCGGCTCAATTTTATTGTTAATATTATCAATAAAGTATCAATTCTAATAGGAGCATTAACAGCTGGTATATGCGATTTAGCCACCTTTTTCTGGTTAGTAAAACTATCCGGCAATTGATTTGCTAAATTTTGTAAATGAATTATCTTTTGAACTTTAAGTTCACATTCTTTTGTACGAGGATTAAAATGAGCCAATGATAATTCATTCCAACTAATATCTTTAACCAGCTGTTTATTTTCCTTATCTCCTCCTAAAGTTGGAAATTTTGATTCATCAAAATGACAGTCGGCAAATCGAGCCGTAAATAAATCTCCTGTCAATGGTTCTAAATATTTTAGTATTGACTTAGATTCAAATCCAACATCTATTCCTAATCTTCTTTGCGGTTCCATTTTAGTGCGTTGTGGTGGAGCAATTAGAACTTATACTGCACATCCAAAAATTCACAGATGGGAAATATCTGGTTCCTGACCGAAAACCATTTGTAATGGGGAAATATTATGATAACTTGTGGGTCGAATGCGAATAAGTGATGCTGCATGCAAAATAGCATATCCCCAACACGATAAGGGAAGCTTCTACTTCATTAGTAATGGTCTAGCTATTAATTGTAATCTTTTTATTAATGATTCCGCAAGTCCATTTTGAGTATGAACATGTACTACGGGATGCTCAACATCAATCCCAATATAGGTGAATTCACCAGCATTGTAAAGACGTATTTTCTTAATTGGATAATCAGGAAATTGTGCTCGTAATCGAATTAACTGAGCAAGCAGTCTAGCAAACGCAACATTGCGTGTTGATAATAATGATACATGTGACCATTTAGTTGATGCATCAATAAAGACCATGAAGTATCTAAATTGACCACATGGAGGATGAATTGGTCCACAAATATCACCTTGAATACGTTCTAAAAACGTAATAGATTGATTCTTTACCAGTGATGGTCTAACGATTAATTTTCCTTTCGAGCAAGCATCACATGATAACTCACTGGATTGAATAATCTTCTTATTTTTCAATGTGTGTCCACATGAGTTCTCAATTATTCTTCGCATCATAGTTGAACCGGGATGGCCTAATCAGTCATGCCACACCACAAATAAATCATTGTTTATAAAATTTGACTCAATTGTATTAATATACGCGTAGTATAAACCGGAAGATAATGCAGACAAATTTTCTATAACGCATTTTTTTATTTAAAATCACATTTGTGATTTGAAGTATTCATTATTACCTTCTTTTGTAGTCTCAATATGATATCCGTTTTTACGGATGTCTTTAAAACTCAATAAGTTTCTATGAGATTTCGAAGAATATAGTGCATTTTCAATATGCAATTTTGTTCCTCCGGATAATAAGATATCAGTTCCAAAGCCTTCAATCAATTTTGTAATTCCCGAAATAGTTTTAACATTTGCCTCTTGAGTGATCAATCGGATGAAATATCTGTGAGTATTGTGTGAGTCGTTGCGCTGTCCACAAGACATATATCTCCATGTGTGTTCATTCCCCAAGAAAATAATAAAACATATTAATTATTAATTATACATAAATTCATGATATACAGCACATGTACATCAAATTCATGATAATACATCACATACGTACATAAAATTCATAATAATACAGCACACGTACATAAATTCATGATAATACATAAAAAACACGCGTACATAAAATACCAATACGATACATAATAATAAGTCTTTTATTCGTTGTGATCGGCGAGAAATTCTTCAACATCGATGTGCGGAATATCGTCGAGGTTGAGATTAGAACCTCCTTCCTCTTGGACAAAGTTTGTCTCAACTTTCTTTCCTTTTTCAAGTGATTTTTGATTGAGCTCAACAAGATGTTTTGTCACACGACAAGTATGAGCATAATGACCGTTCATACCACAACGAGAACATGGTTCATCGAATCGCCTTTTTGATGGTTCGCTGGTTTCCATTTTGTTTTCATTTTTCCTTTTCTGATGAAAATTATCATAATTACCATAGTGTTGTTGGCTACGGCCACGACCACGGCCTCGATTATTATACCTGCCACGACCGCGAAAGCTATTGCCTCGATCACTTTGGTAAGTGTTCATGTTGACTTCAGGAATGGGAGCAGAGCCTGTTGGTCGTGATTGACGGTTCTTCAATAATAACTCATTATTTTGTTCAGCAACGAGGAGACATGAAATTAATTCTGAATATTTCTTAAAACCCTTTTCACGATATTGTTGTTGTAACAACAAATTCGTTGCATGGAACGTGGTGAAGGTTTTTTCCATCATACTTGTTTCTGTAACTTCATGTCCACACAATCTTAATTGAGAAGTAATTCTGAACAAATTATAATCACTTACAGATTTATAATCTTGGAACCGTAAGTTTGTCCATTCATATTGGACATTTGGTAGGATCACAGTCCTCTGATGGTCGTATCTTTCTTTTAGATTAGTCTACAAAATAAGTAGATCTTTCACAGTGAGATATTCTACCTTTAAACTTTCGTGAAGGTGATGACGGAGAAATATCATGGCCTTGGCCTTGTCTTGGCTAGATGTCGTATTACCAGCTTGCATAGTAGTTCCCAGGCCTTCAAGGTGAATTTCGGCATCCAAAATCCATTACAAATACTTCTTGCCCGTGATATATCCAGAGCAACAATATCAAGCTTTTGAAGATTCGACATTTTACTATCAAGAATAAAATAATTGGTTAAGAAAAACAGTTCGAAACATATATAATTTTAACCTTATTGTGATAAAACTAAAAAGTCAAATTTGAATAAAATGGCATAATATTAAAAGTCAACGGCCCATCTAGGATTCGAATCTGGTGCTCACGCCACAAGGTTGTGGGGGTTACCACGAGAGCTAGCGGGCTTTATGTGTTGTAAGATAGAAATAAAAATATATATATTATACCTCGGCGTGATGACGTCGACGAAATTCAAATGGTCGAAACTCGTGCTCGGAGTGATAACGTCGGCGAATCTCGATTGGTTAGAGTATCGAACGTGTTACAAAATATTTATTTTATATATAAATATAATATGCATAATAGATAAAGATCAATACATAGAAAATGATCAATATATTGAATAATATAATGTACGTTACAATTGATCTTCCCTATCAAACTTTACAAATCGTAAGCCTATTTATAGGCAATTAGTAGTACTTTTCCACCTAAATTTTTATATTACTAAATGAGTGGACATCCACTCAATTAATATTAGTAGTAATTCATAACACATTATATTAAATTACATGGTGATAAATATGAAAGATCAGAAGCAGCGAGAACCGAAAGATTCCGTTCTTGGTATTGTCGAGACATGCGCCAAAAGAAGAGACACAGTAGTCTTATCTAATGTATGTCTGAGATTTATGATCTTATTCTTTTCTTTTTCCTTGTTTTCTATATATATATATATATATATATATATATAGAGAGAGAGAGAGAGAGAGAGAGAGAGTTTATGCAAGAACTGAGTTTGTATCTTGTGGTACTCAATCGGAGCTGCTTCAACATCAAACACATTATATGGAATATATGTATGTCTTCAAAATTGTGACGACTTTTCAAGAAATAAAATACCCTTCTGATTTTATATAAAGCTCTCTCATAGTAGGGTCTTCCATAAATCAGCTCTAATATATATATATATATATATATATATATATATATATATATGTGTGTGTGTGTGTAAACGTCTCTAAATTAATACTCTATAAAATAATAACCTCTTTAAAATAATAAAATCTTCTGATCCCGACTTAATTCTTTGTAAAAGATCCTTAAATTCGATAAGATAATAAGATAATATTTATTACGAAAAATTGTTTACATTTATTAGGTCCCATCAAAACTCTAAATTAATATTCATAAAATTTTAAAAGTAAATATAATGGTAATGTGCTATAATGTTTAATTACAAAATATCCGTGATCTTTACTACGAACACCATGCCATATATCTGAAAGATCATTACACAAATAAAATTAGCACTGCTATTCGAAAATTATTGTACATGATATATGCATGTAATATGAAGATAAAATTTAGCATGGACTAAGAGGTAGTCTAATTTAAATACATATCTTTTAATTAACAAAATATTAATTTAATATCTCTGTAAATTGAAGTAAAATTTAATGGTCACAACATTATTAATTAATAGAGGTTTTATTGTAGATGTACCTAGGGCGCATCTAAAATACTAATTAGATCAATTAAAAATGCTCTGAATCATCAATCAATCATCGTGGTTTTATTTCATTTTACTTCTTTTACGAGCAAGCAAACAAAGCAATCACCAAATGGTATCCTAACTCAATTCCGTGTAATATGTTTTTGGTGAATTCTACTTGGTACCCCTGTGTTTTAGGCTTATTCGGCTGGTGCCCAAAGTTATTTTCAATTCTGATATGTACCCCTGTGTTAAAGACTTTTCAACTGGTATCCAAAGTATTTTTCAATTCCAGTTGGTACCCTTGTGTTTAAGGCTTTTCCATCTGGCGTCCAATGTGTTTTCAAGGTAGATACCCCTAACGTCGTGATTTTAAAAAACTACAAATGTGATTTTAGGTGTCAGAACTATTTTTAGTCATTTCTAGAATTTCATTAGCAATTAACAAGGCTTTACACCTACAAAATATCATTTTTGGTCATCTAAAATCACGACATTATAAGTTAGGGGTATCTACCATGAAAACACTTTGAATACCAGTTGAAAAAGCCTTAAACACAGGGGTACCACCTGGAATTGAAAAATATTTTAGGTACCAGTTGGAAAAGTCTTAAATACAGGGGTACCTACCGGCAGGGTCGGATTTGGGCCTGTGCACCCAGGCCTGCTGCACAGGACAACAAATCCGGCTCAGTATAATAGTTAGTAATAACAGGCCACATATTAAAAATGGGCTGAATTTTTTAAAAAAAATATAAACTAATAAAATAAACCCAATTTTCCCAATAAGACCACACATAAAATAACCGTCTCTGCCTACCGAAATTGAAAATAACTTTGAATATCTGTTGAAAAAGTCCCAAACACGGGTACCAATTGGAATTCACCTTTTTTATTTATTTTAAGTACCAATTGGAATTCACCTTTTTTATTTAGGGAAAAAAAAAAAAAATTTGGAAGAGGTGACGTGTAACATAAGGAGCCTTTGGCAGGTGATTCCCACTAGCTGTCGTGGCGAGTTGTGAAAACAGTACGAAGATGGCTGGGCATGTAAAGACAACCAATCTGAGTTAGATGTTACGAAATTGACTCGACGCTTTGAATCTCGTGATCAGTGAAAAAGTGAAATCAAATGTAAAATCATTGTCCTGAAATTTACAACTCTTTTTAAAAGATTACGAGTTTGATCTCCTTAACTTCCTTAACTTGTGGACTTAAGACCCAAAGGATAGTAATAGTTAGGTTAAATCGGGTCCTTTCATAGCTGATGTTGTGGTCGTCTATAGTCAGACATTGTTCATTTTTCACTTTCGATCGAACTAACTCGAATAAGTCCCAGTGAAAGTCCGGCTTGAAAGTTGGGATAATCCTACAGTCGATAATAGAAAACGAGGGCTCCATTTTGTTTATATGTAATATTTGATCTTCAATGCGCTGAACTCGCTTGAATCGAACGCTCACGAGGGCACTTGTAACGCTCGACTCGTGGTAATGATTCGTCGCACATCTTCGACGAAGATTGCAAATAAACTGCTCCAAAATGAAGGCAAAAAGTGAATCGCAGATTTTTACGAGAAGCTGTAATTTTTCTCCAATATCTTTGCGTCGTTCGACATTAACCGATCGACCCGCCCGCCCGAGATGAACCAGTTAATAGTAGTTACACAAGACCCACAGAACCGATCCAATCCAATTCTAATCACCTAATTTTGGACAAGAGGGACTACCAGAAAAAAAAAAAAAAAAAAAAAAAAACCTACTTTCTGTCGTCCACCTGCAAATTCCCCGACGAGCCAAATCGTTACTACGTTTTCAAGAAACTACCGCCGCTTTCCTCACACCCTCATTCCCGCGACGGTTTCTTGCATCATGGCTACGAACTCATTGTAGTCTATCCGTCCATCCTGAGAACGACAACATGCGTAGAAACGTAAATTTTTTTTAAAAAAATGTACGTAAATAAAAAAGATCAAGGCGAAGTTCGTTGCTTACGTTGTCTTGATCAGCCTCGCGCATCATTTCTTCTAAATGTACGTCTTTGACGCCGAACTGTTCGCAAGCCTTTTGAAGCTCGTCTTTGGTTATGTAGCCGCTCCCGTCCCTGTCAAAGTACGAAAAGGCGGCGTACATATGATCTTCCTTCTGCACTTTGTTAAGGTGGAGCATCGCCGCCACGAATTCCTTGTAGTCTATCGTTCCGCTGTTGTCCACGTCGGCCTGCATTCGACGAAAATGTCCAACGTTTTTTTTTTTTTATTTTTTCTTCGCCTTTGATGGAAGAACGCATACGAAAGAATGAACGTACTTACAGCTTCCATGAGGCTTACGATCTCGGAATGTTTGAGGTCGGCGCCGACCCTATGCAAGCCTTTCTTTAGTTCCTCCAACGTTATTTGGCCGCTGTTGTCCACGTCTATCATGTTGAACATCTCCTTCAGGCCCGCGATTTCCTCCTCCGAGAGACTCTCGGCAATAACCTGAAAAACGGTCATTTTTTGTTGTTAGAAAGTGTAGTCGGACACCGCAAAGTTTGCGTTCCCTTTTTCTTTAAACTTTTTGAAGGCTTACTCTAATGGCTATCTTCTTGAGCTTGTTCATGGCGGAAAACTGCTTTAGTCGGGATAGAACGGCCGAGTCGAGGGGCTTGTCTGGCGCTTCGCCTCCGACTTGTACCCACGGATGGCCTAAATTAACGAATTAGGTTTAGCCCGACAATCGACCGATACTGGAAGCTCGAAAATGCCGAGTCGTATTTTTTTGTGAAGAACTTACAAAGAACTTGGTGAGCTGTGAGGCGCTTCTTGGGATCTCTTACGAGCATTCTTCTTACGAGGTCTTTGGCGCTCTCGGATATGCTGGGCCAGGGCTCGGATTCGAAATCGAGTTCTCCTTTCAACACCTGCTCGAATATTCCTTGCTCGGTCTCTGATACGTAACCGCAGATCCAACTCAGCGAATCGTAAGCGAGAAAAACTACGTAAAAAAAGAATGGGCAAAAAAAAAACGGTTTGATTTAACAAATTACCGTCCCAAAACGGCGGAACTCCACACAACAAGATGTAAATGATGACTCCCGCGCTCCACACGTCGCACTCCGAGCCGTAATGCTTCCTCAACACTTCCGGAGCCACGTAGTAAGGACTCCCGACAACATCGTAGAAGATCTCGTCTGAGTAAGATTTATGTAGTAAAATCAACATTGCATTCATTACAAGGGGAAAGAGATTTGCACCACTGTGTATGGTTTGAAGAAAATGGTGCATAAAAGAAAATTGAAAATAAATATGGTTTAGGAATTTTTTTTATCGTTTTTCCCAACATTCGGCGAAGACATCAGCTTTCCTTAGGGTGCGTTCAGTATGCTGAATTCGATATAGAGAAGGAAAACTGTAATGCTACGACACACGATGCATAACGGACAATGGTTCGATGAGTGCCATTACACTTTTCCTTATCGAGATCCTTATACCAAAAGTACCCTTAGTTTAAAGTATATATGCACTCTAAAGATTTCTTTTCCGCATCATAATCCTAACTATTTCTTCTGTCAGCAAAACATAAGAATTAACATTCCTTCTCCATTCCATTTTTTGGTTACCCCGCTAACTTCCACAAACTTGGCACAACCTTAATCTACCATGCCTTTAGTAACACATTTACCTGGCTTGAAGAAAATCGACAATCCAAAATCGATGGTCTTGAGGGGCGACTCCTCCTCCCCGTCGACGAACAAAAAGTTCTCGGGCTTCAAATCCCTGTGCATCACACCCAGCGAGTGACATGCCTCCACGACCCCGACTATGAGCCTCGCCAGTTCCGCGGCCTTCCTCTCCGTGTAATGCCCCCTCTGTATGATCCTATCGAAGAGCTCCCCGCCCGAGCAAAGCTCCATCACCACGTGGACGGCCACCGCGTCCTCGTACGCCCCTACGATCTGTATGACGTTGGGGTGGCCCGCGAGGTGGTGCATGATCTGTATCTCCCTCCTCACGTCCTCTACGTCCTCCTCCGTCGCGAGCTTCCTCTTCGCGATCGTCTTGCACGCGGACTCTCTGTTCGTCTTCTTGTCGAGGCAGAGGTAGGTCGTCCCGAACTGCCCCTGCCCCAACTTCCTGCCCACACTGTACACGTCCTTCAGATTCTCAGTCTTCTGCTGGAGGACCGATTCGACCCGCAGGCCCATGCTCGACGCCCGCTTCACGTGGGTCGGCTTCTTCGACTTGGAACGGGCCGCGGGTTCCGGGTCGGGCCCGCAGGCTGGGTCGGAGGCGGGTTTGGGCTCGTTGTCCGGGATTTTTACGGGCTCGGGCGGGGTGCTGTGGACTGCTTCCTCGGGCCGGGCCGAATTGGAGGAGTCCTTATTAGAACTGATCTTCTCGGGTTCGTTTTTCTTCTTGTTATTGCTGTGGCTGCTGCTGCCCGGACTGGTTTGTTGGTCGGGCCCGGGCAGGGTTTCGGGCTGCTTCATCTTCCATATGGCGGCCGTGACGTTTCCGAAGAAGCCATTTTTGCCCAGCCGAGGGCCTATGCACGTGTTTCCCATCAATTATTGCGACAATGCTAACAATTATTGAACCCTTGTCGGCATTCAACGCCCTAATCGATCCCATTCACCATAAATGGTTCGACGACAATTGATTTTGTTTTTTGACGACAGACAACCAAAATTGGGTACCCCAATTTTTTGGAACCATCAAAAGTTGATGCAAAAGAGAGATATTTGTCTGCGTATAGTCCCTAATTATGGTGGCAATGTGCCTATCTCCGACCAAGAACCGTGGCAATTAAAAACCTAGGAAAGAATCAGACCTATTTGATCCCAAACATGTCTAAACGGCTGAAGAAAAAAATGGAGGGGAAAAAAAGATGCTTGCCTGGTAACAATTACAAGAGATTTAAGATTGGAAGGGCTGCAGAAGATCTAAACAGAAGATGATCCTCCGACAGACAGAAAGAAGAAACTCTGGTAAGAACGAATGAAAAGCAAAGAGAAAATTATGGAATGTGGAAAAAAAAGAAAGAAAAGGAGAGAGCTTTCAAATTGGCTCGCGTATGTGTTTTGATTACGTGCATGGGATGCATGGATTGGCTCGTTGGCTCAACCTTGAGATTAGCCATCATATCATCAGCTAAGATTTCTAATCTGAATAATCCAATACCAGCCCACAAATAAAAAACATCAGTACTTTTATACGTTAGTAGTATCGATTATAAAGTAACAGAAGGTTCATCAATGAAAAAGAAAAAATACTAGCTAGCTTTGACATAATAATATAAACAAGCGCGTCATATCCTTAATAATCATCATCAAGAAACAAACAACAAACAAACCAAAGAACACTCTCTGCACAAGATGATGAAACAATAAACTCAATCTCATCGGCAAAACAAGCAAACAAACAAATGAAAAGAAATTAACTTTCATGCAGTATCTGTTATGCGTCTCCATTGCCCCAAGCGAGGCCCTCGGTTCAAAAGCACAAGCAATCCTACATTGTTTGCTGCTGACCCAAAAACGTACCTAACATTTACAGCATGATAAATATCATATATACGACGCTTTTTCAGATTAGTAATAAGCTTGATTGAGTAGACTCTTATGTAACCATATCCAATCTCTTCAGAAAACATATAAGACATGGAAAAGCAACTTGAAACAATAGTTAGCTTTTCAACTGTCTTTTGTCGCTATAAGACATCATCTTCGGCATAAGCATTTCAAGAATATGATAGTGAAGATATGGTGTCAAATGCTTAGGATTCGCGTCTGATATACTCACCTGCAACGGTGTGCTTTTCTTCTCCGGAAATAAAAGAGATGATCCACTGAAGGAAGTTGAAGGAATATATCAATTGTCAGCATTTAGAATGGGTAATAAAGACAAGAAATCTCGCAAGAGAAAACTCAATTTAATGATAGTATCAACCCTCATCATCATATTACCTTGAACAGCGCAACGAAGGAAAACCTCCCAACAACCGATTGTTTCCTTATTGGGGCTTCCTTAAATGCAGGTGATGACATGTCCTTGCACAAGTTCTGCGCAATTTCCTTCAACAAGACAAGTTGGGCTTTATCAGTTCCAATAGAAACAATTGCTCGCCTCATTGATTCCCTGTCGGCCTCAAGCGCATGGAGCCTGGCGTAAAGCTTTTGAATCTCCAAATCTCTAACATCAGTGTGGTTTATAGAATCTCTCGGAATTGTCTTATAATCATATACGCAGCCTTCATGAACAGAATCGACCGTGTAAACTCTGTCACTCATATCATCATCTCCACCTTCTGATGTATTTTCAGCCTTCTCCAACTTTAAATCATTCGTCCCAAGACTCGTACCAAATCTTGGAGAATCTGCTGCAAAATCTTCTTTACCTAACGAACCCAAACTGTCGCTGGAGAATTTCCTTGAATGCTTTGCCCTTCTTAGAGATTGATCAACGACAACCTTTTCTATAACGTTGGGCTGATTAGGATAGCCCTGAAACTCCTTTGTCTTGCATTTGAGAGGAGGATAAATCTCATATGAAGGCAATTCGATTTGCCCGTCAAAGCTTTCCATCGAGCTATCATAGGCTCCATCGGCCTCGTCTTCCAGGAGCCCATAGCTCATCATCCTATGTTTGTACGCATGAGCCTCACAAGACAGAGACTGAATCATTTGTTCCCTCTTGTACAGAAGTTCCTCCAAGGCAGATATTTCGTTCTGATCGTGGGCCATTTTCTCCTCGGCGAACCTCTTAAACTGCCTCGACTCCATGAGAATCTCAGCCTTTTCTCTCTGAAGCCTTAGAATCATAGACATTGCTTCCTCTGCAGCTGAAGCAGCGGCGTTTCTTTCCTTTTCGAGCTCTGCAATGAGTTCTTGGATGTTTTGCTGCTGACTTTCGACCGTCTCACGAAGAGCATTGCATTCGTTTTCTATGTCAATACGTGCGTTTAGGGGTAGTAAGGCTTTTCCTTCTTCCTCGAACTCATCATATTTACGCTTCACTGAACGAAGGTAAGTCCCAGAAAAGCAACCATTCATTGTAGAACAGCTGCAAACACACTCACAGCATTTGGTAAGGCTATGGCTAACTGAGGTATGTGAAATTTCAGAGTCCATTGACGTTCATATATACCAACTAAACAGCTCAATCCCGCAAAATCGATTTATGAACCCCACAAATTCGTCAGCAACCATTCAAAACCCAAAAACGGCACTTAATGTTACGCAATGAATCGCCCATTATTTCCTCCAATCTTGGGCACAAAAGGAAATCTTTATCGCCGATAATCCCCTACGGTTAAACGCAAAAGAGTTATTTCCAGATAATCAAATACACAATAGATACAAAAGCAGACAGTAACTCCTTGTCATCACTGCGCAACAAAAAGAGAACAAGTAGTTCGATTACCTCCAAACACGAGTCTTAAGAAAAAATTGGCCGCAAACTCGGAGCTGGAAATTTCCGCGGGAAGTTGATATCAGCAGCAGCTACTGCGGTTAATTTTTCCAGGAAAATTGGTAGGTGCGCCTTCAAAATCAACTACCAACTGCGACACCGAATGTCCAAAAACAACTTTTTCGCAGGCAAAGAGGGCGAAATGAATATTGAGAGAAAAACAAGAAAGACGAAGTAAATTTGAAACCCTAAGGTAGCTGTCGACTGTCGTGTAACTGTGTTCGTTCACATATATATTTACTCTGTTTTTTCTTTTTATTTATTTATCTTGTTAGCTTCGTAAATCGTGACAATGAGATTTTTCTCTTCTGTGTGTTTGGTTGGCCTGCTTTTCTTCACAGCAAGTGTTGAAGGGAGGGAAGGGGTATTTTGGGTATTTACGGAGTCAAATAATGAACTACTCGCTCGGAGAGTTTAAGGATAGGCGCGTGGTAATGGTAACGTGTATCCAATACATTCACAAGAAAAGCGTTTTAATTACTTATATAATAATGTTTAAATTAAAGCGTAGGAATAAATGGCAATCTGTTTCAAAAGTAATCATAATTTTCATCATTGTATGTAACTAACAAAACAGTCCCTAAGAAGATATTTTACCCATAAAAGTCGTATGTGTAGATTCATTTCAAATTCAAAATAAACATTAAGAGCGTGGGGATCACGATAAAAAATTATTTTGAACTTTCGCAGGGTACATTTAAAAACTTTTAAATGAAAGAAGCTAGACATATGTCGGTAGCTTGTGGCAGTAGGTTATATTATTATGGGTGAATTTCATGTCAGACCCTGATAAATTTTGAACTTTCTGTCCAGTCCCTATCAGAAATGGAATTAGTTTAAGAGATCTACTTTTTGTAAAAATCGAGTAAAGGACCCAAAAATAGAATTTGACGAAAATACCATTTGCTCTTTTTTTCCAGCGAAAGTCACGACGCGCTTTTTTGGTCTTATATAGCGTTACTTTTACTTCATTATATGTTATACAGTTACAGCATATTGTTAGTTTGGAAATAGATACGTTACTTTTCAACAATATTGTGTTACTTTGCTACTGCAAAACGTTATCAACAGAATTTTTTCGAACTCATTTTTCTTACACTGAATCGAGCACAAAAAAATCCGAATGACCCATCCAACCGATTCGACATGTCATGTTTAGGCTTGTCAATGGGGCGGGGATTCCCCGTCCCCGCGGGGATCCGCCCCGAACGGTTGTCCCCGCCATTAATATTATTTAAATATAATATTTTATAACTTAAACTAATATCTAAATAATATTTTTTATACATAGTTTATATAATTATAGTTTAAAATAATATTCTTTACTCTTTATTTTATAATTATAATATAAATATTATTTAAAATATAGTATGAATAATATTTCCAATTTACATTATAATGAAAAATACAATTTTTTTAAAAAAAAATCGTGGAGACGGGGAATCCCCGC
This sequence comes from Craterostigma plantagineum, assembly GCA_027422505.1. NCBI lineage: Eukaryota > Viridiplantae > Streptophyta > Magnoliopsida > Lamiales > Linderniaceae > Craterostigma > Craterostigma plantagineum. The sequence goes on from JAPQWV010000160.1 coordinate 53,150, forward strand.
GGGGGCGGGGACCCGACGAGGATGGGGATGGGACGAATTTTTCCCCGTTAAGTTCGCGGGGATGGGGATTCCCCGTCAACGCGGGGATGGGGACGGGGACCTAATCCCCGGCCCCGCCCCGCTGACATCCCTAGTCATATTGGATTCATTATGATATTGACGATGCACGATGTAGAATTTACTTGTCTAATTAGGGTGCAAATTCTAAAACATAATGGTAACTCGAATCTAGATTTCTATATAAATTGCAAGTAATCGGTAGAAATTCGAGGTATCCATGAGAAATCGAGGTCTATTTTACCTTATTGAGTCAATAACGCCGAGATTTATGCAGTTTTCACACATTTTTAGTGTCGTTTGTGATTTTCGTTATATTCCCCCCGATCCATTGCTTGTATACAGAATGTGTTATTGACGACAAACATAGCGTTATTACCTTTCAGTGGCGTGTTACTCCTAAGTCAACATTAGTTATTAACCATAAGACATTTGTTATTTCGTTCTAAAGTATTTCTTTTTTACACAATTTAGGGCAAATATAATATCCGTTTCTTGCAACTAATCGGTATAAATTCGAGGTACCCATGAGAAATCGAGGTCTATTTACCCTTATTGAGTCAATAACGACGTGATTTATGCAGTTTCATCTGTTTTTTAGTGTCGTTTGTGATTTTCGTTCCTTTTCTTTCGATCTATTGGTTGTATACAGAATGTGTTATTTGTGACAAACAAGGCGTTATTACCTTTTCGCGACGTGTTACTTCTAAGTCAACATTTGTTATTAAACATAAGACATTTGTTATTTTTTACTATGTTATAAGTATTTCTTTTTTACACGATTTAGGGCAAATATAACGTTTCTTGCAACTAATCGGTATAAATTCGAGGTACCCATGAGAAATTGAGGTCTATTTTACCTTATTGAGTCAATAACGACGTGATTTATGCAGTTTTCATCTGTTTTTTAGTGTCGTTTGTGATTTTCGTTCTTTTTATCCCGATCCATTATTTGTATACAGAATGTGTTATTTACAACAAACAAGGCTTTATTACCTTTCAGTGTTGTGTTATTTCTGAGTTAACATTTGTTATTTTTTTGGTCAAATGAATTTTTCATTAACCACAAGGAACGGTTTTTACAACTGTTATCTCATCTCCCTATACATCAAAACATCAACTAAACTAAGGGGGAACATATTCTATTAAAAATAGGCATATCGGCTGCTCTCTTCACACGGCACACACTGCCAATCCTCCACTTCATCTCCTTCGCTATGGTGGTCACAATCTGCTCTTCAGTCGCACTGCCAGAAGCATGCACTCGTCTATTACGCTCATACCAAATGTAGTAGAACATGGCTGCATAACAAGCCAACGGAATACTGTACCTAGCCTTCCTCTTCCTCCCCATCTTCTTGAGCCAATCACACATCTCAGTAAATGAACAGAATGTCACCTCCATCTGCAACCAGTCATTCATCCTATGTAGCATATTTGTACTGAATCTGCATTCCACAAACAAATGCTCTACATCTTCCATCTGGCTGGTACAAAGAGGACAGCTTCTATCACTAATGGCCATCCCCCAATTAATCATTCTCTCTTTCGTTAGAAGTCTCTTCTGTACAAGTAACCATAAAAAGAAAGAGTGCTTCGGTACACTATACCTGTTCCACACAGCACGGCATAAGGGAAATGGTGTAACTGCCCCTTTAAGCCAATCATAACCCGATTTAACAGAATATATCCCAGTAGCAGAGCTGGTCCAAACCCCCCCTCCATAGCCATTCTGGAGCTTCCATTTGAGCCTATTGATCTTCTTCCAATGCCAGCCTGAGTCCAGCGCAGGCGTGTAGTCCATTTGTTATTATCCTCAAGACATTTGTTATTTTTGTGAAACTTATCAACATTCATATGAAATTGACGATAATTCTACATATACGGTCATAACAACTGCAATCTTAGCAATTTCTTTGATTTGGGGTATCACATGTAATAATATCGATAGTTGCCTTGGTTAAACCCATTTACAAATTAATATTTCTCAGTTGCCAATCTCACGAGCGCGACGGTGTCGGGACGGAATCTTAAAATTTTGCCGACGCAAACAATAAAAATATATGTAGATCGAAGCATGTTTCTAGTTGAAATTGAAGGTAATACACGTAGATTCGAGAGACCCATAGCCTTAAAGTTTCTCGCGCCACCGTAGAATTTCTGGACTGTTCGGCGGGATATTAAAAAAAAATTCTGGACAGTTTAATGTAGTACCCATAAGGGTTTAATTGTTACCAATAGAGTGTTATTTGTTATCGTCAATGCGCTAGGGTTTTTGGGTAGTTTTGGGGTTTAGAACTTACGGGTTCGAGGCTAAGGGTTTACGACATGAAATTTTAGGAGAACGATCCACGACTTGTGCAAGTATTTCTACAACCTTAAAAAATTTTGGGGTTCGGTAGGTTTAGGGTTTAGTGTTTAGGGTTTCGGGCCTCGGATTTAGGCTTTTGAGCTTAGTATTTTGTGTTTGTGGTCTATAAATATTATTAGTACTTTAATGTTGACATTTGAACATGTTCGTGGTGCAATTCATAATATTATGTTCCATTGAAAGAGGTGATAGCCTATGTTTTGCAATGGAGGACTATATGTTTATATATCTAATGAGATCAACATTCATCTATTGACATCAAATTTCGCCTAATGTGTCTGTTAAAGGAATGTGGTGATTAAACTTCATCAAATTATATATTTACATGAACATTCATATTAAACATCCAAAATAAAAGTGTGTTTGTACAAAATTAATCGAATTATTGATGTGGTACTGAACAACATTTATGTGGTATCAGTATCAATCAATGTGTTACTAATTGAGTTCGCGTTGTTTTTTTTTTACCTAACATGTGTTATTATTTCCAATTAATGTAGTACAATTGTGAGGAAGTCCTGTAAATACTCTCTGATAATTCTGTTAAATTCTCTGACGGTCAGAACCTTCTAGAATATTCTCAATGAAGTGTTTTTTGTACATGTATATGTGTTATATTTCTTGGGTAAACTGTTACTCACTTAAAAAAATATTTTAGTCTTAGAGAAAGCAAAATTTTCTCAATTTCATGGTTACCGACGTACTTTTTCTTTTAATATTAAGACTTGTTTGAGTCGATTTTATCTTACTCAGTCGTTTTTACCTTGTTTGGCCGTTGAAGTCGATATTAATCGGTTTCTGAACGAAATTTTTGATTTGGGGGTGGAAGCACGAATTCATTCGATTCATAAAAAATCCGTCTTTATTAGTACGACCCATCTAAAATTGAAAACGGAAAAATTTATTCAGTCATAAACGCTGAGATTTATGCAGTCTTTATCTGTTTTTTCGTGTCGTTTGTGATTTTCATTTTATTCCTTTCGATCCATTACTTGTATACATAATGTGTTATTGACGACAAACAAGGCGCTATTACCTTTCAGCGACGTGTTACTTCTAAGTCTACATTTGTTATTAACCATAAGACATTTGTTATTTTTTGCTATGTTATAAGTATTTCTTTTTTACACGATTTAGGGAAAATATAATATCCGTGTCTTGCAAGTAATCGGTATAAATTCGAGGTACCCATGAGAAATTGAGGCCTATTTTACCTTAATTTATGCAGTTTTCATCTGTTTTTTTAGTGTCGTTTGTGATTTTCGTTTTATTCCTTTTGATCCATTACTTGTATACAGAATGTGTTATTGACGACAAACAAGGCGTTATTACCTTTGAGTGATGTTTTACTTGTGTGTCAACATTTGTTATTATCCATAGGACATTTGTTATTTTTTTCTATATTCGCTATTTCCGAGATTAAAGCTGCAAATTAGTAATACAAATCATACCCACGATCAAACTAACAATAATTTCAACATATTTGGTCATGAACTTTGATATTTTCGCTACAATCTCAACGATTTTCGTGATTGATGTTTATCAATTTTTTTCTGTAATTAGCACCATAGATGTCTGGGTTTATAAGACTCATCGGACGGCGTCCTCGAGCTCTACTACGACGACGGGTCAGCGTCGGGCCTCCTTGTCTGCTCACGAAGGTCGAGGTTATAGATGGTTGAAGATTAGCTTGCTCGTTGGAGAAGACGATGGCAAAATTTTGTAAATTTCGCATTTGTTAGGGGTAAATATGTCATATCGCATAGTTTGGGTCTTTTTCTCTAAGAGTTTTAAAAAGTAGATCCTTAATACTAAATGAAACTTTATTGGGGCCTGAACACTAGGTAAAAATATTATCAGTGCCTGACATGTAATTAACCCTACCATTATTCATTGGGCCAATCTCACTATAAAGCTTAGAAGATAAGTATTTATATATAAAAGAATAGGCTAGGAAAATATCACTTCAATGATTGCATGAATTTTCTTATGATCCTTTTAGTAATTGGAACTTTTCCTCCACTTTTATTGGCAACACCTTATCCATATGAACTTTCTTTTATTAGTTGTTTATTTTCTTACAATTTACATATACATGCATAAAATTCCAGCTGAAATAGGATTTTCAATTTAGTTCTCATAAAATTACTTCAATTTTGATACTTTCAAGACTTCTTTTAATTGATTACACTCCTATTTATTTTTTTCTACGTATGATACGATGATTGATTGGATGGAGAAGAAAATAAATGCAGTCCAAACCAGCATCTCCAACACCACTGTCCTAAAATTGATCCATGATACTTATAATAGGACTAAAATTGACAGCCATAATTTCGGTTTCCTTAAACTGCTATAATTTTGATACTGTCACCCTTTCTTTTAACTTATATCCTTAAAATGCTAACTCTTCTAACTTAGTTTTTTGATGAGATTCTAACTTAGTTGAATACAAATATAATTAAGCCAAAATATTACTTATATTTTATCATGATCTTGACTTTGAATTAGATCCCCTCGAATATCGACATATTCTAACTGTTAATTTGGTTATATGGTAGCGAAATAAAGCCCAGCCCAGAACTGAATACTCTATCCATTTATTTATCATCTTCCCAACTCATCAAACGCTCCCAAGCCACACACGGTGATTGTCCACTTCATCACCTAACACAAACGTCGATAGAGCTCTAGCGAAAGTTTCAGTTCTCACGATGGCTTACTCCGCCGCCGCTGCTTCGACGGCCGCTCTCATCTCATCCGCAAAGGCGTTTGTTTCTCCCAAAATTGCCCTTCCTTCTCGTTCTATTTCCCTACCTTCCTCGTTCTCCGGCAAAAGTTTCGCTCGCCGCGTGACACGTGGAATTTCCTTTGGTTCCAAACGGCGTAGCTTTTCCGTCCGAGCTGTAAGTGCCTTGAATTGAAGTTGGCTTTATAGTTGAAGTAAAAAAAAAAAATTAATTAACTTGCTTGGTTAGCTGGAAATGTTGGTACTTTCTCTGCTAATATTGGTTTTTGGGGGAAACGGGGGAATGTGGATAACGGAAGTGATTGTAATTTTTATTAATTAATATGGGTTAAGAAGGGAATTACGAGTCATTAGCTAAGTAGCTTTCTATGCAATTTCCCCCCTTTTTTCATCAACGCAGTTGGTTTGCAGTTTATTTTAGTTTTGTAAAGTGTGAATCTGGAGAAATGTGAGTGTGGTTGTTAGTAATTTTGTAATCGGGGGAAAATTCTGTAAATATGTGATGATATGGTTGGTTTTTTGTTCATTGGAACAGAGCGAGCTTCCACTAGTTGGAAATACTGCTCCAGACTTTGAAGCCGAAGCTGTATTTGACCAGGAGTTTATCAAGGTGAAAATTTTCTATTCCCTGAAAGATTTTTTTTTTCTTTGTTTCGGAACTGTTTAGTTCTTCTTGAGTATGGTAGCATTTTTTTGTTGTCTTCGTTATTTCTCGGTCTATGAGTTGTCTTGTATATGGACCCGTATGATCATTGTGTCCTTTTGGGTTGTGTGGCTTCTGGTAAAGATTATTTTTATTCGCACGTCTCTATGGAATGCATATTTTGTGTGGTGATGTTAATATAGTAGTAAGCTACGTTACGTAATTACGACGAGTCATTATGAAAGGAAGCAAAAGTCCCCCACCCACCCCAATTGTTTTCGTTGAAGCCATCATTGACCGCATTCAGTGCATGCATCTTACTTGGTTCTTCTGCTTTTATTTGTGTTTATGTTCTTACTAGGTTAGGTTCCATATATGTTTGCTTTATAAGTTTTTTCCTACTACTTCAATTTCAATCTCCCTGCAGGTTAAACTATCCGAATATATCGGAAAGAAATATGTCATCCTCTTCTTCTACCCATTGGATTTCACCTTTGTGTGTCCCACTGGTGATTCTTAATAAAGAGCATTTTGTCTAATATCGGACTTCTGATATTATTACATTCCTGGGTGGTTAAAATGTCAATGTTTTATTTGCAGAGATCACTGCTTTCAGCGACCGCTATGAAGAATTTCAAAAGTTGAACACCGAAGTTCTGGGTGTATCTATAGACAGCGTGGTTAGTATCCAATCTTTAACTAAACCCCAAATTAAAAGATTTTGGATGTAGTCTTTCTTTTCAACATGACTTACTTGCATTTTTTCATCTTGTTTTTTTCTCTAAGTCGACCATAATCATGATTTTGTCCACTTAAGTTACTGATTGTTGTTGCAGTTTTCGCATCTCGCTTGGGTTCAAACCGACAGGAAGTCTGGCGGTTTGGGTGATTTAAGTTATCCATTAATTTCTGATGTGACAAAGTCGATCTCAAAGTCATATGGTGTGCTTATTCCCGACCAGGTACATACTTATTTCAATGCCTCAACTGGCCTCTAAATTTAATCCCTAATTATGTAACTTCAGGATTTTTTTTTTAAGAAAAACATCTAATAATTTATTGATATATGAAGACAGAGCAACTCCAAACTTTTAAAGTTGTTAACCATAGTCTTATTGTATGTCACTAACTGAAACTCTTTTTACAGTTCTACCATTGTTAGTAACTATTGTTTGTGTAAATTTGGCGAACAGGTGACTAAACTGTGAAAATTCACTGAGATTAGTTACGTCAGTATCATTTGGTTAAAGATTCTGTACAAGTATTTGCATGAGACCAAATAACATGCATAGTTATATAGTCAAGTTTTGGGTACAGCTATATTATATTGTTTAATAATATTTGCAGGGAATTGCATTGAGAGGACTATTCATCATCGACAAGGAGGGAGTTATCCAACACTCCACCATCAACAACCTCGCCATAGGCCGCAGTGTTGATGAAACTCTCAGAACGCTCCAGGTATAAGCGTCCCACGAACATGCGACTAAAAATTGGAAGAAAAAAAATGAATGTTTTTGTTTGATGGAACTACTTAATTGGGCTTCGTCGAGTTTTTTCAGGCATTGCTCGCCGCTCGCTGCATATGATGATGATGTTATGGTCGTCTTATTTATATATATTCAGTGATTTTTCTCGCTGTATGTTTGTCTGCGTATGTTTTTTTCAGGCATTGCAATACGTGCAAGAGAATCCAGACGAAGTTTGCCCGGCTGGATGGAAGCCCGGGGAGAAATCCATGAAACCCGACCCAAAGCTCAGCAAAGAATACTTTTCGGCCATCTAATTATTACTATCAAGGTTCGTAAAACTTATAATTTATTTGTTGTAATGTAGCATAATCTTGAGATCTCTGCGTCATATTCGAGATTGAGAACGATTCGTTTGTTTTTCGGTGTTGCTGTCCAACACAATTCTGTATTTCGAAAATAAACACAATCAAAGCTTTCTATTGATGATGATGCTCTCCCCCTTCGTCCTACCTAAAACCCTAAGGGTGCGTTTGGTACGTAGAATTCGGGACGGAAAAGAAAAGAAAAATGTAATGGTACGCATCGAATAATCTTCATGTGTCAGTGCCATTACACTTTCTTTTTCTTTTTTTGTTTTTTTTGAAAAAGAAAGATAAGCCGGGAAACCATACTTTTTCGAATCCAAGTAATTCCTTCCAATACAGTTCGTCCAACTTAATTTGTAGAAGAAATAATTGCAGAGTCGAATTTATTTCGGCATATTTATGAAGTTGTCTTGATTTTTTTGGAATTACCAAATACAGTCGATCCAAATTGTGTCTTACTTCTAATTGGTGCGGCCGATTGAAAATTAAGATGCATCACGCCATTAAACTTTTTTAATAAAGAAAACATAATTATCCATCAAATGCATTGTTTAATTGTATACACAATATCTTAGTTTTGCTATGGTATCTAAGACTCTTAAGACAGCTACAACATGATCGTGACAGGACCACCTAATATTTCTACTTCTATTATATGTACCAATTAGCAACTTCACACAGCTCACAACGATCACTCACCCAAATAATAATAACAATAATGCAATAATATATCCACCCTTAAGAAGTTGACTAAATAAAATCCCATGACCTAATCATATAACAACCCTCCAGCAAATAACTATTAAATAAACATGAAAAATGACACCATTCATCTTCAACTGCACACCGAAATACGCAACCACTAATCACATAAAAATTTATCGCACATAATTTCTAAATCTCACACACACGAAAGCAATAACATCACTTTTTTACTCAGATTATGTGCAATCATAACGATAACATTCAATCTGTACTTGAAATAGAACTATTAGAAAGAAAAGAAATTGAAATAAAACACAGTAAATCAAACGTTGACACTACAACTCTGAGCAAGCTGATACTTAACCCCATTCCCAATCACAATCCCTCCCCTCCCATTATTCCCAATGGGTATGAAAGCGGGGCAACCCACGTGCAAGTGGTACCCGCCCGTAACTATCGACCCGACCCGCCACTTGACCCGCCCGTCGATTTTAACGGTCACGGGTATGACCCCGCGGGTCTGATCTTGGCCCAAGGCGAGCCCATTATAAGGGGCGATGGGCACGTTATTACCGTATATAAAAGGAGACCATACGTTTGTTTCCTCGCTGTCTTGGTAGGTCGGGGGAAGGCCCGTGAAGTAGGTTATTTGCTGGCCTTCGTAGTTTGCGTAGATCCTCATGTTGCCGAAGTATACGCCGATTTTCGAATTAGGGTTTCGTACGTTAACGGTGACTTGCAAGGTGGTCGAGATCACGTTTGGGAACGAGACGTTCATGACGAAGATCGTTGCGTCTTGGAGTGTGAACGAGGGTTTTTTCGGTTGGAGGATTGCCCATGTTATTAGGAAGATGAGGAGCAGTACGAGGATTGCGATCGAGAGGACGATGAGGGGGCGTTTTAGGTATTTTTTGAGGCGGGAATTGTGGTGGTGGTGGTGGCAGACTTTGCCGGACATGGTGGTGGTTGGCCGCCGGCAGCGGCGGTGGTGGTTTTGAGGATGTCAATGGGTGTTTGATGTTGTTGATGTTGTATGTATATATATAGGGTGAGATTATAGATATAAGGCATGTTAATTAAAGACGGACAGGTAAAATAAACTAGTATTTTTCCACACGTCCAATGTGTGTGCTTACGTAAATAATTATACACTTATATTTTAATTTATTATTTATTATAGGTGACATATAATATTAAGTTTAGTTCTGAATTATTTTAAGTACATAAAAATGTAACTTCAGAGGATATAACTGAATTTAAAATTAAGGGTAAAACAGTAATTATAGCTAGTATTACACGATAAGTGTGGCATCATAAATATATAACTTTAACTTATAAGTTAATTGTAATTGGCTAAGTCTAGTTTTATATTATTTGTAGGAATATAAAAAATAATTTTAGAGGATATAATTGGAATAAATTTAAGATCAATGGTAGAATTGTAATTTTAACGACTGCCACACATAGGGGTGTTCGTTCGGTACATACCGTACCGAATCGAACCGAACCGAACCGAAATTTCGGTATACCGAAATTTCGGTACACCCCTAGTAGATTCTTGGTTTGGTATTCGGTTTTTACCGAATTTTTTTCGGTAAATTCGGAGTGATGGCAAAAAGCGCCGTCGATGAGTTTCACCCGAATTTACTCGGCGTCAAGCCATGGCTTAACATTCCACGTAAGATTAAGACAACAGAATTTCACAGCAGTTTAGATGATAATCGTTTAATAATCTAAGTATCTTTCTTGCATGCAGTATCTTCAAAGACATCGTCATATATTTGGAACTTTAAGATAGACCATGTTTCATTAAGCCCAAACGACACGACGACGAAAGACCCAAAGTATCAAAAAGCTCAACGGCTGGTTGAGCTTTGCCAAAGTTATGGGGTATGGTTATCTTTAATTTCATTTCCCTCCACCAGAAATTTAAATAATAATAATAAAAAATTCGGTAATAATTAAATTAATACGTATATTAATATAATTATAATTTTAATTTCGTTATTAATATAATAAAATATATTTTAATTTTTAAAATTTCAGTAATTCGGTATACCGAATTTACCGAAATTCAAAATCTGTACCGAATTTACCGAATTACCGAAATTCTTTATTTTGAAGAACCGAATACCGAACCGAATTTTTTGGTTCGGTTCGGTTTTGTACCGAAATTTCGGTATTTCAGTTTGTTCGGTCGGTATACCGAACAACGAACACCCCTAGCCCACACCAACCAATTTTCAGAACCTTTATTATAGGTTCTCTACCTTAATAATATAGAAAGACGCATTTCATATCAATAAATTTGAGAGCATTTTTTTTTTTTTTCTGTCCCGAGGTATCCCCACACTGCCTGGCTATGGGCTAGCCCCTGCCAGCCGTGGGCTTTTTTACGCCACACAGACTTGGCAAGGCGGGGACTATTTACGCCACACACTCCAGAGGTGGGACTAATCCCCCGGGCCAGATGGATACGTCCCAAACCCATACCGGCATCGATAGTCATGAGGAATAATCCTCATGGGGACTTCCCAAATTCATGTGGAAGGTAGGGTTCGAACCTGACCTCCTAGTCACATGAATTTTGGGGCCTCCCCATCAACCATTAGAGCTGATGGGTCATTGGCAATTACTCTAAGGTACTCTAACTTAAATATAAAAATATTTGTGGAGTATTTACTTTAACTTGCATAGACTTTAATTGCAAAAGATAACTAGTTCTTATATGTTTGAGTTATTTTAGGATATGTTCACATGTTATTCTTTGAAATATTCTATGCTTATATAATTTCTACATTAATCATTCGTAAAATCACTAGTAAGTCCATATGAAGTTGTGAACAGCTATTTAGATTCTATCAGCTATCAGCTGCATATGACGATTATCACCACTTCATGTGTTTATTTTGAATTGAATATTTTTAGGTGTTCTGTTATTAGGTATGTATTCAATGTCTTTTAAGTTAACAAATTAAACATGTTATTATGGAAGACAATAAATGCCCTAAGCAGCACTGTATCGTTTTCGTAATAATGTAGAATATAACTAAGTCCTCGTCAACTATATCAATTTTCGAAAGCTAATACTACATATCGGAACAGGTTGAAATAATTTTGACAATATAATACTATAAAGTCAACTAAACCGTCTATTATTACTTTCAGACCTTAAACCTAATTTTTTTTTTTTTTTTTTTAAGAGTTAAAGATTAAAATTCAACCAACCGAAGTTACAAGATTTGCCATAGCTTGAGATGGCGGGGAGAGACCATCTCCATCGTAGCCTAACGACTTTGCTAAATAATGAGCAACCGAATTGCAATGCCTGTGAATAAAGGAGAAAACAACAGAACGAAAAGAAGCAGATAAATTAGTGCAATCGTGAAGTATAGACCCCGCAATCCTTGACGACGAACATCGCAATTTGAGTTTCAAAAAAATTCCGGAGCAATCGCCTTCAATGATAATTCGTTCCCACCCTTTCGAATGCGCAACAAATAAAATGACCATCTAGCTCCCAGCGCTTCAATAGTTTCCGGCTCGTAAGCCCCTGGAAGGAATCTGGACCACCATCCGATGCAGCGTCCCTCATGATCGCGAGCCACGACGCCAATCGATGCTCCTCCTCGCGATCTATGAATAGCTCCATCAAAGTTAAGTTTAATAGTGCCTTGGTCTGGTTTGCTCCATTTCTTCTCTATACATCGTGTCGAGTTCCTTTCACAATCGTCAAGGTCACGAAGGGTCTCCATACCAGCAGCGTTCGCGAGAACCTGGACCGTCGTCATCTCCACTCCCTCCATCAGAAGCTTATTCCGCAAAGACCAAATAGCCCAACAATGGTTCAAAAAAATGTCAAACTCAGCAGGCGAAAAATGATCTTGCATCATGCGTAACCACTCCTCCGCAGATCCTCTCCAATTACGTATGGCGTCATAGGGTAGAGCGGACGCAGACCATAGTTCCTTCGAGCTTGGGCAAAGCACAAACACATGATGATCATCTTCCGTTGCATTCCTGCACCGCTGGCATGTTGCATCAAGTAAGCATTTGCGTTTAACCAAATTCGACGCGGTTGGTAGAAGATTATGGCTGAGGCGCCATGCAACGTTTTAACGCGTGGAAGGACGTTGGTCTCCCAAATAAATTTCCACGAAGCTGGGGTAGAACTCGAAGGAGATGAACCTTCACGATAAAGAGAACGAGACAGCCAATATGCCGACTTGACTGGGAAAACACCGTTCTTCGAAGGATACCATATCCTTCTATCCGAGCAATTCGTCACACTCAATGGACACCCCAAAATTGCTTCCACATCAATGGGTAAGAAAAGTGCACGAATCAGGGGAAAATTCCATGGACCTGTTGGGGATAACCGAAGATCACACACTTTAAGATGTGCAAATTCACTTCGAAGTGGTGTCAATATCTTTGGCATAGCTTTCCTGGGAAGCCAAGGATCACTCCAAACGCGCACCACATCCCCTCTACCCACCTGCCACCTACAACCTGCTCGGACAACATCAATAGCCCCATGGATGCCACGCCACGTAAGAGAAGGGTTATGACCGAGCTGGGCTTCAAGCACATCACACTTCGGAAAATATTTTGCCTTAAAAATCCTGCTGAGGAGGCTATTCGGAGCCGAGATAATCCGCCATACTTGTTTTGCAAGCAATGCTTTATTAAAGCATTTAACTTCACGGAACCCCATTCCGCCCATCGACTTAGGATGACATAATTTATCCCACGACATCCAATGCACTTTATGCTTATCCGAGGCCGACCACCAAAACCGAGCCATGAGACGCTCCAAATCTCGAAGGAGGGATAAAGGTAAGGCGAAACAACCCATCACGTAAGTTGGGATAGCTTGGAGCACGGATTTAATAAGCACCTCCCTACCCGCTTGAGATAACATCTTCTCCGACCATCCTCGAACCCTCTTCCATAATCGATCGCGAATATAGGTAAAGACCTCGCGTCTGTTCCTTCCCACGATAGAGGGTAAACCCAAGTACAAATCATGGTTAGAAATAGATTGAATATTAAGAACCCTACAGCATGCCTCTCGATCACCAGTAGTAACGTTCGGCGAAAAAGTAGCAGCAGATTTTCCAAAGTTAACTTCCTGACCTGAAGCTCCTCCATAAACATCCAAAATTCTCTTAATTGCCAGCATATCACCTTCCTTAGCTCGCGTAAAGATAATGGTGTCGTCTGCAAATAGTAAGTGAGATACTCTTGGTGCCCCACGACTAACGGCTACTCCTCGAACGTCTCCTTTAATCTCGGCCTCCTGCAGTAGACTAGAAAAAGCCTCGGCGCAAAACAAAAAGAGATAAGGGGATAAAGGGTCGCCTTGTCGAAGTCCACGTTGTGGGGTGCAATGACCAAAACAATGACCATTAAGTAAGAAGGAATACTTTACATTGGTAACACAACGAAGAACGAGGGAAACAAAAGAATGATGAAATCCCAACTTAGATAGCACACGTTCCAAGAAGGACCATTCGACTCTGTCATACGCTTTACTCATATCCAGTTTAAGGGATACGTGTCCCTCTCGACCTCTCTTTTTTTTCTTTATAGAGTGATTCGTCTCAAAGGAAATAAGAATGTTATCAGTGATGAGACGATTAGGTATAAAAGCAGATTGGGTAGGAGAAATAATAGCATCCATAAAAGGTTTCAAGCGATTAGTAATGCACTTGGATGCTATACGATATAGGACATTACATAAACTGATGGGTCGAAAATGGGTTAGGTTTTCAGGATTATTACATTTTGGAATAAGCGCAATATGGGTCTCATGCAAGTTGGGAGATGATATACCGTGGTTAAGGAAATCAAGAATGCAACTAGAAGATTTTTCGCCAACAAAATCCCAATATTTTTGGTAGAAAATTGGTGAAAATCCGTCTGGGCCAGGTGATTTAAAAGGATACATACCTGAAACTGCCTCACGAATTTCCTCTATAGAGTACGGTCGAAGGAGTTCCTCATTCATCTCGCTCGTCACCTTCGTAGAGATCGCTCGGGTTCCTTCGTCTAAATGTAGCGGAGATGGACACTGAGAACGGAAGAGACCCTCAAAGTACTTGCCTATCGCTTCCTCAATATCATTCGGAGACTCACACCAATCCCCAAGAATATTCCCAATTTTAGTAATGCGATGTCTCGTGCATGCCCGACGATGGAAAAAACTCGTATTCCGATCGCCGTTACGTAGCCAGTCAACTTTACTGCGCTGTAGCCAATAAAGTTCCTCCTGTCTCCGAATATCCTCGTATTGACGAGATAGTTCACACACCTCCTCCCGACTGCGTGTTGTGATATGGCCAGCTCGAAGGCGGTGAATTTCCCTCTCCAATTGTGAAAGTTTGTCACGAACCTCCCGATACTTGGTTTTGCTCCAACTCAATAGTTCCTTTCTACTTGAAGCCAAAAGATCCCATGTATTATCACATCCACTATTATTATCCGAGACCCAAATCTTTTTAATAATCTCCGAACATTGATTCTCTTGCGTCCAACGAGCCTCAAAACCGAAAAGGGCGCTTTCGAGGGCTGAAGAAATCGTCAGGTTTTTCAACGCTTATAACCAAGGCATGATGATCGGAACATCTTACCGGAACATGGTGAAACTGAGGCATGCGGATATGCAGCCAACCATTCCGAAGAAGCGCACGCTTGGTCCAGTCATTCTCTAATAGTATATGGATGAGCCGAGTGATTGGACCATGTGAACGCATCCCCTTCAAATCCCAAGTCCGTAAGTCCGGAGCGTAACAATGCCAAACGAAAATCTTCAATCTGACGAGATGGTCTGGGACGGCCACCTACCTTTTCCTCTGGATGAAGAATTTCGTTGAAATCACCCGCGCAAAGCCATCTACCAGTACCATTTTCGCTTAGCCTATGTAAAAGTTCCCAACTATTTTTACGAGCCGCCGTACAAGGATCACCATAGAAGCCTGTAAATCTCCACCACCTCGTTAAATTCTGATCATTGATGTGTGCATCAATATGGAATGAAGAGAAAGATTTGAGTAGAACATCAAAATTCTTGTTCCAAAAGAGAGCTAGTCCTCCACTACGACCATGAGCATCAACCCCAAACCATGCATGTCGAGTTTTCGTCGTAAATAATCATAGCGTGAGCCACAGCATTTGGTCTCGAGAAGAAAAATCACTCCCGGGTGGAAACGACGGACAAGAAGTCCGAGTTGATGAACTGTCGCGGCGCCACCCAGACCCCGACAGTTCCAAACTAAGATACTCATGGCGATCGGCGGGGTTGCATCTCTTCCGATGCACCCTCCGCCGTAAGATAAACTGAACGGGACGCTTATTCGGTGTTTCCGATGGAGCTTCATCACTTGCTTTCCGTTTAATGGGAAGGGAGTCACTCTGCTCTTTCTTAATGGGAACCGACTTAGGAATACGTTTGAACTTTCTGGTTTTTGGGAGAAGGGATTTGGATGACTTTCTTAATTCGGCAAGGATCAAACCATCATCAGAAGAGGGCTGTGGGGCGTTGAGTGGGAGTTGTAAATCGTTAAAGACCGAGGACGAGGTTTTAGAGTATTGGGCCTGGGGTGGGGTACTCAAATTGGGACGAGTCTTAATGCTTTGATGGGCTAAATTATGAGTTAGAGAAGATATTTGGGCCGGGGTTGTGAGAGAGGAATGAGTTTGGTCAAGGACATGTGTCACTTCATGCTTGGAAGAATGAGGAATATTTATCATCATATTTAAACCTAATTTGTTAGATTCCCTTATTATAGCATCTCCGACGGTTACTTTTTTGTGCGAAATACAAAAATAGAGTATGTTTCTACTCCAATGAGACTCTATATTTAACACAATATTTTGATTAGCAGAGAAACTCTACTTCTAGAGTACACACAGTTTTCAACACAAAAATAGAGTTTTAGGTTATATTATTATATTTATTTTATAAAATATATTTTTATATTTAAAATATTTGATATATTCTTATTATAATACTAAAAGTAAAAACAATATTAATTTTCTTTTGTTTATAGATATTTGCCTTTTAATTTAATAAAAGTATACTTAAATAATATGCTACTTTTATAATTTATTTAACTTTTAAATATTCATAATATTTAATTTTATATAATAAAGTTTAATAAGTCAATTATGATAGTAATATATATGAATTTGATTGTAGTATAAATGGGTTGGAGCGAAAACTAGTGTAGAAAATAGAGTTTATGAGTTGAAGTCAAAACACTGTAGCAAATGTATTATTGTGTAATATTACCTGTACTTTTATGCCATGGGTTGGAGAAAGAGCATCTCTAACGGATATTTATTTTTGTGTAGAACACAAAAATAAAGTACGTTTTTACTCCAATGGGACTCTATATTTTAGAATAATAATGCGTTGATGAGCAGAGTAACTGTAGATACGCACAATTTTCAACACGGAAGTAGAGTTGTAGTTTATATTTTATTTAATAAAATATATTTTAGTTATATTTAAAATATTTGATATTCTATAATAAAAAAAGTAAATATAATATTAATTTGCTTTTGTTTCTTGATATTTTACTTTTAATTTAACAAATTTAATTAAATAATATGCTAATTTTATAACTTATTTAATTTTTAAATATTGATAATTATTTGACCTTTTAATTATAATAGAAAGTTTAATAAGTCAATTATGATAGTATAAATATGAATTTGATTTTTAGAGCACAAAAATAGTTAGTGGGTTGTAGTAAAAATTAGTGTAGAAAACAGAGTTATGAGTGGAGAAAAGCACTGTAGCAACTGATTATTGTGCAAAATTAACTGTTTTTTATGCCGTAGGTTGAAAATGCTCTACATAATAAGCGATCTATTAGAACGTGCCTTTAATTGAGCCATTAATTATACTTTTGCGAATGCACTTGGTAAAGAAAGCCAGGAGAACATAATGGCGATTCTGGATTCAATAACCTAGAAAGCATAAAAATATTATACTTTTATCAGTCGCATCCCTACTTGGTCCCTATTCTATCCAAACAATCTACAATAAAATGAATTTACCACGCTTTGGATGTGGATTTGAAGGCTTAGGCGTGGGGTGTGATAGTGTAGACGACGAATGCTTTTAAAATGCTTTTCTTACTATTCAACACACACGCACTCATACATACAACACCAAAAACACACACCCTAATGAATTAGGGTTTGGGGGGTATATATTCCACATGTTGGTATATTATACCCCCAATAACTAAGAACTAGAATATTACGAACTAGCCAAACGTTAATTAAACACAAACCAACTAAGATAAATACAATGGAATTGAACACTATAAAATATTCGTAACAATCTCCCCTGTGTTCAATCTTCAATTCAGCACGGGTTATCTTTGTCGGGCACATGGAGAATCTCTCGAGTCCTAACAATCTCCCCCTTGCTCCCCCTGCAAAGGCTATCTCCTCTTCTTGTGGAGGACTTAAATGCACTTTCAGCTAGAACCCTCTTGTCTTGACGCTATACGTTATAGACCGGATGTATATTGTGATCCACTCCGACATTCGTTTCTTGATGATGTCGCAGATCTTTGAAATTTTGTTTGCATCTTGTCCTTGTCTTTTTACGTATTTTGAATCCGTCAAGTCTTCTCCAATCTTCTTCTTCTCAGCGCCAGATTCGTCTTCGTCGAAGGAAATTGTCTGGTTCGGCCTCGAGGAAGCTTCTATGGCTCCAGAAGAAGGTATGTGTGGGGTGTCTTTTAACATGTGCCATAGCTCCTTGGAATGTGACATTGTAGGTTGCAGTGGAGTTTGGCTTCATCGTGGTAAACGCGGCGGAGTTTTAATGGTGAGCATGGATGTGTTTAAAATGTGCCAAGACTTCTTCTGAATGTGATGTTTGAGTGAAGGAGAGCCCGGCTTCATAGTGGTATGCACGGCGGAAATTGTGGGTGGTCCGACCTGTTTGTTTATACGTATTCCCTTCTCCCCCTCATGGCGATTCGTGTTAATAAGATCGGCATGGTTGTATAGGAGGCGAAGAAAGGCACAAACGATAGGTCGGTGCCGGTAATAACCATACGGAACCACTAAGGCAATTCGTCGACACAACTTCAGAGACTAACTCCAAGACGTGGCCTGTGAAGACAGGACTTGATAAACCAGGGCCACTCAGGCGTCCCGTTAACATCAATCTAGGAGCATAGCTCGTAGACGATGGCCTGATTCCGTTGTTGTTTTCATGTTGCAACAGCAGGACTTCGTTCCAATATTGGAATCACATCTACAAGAGACGTGTCTATGGAAGTTCTAATCTGGTCACGAAGTCCAGATGAGAAAAAGTATAGGTGTCCTGATAAATATAAAACATTTAGATAGTGAGGACACCTAGACTCGATGTGTTCAAGAACGTTCAGTGGTGTGGGGCTAAGTACCACTTAGTTCAATATCTCCCGCTTCCAAGTGAGTGGGTAAGGCTCGGTTGTGCATGCACTATTGAACCAAATGAGGCGACTTCTACCCGGGAGCTGATAAAAATTAACTCCTGTACCTATATGGGATGGCCAGAATTGTGAGGTGAAGATATGAGTATCGGGTGCTCTTCGATCTTGTCAAGAGTTGCCAACTGGGAATGTGGCTTATGGACTTGAAATCTTCACTAACACCCGGCTACGTTTCGGGGTTAGGTTCAGTTTGGTCTGACTGAACCATGGAAACTTAGAATCCAAGCGCCCGTTAATTGTGGTGAGTGCTGCTTGATCAGCAAGTCGGAGCAGGTCGGTTGATGTCGTCTTCTTCTTAGTGTAAGGATGCCACATTAGCCTTTTTGAAATTCTTGAGTTCTCAAGGGTTGCTTGTTTTTTGTTGGAGTCCGTCTTGGAGGTGAGAGTGCTTGAGAGGACTTTTTATACATATATATATATATATGTACATATTATCGTAATGGTAGTAGATATGTGGTATCGTAATAGTAATAGATATAGATATACGTATATGTATATGGGTTAAAGAAAGGTTCTCCCCCTCAAATCGTGCACCCAAGATGTACTTTCCTTAAAAATGTACTCTCCCTAGTAATATGGAGTGATACTCCCCCTCAATATGCACGTTTAAAAATGTAAGCTTCCTCCCAGTTAAATGAGCGTGATGAAGATAACATATTCTCTTTTCAGATCCGATGCAAATTTGAAGAAGTAATTTTCTTTAAAGATGAGCATATTAAAATGTACCTTTTTTCACTTTTTATTGCTCTAAGTTAAAATAGGTATTTTGCGCTTCAGCTCATATGCATACGGAAAAATCTAAGCTCGAAAATTCTTTAAGATGCATGCATAATGAAAATGTTCCTATACGAGGGTATTTAGTCATTTCAGCTCATATTCATGCTAAAATTTAAAGTGTAAAATTCTTTTGCATCATGCATGTTTCTAATGTACCCTCGTGTGGTTGCTCGCATCGCTAGCCAGCCGTGTATATGGAGCAACCCGAGATACCATAAACGCTGGGATGTTTGTCTGCCCTCGTCGCATACGAGTAATGAGTGTGGAGCAGCTCTCTTAGTAACTTCCCATGCTGGGAATCTGCAAAAACTAATTGGTACCCATTTTTGGATGCACATTTGGTTCAGATATTGATCCTAAATCATCCTTTAAAGTCCTATTCAATTTGATTTGTGATTTAGGAATCCTGATTTGGTGAACCTTAGAGGAAAATGACAATTCAGTGCCGGTGAATGTGTGCGTAGGTTTAGAAGACCTAAAGTTTTACTCCCTTACCGTCACATAAGATGCTTTCTAGAATGAATCTGGACTGGGTATTTGAAGTAGGAATATGAGCTTATGGCGCTATATGCATCATTGGATGATGAGTCGTATTGCCTACGAGAGTTCACACCATTCACTCTATAATGATGAATGTGCGGGATTTGGGAAGTTCGTTAGCTTAAGCTTGGAACTTCTTGTTTGCACGCTTCCCTTTTGATAGGAATGGGAGAGGAAAAATCTTGAACATTTTCGACTTTAATTTTCGAAGATAATATTGATTTTCCTTGCTCCTTCCTAATTTTAATTCTTTAGCTACTTTTACTTAACGTTTCAGCTTCAGTCAATATTGACTTAGAAGGATTGGTAAAAGCTTTCTCAGTCTTAGGAACAAGGTTGTTTTTTTTTCTTTACCTGTTTTGAGAAAGAGGTATTATTTGACAAATCATTTGAAACAGATAAAGACAGGGAATTTTTGAGATATAAAATCTCCTTTAAAAGCTTTTCCTTTCCAGCGCCGAAACCTATCATTTCAGAGTCCAAAGTATCTTGTACATCTTTCAATTAACGAAGAGTCTCTGGAGTGTCACATAAGGTCGGTTTTTGATCATGTAAAATTTTTTCCCCGTTATAAATTAAGTTAGAAGGAGAGTTTTGATCTGATAGACTATATTCGAAATAACTTTCTCTAATCGTGTAATCGTAGAGTAAAGCACACACTGTTCCTCTAAGACGGTCTCATAATTTGATGAGACTTCATTTCGCTCAGCTTCGCAAGAATGTAATTCGTAGTCATCTCGCAGACCCTCTTTTCACTCTCTTATAACTTAGTTTCTAAGCTAATGATCTTTGACTTTGCGTTTGTCAAATCTTCATTAGCATAAGCTAGGCTTTCTTGTTGCTTAAGCAACGCGAAGTAATTATTAGCACATATTGCTTCTAATTCCTCAATCTTCCTAGCTTGAGCATCCATTTAAAATTGATTTTATTTATTTTTATATATATTTTTTAATTAAAAAAAGTTGGCTTTTGGAAATTCTGTTCTGAAAAGTTTGGTTTACTTGAGAAGTATGGTGAAGGATCGAAGATGTTAGGTGTCGAAAATATTTTTTGGTGTGCACCTAAAAATTTTGAAGTAATTTCGAAACTTGAATGAAAGTACCAAAAAATGTTCTATAACATGCTAAAACGAACTGAGATTATTGGATAAGCGATCGTTGACCCGTTTGTGGATTTGCTTTCAAAAATTTGACAGAAAAGCAGTCTACACCGAAATTTTTTGGACCGGAAGGAAAATATAAACGGGCGTTAGAATTGACTATGCTCGTTGGACTCAGAATGAAAAATAATTTTCCTCAAAAAGTGTTTATTTTAGACTTAAAATATTTTTAATCAAGGGGTCCGATAGTTTTGATGATTGAAAACGTTTAAGCGTGATTTTTGAAGACGAAGTTAGTGAGAATTGGATCGCCCGATTACAGTTTCGAATGATGAAGATTTTGACTGAAAATTCCAAGTTTTGAGATCGGACGAATTGGGGTAGTAAGAATCGGGTGCATTTGCAAGTGAAAATTCACCGAATTTCAAGACGCGCGAAAGTCAATCGGCGATTTACTGTTCCAAGAGGACTGAAGCAATCGGGCGACTGTAGAAAATTGGGCGATTTTGTCAATCGGGCGACGCCCAGTTTCGCCGAGAAAATTTTTGAATGCAAAAATGCACAGTTTAGGCCGATTCTCAGCTTCGAGCGATTGACCGCCGAGAAACGTTCTGTGAAAATTGAACAATAGGGCGACTATTCAAATGCAGACGAAAACAAAAACAGGCAAGATCAAATTGGGCGAAACTAAGTGTTTGCTACAGTGCACAATTGTAACAACCCGTCCCATACCAGGTGTCACTGTAACATCCGTCCCTACCGGGACCTGTGGTTGGGCCCACCACACTCCGACTGATAGTCTTGCCCCACTGTACCACCATTTAACCTTTCAGCATGTTTCGTCCTCGCTCACACGCACCCTGGGCAAACTTCCCAGGGGGTCACCCATCCCAAGATTGCTTCAAGTCAAGCACGCTTAACTTTGAAGTTCTTTCGGATGGACTCCCGAAAAGGTAGGTCGACCTTGGTGATATGAGTAATACTATCAATTCTTTTATACGATTCTTAGTCTGACACGCCCACATTGTCAGTCTCAGGATCCCCTCTCATTCGGGTGTCGGATTGGTTCATTCATGTACCCCTTCGCCTAGAAGCCTGCCAGGAGCCGCTCCTTGTCCGTGCACATCTCTAGCACCAGCGATCACTCCCCGCCCTCATCGGCCCCGGGCGTCACATGCCCACCAGCTTCTGCCTGGTTCGTCCCCGAACCAGCACCGTACTGCGAGAGGTTGTGCTCTGATACCACCTGTAACAACCCGTCCCATACCGGGTGTCACTGTAACATCCGTCCCTATCGGGACCTGTGGGGTTGGGCCCACCACACTCCGACTGATAGTCTTGCCCCACTGTACCACCGTTTAACCTTTCAGCGTGTTTCGTCCTCGCTCACACGCACCCTGGGCAAACTTCCCAGGGGGTCACCCATCCCAAGATTGCTTCAAGTCAAACACGCTTAACTTTGAAGTTCTTTCGGATGGACTCCCGAAAAGGTAGGTCGACCTTGGTGATATGAGTAATACTATCAATTCTTTTATACGATTCTTAGTCTAACACGCCCATACATTGTCAGTCTCAGGATCCCCTCTCATTCGGGTGTCGGATTGGTTCATTCATGTACCCCTTCGCCTAGAAGCCTGCCAGGAGCCGCTCCTTGTCCGTGCACATCTCTAGCACCGGCGATCACTCCCCGCCCTCATCGGCCCCGAGCGTCACAACAATCGCCCGATCGGGTGCTTCTGTCCGAACAACTTCTGGGCAGAATGACGAAATTCAGACTCGATTTCTATTAAAACTCACTCAAATCAACTGAAAAATGTTGGGTAATCACTTCAAATCACTCGAAAATAATCTAATTAGCTCTAGAGTTTGCAAAACCAGCAAAATCAACTAAAAAATTCAAGAACTAGCTGAAATTCGAACTCAACAAAAAATTTCAGAAATCCCGTTCAAATCCGAACGTGTTTGCTCTGATACCACTTGTTGGTCCCTATTCTATCCAAACAATCTACAAAGAACGAACCACGCTTTGGACGTGGGCGTGGGGTGTGATAGTGTAGACGACGATGCTTTTAAAATGCTTTTCTTACTATTCAACACACACGCACTCACACATACAACACCAAAAACACACACCCTAATGAATTAGGGTTTGGGGGTATATATACCATATGAGTTGGTATATTATACCCCTAATAACTAAGAACTAGAATATTACGAACTAGTCCAAAGTTAATTAAACACAAACCAACTAAGATAAGCAAAATGGTATATAATATTCCTAACACCTACACAATGCCAAAATAGTCTCTACGCTCTGACACAGTTTAGTATGATCGTCTTTCTATGAGATGATCCCGAATTCCAGTGCTATGAACCTCCTGATTTTTGTGTCTCATTCCAATTTCACACAAATATCGAAAATCAAGGAATTTAAATAGATTCAAACTCATGACATCCACATGAGATCTCAAGATGAACCATTTTTACATGTCTTGGGGAAATGAAACGACTTGTTATCGAAGCATGAAAATTAGGGTTTATTGTCCGGAGAAAAAAAGGAAAAAAAACCCTAAACAAATGGACCAACTTTAGGCCTGAATATAATGTTGATGATTCACGGGCATACTCTCGAAATCAAATAGATTCCAAAATGTATTAGAAGTCACTCTTCAAATTCATCTCCGATTCTGTCTCTACTACGAGACACATCTTTTACCTCAACCTAAGTACGAGCTCACCAAAATCACTATCTATATACGCCTTCTTACAACTAAAAAGCCACAAACCCTAATCTCATCGTCAGTCCTGCAAAAGAAAAAATAACCAAGACAAAACACCATAATAATAAACAATATATCGAAAAAAAGCGTACGTAACACATACCAAGCTATCCCTCAACCGTACGACGCACAAACTCGCCGGTTCCTCCTTCGAAGAAGCCCTATTTCCCCCGTCCTCCGGCAAAACCCCACCGCCACGTCATCGCAAAAAACCCTCATTCCGCTTTTCGTGTGCCTCGAGAAGTCGGCGTGCATCGTAAGCCTAACCCCAAACTTCACCACTTTATTTCCGGGGGTCCGGTCAAAGACGAGAGAGGGCATGCTCCACGCCAGCATGTCGCTGTCGATCATTTTCTCGTTCCCCGCGACGACGGTAAAGTTCAGGGCGACTTTCTCCTTCCCCCGGACCTTGACAGTCTGGGGACGGGAAATGCCGAGGACGATCCCCTTGTCATGATTAGGCACCGAACATGCTCGAAGTCGACGGGAAGCTTTGCATTGGCGTTGGAGATCAACACGCCGGCCTCCCACGAGCCCTGGAAGGTCGTGTTCATGGCCGAGAAGTTGGACACTTTTAGGTACCTATGTTTGCTGTGATAAAGGAATGGTTAGAAAATAACTGTAGTTATGAGTGAAGGAGATACTCCACTCATGTTGGGTTTGAGATGGAACACCATACCAGCTCCGGCTTGTGTCTGTAGCTGCTGCCGTTTCCAACCCACAACACAAAATACGGTCTATTTTACACAACCATACAATTGATGGATCTTTTTCCTCTAACTCATAACTCTGTTATACTCTCTAATTTTGTTCCTACCCATTAAGTCGATATTCTACACTAAAGTGTGATTTCATAAATACCAAATAAAAAATATACCTGTAATTTTGATATATAGTTATACTAAAAATAGAGTACCATTGTTCGTCAATGTTAGGTCCTATGATTAACAACTCTATGATCCTAGGCATGAATTCTATGTAATTCGATGATAATGATTGACATTTAGAATCGATCGAAAAACTCAAATGAAGATCGAGAGAGAGAATTCGAGTAGAGTGAGAAAGCTACTATTGTTTCTCTGTCTAGAAATTGAATTGCAAGCTTTTCGGATCAATTTTCAAAACTTTCTCTATTCAGCACAATTCATTTACATGTATTTATACCAAACAAACTTTGTATAAATATCAAACTAGTTCTAATCTAAGGACTACTATACAAAACGCCCCTAATTACAAAGAACTAATAAAATCAAGCACAATTAAACATATACTCTACAATCTCACCCTTTGTGCTTGATTGCGTTTCCGCGCTGTTTGTCCTCGTCGGGCATAGTACGATCTGCGCAAGCCCAGCGCATACTCGAAGTTTCTGAGAGTTTCCCTCAGCTTCAGGCACTCCTCGATGTCGTCTAACAACTCCATCAGGAGCGGCTGTTCTCTCACAAACCTGTGGATCCTCAGCATTGTATCTCTATTGATTTCTTCCAACCTCTGCTCGATATTCCTCCTGATGACCTTGAGCGTCCCATCGCAAAACTTATGAATCTCAGTCTTCAGTATCATCCTAGTCTTCTGGATTGTGGTAGGTGATGCCTAGGACTGAGCTGATGTGCACATGATTGCTTGGAAGCCCTTCGATCTCAGGTCCTTTGTTGAGTGGTTCGGCCATGTTGGTCTTCTTCATGTTGCTCTCCAGAGCCATCTGAAGGTCATGCACTGGAAAGTATTTGACTTGGCACATCATGAACCGATAGAGCCCTTCGAGGCCTTCTTTCTTAACGAAGCCTTGGGGACCTTTGTACTTCTCCATGTACAGCTGATAGAGGTTGTATACCTCGTCGGCAGGGAGATACGGAAGGTCACTCTCTCTTAGTTCCTCTCAGGTTCTGTCCACTCGCTCAATGATAAACGCATTTATGCGTTTATCGTAGTATTTAATTGGGATATAAAAAATGCTTAGCAATCAATTTATGTGTTTATTAGTTACATTTACACTCATTTTGTTATTGAAGGAGCTTTGGACGAGTTTCGGGCGAAACGGAACGAAAACGAGGCAAAACGGAGCAAAAACGACGGAAACAGGCATGTGTCACGGCCGTGACACATAGTGCACTAGGCCGTGACGTTGGGCAGAGAGTTGGAATGAAGATGGTCACGGCCGTGACACTTACTGCACCAGGCCGTGACCCGTAGAAGCAGCAACATTAGAAAATTCTTATCTCTCAATCCAGATCTTGGATTGAGAATCCTTTTGGTCAGAATCAAGATTGGCGAGTCTTCTATCTATGGTTAAAATTTCAGGTCAACTGAACATTGTTTACCCCTCCATCCGAGAGAAATACCAAACTGCCGCAAAGCTGTAGAGTGGGTCACGGCCGTGACACTGCTGCACCAGGCCGTGACGAGCGGCAGTGAGCTCAATTTTTGCCCCGAGAGTGTCACGGCCGTGACCTGTCTTGTCCCAGGCCGTGACAGTGTCGAATTTCACTATAAAAAGCCCAAATTCGACCCAGAAAGGGCAGAACCGACCAGAGATCAACCCTAATCCCTCTAGAGACGAAAAATAGTACATAAGAACGCAGAATCGCGTCCGGAGCGCAAGAGACGGATCATCGACGAAATCACGCCCAATTGAACGAAGAACGAAGAATCATCGACGCTTCCATCACAGATCATCCGGATATCAAGAATATGAATTCTTCAACTTTATTCCTTATTTCTTTCGTTGTTTTCCCGTCTATTATGCGTAGCTAATTCCCCTTTGTGTTTGGGATTAGATGAACGCTAGGATGTTTCGTAGTTAAGATTTATAATTATCGTGACTATGTGTTTTGACTATTTATCATTCTATGAATTTGTTTCGTTGCTTTAATATGTCTATGTGTTAAACTAATCATATGGAAAAACGTTTAGGGCGACAGCTAAACAACGTTTAGGCCGTTCGTAGAAGATAGGAATCGAGTATAGGGCGAAAGCAAATACTCGATCCTCGCCGTTAGTAATTACTGAATCTTAGATCCCCGCGAGCGTTTAGGACGACAGCAAACTCGCGAGCGGGTAGGATAATTACTGCGATCTAGTCAAGATCACGTAGGAACGATTTTATTGTCTTAGTCGATAACACCTAGCGGGATTCGAATCCCGACCACATTTTTATTATCTGAAGCTTCGTATCAGTTTTAAGCGTGCTATTTGAATCTCTAGTTGAGTTAGAAGTAATCTGTTAGGTTAAGTCATAAAACAATCTGCCTATTTTGTTTAGGCTAAATATCGAGTCGATAGGTCACTACTAGTACTTGATTTATTCCTTGTGTTCGATACTCGTTTACTCACTTTACTGCACAACAAACAATAGGTCCACTGCGTATCGCACGTCGGTGATAGTAATTAGGTATTCGTTTTAATTATTACTTGTCGCACTTTTCATTCACACACCACGTGTCGATCAAGTTTTTGGCGCCGTTGTCGGGGATTAAATTGATATTAGGAACACCGTAGTTCGGTAATTTAGCCATTTTATTTGAAGTTTTCCTTTTCTTTTCTTTATTACTGTTGGCGTTATTTGTTCTTCTAGTTATTGTTATTTTCGTTATTTTTTTACGAGTCGATTTCTTTTAGTCCAGATACAGAAGTAGATATGGCGGACCATAGAGTACCCGTCCACGAGGAGGAGCCATCACTACAGGATCTCATCAGGAATGACGCGCTAGGCAGTACTGAGTCGGCGATTGTCATCCCGCCGATCGAGAACAACAATATCGAGCTGAAGCACTCTTGGCTTCAGATGATCTTCCAGACAGTCCAGTTTGAGGGCAATCCCGATGACGATCCCTACTCCCATCTGAAGGCTTTTCTGACGGTGACTGACACCATCAAGATCAACGGGGTCTCGGGCGATGCAATTAAGTTGATGCTGTTCCCGTTCTCCCTGAAGTTCAGAGCGAAGGACTGGCTGGAGATGTTGCCACCTCGCTCAATCACTACATGGGAGGAGCTGCGAGCCGCGTTTATCGGCCACTATTTCCCGCTGACGAAGGTGCTAAGGTTAAAGACAGAGATCTCCCTATTCCATCAGAAGGACTCAGAAAACCTCTACGAGGTGTGGGAGCGATATAAGGCGCTACTGAAGAGGTGCCCGCAGTACGGGATGTCGAAGGCAGCCCAGATCAACCGATTTCACGAGGGGCTCAATGACCAGACTGTCCATATGCTAGACGGAGCCGCAGGAGGAGGACTCGTGAAGCTCAATGCTACCGACGCTTGGAATCTGATCGAGGACTACTCGAGGAACAGCTTCATGAGGGGCAATACCAGGATGAGGACACCCGGTGTGTTCGGAGTGAGCGAGGAGACGTCCACTAACGCTAAAATCGAGGCACTTCAGCAACAAATCGCCTCGACGAACTCCCAGTTGCAGACGGTGATTGGCGCATTACTTCCCAAGTCCGGGCAAACTCAGCCCGTGAACGCCGTGGCCACCATCGCACCGACGCAGCACACGTCTTACGTGCCATTGTGCGGAATTTGTGGCGCAGCCCACGAGACATCAGAATGCCAACTTGGGCAGCCGCTGGAGCACGTAGACTATATGGGCAATTACCAAGGTGGCCAGCGAAGCTTCCAGCCTCGGGCACATCCAAACCTGCCGTACGGGAATCAGAACCATCAGGGCCAAGGACCGTAAGGATTTCAGCCCCGACCGTCCGGACTCCAAAATGGACCACCACGACAGTACCAGAACGCGCCCGCAGGAGGATCCGACGACATGAGGGAGATGAAGGACATGATGAAGGCACTTCACACGAATTTCAGTAGCACCACCGCAGCCCACGAAAGCCGAATGACAAAGATGGAGGAGTACATGGAGGCAAACGACTTGCGTGCTCAGAATACAGATGCCTCGATCAAGAGGTTGGAGCAACAAGTGGGGCAATTAGCAAAGCAAATGGCGGGGCGAAATCAAGGATCACTCCCGAGCTACACCGAGACAAACCCCAAGGAGTATTGCAATGTGGTAATCCTGAGAAGCGGGAGAGGATTACAAGAAGCTCCTACCAAGCAGAATTTAAAGGAGAAAGTCGATTTCGAGGGCCACGACGAGCCAGAAGTGGAGGAAAGTAAGAGCGACGGAGTCGAGAAGGTCAAGGATGACGAGAGAAAGACGCGACCATTCGTGAAGCCGTATCAACCAAAGATCCCATACTCAGCTCGGTTGAGGGGAGTTGCACCTGAAAAAGAGAAGGTTCAACCTAAAAAGGAGGAGGCTGCACCCGAAATAGAAAAAGCGAGGGAGAATGAGCGACCACTAGTAATGCCGTACCAGCCAAAGATTCCCTATCCAACACGGTTGAAGAAGGACAAAGAAGAAGCGCTAATTGGTAGATTCATGGGTATGTGCAAAGAATTACATATTAACTTACCGTTTGTTGAAGCTATTGCACAGATGCCCAGTTTCGTTAAGTTCCTGAAGGACTTGCTGACGAATCGACGGAAGCTCGAACACGTCTCCACGGTATACCTACGAGGAGAGTGCTCGGCGATACTCCAGAGCAAGATACCGAAAAAACTGAAGGACCCAGGGAGTTTTACTATTCCTTGTCTGATAGGTGATTTAGTGTTGAGCATGCTTTAGCTGATCTAGGCGCTAGTATAAATTTAATGCCGTACTCCATGTTTAAGCGCTTAGGATTAGGTGAACCACGACCCACTAGGATTAGTATTCAATTTGCTGATAGATCGTTAAAATACCCCTTAGGTGTTATCGAGGATATTCTAGTTAAGGTCGATAAGTTCGTTATCCCTGCTGATTTTGTGATCTTAGACATGGACGATGATGAAAATGTTCCATTAATTCTAGGTAGACCATTCTTAGCTACAGGCGAGAACATGATAGATGTTAGGAATGGAACATTAACCTTGACAGTAGACGGTGAAAAAGTTACGTTCAATATGGCTGACTCGATGAAAAAGAGCAACGAGCAAGATGATAAATGCTATTTGTTAGATGTCTTTGAGCACGATTTTCTCTTTTTCGTGCAAGATCTATCACAGGTCAGCGAGCATGATAGGCAAACGAATATGACAATCAATAAGTGTGTGGAGGAGATCGACGAACCCATCATAGCCATCGACAAGAGCATCGAAGAAGTTAAGGACAAGAGCCCAGTCGAGGAGCGACCGCCACTAGAGTTGAAACCGCTGCCCGGCGAAAGACGACACCTCCAAGGTATGGATGCAGGCGAGGGAAACTTAAGCAAAAAAAGATGTTGTACCTCGACCTCCAGACACCCTAAGCGAACGAAAGCACGTCCGGCTAACGACGATAAAGGAAGCGCTTCTTGGGAGGCAACCCAGGTTTTAGCTATCTAGTATTTTTTATTATGTCTATCATTATTATCATTCATGTTTTTTTTTTTCTGTTACGTTTAGTTTTCCTTTTAGTCATGTCAGGCATCATGAGTCACGATACGACAACCATCACGCGTTTAGTCACGACCACGTCAACATTTTTCGTCAGGGAAGTTTCGTTCTCTTACACCTACTTTTCCCTTTCGTTTATTCAAATTTTACGTTGAGGACAACGTACGGCTTAAGTGTGGGGAGGGAAATTTAGGTTGAAAACTTACGTGAAAACTTCAATTTTTTATGACGTGTTTGTGAGCTATAAATTTCGTTGAAAGGCATGGATTATTGAATTCAGGCACGATTTTTGCACATTATCTCGAGTTAGTCTGCATTATTATGAATTCTTGTGAGCAATTAGGATATGCATGACTGATCGAATCATGTCTGCCTGAATAGATATAGTACTGTTTAAAGAGATTCGTACACATAAACCTATTTTGTTGTGAGAGTTTGAGCCTAACGAGCTTATGCTCATTTGTCTTGATTGTGTGACGTGCCTAGTCTATATCTCTCTAGAACTTGCACGTCTGATGCGTGTTGAAACTGCTTTGGTGTGTTAGTGTGAAAATGATGAGGGCATTAGGAATTAAGTCCAGGGCCAGATTTTCCCACCATGACTAACCATTAGCTAGCCACTTTGAGCCTGAGCATATTCGTTTGTTTACCTCATAAATCATATATGCCGTTGACCCGAATAAGCCTCCAGAGATTATCTGAACCTGAGTTGATTAGAATATAGCAGAAGTCGAACTTAAGAGTTACCGTTTCAGTGTATGATTTGATGTTCTTCTCTGCTATTCATGAAATGAATCGTGCCTTACTTGACCGTTTTCTGAAATGACCCGATCCATTGCATAAGCCTGCCCATAACCCTTTGGCAAGATATAGGTTTCGGTAATAAGTATCCTTAGGTACACGGCATTCGCTGTGATGATGTATTCTATGCGACAAAAGCCGAACCTTGATGTTTTTAGGGAATGAGGGTAGTGCACAAAGGTAGAGCGTAACTAAGGTGAAAGGGCAGAAAATGAAAGGGAACTGAGTCGAGAGGGTCGGGCAGAAAAGTCTAGGATTTCAGAGCGAGAACGTTGAGTCTTATGTTGGGACGTGTGATTGTCTGTTTGATCATGCTGTGTTCTTTGATAATTTTTGCTTAAGTGTCCTAGCTCTAAGATTAAGTGTTCATTATATATGCTTATCGCTTCATGATTATTCGACCCGTTTCCCCGAAAAGACCCTCAGATTTATACTTGCCACTTTGAATAGTCGAGATGCGATTAACTTGCAAGTTTATGGTAGGGGTTGGACTAGTGCACGAATTGAGCGACTCATCATATGCTAGCCTATACACTTGAGTGAATTCAGTGAATCCTTGCGAGGTATGAGTCTCGATTAGCAGTGAAGGAAGTTTAGGTCAACAAGTGCAAGTCATTAGTGTAATGTCCGTGATTGTTTGCTTGATTCCATTTGTGCTTTCTAGCTTTGATGATAAATTGCGAACAATCGTGCCGTTATCCTAATTTGATGCCTTATCTGATTTCCCATTTACTTGGGGACAAGCAAATACTTAAGTGTGGGGAGGTTTGATAAACGCATTTCAATGCGTTTATCAAAGTATTTAATTGGGATATAATGAGAATTTAGCAATCAATTTATGTGTTTATTCGTAACATTTACACTCATTTTGTTATTGAAGGAGCTTTGGACGAGTTTCGGGCGAAACGGAACGAAAACGAGGCAAAACGGAGCAAAAACGACGAAAACAGGCATGTGTCACGGCCATGACACATAGTGCACTAGGCCGTGACGTTGGGCAGAGAGTTGGAATGAAGATGGTCACGGCCGTGACACTTAGTGCACCAGGCCGTGACCCGTAGAAGCAGCAACATTAGAAAATTCTTATCTCTCAATCCAGATCTCGGACTGAGAATCCTTTCGGTCAGAATCAAGATTGACGAGTCTTCTATCTATGGTTAAAATTTCAGGTCAATCGAACATCGTTTACACCTCCATCCGAGAGAAAAACCAAACTGCCGCAAAGCTGTTGTTTGGGTCACGGCCGTGACACTGCTGCACCAGGCCGTGACGAGCGGCAGTGAGCTCAATTTTTGCCCCGAGCGTGTCACGGCCGTGACCTGTCTTGTCCCAGGCCGTGACAGTGTCGAATTCAACTATAAAAGCCCAAATTCGACCCAGAAAGGGCATAACCGACCAGAGATCAACCCTAATCCCTCTAGAGACGAAAAATAGCACATAAGAACGCAGAATCGCGTCCGGAGCGCAAGAGACGGATCATCGACGAAATCACGCCCAATTGAACGAAGAACGAAGAATCATCGACGCTTCCATCACAGATCATCCGGATATCAAGAATATGAATTCTTCGCCTTTATTCCTTATTTCTTTCGTTGTTTTCCCGTCTATTATGCGTAGCTAATTCCCCTTTGTGTTTGGGATTAGATGAACGCTAGGATGTTTCGTAGTTAAGATTTATAATTATCGTGACTATGTGTTTTGACTATTTATCATTCTATGAATTTGTTTCGTTGTTTTAATATGTCTATGTGTTAAACTAATCATATGGAAAAACGTTTAGGGCGACAGCTAAACAACGTTTAGGCCGTTCGTAGAAGATAGGAATCGAGTATAGGGCGAAAGCAAATACTCGATCCTCGCCGTTAGTAATTACTGAATCTTAGATCCCCGCGAGCGTTTAGGACAACAGCAAACTCGCGAGCGGGTAGGATAATTACTGCGATCTAGTCAAGATCACGTAGGAACGATTTTATTGTCTTAGTCGATAACACCTAGCGGGATTCGAATCCCGACCACATTTTTATTATCTGAAGCTTCGTATTAGTTTTAAGCGTGCTATTTGAATCTCTAGTTGAGTTAGAAGTAATCTGTTAGGTTAAGTCATAAAACAATCTGCCTATTTTGTTTAGGCTAAATATCGAGTCGATAGGTCACTACTAGTACTTGATTTATTCCTTGTGTTCGATACTCGTTTACTCACTTTACTGCACTACAAACAATAGGTCCACTGCGTATCGCACGTCGTTGATAGTAATTAGGTATTTGTTTTAATTATTACTTGTCGCACTTTTCATTCACACACCACGTGTCGATCAAGTTTTTGGCGCCGTTGTCGGGGATTAAATTGATATTAGGAACACCGTAGTTCGGTAATTTAGCCATTTTATTTGAAGTTTTCCTTTTCTTTTCTTTATTACTGTTGGCGTTATTTGTTCTTCTAGTTATTGTTATTTTCGTTATTTTTTTACGAGTCGATTTCTTTTAGTCCAGATACAGAAGTAGATATGGCGGACCATAGAGTACCCGTCCACGAGGAGGAGCCATCACTACAGGATCTCATCAGGAATGACGCGCTAGGCAGTACTGAGTCGGCGATTGTCATCCCGCCGATCGAGAACAACAATTTCGAGCTGAAGCACTCTTGGCTTCAGATGATCTTCCAGACAGTCCAGTTTGAGGGCAATTCCGATGACGATCCCTACTCCCATCTGAAGGCTTTTCTGACGGTGACTGACACCATCAAGATCAACGGGGTCTCGGGCGATGCAATTCAGTTGATGCTGTTCCCGTTCTCCCTGAAGTTCAGAGCGAAGGACTGGCTGGAGATGTTGCCACCTCGCTCAATCACTACATGGGAGGAGCTGCGAGCCGCGTTTATCGGCCACTATTTCCCGCCTGATAAGGTTAAAGACAGAGATCTCCCTATTCCATCAGAAGGACTCAGAAAACCTCTACGAGGTGTGGGAGCGATATAAGGCGCTACTGAAGAGGTGCCCGCAGCACGGGATGTCGAAGGCAGTCCAGATCAACCGATTTCACGAGGGGCTCAATGACCAGACTGTCCATATGCTAGACGGAGCCGCAGGAGGAGGACTCGTGAAGCTCAATGCTACCGACGCTTGGAATCTGATCGAGGACTACTCGAGGAACAGCTTCATGAGGGGCAATACCAGGATGAGGACACCCGGTGTGTTCGGAGTGAGCGAGGAGACGGCCACTAACGCTAAAATCGAGGCACTTCAGCAACAAGTCGCCTCGACGAACTCCCAGTTGCAGGCGGTGATTGGCGCGTTACTTCCCATGTCCGGGCAAACTCAGCCCGTGAATGCCGTGGCCACCATCGCACCGACGCAGCACACGTCTTACGTGCCATTGTGCGGAATTTGTGGCGCAGCCCACGAGACATCAGAATGCCAACTTGGGCAGCCGCTGGAGCACGTAGACTATATGGGCAATTACCAAGGTGGCCAGCGAAGCTTCCAGCCTCGGGCACATCCAAACCTGGCGTACGGGAATCAGAACCATCAGGGCCAAGGACCGTAAGGATTTCAGCCCCGACCGTCCGGACTCCAAAATGGGCCACCACGACAGTACCAGAACGCGCCCGCAGGAGGATCCGACGACATGAGGGAGATGAAGGACATGAAGAAGGCACTTCACACGAATTTCAGTAGCACCACCGCAGCCCACGAAAGCCGAATGACAAAGATGGAGGAGTACATGGAGGCAAACGACTTGCGTGCTCAGAATACAGATGCCTCGATCAAGAGGTTGGAGCAACAAGTGGGGCAATTAGCAAAGCAAATGGCGGGGCGAAATCAAGGATCACTCCCGAGCTACACCGAGACAAACCCCAAGGAGTATTGCAATGCGGTAATCCTGAGAAGCAGGAGATGATTACAAGAAGCTCCTACCAAGCAGAATTTAAAGGAGAAAGTCGATTTCGAGGGCCACGACGAGCCAGAAGTGGAGGAAAGTAAGAGCGACGGAGTCGAGAAGGTCAAGGATGACGAGAGAAAGACGCGACCATTCGTGAAGCCGTATCAACCAAAGCTCCCATACCCAGCTCGGTTGAGGGGAGTTGCACCTGAAAAAGAGAAGGTTCAACCTAAAAAGGAGGAGGCTGCACCCGAAATAGAAAAAGCGAGGGAGAACGAGCGACCACTAGTGATGCCGTACCAGCCAAAGATTCCCTATCCAACACGGTTGAAGAAGGACAAAGAAGAAGCGCTAATTGGTAGATTCATGGGTATGTGCAAAGAATTACATATTAACTTACCGTTTGTTGAAGCTATTGCACAGATGCCCAGTTTCGTTAAGTTCCTGAAGGACTTACTGACGAATCGACGGAAGCTCGAACACGTCTCCACGGTATACCTACGAGGAGAGTGCTCGGCGATACTCCAGAGCAAGATACTGAAAAAACTGAAGGACCCAGGGAGTTTTACTATTCCTTGTCTGATAGGTGATTTAGTTGTTGAGCATGCTTTAGCTGATCTAGGCGCTAGTATAAATTTAATGCCGTACTCCATGTTTAAGCGCTTAGGATTAGGTGAACCACGACCCACTAGGATGAGTATTCAATTTGCTGATAGATCGTTAAAATACCCCTTAGGTGTTATCGAGGATATTCTAGTTAAGGTCGATAAGTTCGTTATCCCTGCTGATTTTGTGATCTTAGACATGGACGAGGATGAAAATGTTCCATTAATTCTAGGTAGACCATTCTTAGCTACAGGCGAGACCATGATAGATGTTAGGAATGGAACATTAACCTTGACAGTAGACGGTGAAAAAGTTACGTTCAATATGGCTGACTCGATGAAAAAGAGCAACGAGCAAGATGATAAATGCTATTTGTTAGATGTCTTTGAGCACGATTTTCTCTTTTTCGTGCAAGGTCTATCACAGGACAGCAAGCATGATAGGCACACGAATATGGCAATCAATAAGTGTGGGGAGGAGATCGACGAACCCATCATAGCCATCGACAAAAGCATCGAAGAAGTTAAGGACAAGAGCCCAGTCGAGGAACGACCGCCACTAGAGTTGAAACCGCTGCCCGGCGAAAGACGACACCTCCAAGGTATGGATGCAGGCGAGGGAAACTTAAGCAAAAAAAGATGTTGTACCTCGACCTCCAGCCACCCTAAGCGAACGAAAGCACGTCCGGCTAACGACGATAAAGGAAGCGCTTCTTGGGAGGCAACCCAGGTTTTAGCTATCTAGTATTTTTTATTATGTCTATCATTATAATCATTCATGTTTTTTTTCTGTTAGGTTTAGTTTTCCTTTTAGTCATGTCAGGCATCATGAGTCACGATACGACAACCATCACGCGTTTAGTCACGACCACGTCAACATTTTTCGTCAGGGAAGTTTCGTTCTCTTACACCTACTTTTCCCTTTCGTTTATTCAAATTTTACGTTGAGGACAACGTACGGCTTAAGTGTGGGGCGGGGAATTTAGGTTGAAAACTTACGTGAAAATTTTAATTTTTTATGACGTGTCTGTGAGCTATAAATTTCGTTGAAAGGCATGGATTATTGAATTCAGGCACGATTTTTGCGCATTATCTCGAGTTAGTCTGCATTATTATGAATTCTTGTGAGCAATTAGGATATGCATGACTGATCGAATCATGTCTGCCTGAATAGATATAGTACTGTTTAAAGAGATTCGTACACATAAACCTATTTTGTTGTGAGAGTTTGAGCCTAACGAGCTTATGCTCATTTTTCTTGATTGTGTGACGTGCCTAGTCTATATCTCTCTAGAACTTGCATGTCTGATGCGTGTTGAAACTGCTTTGGTGTGTTAGTGTGAAAATGATGAGGGCATTAGGAATTAAGTCCAGGGCCAGATTTTCCCACCATGACTAACCATTAGCTAGCCACTTTGAGCCTGAGCATATTCGTTTGTTTACCTCATAAATCATATATGCCGTTGACCCGAATAAGCCTCCAGAGATTATCTGAACCTGAGTTGATTAGAATATAGCAGAAGTCGAACTTAAGAGTTACCGTTTCAGTGTATGATTTGATGTTCTTCTATGCTATTCATGAAATGAATCGTGCCTTACTTGACCGTTTTCTGAAATGACCCGATCCATTGCATAAGCCTGCCCATAACCCTTTGGCAAGATATAGGTTCGGTAATAAGTATCCTCAAGTACACGGCATTCGCTGTGACGATGTATTGTATGCGACAAAAGCCGAACCTTGATGTTTTTAGGGAATGAGGGTAGTGCACAAAGGTAGAGCGTAACTAAGGTGAAAGGGCATAAAATGAAAGGGAACTGAGTCGAGAGGGTCGGGCAGAAAAGTCTAGGATTTCAGAGCGAGAACGTTGAGTCTTATGTTGGGACGTGTGATTGTCTGTTTGATCATGCTGTGTTCTTTGATAATTTTTGCTTAAGTGTCCTAGCTCTAAGATTAAGTGTTCATTATATATGCTTATCGCTTCATGATTATTCGACCCGTTTCCCCGAAAAGACCCTCAGATTTATACTTGCCACTTTGAATAGTCGAGATGCGATTAACTTGCAAGTTTATGGTAGGGGTTGGACTAGTGCACGAATTGAGCGACTCATCATATGCTAGCCTATACACTTGAGTGAATTCAGTGAATCCTTGCGAGGTATGAGTCTCGATTAGGAGTGAAGGAAGTTTAGGTCAACAAGTGCAAGTCATTAGTGTAATGTCCGTGATTGTTTGCTTGATTCCATTTGTGCTTTCTAGCTTTGATGATAAATTGCGAACAATCGTGCCGTTATCCTAATTTGATGCCTTATCTGATTTCCCATTTACTTGGGGACAAGCAAATACTTAAGTGTGGGGAGGTTTGATAAACGCATTTCAATGCGTTTATCAAAGTATTTAATTGGGATATAATGAGAATTTAGCAATCAATTTATGTGTTTATTCGTAACATTTACACTCATTTTGTTATTGAAGGAGCTTTGGACGAG
Organism: Craterostigma plantagineum; assembly: GCA_027422505.1. Classification (NCBI taxonomy): domain Eukaryota; kingdom Viridiplantae; phylum Streptophyta; class Magnoliopsida; order Lamiales; family Linderniaceae; genus Craterostigma; species Craterostigma plantagineum. The sequence goes on from JAPQWV010000160.1 coordinate 91,408, forward strand.
TTTCGGGCGAAACGGAACGAAAACGAGGCAAAACGGAGCAAAAACGACGAAAACAGGCATGTGTCACGGCCGTGACACATAGTGCACTAGGCCGTGACGTTGGGCAGAGAGTTGGAATGAAGATGGTCACGGCCGTGACACTTAGTGCACCAGGCCGTGACCCGTAGAAGCAGCAACATTAGAAAATTCTTATCTCTCAATCCAGATCTCGGACTGAGAATCCTTTCGGTTAGAATCAAGATTGACGAGTCTTCTATCTATGGTTAAAATTTCAGGTCAATCGAACATCGTTTACACCTCCATCCGAGAGAAAAACCAAACTGCCGCAAAGCTGTTGTTTGGGTCACGGCCGTGACACTGCTGCACCAGGCCGTGACGAGCGGCAGTGAGCTCAATTTTTGCCCCGAGCGTGTCACGGCCGTGACCTGTCTTGTCCCAGGCCGTGACAGTGTCGAATTTAACTATAAAAAGCCCAAATTCGACCCAGAAAGGGCAGAACCGACCAGAGATCAACCCTAATCCCTCTAGAGACGAAAAATAGCACATAAGAACGCAGAATCGCGTCCCGGAGCGCAAGAGACGGATCATCGACGAAATCACGCCCAATTGAACGAAGAACGAAGAATCATCGACGCTTCCATCGCAGATCATCCGGATATCAAGAATATGTATTCTTCGCCTTTATTCCTTATTTCTTTCGTTGTTTTCCCGTCTATTATGCGTAGCTAATTCCCATTTGTGTTTGGGATTAGATGAACGCTAGGATGTTTCGTAGTTAAGATTTATAATTATCGTGACTATGTGTTTTGACTATTTATCATTCTATGAATTTGTTTCGTTGCTTTAATATGTCTATGTGTTGAACTAATCATATGGAAAAACATTTAGGGCGACAGCTAAACAACGTTTAGGCCGTTCGTAGAAGATAGGAATCTTAGATAGGGCGAAAGCAAATACTCGATCCTCGCCGTTAGTAATTACTGAATCTTAGATCCCCGCGAGCGTTTAGGGCGACAGCAAACTCGCGAGCGGGTAGGATAATTATTGCGATCTAGTCAAGATCACGTAGGAATGATTTTATTGTCTTAGTCGATAACACCTAGCGGGATTCGAATCCCGAGCACATTTTTATTATCCGAAGCTTCGTATCAGTTTTAAGCGTGCTATTTGAATCTCTAGTTGAGTTAGAAATAATCTGTTAGGTTAAGTCATAAAACAATCTGCGTATTTTGTTTAGGCTAAATATCGAGTCGATAGGTCACTACTAGTACTTGATTTATTCCTTGTGTTCGATACTCGTTTACTCACTTTACTGCACTACGAACAATGGGTCCACTGCGTATCGCACGTCGGTGATAGTAATTAGGTATTCGTTTTAATTATTACTTGTCTCACTTTTCATTCACACACCACGTGTCGATCAAGTGTTTGGCGCCGTTGCCGGGGATTAAATTGATATTAGGGACACCGTAGTTCGGTAATTTAGCCATTTTTATTTGAAGTTTTCCTTTTCTTTTCTTTATTACTGTTGGCGTTATTTGTTCTTCTAGTTATTGTTATTTTCGTTATTTTTTTTACGAGTCGATTTCTTTTAGTCCAGATACAGAAGTAGATATGGCGGACCATAGAGTACCCGTCCACGAGGAGGAGCCATCACTACAGGATCTCCTCAGGAATGACGCGCTAGGCAGTACTGAGTCGGCGATTGTCATCTCGCCGATCGAGAACAACAATTTCGAGCTGAAGCACTCTTGGCTTCAGATGATCTTCCAGACAGTCCAGTTTGAGGGCAATCCCGATGACGATCCCTACTCCCATCTGAAGGCTTTTCTGACGGTGACTGACACCATCAAGATCAACGGGGTCTCGGGCGATGCAATTCAGTTGATGCTATTCCCATTCTCCCTGAAGTTCAGAGCGAAGGACTGGCTGGAGATGTTGCCACCTCGCTCAATCACTACATGGGAGGAGCTGCGAGCCGCGTTTATCGGCCACTATTTCCCGCTGACGAAGGTGCTAAGGTTAAAGACAGAGATCTCCCTATTCCATCAGAAGGACTCAGAAAACCTCTACGAGGTGTGGGAGCGATATAAGGCGCTACTGAAGAGGTGCCCGCAGTACGGGATGTCGAAGGCAGCCCAGATCAACCGATTTCACGAGGGGCTCAATGACCAGACTGTCCATATGCTAGACGGAGCCGTAGGAGGAGGACTCGTGAAGCTCAATGCTACCGACGCTTGGAATCTGATCGAGGACTACTCGAGGAACAGCTTCATGAGGGGCAATACCAGGATGAGGACACCCGGTGTGTTCGGAGTGAGCGAGGAGACGGCCACTAACGCTAAAATCGAGGCACTTCAGCAACAAATCACCTCGACGAACTCCCAGTTGCAGACGGTGATTGGCGCATTACTTCCCAAGTCCGGGCAAACTCAGCCCGTGAACGCCGTGGCCACCATCGCACCGACGCAGCACACGTCTTACGTGCCATTGTGCGGAATTTGTGGCGCAGCCCACGAGACATCAGAATGCCAACTTGGGCAGCCGCTGGAGCACGTAGACTATATGGGCAATTACCAAGGTGGCCAGCGAAGCTTCCAGCCCCGGGCACATCCAAACCTGGCGTACGAGAATCTGAACCATCAGGGCCAAGGACCGTAAGGATTTCAGCCCCGACCGTCCGGACTCCAAAATGGGCCACCACGACAGTACCAGAACGCGCCCGCAGGAGGATCCGACGACATGAGGGAGATGAAGGACATGATGAAGGCACTTCTCACGAATTTCAGTAGCACCACCGCAGCCCACGAAAGCCGAATGACAAAGATGGAGGAGTACATGGAGGCAAACGACTTGCGTGCTCAGAATACAGATGCCTCGATCAAGAGGTTGGAGCAACAAGTGGGGCAATTAGCAAAGCAAATGGCGGGGTGAAATCAAGGATCACTCCCGAGCTACACCGAGACAAACCCCAAGGAGTATTGCAATGCGGTAATCCTGAGAAGCGGGAGAGGATTACAAGAAGCTCCTACCAAGCAGAATTTAAAGGAGAAAGTCGATTTCGAGGGCCACGACGAGCCAGAAGTGGAGGAAAGTAAGGGCGACGGAGTCGAGAAGGTCAAGGATGACGAGAGAAAGACGCGACCATTCGTGAAGCCATATCAACCAAAGATCCCATACCCAGCTCGGTTGAGGGGAGTTGCACCTGAAAAAGAGAATGTTCAACCTAAAAAGGAGGAGGCTGCACCGGAAATAGAAAAAGTGAGGGAGAACGAGCGACCACTAGTGACGCCGTACCAACCGAAGATTCCCTATCCAACACGGTTGAAGAAGGACAAAGAAGAAGCGCTAATTGGTAGATTCATGGGTATGTGCAAAGAATTACATATTAACTTACCGTTTGTTGAAGCTATTGCACAGATGCCCAGTTTCGTTAAGTTCCTGAAGGACTTACTGACGAATCGACGGAAGCTCGAACACGTCTCCACGGTATACCTACGAGGAGAGTGCTCGGCGATACTCCAGAGCAAGATACTGAAAAAACTGAAGGACCCAGGGAGTTTTACTATTCCTTGTCTGATAGGTGATTTAGTTGTTGAGCATGCTTTAGCTGATCTAGGCGCTAGTATAAATTTAATGCCGTACTCCATGTTTAAGCGCTTAGGATTAGGTGAACCACGACCCACTAGGATGAGTATTCAGTTTGCTGATAGATCGTTAAAATACCCCTTAGGTGTTATCGAGGATATTCTAGTTAAGGTCGATAAGTTCGTTATCCCTGCTGATTTTGTGATCTTAGACATGGACGAGGATGAAAATGTTCCATTAATTCTAGGTAGACCATTCTTAGCTACAGGCGAGACCATGATAGATGTTAGGAATGGAACATTAACCTTGACAGTAGACGGTGAAAAAGTTACGTTCAATATGGCTGACTCGATGAAAGGTCTATTTATTAGATGTCTTTGAGCACAATTTTCTTTTTTTTGTGCATCACAGGTCAGCGAGCATGATAGGCACACGAATATGGCAATCAATAAGTGTGGGGAGGAGATCGACGAACCCATCATAGCCATCGACAAGAGCATCGAAGAAGTTAAGGACAAGAGCCCAGTCGAGGAGCGACCGCCACTAGAGTTGAAACCGCTGCCCGGCGAAAGACGACACCTCCAAGGTATGGATGCAGGCGAGGGAAACTTAAGCAAAAAAAGATGTTGTACCTCGACCTCCAGCCACCCTAAGCGAACGAAAGCACGTCCGGCTAACGACGATAAAGGAAGCGCTTCTTGGGAGGCAACCCAGGTTTTAGCTATCTAGTATTTTTTATTATGTCTATCATTATTATCATTCATGTATTTTTTTCTGTTACGTTTAGTTTTCCTTTTAGTCATGTCAGGCATCATGAGTCACGATACGACAACCATCACGCGTTTAGTCACGACCACGTCAACATTTTTCGTCAGGGAAGTTTCGTTCTCTTACACCTACTTTTCCCTTTCGTTTATTCAAATTTTACGTTGAGGACAACGTACGGCTTAAGTGTGGGGAGGGGAATTTAGGTTGAAAACTTACGTGAAAATTTTAATTTTCTATGACGTGTCTGTGAGCTATAAATTTCGTTGAAAGGCATGGATTATTGAATTCAGGCACGATTTTTGCGCATTATCTCGAGTTAGTCTGCATTATTATGAATTCTTGTGAGCAATTAGGATATGCATGACTGATCGAATCATGTCTGCCTGAATAGATATAGTACTGTTTTAAAGAGATTCGTACACATAAACCTATTTTGTTGTGAGAGTTTGAGCCTAACGAGCTTATGCTCATTTTTCTTGATTGTGTGACGTGCCTAGTCTATATCTCTCTAGAACTTGCATGTCTGATGCGTGTTGAAACTGCTTTGGTGTGTTAGTGTGAAAATGATGAGGGCATTAGGAATTAAGTCCAGGGCCAGAGCATATTCGTTTGTTTACCTCATAAATCATATATGTCGTTGACCCGAATAAGCCTCCAGAGATTATCTGAACCTGAGTTGATTAGAATATAGCAGAAGTCGAACTTAAGAGTTACCGTTTCAGTGTATGATTTGATGTTCTTCTCTGCTATTCATGAAATGAATCGTGCCTTACTTGACCGTTTTCTGAAATGACCCGATCCATTGCATAAGCCTGCCCATAACCCTTTGGCAAGATATAGGTTTCGGTAATAAGTATCCTTAGGTACATGGCATTCGCTGTGATGATGTATTCTATGCGACAAAAGCCGAACCTTTATGTTTTTAGGGAATGAGGGTAGTGCACAAAGGTAGAGCGTAACTAAGGTGAAAGGGCATAAAATGAAAGGGAACTGAGTCGAGAGGGTCGGGCAGAAAAGTCTAGGATTTCAGAGCGAGAACGTTGAGTCTTATGTTGGGACGTGTGATTGTCTGTTTGATCATGCTGTGTTCTTTGATAATTTTTGCTTTAAGTGTCCTAGCTCTAAGATTAAGTGTTCATTATATATGCTTATCGCTTCATGATTATTCGACCCGTTTCCCCGAAAAGACCCTCAGATTTATACTTGCCACTTTGAATAGTCGAGATGCGATTAACTTGCAAGTTTATGGTAGGGGTTGGACTAGTGCACGAATTGACCGACTCATCATATGCTAGCCTATACACTTGAGTGAGTTGAGTGAATTCTTGCGAGGTATGAGTCTCGATTAGCAGTGAAGGAAGTTTAGGTCAACAAGTGCAAGTCATTAGTGTAATGTCCGTGATTGTTTGCTTGATTCCATTTGTGCTTTCTAGCTTTGATGATAAATTGCGAACAATCGTGTCGTTATCCTAATTTGATGCCTTATCTGATTTTCCATTTACTTGGGGACAAGCAAATACTTAAGTGTGGGGAGGTTTGCTCGTAGTATTTAATTGGGATATAATAAGAACTTAGCAATCAATTTATGTGTTTATTCGTTACATTTACACTCATTTTGTTATTGAAGGAGCTTTGGACGAGTTTCGGGCGAAACGGAACGAAAACGAGGCAAAACGGAGCAAAAACGACGGAAACAGGCATGTGTCACGGCCGTGACACATAGTGCACTAGGCCGTGACGTTGGGCAGAGAGTTGGAATGAAGATGGTCACGGCCGTGACACTTAGTGCACCAGGCCGTGACCCGTAGAAGCAGCAACATTAGAAAATTCTTATCTCTCAATCCAGATCTCGGACTGAGAATCCTTTTGGTCAGAATCAAGATTGACGAGTCTTCTATCTATGGTTAAAATTTCAGGTCAATCGAACATCGTTTACACCTCCATCCGAGAGAAAAACCAAACTGCCGCAAAGCTGTTGTTTGGGTCACGGCCGTGACACTGCTGCACCAGGCCGTGACGAGCGGCAGTGAGCTCAATTTTTGCCCCGAGCGTGTCACGGCCGTGACCTGTCTTGTCCCAGGCCGTGACAGTGTCGAATTTAACTATAAAAAGCCCAAATTCGACCCAGAAGGGGCAGAACCGACCAGAGATCAACCCTAATCCCTCTAGAGACGAAAAATAGCACATAAGAACGCAGAATCGCGTCCCGGAGCGCAAGAGACGGATCATCGACGAAATCACGCCCAATTGAACGAAGAACGAAGAATCATCGACGCTTCCATCGCAGATCGTCCGGATATCAAGAATATGAATTCTTCGCCTTTATTCCTTATTTCTTTCGTTGTTTTCCCGTCTATTATGCGTAGCTAATTCCCCTTTGTGTTTGGGATTAGATGAACGCTAGGATGTTTCGTAGTTAAGATTTATAATTATCGTGACTATGTGTTTTGACTATTTATCATTCTATGAATTTGTTTCGTTGCTTTAATATGTCTATGTGTTGAACTAATCATATGGAAAAACATTTAGGGCGACAGCTAAACAACGTTTAGGCCGTTCGTAGAAGATAGGAATTGAGTATAGGGCGAAAGCAAATACTCGATCCTCGCCGTAATTACTGAATCTTAGATCCCCGCGAGCGTTTAGGGCGACAGCAAACTCGCGAGCGGGTAGGATAATTACTACGATCTAGTCAAGATCATGTAGGAACGATTTTATTGTCTTAGTCGATAACACCTAGCGGGATTCGAATCCTGAGCACATCTTTATTATCTGAAGCTTCGTATCAGTTTTAAGCGTGCTATTTGAATCTCTAGTTGAGTTAGAAGTAATCTGTTAGGTTAAGTCATAAAACAATCTGCGTATTTTGTTTAGGCTAAATATCGAGTCGATAGGTCACTACTAGTACTTGATTTATTCCTTGTGTTCGATACTCGTTTACTCACTTTACTGCACTACAAACGATAGGTCCACTGCTATCGCACGTCGGTGATAGTAATTAGGTATTCGTTTGAATTATTACTTGACGCACTTTTCATTCACACACCTCGTGTCGATCACTCAATAACATGTATTGGGGTTGGAAGTCCTCCTTTGGCACAGTAGATGCTGAGAAGCTGGCAAATTGGGGAGAGACTCTTATAATGACTCTTGACTTGTCCTTTAGTCATCCCCAACCTTACGTCAGGTCCTAGTTGAGTCAGCATCCAGAGTGTCATCCTCTTCTGCTGATCCCAGTGAGTGATCCCTCTCAGCTCAAACTTGTTCGACTTTTTGATTCTGTCCGGTGACCTCCAAATATTCTCACGGACTTCTTCGAGGAAGGGTATCTCTATTCGGATATTTTCCCACGGCGTATCGATCCGAACGGTCCCTGGCATTTGTCTTGTGCGGGAAATAGCTCGTTGCGTGATCAACTCTGAAAGCCCTGTGGGATCTTGTTCGTGGTCTACGCCTTCCTGAAGTTCGTCGTCTTCTATCAGCACGAGGTCCACCGAAGCTTGTTGCAAAATTTGTTGAACTTCCTTGAGCCGTTGTACTTGATGCTCCTCGGGCATATAATGGGTCGCCCACTGTTCTTCAAAAATGAATTTGTCGAGATATTCATGTGGGTTGACGCTGTGTCCTGAAGGGCCCGGTTGTTCTGGAGCTGTTGAGGGAGTAACTTGGGTTTGTGCCAGCGCTACGAGCATGGCCGCACTTGCTTATTCTTCTGGAAGCAAGGGGCTTGTCAGAATCAGTGGTGTGGGCGGAGGCGTCCGTAGGTGAAAGGTTGGTGGGTCGATATGGGTTAGAGTGGTGGTGCGGTGCGTGGTATGGGTGGTTTGTGTTTGGGTTTGGGTTTGGGTTTCACCTGCTCCAGCGCTTGTTTGCGTTGCGCCCGAGCCTTGTCCTTGGCCACTAGTAGATGTCTGTGGCCTCTTCTCCCCCTCATGATGGTCCTGATCGTCAGGATCGTCATGTCTGCGCCTTGGGTGGGAGCTTTGGCCTCGACAAGTTTCAGTCCATGGCTTAGGATGATCCACCAATCGCCTATAAAGAGATTCTTCGTGAGGCGACCTGATGGAGAGGCCGATCAGACGAGCGAGTAAGATGTCGTGGAGCTCGGTGATTGGGACGGTATATGGGTTGATGAGGATGCATGAATTATGTAGAGGGTCGGTGGGTGTGGATTGTGGAGGTGTCAGGTTAGGCTGTGACAAGGTGCCTTCAGAGACAGGTGCTTTTCCGGTGTCTCTGCATGATGTCTCTATGGCAGCAAGAACTCTCTCCATTATTTTGTCTTCAAGCGATTGAACAGCAGTGGAGAGAGCGGCCTGGAATTGCTCGTTCGTCACAAATGGTGCGGACGCCTCCTTGGATGTACCAGGACGACTGATGTCGCCTGTTATCAACCCTTGAGCTGACACCGACTCCTCAGGTTGGCTCACAGTCACTGGAGGTTGTGACTGTATGAGACTTCCACCCAATCCTCGAGTCGAATCTTGAAGATTCTCCTCTATGGGTGTTAAGGCAGGCTCGGGTTGGGCCTGCGAACCAAACACCGATAGATGTGGTTGCGGCTCAAGATTGAGCGAAGAAGTGCCAACAACAATCTGGTGCGGTGGTGACGGCGGGGAAGAGGGACTCCATTTGTATACTGAGTCGTATGGGAGTCCGTCTTATCAGGCTAATCTCCTCATCTGACTCCGTATCGGATGAGGTGGTTGTGTGAGGAGAGGGTTCACGCTCCATGTCCTCATGAGCCTGTTCCGACACTAATGGAAGTAAACTTTGCCCCATTTCAGCCTCGGGCTGTGCTTCTTGTAGAGTACCCTCCTCGATGGGCTCTTCAAGCACGCCTACATGTACGAGCACTTCCACTTGTAGTTCGTGTTCAGGAGCCTCGAACGCCATCTCGGTAGCTACGACGTCTATTAATGAATCATCCATGTCGAGCATTTGCACTTCGACCAAAGGTGGCTCCTGTTCAAGCTCCTGAGCGACGTCATCAATCATCGTGTCCTCGGGGCTTTGGTGTTGTTGTGGTTGGGGAGGGCTAACTCCAAAATCTGTCGGGGGCCCTCGAATCATCTCCTCGTTGAGGTGATTCTCCCGGCAGTAAGTGCGGTATACGTCTCCTGTGGGGTCAGCGAGACGTAGAAGGTTGAGTGGAATGGGCATGGAAGGCTGAGCTAGGTCTACAAGCCTTGGGTTGTGGAAGAACTTGAGCCTTGGTGGCTGATATTTTCCTCCCGGAGGCAGGCGAGAAATGTTCTGCTCGTGCATCTCCATATGCTGGCGGATGATGACGGAGAACCATCTCGCATACGGCACGTTTTTGGACCTTTTGTTCTCTTTTTGTCTGATCTGTTCTGCTAGATCGTTCCAGATCAGTTGAGCGAAATCGTAATTCCGCGAGAACACAACTCTGTGAAATATCCGAAGGATGTGGCCGTTGCCTTTGTCGAAGCCTCGTGCTTCGGGGATAGACACTTATTTATAATCCCAAATAGTGTCTTTCATGGATGGGGAATCCCGTTGCTCTGCATCTGAGCTAACTTTGTGAGCGGTGGACGGTACCCCATCTGGAGGAAATCATGCACCAGTTCTGCATCTGATGGGAGGGGGTCGTAGTTTTGGCTGTGAGGGAGGTCGAGCAGAATTCTGAATTCATTCTTGCCCATGCAGATATGCCTTGTCCCTACAACCGTGGTAAAGTGGTATGCCCCGTCCAAGATGAGGCTCTTGATCATCCCCCAAAACTGCTGGAGGTAGACCATCAGCACTAATGCCGTCACTGTTAGTGCATGCCATAGTGGATGGCCTTGCAGAATGGACACGATAATGTCATATGGACACCGGAAGGTATTCAGGTCTAACTGGAAGTTCGTGTCGTGGACGTTGAGATATAAAGCCTTCTCGTTGTGGTTGTATGTAGGGTATTGATCCATCTGAAACATAAAATATATAAAAAGTTCATTAGTTCAAAATTTAATTTTAGTCGAAACTTGATTGTGTAGTATGCATATGGTATGATTGATTTTGAAAAAATGTAATGGCATGATAGTAAATTCGCAATAAACATATAACGCGTGGAGAGAGTTCGAAATTTTTGTAAGTATTTGATCGCGGGAATGTCACCGTTCATGCCGTGATATTTTTCGCTCGAAAAATTTGATTTTCAAATTGATTTCCTATGCATTCATTTCAATTGAAATAACTCTGCTTAATTTTGCGATCGAAAATTTTATTCGCTATTTAAAGCTACAGTGAAGAAGACTTAGAATTTTTTCTAAGTTTGTTTTGACCTTAAGACACGATACTGTAGCCGAGAAATTTTACGATCGAGAAAAATTTTCGTGTAAATTTACGATCGAGAAATTAGGTTTCCGAGTAAATTTACAATTGGAAAATTTTTCGCGCGTTAATAAAATTTTTCGCTATGAAAATCAACGAGCGAGAAAGTATTTCGATTTTTAAAAGATTTTCGTTGTGAAATTTTACGATCGAGAAAATTGTCAACGATATGATAAACTAAGTCAACCATCGAGAAAATTCTCAATCGATCAAAGTTTCACGGCATGTTTTTACGATCGAGAAATTTTATTTTCAAAAGAAATTTCGCTGCTTAAAATTATCGATCGAGAACCAAATTAAAATCGAAATTTTCGACTGTAAGTTTTGTGCTCGAAAGTTTTTAAAGATATTGCATCTATTTTATATATTCCTCTCAGTAATATTTCGCTCGCATAAAATCAAATTTAGTTTCTCGATTGGAAATAAATTTCGATCAACGTTGTTTATATTAGTGACTATCTCAAAATAATTTGCGATCGAAAATCTTTTACGATGCAAACAGTGACTTAATCAAATTAAAATTCAGATTTACTGTTTTCGAGCGAGAAAGTTCTTCGATGCGTTTAAACCTTTAAACTCCAGTTTAGTCTTATTTGTCAATCGGACAATGATAACGCATAAAATCGAAGATATATTCACCCAAAATGTTAAAGAAACATCGAAACTAGCCTATTATGCAGTTTATAACCCAGATTTTACTTAGAAATAGACCTATTAAACTGCTAACGAGGATTTCGAATTCAGAGAGTGTGAATAGTCGAGAAATTTACACAGAATCATGCGAAATATTCAAAATACAGATGCAGATCTACTTTAAATGCACGATAAAGCCCAACAGTCAAATCTAAAGACGAAAATCTGTTGAAAGATTAAAAACATTTTGAAGATTTTGATGTTCGTCTTTTAGGAGAAGTTTTTCGCTCGAGAAATTTGACTGTTGATTTTGCGATCGAGGGTTTGCGTGTATTTAGGGATTTTCGACTGCAACCTAATGATTTCGTTTAGAATGGGCTGATTAGACGTTTTCGCCGCTTAGAGGATTAAGCCCATCACTGTTTACGATCGAGAAACTTTCAATCGAGAAATTTGATTTGGTTACTGTTGAATTTTCGCTCGACAATTCGGATCGAAAATCTTTTTGGTTCCTGTTTAATTTTCGTTCATCAATATGAAGACGAAAATTGCAATTTGGTCACAAATCGATTTTCGCTCGAGAAACTGCGATTGAAGATTACAAATTCGCTCGAATTTCTCGATAGTAAGTTTTCCTTAATATTTCAGATTGATCCTAAATTTTAAGAATAGACCACAGGATTACTCCCCCTATGTGTAAACGAAAATGCAATTTAACTCCCTGTATTTTCGGAGAGTTGACATCTGGCTCCAAAATGGATCTTTGAAAATCTGTAATACTTAGAGCAAAATGTCGAGAATATTAGAGTTAATAGGGAAGTAATTTTTCTAATAAGGTTCCCCCTGAATTGTTTTACCAATGTCTTGAGTCCATAGTCATGAAGATTTGTGAAGTCCTCCTTATTTAAGCGTTGTCCAAAGCGAATCAAAATGAAAAATTTCTGCAACACTCAAAGGAAGAACATCAAAAACATTTGGAGCTCAAAACACAAAGACATTGTAGATGCTCCCCCTCAAATAGTGCACACGTATTGATTTAACACGTAATTATGCAAATCAATACAAGTAACAATCATATAACATGCAATTAACCACTTAAGACTAGTTACATGTTCCCCTAATTATGTAATAAAAATTTGCCCGAGGGTATGAGCAAAAACAAATATTCGCATTTTAATCAATTCAATGCCAATGCAAGTTAAACATGCATTCAGAATGTGCGATAAAGTCATAAATTCGCATTTATTCAATTCAATGCACAAGAAACATAATATTTCATGTCAGAATGTGTGAAAAAAAAATTCTTTCACGATTTATTATTATTATTATTACTTTTTATTATTATTGTTTTGTTTGTTATTTTTATTTTTCAGAAACAATAAAAATTATTATTTATACTATATGTATATAAAAAATTTATTTATTTTTGTTTTATGTATATAGGGGTCAGATTATTTTGCTTTGATCAATCGTTACACCTAAAATTTTACGAGACATTTGCAAGTAGAAAATGCCGTCGAGTCATGTCGTCAAACTAAAGTCCTAAGTTCATAGACTGATCCATTTCGACAACTCAAACTAGGTTCGCTCTTGCACTCAAATATTTCTAACTTGGGATTTTTTTAATTATATCACTCAAGTCAACACAAGCTATTTTAAGTCAATTTACCTGTGATTGAGGCCTTTTTAATCATTTCACTTAGGCGAGAGACCGTCGATTGGAATCAAAGTGTTGTAGGGGTTATAGTTTGGCTAGGACTATCCCTTTTTATGCTATGCTCAAGCTGAAGCTCCGCTTCTCCACGAGGCTATTAGGAGATTATCGTAGGCGAAGTTCTTCTTGTTGGTTCTTGGGCGGATACCGTGCTCTTCTTCTCTTAATCCCTAGAGAGGTTTCAGAGATTATCTTTTTGGAAAAGTTCACGGTTATTGAACGCATAACCAAGGCTGCGCTCCTCTTCTCGTTTCTCGATATAAGACCGGATTATAGTTGGAGAAGTTCACTTCGTGGTGCTCCTCTTTCCAGCCGTTTTGACGAGCGTACGAGATTATTGTTGGAGAAGTTCACAGCAGGATCGATGCCATCTTCTAAGAGATAGTCGGATGCAGGTTCCTTTGGTCTGATTTGTACGCGTTGAGCAATGCCTTCTTTTGTCATCATCCCCTTTTTCTTTTGTTTTCTCCCCCTCCTTTTCTCGTTTGAACGAAGAGTATAGAATACGGTTGAAGGCTAGGAATGGGATTCAAATGAAGAAAAGGACATCGGAGATGGCTCAAAGTGGATGACTAAGGGCTAATGTGCGGGAAAACTTTTATAAGGCCGAGTGAGAAATAACCTAAGCGCCCTTATCATTTTTCTAATGATCTAAGGCAAGGTGAGTTTGAAGCCAAGTATCACTAGTTAAGACAAGTAATCGATGTGTGACTCACTCGAGAAATAGATCCAAAGAAAGGAAAATAACAAGGCTAGAATCCTCACATGTGTATAGTGGCTTTGTGTCTAGTGGAGCAACCTAATGACCTTTAGACACAAGAATGCGACTAAGACTGACAAAATTAAGCAATTTAATCGATCGCATGACGGGGTAAAATTCTACGTGACTTTAATCAAAGCATCCTAAAGGATTTCGTCACCCCCAGTTACATATATTAATAATGTTGTTTTTTATTATTATGTTTATTTTTAAAAGATTTATCTATTTCACGCAAGATAAAGCAAATAAGCAAAAAAAACACATAGCATAGAATATTTAGTAGCACAAATGATCAGGTAAAGCACATATTACGGAAGATTCAACATGCCTAATTTTCCGACAAGGAATTGAAATCGTTTTTCATCCAATGCTTTGGTGAAAATGTCAGCTAGTTGGTACTCCGTGTTCACGAAATACATATCTATGGTGCCGTTTTCTACATGATCTTTGATAAAGTGATATCTAATGTCTATGTGTTTTGTGCGTGAGTGATGAACAGGATTGCAAGTGATAGCGATGGCACTTTGACTATCACTATATATGAGTATATTATTAAATTGTACCCATAGTCGCGAAGCTGAGTCCTCATCCACAGCATCTGGGAGCAAGCCACGTAATTCGCTTTGGCCATCGAAGTTGACACACAGTTCTGCTTTTTGGATGACCAGCAGACCAGTTTTTCGCCTAGAAATTGAGTGCCACCGGACGTGCTTTTCCTGTTAATTCGGCAACCTGCATAATCAGCGTCAGTATAGCCGATAAGTTTGAAGTTCGTACCCTTTGGATACCATAGTCCAAGGGTGTAAGTGCCCTTTAGGTAACGCAGAATCCTTTTAACCGCGAGCATATGGGATTCTTTGGGATCAGCTTGAAAACGGGCACATAAGCATGTGGCAAACATGATATCCGGCCGGCTCGAAGTGAGATAGAGAAGAGAACCAATGATGCTGCGATACAGTGTGATGTCGATCGACTTGCCAGATGGATCGACATCCAACTTGCAGCTTGGTGACATAGGAGTGCTGAGAGGCTTGCTCTGGTCTTGATGGAATTTCTTCAGAATATCTTTGATGTATTTTGTCTGACTGATGAAAATCCCATCTTCGAGTTGCCTGATTTGTAGTCCTAAGAAGAACTGCATCTCTCCCATGTGACTCATCTCGAACTTGCTTTTCATTAGATCTCCGAACTTCGTATAAAGCTGTGGATTAGTTGATCCGAAGATGATGTCGTCGATGTATACTTGAACGACCATCAAATCTTTGCTTTGCCATTTGATGAAGAGGGTTGTGTCTATCGTTCCTCGTATGAATCCAGACTTCACGAGGAATTCACTCAGGACATCGTACCAAGCACGTGAGGCTTGTTTTAGTCCATAGAGAGCTTTTGTCCAATCTATAGATGTGATCGGGATGTTCTTGATCAACGAAGCCTTCCGGCTGAGCGACGTAGACTTCTTCTTTTAAAATGCCGTTGAGAAGGCAGCCTTAACATCCATCTGATAGACTTTGACGTCTTTGTGAGTCGCATAAGCCAGGAGAAGACGGATAGCTTCGGTTCGGGCAACAGGAGCATATGTCTCATCGTAGTCGATGCCTTCTTGATTGTATCCCTTCGCAACTAGCCTTGCTTTGTTCCGGATCACTTCACCATCTTCATTCTTCTGGTTTATGAATACCCATTTAGTTCCGACTATTGTTTTCCCATGCGGACGGGGTACTAAGATCCAAACTTGAAGACGTTCGAATTGATGAATTTCATCATGCATTGCTATTACCCAATCCGGGTCTTGAAGTGCGTCTGCTACCTTGGTAGGCTCATTTTTACTTAAGAAGCAGCTGAAGAGACCGTGTTGACGACGTGTCCTCACTCCATCCGAAGGATCGCCAATTATCTGATCAATCGGGTGACCTCTAGTCCACTTGCGCTCATGAGGCAAGGTTAAAGTCGATGCATCAGCTATCTGTGGGTCTAGATTTCCTATAGTCACTGATTGATCATTTGTTTGATGAAGTTCCAATTCTGCACTTGGATCGATCGTCTTTGATGATTCTTCCTCGATAACCACTGTAGGTTCTTTGTTATGCTGTGGCAATTCTGAATTGGGTGGGGTAGGGACGTGAGAAGAACTTTGTACGTCGGTCTCGTCGGGTGGAGAATCCACTGTAGGTGTAGCAGTGTGTGACCGATATACCGGCTCGAAGAGAGAGTCCAAATCGTCTAATACAAGTCTCGTTGCTTCTTCTGACATTGCATTCGGAGTTGTTGCCATCTTCTGTTGGTTTTGTGCCAACACACCAGTGATTACGAGTTCTGAGATGTTGTCTTCAGAAGCCAACGGGTTGAGCACGGGTCCTGAACCGAGTTGTGCAGGAGACATCTGGTTAGGCACGGGTCCTGGACTGAAGTGACCAGAAGCCATCGCTGCCACTTCATGGAAAGTGATATTATAGCTTTCCTTAATTGTTCGGTTGGACTTGATGTATACTCGATACGCTTTTGATGTTGAAGAATACCCGATGAAAGTTGCTTCGAATGCTTTAGGGTCGAGCTTTGCACGTTGCTCTCTATCGTTCGCCACAAAGCACTTGCACCCGAAGACTTTAAGGAATGAGATGTTTGGCACTCCATTATTCACAATCTCGTACGGAGTCTTGTTGAACCGTATGTGAACCACCGTCCTGTTTTGGGTAAAACAAGCGGTATTGACTGCTTCAGCCCATAGAAAGTGTGGAAGTCCTGAATGGATCAGCATTGTATGAGCTGATTCCACTAGGGTTCGGTTTTTCCTGTCATCGACCCCATTTTGTTGAGGTGTTTTTGCTGCTGAGAATTGTTGACTAATTCCAAGTTTTTGATAAAACTCACTGAGATGATTGTTCTTGAACTCAGTGCCATTGTCTGTTCGAATAACTTGAATAGTCTGTTGCAGCATATTTTGAGTAGTGTTCATAAAGTTGATAATTAAGTTTTTGTCCACGTGTAGCGAGAGTAGTCATCGACTATCACTAGCACGTACTTTCTTCCATTGATACTCTGAGTCTGCATTGGCCACAGAGATCCATGTGTATTAGTTCCAATGGTCAAAAAGTAGACGCAATTTGCTTGACGTGATGAGATGCTCGCTTCATTTTTCCTAATTGACATGTCGAACACTGATGCTCCCTTTGTAGTAGTATAGTTAGAAGACCGTGAACCAACTTTTTCGTAGAAAGACGTTGGAGAGCTTTCATATTCAGATGAGACAGTCGTTGATGCCATAGGTTGTTCCTCTGTAAATCAATCTGAGAGATGAGGCATACAGCTGTCGAGGGCCGCACGGACGTCAGGTTGATCGTGTAAAGATTGGATTCCGAAGTCCTTGAAGGAGTTCTCTGTCCTGACTATCCAAAATTCTGCACCGGTCAGCATGAAAGACCACATGGAACCCTTTGTCACAAAACTGGCCTATGCTGAACAAGTTATGACGGAGGCCTTCGACATACGAGACATCCTTTATTGTCAGATTCTCCATAATGATATCTCCAAATCCAAGAATTGGAGCTGAGTCATTGTTTCCAAATCTGACTTTGCCGTTTGGTGGGTCTTTGTAGTTGCTCAGCAGCTCTTGATTACCAGTCATGTGTGTGGAGCAACCAGAGTCGAGGTACCACACATGATGGATCTGCAAAAACAATATAGAGAGCTTTAGGTACCCACTTAAGCATGGGTCCTCTCAGATTAGCAGATTTAGGCTTGGGTTTAGATATGATTCCTAAATTTTTATTCGGAGGTTTAATAGCCCATTCCACTTTCGAAGAAGTGGGTTTGGTTTTTGCCTCTATAGGAGACTTGGCCTTTTCGGCTTTTGTCGTCCTAGGCGGAAACTTAGGAACCCATTTGGGTTGAACCTTGCAGGGAAGGTTAATTTCATCACGTACAAATGCTTTGGAAGGTTTGACCGAGGAAAAGATATTTTCTTGTGATAATCTTCTAAGGTGCTTGGGGGAATTAATCTTTACGGGATACCTTAGGTGAGTACAGGCATGTACAGCGCCATAAGCTTTCTTTATGGCTGGATCTTGTTTCCTACGGGTCTTCCTTGTGGCATTTGTTTCAGAATGATTATTGGTAATTTTTGAGGTAGAGCCTATTTCGAAATTGTCGCTTCTAAAGGTGATAAGCTGAAGTGAACAAGTAGAAGCAATTATTTTGAACATAGAAATGGCTCTGTTATTACTACGAGTGTCTTTTATTTTAACAGAAGGAGTAACATTCTTAGAAACATTCAAATCTACTGGCTCCTTCTTTATCTTAGTACTAGACACTCTCGCCTTCGTTTTCAGTGCTGGCCCTACGCTCCCTGTGGACGTAGGTGAAATGGAATTAGTCTTATCACTTTTAATAGAATTATTAATGCACTTTTGATCTTTCGAGGGCGACTTTTCAATTTTCACGCTTTTCATAATAGCGTGAGAGGTAGTTTGGGAGGATGAGGAAGCCTTGAGATTTTCCATCTCCTTAAAAAACTTTTTCTTTTCAACTTCGAAATTCTCTCGTTCTTTTAATTTTGCCTGTGACTCCTCTATCTATTTTATTAGAGGAGGTATGTAGAGAGAATTTTCATAATGAACGTCTTTGACTTCCTCGTTGTGTGCTTGAGATTCAGAAGGTAGAACTTGAACTAAATCACAGACAAGTGTTAAGGGAGGTTTCATATTTATGTCTCTTTCATTTAGTTCAGTGTAGTCAAAGGGGATCCCAGGCCCATGTGAGGCTTTTCTCATAGATGAATCATAATTGTTTTGGTACGTCGATTCAGTGAATTCTCTAAGAGAGGTTACTCCTAAACCCATGTGCTTAATATCATATATTTCTTTCTTCCGAAGTACACGTGGGTTAGTAAAACATATGCCTTCTATAGGATTATAGAACTCTATATCCTTGGGCTTGTTCAAAAATATCGTCTATTCGGATTGTCCCCTGTGCGTAAGAAGATCATCTAATTTCTTAATTTTGCATATAACTTCTTGCGTTCCTCACGAAGGAGAGCATAGTTATTTTATACCGTTAGTTTAGCGGCTTGACAGGCATCTAGCTCCATACTAAGCTCACTAACTTTAGCAATTTCTAATTCACTTCTAAGTTAGTTATCTTAGTGGTAGCTTCAGTTATCCTACAATTTAGGGTAGCTTTCTCATTGAGATTCCTAATCAGGCAATTGTAGTTATTTACTAGCTTATCTTCTAATTTCTTAATCTTTTCACTATGATGTCCTATTTGAAGTTGACTAGTCTCTCTAGAATGTAGGTTCTTAGTAAGTTCTTCTATTTTAGCACTAGAGCTTCTAAGTTCTGATTTGAGACTATCTATCTTCTCCTGAGATCTCGCAAGTTTATCCTCTAATTCCTTAATACTTTTCTGCTCACGTTTCATGTTAGCATATTGTGTTTAATATGATTCTAACAAGGTCAATAATGTGGAAGAGGAGACTACCTCTTTTGACGAGGTGGATGCGTTGTCTTTGTCCGTCTGGTTGGATGTTTCGGCGTCCGATTCATTGTCGAGGCGGGCCATGAGGGCCAAATTCTCTTCTTCAGAACTCATCGTGTCCTCGAGCCATTGGTCTTGTTCGGCCATGAGAGCTACCCCAGCTTCCTTCTGTTTAGTCAATTGGAGCTTCATAGAGTAGTAGTTGGCATCTCTCTTCTTTGGAAGAGTGCATTCTCTAGCAAAGTGACCTGGCTTGCCACAGTTGAAGCATTTGTTAGCATCCTTTGGGTTCTTGACCTGGGAGCTCTCTGGTGCACGTTCTTTGTTTTTAGAGCTTGTAGCCCGAAGTCTGTTGGCTGAGGTTGAAGACTTCTTCTTGAAGTACTTCTTACTCATCATTTTTCCTATTAGAGCCAACTGCTTTCCTAGGGCTTTCATGTTTGGCTCGACATCGGAGTCCGACTCTTCTTTCGACTCTGGAGGAGAAGGAGGCCTTAAGATCTTTTCTTTTCTTGATTTCGAGCTCCTCTTCTCCGAGACTAAGGCAACAGTGTCTTCGGTCTGTTTGTCCTTCTGCTCCTTGTGAATCTCGCTTATATCATCCTCATGTTGTGCGAGATTGTCAAACACGGCATGGATATCCAACTCCTCTAGATCTTTATTTTGTCGAATTTGAGTGGATATTTTCTTCCATTCCGCAGGCAGGGAAGACAGAAATCTGATGTTTGTCTCCATATTGGTCTTCATGATTTCTATCTTTCTCATCTCGTTGAGAAGAGTGAGGTATCTTTGGTAGATCTAGTATAAACTCTCCTCCGGCTTTGCTTTGAAGGAGTCGTAAGCAGTGAGAATGTTTGCCTTTTTGGCCTTTATGCCAACTTCCGTCCTCTGCATCATCCTATGCAGTTCATTCCACATTCCTCTAGCCGATGAAAGGCTATCAATCTGTCTATATATGTCGTTGGGGATGCCCTGCATGAGGGTATTCATGGCTACTAGATCAGCCTTAGCCCGAGCTCTCTCCTCGATGGTGTACTCCCTAGGCTCCTTCAGTCGCCTAGACGCGGGAATTTGAGGGGTTGTCGTTCATCACCGGGCAAAAACTTGACACGCTCAAATACTAGCAAGTGTACTAGGTCGTGCAAGTAGTATAAAACGGACGAAGTTCGAGTATCGATCCACGAAGACAGCTCGATTAATTCTAAGAAAATATTCCTAATTCAAATTTAAACTAACGGAATTTTTATAGTTTTGATGATTTGATAAAAGAGATAAAAGACGCAAATAATAAAATAAACGCAAATAAAACAGATAGGATAGAGCAGTTGACGACGACGTGATCAAGATACATGCTCGACACAAATTACTCCTACGCTTTCATGCAATATAATCTATCTAATCATCATGAATCAAGTCAAGGTAGAATTTCCTAACATACGTGCTACTCGTTTGTCCCGCAATAGCAACCCTACGTAAATAGAGAACCAATCAACTATATGTCTATATGACTGTAGTTCCTATACGTGCCTTCGATCTTCGTGAAATTCCCCGAGTTTAGACGCTTTCGGCGCCTAAATTATCGGAAACCACACATACGAAACCGAATTCCATCTCTGGTCGGTTTTACGTAGTGGTATTCAATGTTTTGTTCTAATCGATCTAATCACTTAGTCCGTCTCGTAAACCAATCAATAATCATACGCATGGAGGCCAATCACACGTACGCATATGAAGCACAGACAAAGAATACGTAACTCAAATCATATGATTAAATAAAATAATACTTGCATTAACACGTAATCATAATCCGGCCTCACACGGCCTTAATCACAAAAGAAATTAAGCTAGCATATTATACGAAAACGACAACGAATCAAAAGAAACCATTGTCGAAAACGAAATATTAAAAGATAAGAAATTCGCCCTTTTACGGTGCTCGCGTTGTCTCGCTCTTTGCCGTCGATTATCTTCGCTCGCAGCCGTCAATTCTTCGATGTTCTCGGTACACTCGGCTCTTCTTTCTGCCGTCCAAAAGCTCCTCACATCCCCATATATGCAATTCTGTTCCAATTCACTATGATACCTACGGAATAAGGAATATGATATAATCATAAAATATTCAAATATATTCAAACAAATAATAACCAAAGATGCAAGTTTACGGGTGTAAAAATCACGTAAAGTCCTAACTTATCAACCAGGGACATGCACCCCTGTGCGGGTCCTTCTTCTAGTGATTTCAGTAACTTCTCGGCTTGATCTTTTAATGCGATGAAATTGAGGAAGCGGCTTCTCCACACGGTAGATTCGCCTCGTTGCAAAATCGGCGGACGGTTGTCATTTTCGAGCGAGTATGCATCCATTTCGTGTTGTAGTTGAGTTGTTGAAGGATCTTCGTTAAGTGTTTTGAACGTTTGAAGAAGATGTAATGTGCTTCACAAGTGACAAAGTTCGTTAGTAGCGTTTGATTCGAGAAATAGTTCGAGAATTCGTTTCGATTCAATCTTTAAAGTTTGATCGAAAATAATTTCGTTGAAATAGAATATAATGTGTACTGTTCTCATGTGAGAAATTTTGTCAGCGAAATATTTTTCGAGCGAAATAAATTGCCCAAAAATCGTTCGGTCGAGAAAAATTTCCTGATCGTGAATTTATTTCGATCATAAGAAACAGTACGTTAGTAAGTTTCTCGACAAAAATATGTTGACTGGAAAAGTTTCTCGCGTGTAAATGATTTTTGCCTAGTCAAACGTTAAAGGTCTGACCGAAAAAGTTTTTCGAGAGAAAGTTTTTACGCATGCAAAGTCAAAATTGGTCTCTCTCAAAAAAGATTTTCGCTGAATAATGCTCGAGAAATATTTCTAACTAAAATCGTTTCTAGTGTTGACGATTCTAGCGCTGACTTCGTATTCTGATCGAGAAAAATTCTCGCGCCAAGTTTTTCGATCGAGAAATTAATCCGATCGTAAACCTAGCGAGAAAAATTAGAATGATCGAGAAAAATTAGCAGAATACGATTAACACAGATTCAAGCAAAAACAAGGAGTTACACGGTGAAATTTCAGGTAATTGCTCGCAATCATTTACTAACTACGCACGAACAAGCAATTAAACACGTTATGAACCAAAGTATGTCGAATTTGATCAAAATCATAACGTGTTCTTCATGTTCTTCGCAAACAGTAAATCACAGAATCGATTTAATCCAAAAAAACGAAGTTCAAACAGCTATAAATCTGATCGCGATCATCATTTAACACTTAAACAAGCACAGAAACATCAAATTCAAGTCAATTAAGCACAGAATTATGCTATTGGATCGAAAAAAAAGTTTCGCCAAACTGTTCTTCGATGAACAGTAATCAGAAAATATTTTCAATCCAAATATAACAATTTTTTATTCAAAACGGAACGAATTTGATATGATACCAATTGTTAGGTCCATTAACAACTCTATGATCCTAGGCATGAATTCTAAGTAATTCGATGATAATGATTGACATTTAGAATTGATCGAAAAACTCAAATGAAGATCGAGAGAGAGAATTCGAGTAGAGTGAGAAAGTTACTATTGTTTCTCTCTCTCTAGACATTGAATTGCAAGCATTTCGGATCAATTTCCAAAACTTTCTCTATTCAGCACAATTCGTTTACATGTATTTATACCAAACAAACTTGGTATAAATATCAAACTAGTCCTAATCTAAGGACTACTATACAAAACGCCCCTAATTACAAAGACAACTAATAAAATCAAGCACAATTAAACATATACTCTACAGTCAACGCTAAACAGTGTAAAATTCGCGGTTCCATTCAGAGGAGGATGCGCTGTATTTTCTTGTATAGACACAAAAATACATTACACGTTGGAGTCTGTCTAAGGGATTTACTAGACCACCTTCTAACTCAAGCCCATATAAGCTTGTGTGGTTCCTCTCTAAAACCAATTAGCAGGAGAGGGAGTAGCCCAAAGACTTATATACTTGTCCCAACTTATTCGATCTACCCGATGTGGGATTGCGTAGGTCTGTCCAATCGTACCTGACCGTAAACTCGGGCATGTACGTCCCGAAGAGGAACCACATGACGAGGGCCATCACACACATGACGGCAAGCAGGACGAGGAAGAAGGCCAACATCAGGCGTGCGAACGAGGCCGACCGAGCGTGCTCATAGCCGAGGTGCTCGTACGTGTCCATGTAGGCCGGTGGGCCCGGGTTAAAGTATATAGGCGGTGAGGGCGGTTGTTGCTGGTTGTAAGCGTACTCCGGCGTCGAAGGGTACCCTAACACGATTTCGTGGTTTTTTTCGCCCGATTTTTCTGAAGGGGAATAATAGGTTCCCATGCTTCTGAATAATCGGGGGAACGCGGCAAACTTTTTTTTTTCAAGATTTTGTATCTTTTTTTTTCATTTTTTTTTCTCGTTTGCGTGTGTTTTTGGGGAGTGATTGTATGACGATGAAGAACTTGAGTATGAACATGGCGCTCAATGCGATCTTTGGTGGTTTGAGTGGATCATTTTTTGGCATGTAAATCAGGCTTAGTAAATTTGTTGATTTGCTAATACATAGGAATCGATTTAATACATGAGTAATGGCCTAAAATGTATTTTGCTCATTAGTCACAAAATTCTTAACAAGCTCATATTAGTTCGCATCTAATCTATAAATAGGGAGCCCCATTCATCGTATTTTATACATCATTTGGAATTCCTAAATTCCACAAATGAGTAGCTTTTTCTTCCCTGTTGCGTATTTGCTCATGTGAGAAGATAAAAAAAAAAATGAATGAAGGGGCTTTTAGAATTTAGCCCCCCTTAAGTTTCATTTAGGTTCATGTCCCTGTCAGAAAATCTACAGTTTTTTAAAGACCTGATTTCTGCAACACCACTTCATTGTTCTGCAGTACCACTTCATTGTTTTGCAGTACCACTTCATTGTTCAGTAGTGGCACTTCATTGTTTTTCAGTACCACTTCATTGTTATGCAGTACTACTTCATTGTTCTGATATAACACAAAACGATCACCCGATACCAGTTCATATACACTTTATAACACATGTGAAGATCTAGGTCCTTATCTCTAAATTTTGTAAAAATTGGTTGTTTAAAATTATGAATTTTCTGACAGATGTCTGAAACCTATTTTAGAACATATTTTGGGGCGCGACACGTAATTACACCTTGAATGAATTCATCTATCTCGAAATTTGGAGTATTCCTATCACGAGACACTTGTCGTATATGTTGAAAACCGACTGTTAGCCCATAAGCATCGTGAGCGCGATAATAATTATTTTGAGGATATAATTTCAAATGATAAAATCACCTGCATTTGACACCTATGGTTGATGCTCGTAATTTGGGAGTTATATTGTATGACCGATATTGAGCTTAAATCAGATGAAGAGGTATAACTTGAGAACTTAATGACCAACTGAAGCATTAATTAGAGAATTAATTGTCCTGCCACCAAACTAAGTTGCTTTACAAAACAGTCGTCAAAATTTAATCTTTTCAAG
The DNA here is from genome assembly GCA_027422505.1 of Craterostigma plantagineum. Taxonomy (NCBI): domain Eukaryota; kingdom Viridiplantae; phylum Streptophyta; class Magnoliopsida; order Lamiales; family Linderniaceae; genus Craterostigma; species Craterostigma plantagineum. The sequence continues at coordinate 116,207 of JAPQWV010000160.1, forward strand.
ACTTTCGTCCAAATGTTTGTCTTTTTTCACGTGGCTTGTTTTCTTATTCGTTTATTGTCATAAAAACCGAAAAAAATACCCAGAAAATAGTATACGACCAACCGTAATAACGGTCATACGAAGGTATAATCAAATCTTATGTCGAATATGGCAAGAACAAATAAAATTTGAACTTCATTAAGCAATAAAAAATCAGAGTCAGCGGCTTGAGAAAATAAATAAACGGCCACCGACGTTTTACCCATTTTTGTTCGTTGCTTTTTACCTTTGAATGCGAACTCTAAGTTTGCCCAATTTATAATAGTTTCCAGTAATTCAAACAAAACAATATTCTTGCCATATTTAATTCTTGAATTTCAATTAAACTACCATTGCTTTGCATCGTCATCGTAGTGGGAAAAGCCTTTGTTTTTATGGTTACTTAGACCATCTCCAACTAGTGTTGCGCGGGCGGGCCCGCCCAAAAATAATATTGTAGGCGGTCCCGTACACAATGGATATAAAACGCTAAGTTATATATGTATGTTGGACTCGATGTTAGGCTAACACTTGTTCTTACTCTTTTGTACGCACAGCGGAAAACGAAACGAACACAAATGAAGTTTTTGTGCAGCAAGTCCAATAACTTGCTGCGTGCCTCTCGGCGTAAAAATCCACTAGAAATATGGATTACAAAAACTATCGACAAAGATAGTCAAACTAATCTAGCAACAGGAACGAATCAGAAAAGACTCTAAACCTACAAGATCTCACGACCTTTGAAAAGCTAGACTTAGAAAAGAAAACTCTTTCAAGAAAATAACTCTCGCTCAGAATGCTCTCACTTTAGCTCGGTGTTCGTCGTCCTTCAAAACGGTTAAGTCTTCAACTTAAATACTCCTTTGATTTGTCCAAGACTTCGCCACTCGTCTTAGCAACTTCCCTCAACGTCCACTAACGTCCACTAAGTGATTTTGGACAGTTAGTGACCGTTGAGAGTCGACTTGGTCAGCTCTGAATGCTCGGTCTTCACTTGAGCTCCAAGTCACCTATTTTTAGTATGCTCCACTCCTATTTTCGCTCTAGCTTATCCACACTCTTTCCACACGGTTTGATCCGTTCTAGCTCTTATCCATAACCTGCACAATACTAGAAAAAATGCCACGTCATAATTAAAATAGGTTTTGGGCATGAAAGATAAAACTGAGAAAGGGAACATTCTCGACCAACAGATGTTGACTAGAATGTTACCCAACATTGTTTCAGTTGAACGCTCAACATCAACAATCTCCCCCTTTTTATCTTTCTTCCCAAAACCAAAGCAGAAGTCAGTCATTGTGTAACTCCCCCTAAAGACAACATCAACTCAACCACAAAAACAAAATGGTTAGAGTTAGACGAAAAACAGAATAGTAAGAAACTATTCAAAGTACTAGAAAATTAGTACATGCCTTAGAGGTCCTGAAAAAAATCTGCAAAACAAAAATAGACATGGTCCAAATATAAATCGCACACAGGAAAATAAGGGATAAGCATGCAAACATAAGCAAAATGCGCATGCACAAAAAAACTAAGTCTCCGCTTCAGCTCCTTCTCCTTGACCTTCTTGGCCTTCAGTCCTGGCTTGCTCGCACTCACGATCCTGATCTCCCCCTTCTTCGAGCTGTACTTCACTTGGCCCTGCCCGATCCTCAGCTCTCACTGCTTCTGCCCTATCTCCCCCTTTTTGGGAAGAAATGAACCTCCTCAAAGCATCCCTTTGAGCCACCAAAGCTGCGATGGACTCGTCAAGAACTCTAAGAGCCTGTTCTGCCAAAGATGTTGACCCAACACCGTGGTCAACATCGTGCTCTAGCTGTTCGGGGCTGCGCCAGGGCAGGTCTGCTACTCTGCCAGAGCCGGCCTGGTTCGGCTGAACTGGGTAAGGACTGCGTAGGGTGGTCACTGAGTCTTTCCGGGTTGGCTGAAATCCGCCTTGTAAAAGAACTCCGTAGATAATCGAGGGATAAGGAAGAATTCCCTTTCCCACCTTTTCAGCTTGATTCGACATGTGATAGAGGATCAACTTTCCCCAATTCATCGGCAGATTTTGACCAAGTGCGTATAGCACATGAGCGATCCCTTCTGTCACCCTAACTTCATTTGATGTAGGCAACCAACTACACACACCAATCTTAAACAAGACTGAATACAAAGATGTAAGAGAGCTGCCCGCACAATTTCCTTCCCACTTAGACACTCTACCCCCAGTAATAAACCTAACCACAGCATCATTGTCATATTCATACCCCATTTCTACATCAGGAGTACGAAGAAACCTGTTTATAGACTAGCCGACATGTCATACAACCTCCCCCTCAGAAAAACCTTCCCATATTTCCTAGATTTAACTTCAGCCACATTAAAGAAGAGGTTAGCATATACCTCTCGGACGACATTGTCACAGTACGTCCCTAAACTCGTCACCATGTGCCCGAGATGTCGAGACTCCAGGAACTGCATCACACCATACTTCCTGAAGCTCACCTCGTCCACGACCCGTTCCACCCTAAATAGTCTCTGACTCAGGGATTCCCACATTTGACTGTTTGCAGCATGGGAGCAGATTACCCAAACAATCCCTGGGAACAATGAAAAAAAAAAGATATCTCGGTAACGAAAACTATAGGGGGCTGTATTGGCGAGATCCAACGGTGAACTGCAGCCAAAAAGAAAAACCGCCTCGTTGGCTGTGCGGTAAAATTTGCGGTTCGGCAATGGACTCTCCCAATCTGAATCTTCTAATGTTAGGTCAACATCTGACCCAACATCTTCAGTAACTGGAACAGGGGAGACATCACGGTGACTTGCGGCTGGTTGAGGTGCTCTTTCAGTCCTCGCTCGCTGCGCTGGCTGGTCATCACTTTCCATGGGGCGTTTGCCTGCACGTTTATCCACCCTTTTCTTCAAAGACTCTAAGGTCTCAGATAAATCAGCCTCGTCATCATCGTTACTTTCTGGTTTGTCTGAGGCTGTGAAGGACTCCGAGTCAGAGGACGGCGTTTCTCCCCCTGAATATTTGAAGTCCTCATCTGATATCTCCGAGTCGACGCTGTCGTAGGTGGTGGAGTCGACGATTGTGTCGATTGGGCCTGAGTCGCTGGAAAGAGCGATGGGATCGTCTTTGTTCGAGGTGGGGTTCAGGGCACGTCTGATACGCCCGCTTCGTCGCCGCTTAGTTACAGGAGCCGATTTCTTGGCCTGGGCTTTGCTCTTCCTTTTCTTGGATGTATCTGACCGAGATTTCTTGGGATGTTGGGCAGTTGCAGTTCCCGGAATTGAGCTTGTATCGCCAGGTAAAGCCGACGTGGCTCCTTGAGACGGTGGAGAAGACGACGGTGCTGGAACATTAATTGCGCCTCCCACCAGGCTTGTCTGAATCGGCCGTGGCTGGGATGATGTCGCACCGAGCGGCACGTCCGCAAAAGTGAAAAGCGGCGGCGGAATAGACTGTCTGGGAGCAACTATGGCCGGAAAAGGTGGGTCTGCGGAAACAGGGGTTTCTTCCGCCTGAATTGGTTCATCCACTGGTGGCTCGGCCAAAATTGGGTCTGTCGGAGCTGGGTTTGCACCAGACGAGGTCGGCGGAGCATCCTCAGCCCTGTTCCGGCGCCGTTTCTTGAATGATCGGAGACGAGTTCCCAGTGGCACATCCTCGTCGTCGTCTTGACTTGTCATCGTTGCTGCGTTTTCTTGGCTAGGGTTCGTCGTCGGGGGGTCAGCTGATGAAGGCTGCGGTGGCGCTGCTTGTTCTTAGGCTGCCTCAGGTGATGGTCTTGGTGGTCGGAGTGGCTGGAAAGGCCCCGTGTAGACCACGATCTCCATCGGACCTGGAATCACTTGCAGAGGGACTGGAAAAACAGGGTTAGGATCGAATGTTGGGTCAACATTCGGTTGAGGAGGAGAATTAGACATGATTTCAACTGAGAAGAAAAAAACTAAGTCGAAAAACTGGAGCAACCTAAAAACCCTAATGAACTGAGATGGAGAGAGACGATTCTTTGTGTGTGGAAGAGATCAAAGTGATGTAAGTGGAGTGAGATGACCAGTTAGATATAATCAGTTAATCCACCACTTAACATAGATACAGATACAACGGTCACTTCAGTTATTTTCGCTAATCATGGAGTTAATGGATACAAAAATAACGGTTGAGCATAAGAAGAGAAAAACCGCATAGATTGGATAAGTTTAAACTAAGTCATGATTTTTCAAAACATGAAACTAAAAATAGTATATGACAAATCCAATTATACGAACACATAAAAGCAAGTTTGAGACTAAGTCATGCGAGTAAATAGGAGCATTTCAGACCACGTTTCTACCAAAAAGACCACTAAGTCAAAAGTCAAGGTAGAATCAAGAAATACTAACCGAGTGACGTCGATGAACACATAGAGACAAGTGTAAAGAGCTGATCTTCGAGAGTTTCTAATTCAAATCTGAGAGATAACTAAACTAGACACACAAGACTAACAAAAACAGTACTAAAGACGGACACGGACAAAACGAAAGCACAAAAATGCAGCAATATCGAACTGACAATCACATGTTGCCCTAACATTTGACTCAACATTCTAATTCCGTAATCCTAGACTTTTCTGCTTAATTCTTCTCAAAATCAGTTCCCTTTATTTCTACCCGTTTACCTCATATACCCACAACGAATTTATGCACTGCCCTTATACCCTCAGCCTCAAGGTTCGGCTTTTTGTCGCATAGTATACATCATCACCGCGAATGCCGTGTACCTAAGGAAGCTTATTACCAAGTACCTATATCTAGCCGAGAGTTTATGAGCATGCTAGTCACAATAAAAAAAGGATTGGTTTTTTGTCGCAAAGAGTACATCGTCACAGCGAATGCCGTGTACCTAGGGACGTATTACCAAGTGCCTATTAAAGAGGAATCGGGTTTATTTAGGGACCAATCAAGAAGAATCAAGTCATTTCACAGGAAAACAGAACAGAATATTACACCAAATATTAAAGCAGTAACTATCAAAATCGACATGTGCTATGTTGATCCAAATGTTGGACCAACATTTAAACTAACATGTGCAAACCTATGGATTTCTTCAGGTCCGAGAACCTTTCAGAATCCAATGCCTTCGTAAAAATGTCTGCTAACTGATTCTTAGTGTCTATATGCTCGATGCGGACTAACTCCTTTTCTACCATATCTCTCAGAAAATGATGCCTAATATCTATATGCTTTGTACGAGAATGTTGGATGGGATTCCTAGAGATGTTAATGGCACTAAGGTTATCACAATACATAAGTACAGATTCGCACTCTAACCCATAGTCACATAACATGCTATTTAACCATAATAATTGCGTGCAACAACTACCCGCCGCAACATATTCGGACTCAGCAGTAGATAAAGACACACAGTTTTGTTTCTTACTATACCATGCAACCAAGTTATTACCTAGAAAGAAACAGCCACCACTTGTACTCTTGCGGTCATCCTCATCACCCGCCCAGTCAGCATCACTATAGCCTACAAGACTCAAGTTAGTATCTTTGGAGAACCATAACCCTAGGCTACACGATCCACTCACATAACGTAGTATTCGCTTAACAGCATTCAAATGTGAAACCTTAGGTTCAGATTGATATCTAGCACAAACGCAAACACTGTACATGATATCAGGTCTACTCGCAGATAAGTACAATAAACTGCCAATCATAGAACGGTACAATGTTGGATCAACATTCTGCCCAACATCGTCTTTACTTACCTTTTGCGAGGAACCCATGGGCGTTTTCATTACCTTTGCAGTGTCCAAACCAAACTTCTTGACTGTGTTCTTGGCATACTTCTCTTGGGACATAAAGATCCCGTCGCTGCTTTGCTTGATCTGCAAACCTAGAAAATATGTTAATTCGCCTATCATCGACATCTCAAAGGTAGTGTTCATGGCCTGCACAAACTGATCTAGTAAAACTTGTGAGCTTGAACCAAAAACAATGTCATCAACATACACTTGAGCAATCAAAATATCAGATCCGACCCTCTTAACAAAAAGAGTGCGATCTGCCTCACCTCGTGTGAAACCGAACTCAAGTAAAAATGTTGCTAACCTTGCATACCAAGCTCGAGGTGCTTGCTTCAACCCATACAATGCTTTCTGTAGCTTAAAAACATGGTTAGGATAATGGGGATCTTCGAACCCTTTAGGCTGTTCGACATAGATTTCTTTATCAATATACCCATTCAGGAAAGCACCCTTAACATCCATTTGGTGTAATGTAATGTTAAGCCAACATGCAATAGCTAACAAAAGCCTAATCGATTCTAGCCTAGCAACGGGAGCAAACGTCTCATCAAAGTCTATACCTTCAACTTGCGTGTAACCCTGAGCTACTAAACGTGCCTTGTTTCTAACAACCCTACCAAGTTCATCAGATTTATTCTTAAATATCCACTTAGTGCCTATGACATTAATGTCTTTCGGCCGTGGCACTAATGTCCAAACTTGGTTTTTCTCGAACTGCAAGAGTTCCTCTTGCATCGCGTTTATCCAACAATTATCCTTGAGAGCTTCAAGGACATTCTTGGGTTCTATCTCAGAAACAAAGCAATTAAAACGTACCTCAGCGTATAGAGAGTTCATACACGCATTTCTTACCATAGACTTGTAATCCTTTCGTGGTTTGTCTCTGGTCTTCCTTCCTTCGTTCACGTCTCCAATTATTAGATCAGTGGGATGGTCTTTCTGAATCTTAGCTGGCGGATCACGTCGCACTTCGCTAGGACCAGCTTCTACGTTCTGTTCTGGCTCAGATGCTGAGTCCAATGTTGGCTCAACATTGTCATCCGCAGGCTCCTCTGATTCGTTACTCGCTTGTATAACATCTGCAATATCAACTTGAGGGGCATGTTGCTAAGATCAGTAGCATCATCAAACGCAACGTTCACTGATTCTTGAATAGATTTCAAACGCAAGTTGTAAACACGATAGGCACGACTCTTAGACGAGTATCCTAGGAAGATGCATTTGTCACTTTTCGAATCAAACTTAGTCAAATATTCACGATCATTCAGCATGTAACAAAAACATCCAAAGACATGAAAATATTTAACCGTAGGCTTCTTACCATTCAACAATTCATACGGAGTTTTCTTCGTACCATGCCTAAAGAATACACGATTCGAAATATGACATGCAGTATGCAAAGCTTCTGCCCAAAAACGTTTAGACACATTTTAGAAAGTAACATAACCCGTGCCATTTCTTGTAACGTCCTATTTTTCCTTTCGGCAACCCCATTTTGTTGGGGTGTCCTAGGAGACGAATACTCATGCACAATGCCTTTCTTATCACAGAATTCATCAAAAAACTGATTCTCAAACTCTCTACCATGGTCAGACCTAATACGAAAAACAGAAGCACTGAAATTGTTTCGAATCATAGCACAGAAATTTTTGAAGAAATCAACCGATTCTGATTTTTCCCTAAGAAAGAAAATCCATGCATATCTAGAAAAATCATCCACGAGCACATACGCATATTTCCTACCCCCTATGCTATCAACTTCCATAGGCCCCATCAAATCCATGTGAATCAACTGAAAACAGTGAGCAGTTTTAAAATATTGGGCAGCTTGTTGGTCAACATTGTGGCTAACATGTGTTTGCTTACCCTTCAAACACGACTCACAAACAACCTTACCAAACTCCTTAAGCTTAGGAATGCCTCTGATTGCGTCATGTTTGATAAGTTGCTCCAATGTTCTGTAGTTAACGTGGCCCAATTTGTAATGCCAAAGAACAACATCATCCTCGGCCTTTGAAAGCTGGCACACGTCTTTCACACCAGTTTTGTCACCAACCAGGTAACAATTGTCGCTAGATCTCTTACCTGCCATCACTAGAACAGAATTTCGGTTAAACACTTCACAACACTCCTTATTAAACCTTACCTCAAGGTCATCGTCGCACAGCTGGCTAATGCTAATCAGATTCGCAACAAGCCCGTCTACATGGAGTACGTTGCTAAGCTTGGGAAAGTCGGGCACATTAAGTCTGCCTCTGCCGAGAATTCGACCTTTGGAACCACCTCCGAATGTCACAGATCCACTCCTTAAAGGCGTGTAGTCACTGAGATACTCTTTGGTACCCGTCATATGTCGGGAACACCCGCTATCGAAGTACCATGAACCTGTAACGTTAGCTCGCAAAGAGGTGTACACAACAAGACTTTTATCCCCTGATTTCCTAATCCAAGCTTTCTTAGAAGATTTAACCACATTCTGTTTACTAGAATTCGAAGAAGCGCCAGCTGAGTTTTCTCCAGACACATCCTTCAACACTGATTTCTCAATGTTGACCGATATGTTGGGTAACATCTCAGCTGACATCGATTTCTTTGCAGAAATCTCCCTCTTCAATTTCCAGCAGTATGATTTCAAATGACCTAATTTCTTACAGTGTTCACACACAAAAGATTTATCATGAGTTTTTGGAGTCACATGCTCGGGACTATCCTTAGGATTCGTAACTTCGTCATTTACGGATTGAGCTTTAACAAACACAATCTTAGGCTTCTCATGGGTCAAGAGTTTCGGATTATCAGTAGCAGTCTGACGGTTATAACCTAGACCTTGTTTATCATAAATACCAATAGACAGTACCTCTTCATGGCTAGTTTTGCTCCTATTCCATTTAGCAAAAGTGTTGTCGGCCTCATTAAGTCGCTTTTGAAGTGAGTCAATCTCCCTGTCCTTTCGTGTCAAAGGGGCTTCCAACTTGTTCATGCCATCCATTAGACCTTCAATGACCTTCTCGTTTTTCTCATTTTCCTCGGCCAACAGTTTCACCGCGGCACGGAGTTGGATATTATTCGCCTTTTCTAACTCGTATTGCGTGGTCAACAGCTTAAAGGCTTCTTCACCACTCTCAGTTTCAGGTTCTGTATCATCACAACTCAAAAGACCATCAAGACAGTTTGAATCATCATAATAAAAAATGATATGTTTTACAGATGTTGAGCCAGATGTTGGCTCAACATCAGTTACCGCAGTAAGGCCGATTTGACTATCTTCATCTTCTTCGTCGTCAGAAAATGACTGGATGATTACGGATGATTGCTTAGGCTCTTCCTCTTCATCTTCATCTTCCTCGTCTGACAGATCGATCCACATGACCTACCACCACGCTTGCGAATGGTGTTGGCACATTCGTTGGCAAAATGGCCCCAACCTTGGCATTCAAAACAACGAACTGCCTCATAGTTGGTGTTCTTCTTTGGCTTTCCGTCTAGCCTCCCAAAAGGTTTCCGTTTAGGGAACGGAGGGGCTGAAGATGGTTCTGCCTTGGCATTCTGGCATTTTCTGAATGTTGGGCCAACATTTTGCACAACATTCTTCTTTTTGAAGTACTTCGCGAATTTCTTTACAACCATGGCCATGTCTTCTGCGTTTCTTGGGTCGACCTCGATCAGTTCATCGGATGGCTGGGTGACCAGTGCGAGACTCTTACCACGTGCGGCCCTCTTTTGGACTTCGAGATTGGTTTCATAATTTTTCAAGATGTTCATCAAGACGTTGAAGTCCATGGTGGCTAGGTTGTGCGACTCCTCGATTGCTGATACCTTCATATTGAATTTTTCAGTTAGTGTACGAATAGCTTTAGAATTTAATACCTTGTTTGACAAAGGATCTCCTAGGCTGGCACACTCGCTGGAGATGGTCAAGAGCTTCCCAAAATACGTCGAAATATCCTCGTCTTCCTTCATTCTGATGTTCTCGAATTGACTTAGGAGGAGGCGTAGTTTGGTCTCTCGCACAGTTGTGTCACCTTCACAGTACCTCTCGAGCAGATCCCATGCATTTTTGGCCGTTGTACAGTTCTGGATGATCTTGAACATAAAGATATCCACCGTCGAGAAAATTGCGTTGAGTGCCTTGTCATTGAATTCTGCTAGGCTTCGCTCGGCTCCCGACCATAGTTCGACAGGTTTGTCGAAGACCTCGCCATCTGCATCAGGTTCTGTCTTAGGTGGGGTATACCCATGGAGTACTGCTTCCCAAGCTCGCACGTCAATTGACTTGATGCACTGACGAACACGGACCTTCCAATACGCGTAGTTGGTGCCGTCAAGAACAGGGACTTTGCCGATATTATTAGAACTGGTAATATCCATTGTAGAGGATGTTAAGCGCTTAGTGACGTCAAGCGTTGGCTCTGATACCACTTTGTAGGCGGTCCCGTACACAATGGATGTAAAACGCTAAGTTATATATGGATGTTGGACTCGATGTTAGGCTAACACTTGTTCTTACTCTTTTGTACGCACAGCGGAAAACGAAACGAACACAAATGAAGTTTTTGTGCAGCAAGTCAAATAACTTGCTGCGTGCCTCTCGGCGTAAAAATCCACTAGAAATATGGATTACAAAAACTATCGACAAAGATAGTCAAACTAATCTAGCAACAGGAACGAATCAGAAAAGACTCTAAACATACAAGATCTCACGACCTTTGAAAAGCTAGACTTAGAAAAGAAAACTCTTTCAAGAAAATAACTCTCGCTCAGAATGCTCTCACTTTAGCTCGGTGTTCATCGTCCTTCAAAACGGTTAAGTCTTCAACTTAAATACTCCTTTGATTTGTCCAAGACTTCGCCACTCGTCTTAGCAACTTCCTTCAACGTCCACTAACGTCCACTAAGTGATTTTGGACAGTTAGTGACCGTTGAGAGTCGACTTGGTCAGCTCTGAATGCTCGGTCTTCACTTGAGCTCCAAGTCGCCTATTTTTAGTATGCTCCACTCCTATTTTCGCTCTAGCTTATCCACACTCTTTCCACACGGTTTGATCCGTTCTAGCTCTTATCCATAACCTGCACAATACTAGAAAAAATGCCACGTCATAATTAAAATAGGTTTTGGGCATGAAAGATAAAACTGAGAAAGGGAACATTCTCGACCAACAGATGTTGACTAGAATGTTACCCAACATTGTTTCAGTTGAACGCTCAACATCAACAAATATATTAGAGTATATAATTATACTAAATAATAAGATTTATAAATAAATTATATTGATTTTGATATTTTTGAGTTTTTAATTAGGGCTGTTAAAAATCGACCGGCCCGCCAACCCGACACCCCGAAAATAGCAGGTTAGGGTAAACCTTTTTGACTTGTTTACGTAAAAGGGTGAACCCGAACCCAACCCAATTATTAAGTGGGTCAGGTTAGGGTTCAGATTTTTAACCCGATATCAACCCGAAATCAACCCGTTTATCAACCCATTTAATCCGAATAATCTATTTTATTAAAATATATTAATATAAATAAAATAAAAGGATTAGTTTATGAGGTGTTGGTTTATGTTTTCGTCTTTTTCCCTGTATAATCATTTGATTTCATTTGACTTTTTGAGCATAAATGGATCTTATTCCTATGCTCGATGAATTATGCGAAGATTTCAAGAAATAGGGTGGGAGATCAAATGGAAGAGAGTATGGTTGAGAGTTCGAGTCAAATATCATGGGCTTCGGTTAATACGTGATCACCATGAAATAATTTGCTTGGTATTTAATTATTGAGACTTTTGTTATTTGTAACTTTAATTGATCTTAATTATGATTTACGATGATGTTTTTAGAAAAAAAATTGATTAGTTCTCCATTTTTTGTTTAATTTGAATTTATAATTCTGTCAATTTATTTCTTTTTCTCTTTTTCAATTTTAAACGGGTTGGGGGGTTGGGTTAGGGTTAAAGCGGGTTGGGTTTGGGTTTGATTTTTCAACCTGTTTAAGTAAATAGGTCAGGTCAGGGTTAAAGTTTTCAACCCATTTATTAAACGGGTTGAACCCGAAGGTGACTCAACCCGATCCGTTTATCACCCCTATTTTTAATAACATAAATAACTAATATTAAAAAGTTGATTTAAATTATATATATATATTTCCCAAGTTGAATTTTTTAATTTTCATTTTTTCCTATTTTTTATATTATTTTTTATCTATTTATTTTTTTTCTCATTTTTTTCTATGTTTTTATTATTTATTCGTTTTTTTATTTATTTGAAAATTGGCGGGCTAAGCCGCCAGGCCCACTACCCGTCCGCAGGCGGGGCGGGCCTTCATTTTCCAGGCCCGCCAGCCCGTTTTGACACATCTATCTCCAACCGAAAAACGCATTCTCAAACTCAAAATACAGTAATTCTTCTCCAACCATTAAACTCATTCTCAAACTTAAAAGACTATTTTGTAATATTCACTTCCACACTAATTGTTGCAAATTTCGATACTACCCACATATTTTACAATTTTATAAATTAGACTACATATATTATTTTAATCACAAAAACTTAATAAAATTGCGCTCATTGAATCATTTACAACCATAGTTATTTGAGGCGCGCCTAGACGATGAATGAGGTGAGGCGGCAGGAACCGCCTCTAGGTTCTCAGGTGTCGCCTCAGTCAATAGTTGCAGTAGCAGCTTAGGATTGAAGACGTTAGGTTGAAGACAATTATAAACCCAAACTTATGGGTTTCTATTTTAAATGGGCTTATTTTAACTATGGGCCTGTTTTTATTTTAATAGTTCAGCTCTATAAGCCAATTATTGTATTTTTTAAATTTTATTTCTTCAAGATCGTACCAACCATGAGTTCATATTTCAAAGTTGTGTGCTATTTTATTTAACCAAATATCTCCAGTACAAATATCATACTACGTATTTATTAATACCATTGCGCCTAAAAATATTTTAATATTACAGACAAGTGACAAAAACATGTCTTCAGCTTGTTCGTATTATTATATCCTAACACTATTTGTTGGGATATTTTGACGAGTTCGGTTCGATTAAATTCATATCTTACACAAAATATTTTACCATCATAAGATAACTATATTAAGTATAAGTTATGAATTAGTAATCATGAATATTATATACGTATATGTTATATTTTTATATATAAATAAAATATCTCCTCGGTTTTGTGAGGCGGGCACTTTATTTACGCCTCGCCTCTAAGGCAAGGCAGTGGGCTATCGCCTTTGTGCGCCTCTCGCCTTAAATAACTATGTTTACAACTAACAACCAAAATCTCACCAACGTATGATATTTATATATTTGTATGTTATTTATCAATTCGATTTAATCTACACAAAAAAGAAATCAATTAAATACCTAATTAATTGACCCGTACCTACAAATACATAGCTGGACACTTTGATATGACATTTATTTTTCTTTAATTATCTCTAACCAAACTAGAAAAGAAAGCGGGGAGAGAGAATGAAAAAAAAAAGTACTCAATTCGATTTAATCTACACGGTACGAGAGATGATAAAATATAAAAAGCTTTAATGAAATTAACAAAAATCAGTCGCATCCTAACCGTTCCAAACGCAAAGATGGGTCCAAATGAGGAGAGAGAATGTATCCAACGCATTTTGGTTTAGCTTTGTGTTCGATTAGAGTAAATTTATCTCAAATTTTGGATTTTGGTGTTGGTTGATGCTCTAGGATACAAACACACACATCAAATTGGGTTTCTCATCTGTCGTTGGTGAACTTGGAAGGTTGCACTACAGAACAAACAATTTTTCAAAGGTTCCATAAACTAAATAATTTTTTTAAAAGGCATTTGAAGTCATGATTATTGGAATAAAGTCTTATTATTAAGAATAAAATATATAAAATTAGAATGTTTTTGTTGTTTCTTCGCTTGCGGTCTGTCGGTGGCAGATGGAACGTCGGTGATGATTTGTAGCAGTAGTTATCTTCGAATGTAGTCAGAAGATGGAATGTTATCATCGTCTGGATAGTTGATTACATATAGGTACATTGCTTGAGGACCCAGTACACGAAAACAGCTATTGCGACTCTGAGTAAGCACCAGATGATGAACAATTCGAGCTTGAGTTTGTCGAGATTATCCATGACCGTGGATGTTGTAGGATCTGTCGAGGCATGTATTAGACACACTGTCTGTAAGACGAAATCGCCCCGATATTCAGTGCTTTCGCTTAGCGGCGATCGTCCCCAAGATACAATAGCTCGTAATCGCAGCACAGCGATTCGAGTATTTTCAGGCGAATCGTACTCGAAACTAAGTTTTTCTTGCTTCTGGAAACTGGAGAGTTTGGAGAGTGAATATGGCAATTTTTGTGGGTTGGAGTGAGTGAATTTTCCAACTCATATGGGGTCTATTTATAGAATTCATATCGCATGGGCTTAATCGCAAATTCATGAACATGCTGGACTGCTTATGTTATTTTGACTTTTCAGTCCAGGGATCAGAATGCAACATTTCACGACTTCTGAACTGTCAATTAATTCGACACCCGAGTTTGACCGACCGACATGCCCGACCGACAGCCTTCTTCGACATGTCCCACCAGTGGCTCAACCGACAGTGCCGGTTGGGCCGACCGACAGTTCCTAGGGTTGGGCGGATCAGTCGAACAGTCCACTGATGGCTCGTTTGATATGTTTGTTTTGATGGGTAATGGATGTGTATGATAAAATTATGAATGTTTGCTAAGTGTGTATGCACATGCCTGCCTTGTATGGACAAACACAGCTAATACACGCAAGTTGCTTATCCGTCAGGTATTGAAATACCCACCTAGGAGATGGGTATGTCATTAGATGTATCCTTAATTCCAATTTTGCCCCTGATTAATAGTCCTTCCATCATCGTTGTACATTCTTCGACCGCATCTATCAAATTTCGATATTCACCATGGCTGCGCGCACTCGACGACCGACTGGAGCTGGCGGCGGGCCGACGATGGGTGCTGATGGCAGGATGATTGACGACTTGAGGAGATCTCCGCCAGCGGAAGTTAGGGTTTCGGTGGCGTATGGAACTGTTAACCCGCGATCTGAGCTTGCAATTTGGAATCGAAGACGATGAAGACGCTGAAGCTTTCTGTAATTTGGGTAAATCGAAGACGATGAAGCTTTTCTAGATGAAGCTTTCTGTAATTTCTGAAGTGAAACTTATTTAATTTGAGCTTGCTGAAGACGATGAAGACTGTAGCCTTTCTAATATTTTAATAGCTTTAATTTCTGAAGGGTAAAATTGTATTTCCGTCTATTTAGCAAATATATACACATCCCACACATACATCTCAATCACTATCATATATCATTACCCAAATAATCAAAACATTCATATCAAACATAATAAATCCCCTATGAACAAAGTCCTTGTATACTCATACACAAATAATCTGTACTCATCAAATCCAAATACACTGATATCAAACGAGCCCTGAGGCCCATTAATCCAATGGATCATGCCACCTCAGCTGGGCTGCCCAATGCCACCTCATCTTCACCTACACACGCGACATACGGCACGCCACTCGAGCAGCCACGTCACCTCGCCGTCCGCTCACTGGAGCATAAATTTAAGCTCCGCAATGTTCCTCTCTCCGATGCGACCTCAGTTGGGCTGTCTAATGCCACCTCATCTTCACCTACACACGCGACATACGCCACGTCACTCGAGCAGCCATGTCACCTCGCCGTCCTCTCACCGGAGCATAAATTTAAGCTCCTCAATGCTCCTCTCTCCGATACGACGTGTGAAGTGCAAAGTGTGCACCTCAAATCACCCATTGTCCACTTTGCCACGGCACGGCACGCCTCGGCCACAGGCTCGGGCACGGGCTCTGTGCTCCGTGCTCGTCGGTGCGAGTCACCGTGATGTGCGTATCACCGTAATGTTGGATCACTTGAAACAAACACCCCCTAAATGATTAAATAAAGAAATCAATCATTAAATTTTGACATTTTTATTTTCTAATTAATGCAATATATAGGAGGTTTGACTTTTTTAAGAATGGAAAGGAAAATGTAGGATATGAAATATATATATATATATATATAAATATATATAGTATAGTCAAGTGGCCGCTGGTGGCGGGGCGGGCTGCCATTTCTTAGGACCGCCAGGGGGCGGGCTACGGACTTTGGCTGGGCGGGCCACGCCAGAAATTATTATATGATATTTTTATTAAATATTGATATATAAATAAATTATATAGGTACTTTAATATTATTTTAGCTATGATTTTTAATTTACTGAAGTTTAATAATATAAATAAATTATTATTTCGAGATTATATTTGATTAGAATTAATTTCGAGCTTAAAATATTTAAAGATCCGGCGACAAATGATACCCAACTTGATGAAGATTGAAGTGTGTGTGATTCCTAGATCGAAATAATGGATCTTGAACGAAGTCGAATTGAAAAAGAGCAAAGAAAATGAAAACAGAGAACATTCTTTTACGTGGTTCGACTCACTTTTGAGCCTACGTCCATGGCCAATAGAAACCCTTTTATTGATAAACGCTTCGAAGAGATTACAAGCTCTCAACTTTCTCTCTCTTTCCCCTGATTACAAGTTAGTCTACTTCTCACTTATATAGAAGATACAGACGCTCCAAACCACCTACTCGATCACTGATATGAACAAGAAATCAGTTCAGGTTTTGTAACTGAAATACAGTTGCGTGCTTCACGTGCTTGTACGCACAGCTTCAAGAAATGTACAGCAATATCTCCAAACTAAAAGCACCTTTTGAAGTATCAACTTTGAATGAGAGCCAATGGATATCCCTCCAATGAGATCTAACGGTCCAAAGCCTTCAAACTAACATTTTCCTCATTAGTTTATTACCTTCAGCAGATAATGAAACAGAGGTATTATGATCTTCATCAGCAACTATGCTTGAGCTCTCAATCATCTTCATTTGATTTGAGTTTTGGCTCACAATTTCCTCAACATATTCTATTATGGTAAATTTTAATTGCTGATATGGTCCTATTTGTTGTCCCCTACGCACAACTTGTCGGCGGCCAAGTGCACGCATTTTCCCCAAAAATAAATGTTAGGATATGCGGAAATCCCCGATATTATTTTGCCCGAAAATGACGATAATAAATAAATGAGACGAAAAATAAATTTGGACAGTGACACGAGATTTACGTGGTTCGGTCAGAATGACTTACGTCCACGGGCCGGAGGGTAGAACTTCTTTATTATGTGGAGATATTACAGACACGTACACTGACGTGGTACAAAAGCAGCTACAACAATATAAGGAGTAGGTTACACAAAGAATTAATGGGAGAGGACGAAGATCTGTGTTGTGGTGTTCTTTCTTCTTCTGCGAATGAGGCTATTTATAGATGATCGAATGCCCTGCTTTGCTATGTGAACTGAAGGAAAAATAAACATCTCCTTTGACTGGTATTGTGGGCAGCCGAAAGCAAAAGCAATTTGAATTGGTTTTTTCTTGATTTGCCAACCTTTGAAAAACCCACGTCCACATGTCTCCACTCAAGGTCACACTCAACAAATCTCCACCTTGACCTTGATTCCGAAAATTACTCCACCTTAATTAGTAATACCTTTATCACCCTCCAACCTTAGCCCCAACGGGCTAGTTCACCATTTCTGAAATACCGATCAAGTCCAAGCAATGCTTGAACTTGGAAACTGGAAGAGCCTTCGTATACATATCCGCAGGATTATCCATCGTGTTGATCTTCTTGATAAACACCTTCTTATCTGCAATGGTCTCACGAATAAAATGATACTTAACATCAATATGTTTAGTCCTTTCATGATACTTCTGATCCTTGGTCAAATGAATCGCACTTTGACTATCACAGAAAATAGTAAGAACTCCCTGATTCTGAGTTAATTCGCTGAACAACCCTTTCAACCACAAAGCTTCCTTGATCGCATCAGTAATCGCCATGTATTCTGCTTCAATAGTAGATAACACCACTACATGCTGTAGAGTTGCTTTCCAGCTAACTGCACAACCTCCAATACAAAATACATAACCATTAAGAGATCGTCGTTTATCGAGATCACCTGCGTAGTCTGAATCGATGAAGCCAACGAGAGTATCACTGTTTCTGCCGAACACCAAACAAGTGCTTAGAGTACCCTTCAAGTATCTGAGAATCCACTTTACTGCTTGCCAGTGTTCTCTCCCTGGATTAGCCATACCTGCTAACAACACTAACAGCCTGTGAAATATCAGGACGTGTACATACCATTGCATACATAATACTGCTGACTGCACTCGAGTAGGGAACTCGTGCCATGTACGCTTCTTCCTCATCTGATGATCGTGACTAAGCAGCGCTTAGCCTAAAATGGCTAGCAAGAGGAGTGCTGACTGGTTTGGCATCGCTCATGCCAAATCTCTCCAAAACCTTTCTGAGGTAACTTTCCTGGGTCAGGTATAACTTACCAGCTCCTCTATCACGTCTAATCTCCATACCAAGAATCTTCTTAGCTGCTCCCAAATCTTTCATCTCAAATTCACCATTCAATAAGGCCTTCAACTGGTGAATTTCTGCAAGATTCTTAGCCGCAATGAGCATGTCATCAACATATAACAATAGATAAATGAACGACCTGTCATTTAACTTCCGGAAGTAAACACAAGTATCATACTTGCTCCTGGAGAAACCATGACCCAACATGAAAGAATCAAAACGTTTATACCACTGTCTTGGAGACCGCTGTAATCCGTATAAGGATTTCTTCAGTAGACAAACTTGGTCTTCCTTGCCTTCAACTATGAAGCCTTCAGGTTGCTTCATATAAATCTGTTCATCTAAATCGCCATGTAAGAACGCCGTCTTGACGTCAAGCTGTTCTAACTCCAAATCATACATGGCAACGAATGCAAGTAATATACGAATAGAGCTATGTCTAACGACAGGTGAGAATACATCATTAAAATCTACACCTTGTACCTGACTATAGCCTTTCGCGACTAATCGTGCCTTATACCTTGCATCGTCCGTACCAGATAAACCTTCTTTCTTTTTGAAGACCCACTTACATCCGACTATTTTCTTTTTCTTCGGCGGCGGCACAAGAATCCAAGTACCATTCTTGTGCAGAGATTCCATTTCTTCATTCATCGCTACCAGCCACTTATCAGAATTATCATCGCTTATTGCCTCCGAATAGGTAGAAGGTTCGCTGCCTCCACCTGTTTCTTGCGCCACTGATAAAGCGTACGAAACTAAATTCACGTACCGTTGTGGTAATCGAATCTCTCGTCTCTCCCTATCTCTGGCTATAGAATATTCCTGCTCGGTGATCTCATCTTCAACAGTATCTGAATCAGGTTCTGGCTCATCATCTTGATCTGTTGAACTCGTAGCGGGATCATCTGAAGGATCTTTGTTGATCTCGAGCTCCACCTCGCTGTGTACACTATTCTTCTTTTCTTGATTAGCAGCACACATTTGATTTCCATTTGCGTAGCCGAAATGATAAGCGACTTTTCATAGCAATTCTCACGTGGCCAACTCTTGTTGAATGGTCAAAACGCAAGGTCATTAAATTGATCGTCGTTCATTTCGGTTGGTTTCTTCTTTGCACCTTCAAGCGCCACTTCGCAACCGTCTTGAATGAGTATGGCCTCCATCTTGAGACTCCACATTGCAAAGTTGACATTTCTGTCGAACTTTTCAATTGACATCTTTGTTACCGTCATGGTGGCTAAAAAATAAATCGGGTTGGCTCTGGTACCAATTTGTTAGGATATGCGGAAATCCCCGATAATTATTTTGCCCGAAAATGACGATAATAAATAAATGAGACGAAAAATAAATTTGGACAGTGACACGAGATTTACGTGGTTCGGTCAGAATGACCTACATCCACGGGCCGGAGGGTAGAACTTCTTTATTATGTGGAGATATTACAGACACGTACACTGACGTGGTACAAAAGTAGCTACAACAATATAAGGAGTAGGCTACACAAAGAATTAATGGGAGAGGACGAAGATCTGTGTTGTGGTGTTCTTTCTTCTTCTGCGAATGAGGCTATTTATAGATGATCGAATGCCCTGCTTTGCTATGTGAACTGAAGGAAAAATAAACATCTCCTTTGACTGGTATTGTGGGCAGCCGAAAGCAAAAGCAATTTGAATTGGTTTTTTCTTGATTTGCCAACCTTTGAAAAACCCACGTCCACATGTCTCCACTCAAGGTCACACTCAACAATAAAATTAACATATAATAATTCCTATTAGTAATAGGGATCCCAATTGGGCGGGTCCACACCCGGACTCGCCAAAATCCGCCCCTGCTGGGGCGGGTATTTTTTATTATTCGGGTAATTGGGCTGCTCCCCGTCAAGGGACTCAACTAGTCGTGTCTGGGTTGGGTCAGGGCGGGTCTCGGGTCATGCAAACCCCGCTTCACACCCACCCGTTGCCATCCCTATTTAGCAGGTGCATAAAATAAAGAAAATAGTAAGTTATAATGTAGCAGGTAACCCACCATGCCTGAAGGTATCTACGGTAATAAAATTATGAAAAGTAAAATATATCACATGATAGATGGATAAATTCATTCAGAAATATAAACTAACTTCAGGTAAACAAGAAACAAGAATCCTTGTCGAAAACCTTTTATTTTCAATCGATTTACAAAATATGTAAGTTGAGAATCCTAACATAAAAAAATTCATGCTCACCCTGGCATGTAATACATACTCCGAAGTAAAATTTTCGATATTTTGTTATAAAAAAATCGAATATCCAAACTCATCCCACATAATGATTTATATTTACAATTATCGCATATATTTCCAAATAAAAATCGACCCAAATTTATAAATTCGTCGCAAATCATTCTATTGGTTTAGGAAAC
The DNA here is from genome assembly GCA_027422505.1 of Craterostigma plantagineum. NCBI lineage: Eukaryota > Viridiplantae > Streptophyta > Magnoliopsida > Lamiales > Linderniaceae > Craterostigma > Craterostigma plantagineum. The sequence continues at coordinate 136,917 of JAPQWV010000160.1, forward strand.
CGCCAGACATATGAGTTATGACCTGCCTCAGCCTGACCTAGGGATGGCAATGGGGCGGGGCGGGGCGGGGGCGGGGATCTAATCCCCGTCCCCGTCCCCGTGATGCATTCGGGGATGGAATCGTCCCCGTCCCCGCGGGGATCCACGCGGGGCGGGGATTCCCCACGGGGATTCTCCGCTCCTTAATTTTCTTTAAATAAAATAATATCGTTAATATAATATATAAATTTGAATATATTTTTGTTATAAACAGTATATAAATTATAATTTTATATATTATTTGTATTAATTTAATATATTTTAGTCTATATTTTGATATTATTTTACTATTATTTAAATTATAATGTAATATTATATATATTATAATATATAAAAGAGGGTTCGGGGACGGGGCGGGGATCCCCACGGGGAGGCATCATTCCCGTCCCGCCCCGCGGGGATAAAATCTCGGGGATTCCCCGCCCCCGTTCGGGGCGGATCCCCGCGTGGACGGGGAATCCCCGCCCCATTGCCAACCCTAGCCTGATCTCTCCTACGTTAGACTTGGCATCTTAGAAAAGTCAAAAGTCCAAACTCCCAAAAGCCATCAACCAAAATAAATGCAATGCAATACATGGCCATGGTTCTGATACCGGGTTTTCGAACAGGATCGAAAATTTTAGTGGTTTAAGGTTTAGTAACTTAACCGGTATAAAACCGGAATCAAACCGGAGTCAAACTGGTAACTACAAATATAATAAAAATATATATTTTATGTAATAGTCAAACAAATAACATAGACTTATATATATGTTTATTTATAAACTTTTACGGCACAGACTTTTATAAAATTAGGGGTCAAAATTATTTAAGTAAATTGTGTTGGTGATTAAAAATTAAATATACATGGGTTGATAAAAATTAAATCTTCAAATTTGGGGTTAAAATTAAATAAAATAAAATGTTGGGTTCATGAGTTAATTCGTCAACAAAATTATTATGATTTAAGAGGGGCAAGGATCAAACCCCCGGATCATTGGGTAATAAGCCCAACTTTTCACCACCAGACCATCAATTAATACGTTTATTTGTATCATTTTCAGGTGTTTATTCACTTTCCGTTATTTTTTCTTTTTTTTTAATTAAAGCCTAAACCATACCGGAACCGAACCGGGAAACCGACCGGTTCACCGATTTCCGGTCGGAACCGGCCGGTCCGGTCCGGTTTTCAAAACCCTGTACATGGCAAAACCAAAGCTATCGTTTATGTTAAAAAAGAAAAAAGAAATACATGACAAAACCTTCACAACAAAGAAACACACACAAAACACACAATTTCCGTTTCACAAACGTTGACTCTCTCTCACACACACCGCACATATATATAAATACACGCAAATCAAATATTCTTGCAACAACCATTTATACATTCCTCTTCATCATCTTCCTACCAAGAACAACAACTCTCAACATAAAATTCCATTTTTCATACAAAAACAATCAAGAAAATGTCCGATCAAATCGAATTTCCTTCACTTTTCCTCTGCCCCATAAGCCTCGAAATCATGAAGGACCCCATGATAATCTCCACGGGCATAACCTACGACCGCGAAAGCATCGAAAAATGGATTCTTTCCCAAAACAACACCTCTTGCCCAATCACAAAATAGCCCATAATTACCGATAATTCCGCTCTGACCCCAAACATCACCGTAAGAAGACTCATTCAATCCTGGTGTGCCTCACACTCTTCGAAAGGCGTCGAAAGGCTCCCAACCCCAAAAGCTCCAATAACAAAAACCCAAATCTCGAAGCTCATCTTCGCCGCTAATTCGTCGAATGATCGAATCTTCTAAACCCTAGAAACCCTAAAAGTGATCGCCCAGGAAAGCCTATCGAATAGGGTTTGCATGGAGTGGGCGGGCGCAGTCGAGTTTCTAGCCTCGCTTATCGCGAACAAAAGCAAAGCTTTGGCAATAATTCACACCCTCTTCCCTTGTCAGAATCGAGCCTGAAATATTTAAACAGCAACGAAGAGTTCGTCGAAACCCTAACCTTAATCATGCGAAATGGGAGCGACGAATCCCGTGCTTATTCGGTTACTCTTTTCAAGTATATGCTCGAAGCGACTGATGACCCTAACGTGCTCATCAATCTAGGGAAGGACTTCTTCATCGGGCTTACTCGGATTCTGACTGCTCAGTACTCAGAAAAGGGTCGAAAGCGGCGCTTAAAGTTCTTATTTGCGCTTGCCCTTGGGGAAGAAATAGGATCAAAGCGGTCGAATATGGGCTAGTGAGCGTATTAATCAAAAATTTGATGGGGTCAACCGATCGAAGGGCTAACGAAATGACGCTTATGGCCTTAGATTTGCTATGCCAATGCGCCGAAGGGAGGGCCGAGCTTATAAAGCACGGGGGGCGGGGGGGGGGGGGGGGGGGGGGGGGGGAATAGCCCTTTTATCGAAGAAGGTACTTAGGGTTTCTAACTTGGCTAGCGAAAGCACTGTTAGAATATTGGAAAAGGTGGCTAAGTTTTCGGGCAGTCCCAAAGAGTTGCAGAAGATGATTTACGTCGGAGTTGTTGTGAAGCTTTATTTGGTTCTTCAGGTGAACTGTGGGCAGAAGGTTAAGGAGAGGGCTAAGGATGTTCTTCGGGTTCATTGTAGGGTTTGGAAGAACTCTCCTTGTTTTCCAAAGGGTTTGATGTCTTTGTATCCATCTTCTTGAGAATGGGTGGATCGTCGTTATATTTCTTTTATATAGTTTGTAAATTAGAGCGTGGATACATCTTAGAGAATTTATGTAAAAGGGCAGAAAAAATATGCCCAAACATAGCAGTATACACTCAGATTTTGAAAGTTTTTGTTGGATGTGAGAAATGAATTTTGGACCATTTCTTGTAATATCTGCTTGCTTTCTCAGGGACTCTTTGATCTTACAAAACTCAAGTGTATACCGTAAAATGCAATCTTGTTTTAGTTAGAAAGTAGCAAATCGAATTTTTACGAGCTCTATATTGGTTTCTACTTGTTACATGAACTACAGAGTAATAGAAGTAACAGAAATTGAGAATAAAAGATGATCTTTGTATACAACAGGAATTCGAATTTCGATTGTTTGAGAATTTGATTGCCTGAGGCTTTGTGAACACGATGATGTAACGTGGTTTATATTCAAGACTTTGACTCTTACGTCCACGGAGAATTGCTCTTTTATTAATATGAAAAACAACACACATGAAAAAAGGAATGAAGAAGCATATATATATTAGAAAGAAGTGCGCCTCTCATCAACGGTTCTAACCACCATCTGCCTCTGTGCATAGAAAACGTCGTTGTGAACTGCAGTTTTAAAGTGAGAAGCGATTTATTAACCTAGCGACTTATTAAATGTTGGAACACTTCTAAGCTGTAAGCTACGTGAGAATTGAGAACTGCTTCAGCTATATATGAATATCTGACTCGTATTAACATCCTCAGACTGCTCAGAATATTCTTTATCATCGGATAGCCCCCCCACAAGATGGATGGTATAGATTTATACAGATACTTGACTAGAAACTGGCGCAATGTTGGTCCTGAAAGCGGCTTTGTGAAGACATCAGCTAACTGATGTTCAGACCTGATTGGAGCAGTTCGATGGAGCCATTGGATAAGTGTTGTCTGATGAAATGACAGTCTATTTCGATGTGTTTAGACCTTTCATGAAACATAGGATTAGAAGCTAGCTTTAGACCTGATTCATATCAATCTCCAGCTCTGCCAGCAGGTGTTCGATCCATAATATTTCTGCCACTAAGGATCCTAAGCTCTATATTCAGCTTCTGTAATTATGTGGAAACAGTTGCTTCTCTCTTGGCTTTACAGGTTATCATAGAATCACCCATGAAGGTGCAGTAACCTGAGACAGATTTCCTGGTATCCTTGCAAGCTCCCCAATCTGCATCCGAACCCTCTCAGCTTCATTTTCTGTTTTAAATCAAGAAGAATGTCCTGTTCAGGCGAATCCTTGAGATACATGAGGAGATGATGTGCAACCTTCATCTACACAGTTCTTGGAGCTGATATGTACTATGTTTGTGGACTGCAAAAACTATGTCAGGTCTGGTAGGTAGAGCAGTCGATCAACTAACCTCATGTACTTGAATGGATCATCTAATATAATTTTGTCAAGTTGTCTCCTTGACTTAATGTGTCTTCTAACAGCTGCAAACTTAATGTGGCTGAGAGATGTAAATACCTCCTTTGCTTCTTGGAACCTCAATGCCTAGGGAGTATTTGAGCTCACCTAAGCCCTTGACTTTGAAGTAGGAATGAAGAAAGTATTTTACCTCTTCTAATGCCTTGACTGAAGGTCCAGCTAGCACAATGTCATCGACATAAACCAATAACACCACCAGTTCCCCTTCCCTTTATAAATAGGGTGTGGTCTGCTTGAGTTTGTATAAAGCCAAAAACCTTGACAGCTTCGATGAACTTCTTGTTCCATTGTCTAGATGACTGCTTTAGCCCATATATAGACTTATGTAGTATGCATACCTTTTAGGTCCAGTTCTTGCACAATCCTTATAAAAATCCTGTGGTAGGTCCATGTAGACCTTCTCGGTTAGGTCCCTATTCAAGAATGCATTTTTAACATCCATCTGCACATTAAACTCCACTTTAACTTTGCTACCAATGGAAGAATGATCTTGATGGTATGGGGGTTGGCTACAGGGGAAGGTAATATAATCAACTCCTTCCCTCTGATCATACCCATTTGCCACCAAACGGGCCTTACATTTCATGATCTGTCCTTTCGAGTTGTGTTTTAGTTTGAACACCCAACGGCTTCCTATTGATCTTATGCCTTCTGGGAGTTGAACTAATGACCAAGTGCCTTTTTCTACCACGGTCTGGAACTCGTCATTCATGGCATCTTCCCACTTCTTGTTTCCAATGGCATGTGCATAGGTTCTAGGCTCCTATGCTACCGAGATCTTGGTCATAAGAGTTTGATACTGGTTTGTGAATTGTTGGCTAGAGTCAACCTTTGAGATTGGATATAAGTTGCTTACCAGCTTGTTACAATAACAGTCCTTTAAATAGGATGGTTTTCTCTGTTCTCTTCCTGATTTTCTCTGTGGTTGCTGTGATTGATGTTCCTCTGCATGAGTCCAGTCATATCAGTAGCTGCATGAGTCCCATCAGCAGGTTCCTGCAAGATTGGGCCATTGTCCTCTGGTGGAAGGAGAACCCCATCTTCATTACTTGAATCAGAAAGACAAGATCTTGACAGAACATGTGTAGGAAATGGATCTGCTGGGATCAAATCTGTTTGATGTGCCTTGAATGGAAACTCATCTTCCTTGAATTGGACATCCTTTGGATACTAGGATATGCATTGTCTTTATGTCCATTACCTTGTACCCTTTAACACCATTTAGGTATCCCAAAAGAACACATTCCCTTGCCCATTCATCGAAATTTTCCTGCCAGTTCATATGATCCACATCATGTTATAATCCACTGGTCTCTAATATAACAGTTCATATGGACACTTGTTACCTAGCTTAATTGAAGAGGTTCTATTGATAAGAACAGCATAAGAACACATTCAGACCAAAACTTAGTTGGCAAAACAGATTGAAAGAGAAGTGGTCTAGCCACATTTAGCAAGAGTTGATGTTTCTACTACTGAACTTTGCTGAGGTGTTTGGACACATGTAGATGATGTATTCCCTTTTTCCCTAAGGTTTGTGCTAGGTTGAACTCTCTTGCATTATCTGTCCTAATCACCTTAACCTTGCATTTAAATTGAGTGTCTACCAAAGCTAAAAAGTAATTGATCACTGCGGGAACCTCTTATTATATTTAATCATGAAAAGCCAGGTGAATCTTGAGTAATCATCTACCACAGTGACAAAGTATTGTGTCCTGGGTGGAAAGTGATATGGGATGGACCCCAAACATCACAATGAACAAGGTCAAAATGCTCACATCCTGTTTTGCTATTGTCTGAAAAAGAAAGTTTCTTTTGCTTAGCAATATGATATACAATAAGAGCTCATGGAGCTGCCATTATGTTTCAAAGAGGCACGAAATTAGTCTAAAACTTAATCAGATGGATGTCCTAATATGTTATGCCAATGATCTATGGAGAGAATTTATTAAGAAATGCAGATTTATTATCTAATGAAGGTTGAGTAGCAGAGTATGCCTCGAGTATGTATAGGCCAGCAAGTTTTCTAACCCTGCCAATCACCTGTAGGAAATTGTCTTATATCATAAAGCTGTTAGTTTCAAAGGTAAACCTGCAAAGGTTGGAGAGGAACTGGGAATTGACTGATTGATCAAGCCTTCAGACTTTGTAGCTGTGAAGATGTCACCTACAGTTGAACCAAAGACTCCCCTTTATTGGAACCATCCCGGGCACATGATGGCCTTGCCTGTTTCCTTGACCAGTCAAGAACTGATTCATTCTACTGCCTTTGGACTTCTGGCTTGTTATGAACCCCCTGGGGGACAGCCATGAACCTGATAGCAGGTTTCTGTCGTGTGACATTTTCTGTGGCAGTTATTACACAAGGGCATTCCCAGGTCCTTCTTCTATGGTAAATTCTCTTATTGTAAACTTCTTGATTAGTCCTCGCAGTCATCGTAGCCATGCTGCTATTGTGATCATCAGGCCTTTGTGTGGTAACAAGAACCATGGATCTTTGCCTTTCCTCCTGAATCATCAGAGAAAATACCTTATTAATTGATGGCAACGGATCCATAAGTAAAATTTGACCCCTGATGGATGAAAAGGAATCATTGAGTCCCATCAAGAAAGCCAAGACATGTTCTTCATCGAGATGAGCCTTCATCTCCTTGATGCCACCACAAGTACATTTGCATGATGGTCTGAAATTGGACAGCTCATCCCAAAAAGGTCTTGAGCTTGGTGAAATAAACAGCAACTCCGTCTGATCCTTGTGTCAGATTGATTAAATCCTTCTTTAGGTGAAAGATACTCAGTTTGTTGGTTTGTCCAAATCTCTCTTGTTAATCAACCCAGACTTCTCTAACTGAGGAACTATATAAGATGCTGGCCGAGATCTCCTTCGAGATTGAATTAAGGATCCACGATATGACCATGTTGTTGTTCATTTTCCATGCGCTAATCTGGTTTTCAGAGCCGATGGAGTTATGATCATCCATGACTGGTGGCTGCAGAACTCCATCGATGAAGCTTTCTTTGTTCCTTCCAATGAGCGCAATCATCATTGCCCTGCTCCAAGTGCCGTAGTTTTCCCTATTCAGCACCTCATGAACAAGAATGTGTCCCGAAGTATCATTATTATTGAGGAAGTGGGGATCGTTGATGATCACTGATGAGCTTGAATTTGTTGACGCCGATATGGTTGTCATTTGTAGTTCGATTGTTTGCAAGATCGACCTAACAAGGAAGGGAATATCGCAGTTCGATTTCTGCAAAAGAATGAATCTTGAAGATCGCAGCTCAAGCGCTATGCTCTAATACCTTAATAAGAATTCGATTGTTTGAGAATTTGATTGCCTGAGGCTTTGTGAAGGCGATGATGTAACGTGGTTCAGATTCAAGACTTGGAATCTTACATCCACAGAGCAAGTATTTCTCTTTTATTAATCAAGAGAGTAATTACAGAGAGGAAAATATGAAAAACAACACACAGGAAAAAGGAATGAAGAAGCATATTTATATTAGAAAGAAGCGCGTGTCTCATCAACGGTTCTAACCACCATCTGCCTCTGTGCATAGAAACGTCGTTGTGAACTGCAGTTTTATAAGTGAGAAGCGACTTATTAACCTAGTGACTTATTAAACATTTGAACACTTCTAAGCTGCGTGAGAATTGAGAACTCCTTCAGCTGTATATGAATATCTGACTCGTATTAACATCCTCAGACTGCTCAGAATATTCTTTATGATTTGATAGTATATGATCAGTAATAAAAACTCCTTTCATTTAATGAGCAGTTCTTGATTCTCAACTATGATACTCTTCTTACATGTCCTGTCTTAAGTGCCAAAATCAGTGGACATTGTCTTCTCACCTCAATTCACGGTTCGCAGTAAATAACGTTATAACCGAATATTGTTGGACTTTTAAGGGTAATGGCCATTGGGCCCAAAATTGGGTAATTAACCGACTAAATTCCAAATAAATGTTTTTTAATTATATCGAAAATGCCGTCGTCATCGAAATTTGAAATTGTTGAAAAACACATAATCTACGTCGTTTCGATGGGAATGTATCGAATATGTATTTGCTCAAAATCTATCGAATATTGAATTACTAAACTCCTATTGTGTCATAACGTTGTGTTGTATTTGGACATTGATTTGGTTTCGGCTTGAACTATTTGGCCATTGATTTCGGCGTGAAGTATTTGGAGTGCAGTGTAGTGTTTGTTTGACAAGAATGGATAAAGATGTAATATATTTATTTATTTTACGTAATATTTTATATTTATTATTATATAGTCACGAATGAACTTCGTATTTAAAGTTTCGTGGATGCTAAACTTCTCATTCAATCTACCCTTAATATCCTCAAAACTCTACTTTCCATAGGCGACGGAAAATCCTTACTATATAATGGAACTTTGTCATCTAATAAAACCTCGATCAACTAACTAGCATATATCACCTATAAAAGGAAAATCTTCAGTAGTTTTCCTTTGACGTTCATGTCCATGTGCTCAATTTCTTTGAACCTAAGTATTATTTTTAGGTTCACATGCTATGTTCGTGATATGAGAAATTCAGCGCGAAAGAGAATGTTTGATATTGGTCGTACATGCAATGTTCACCTTTTGCTAGAATTTATTCGAAGGAAAGAAATTATATCGTTCCTTTCTATAGGATATGCTTCACCAAAAGTGGATGAGGTTTAACCTATCGATTTTAGGTCGAAAACTCTCTACTAATTTTTTATATTCAATATTTCTAATCTACTATTTTATTACTTCCCATCTATCAAATCTTCAACATAATATAACCAAATCACGGTAAAAAAAAAAAAAAGAATCATACAAATAGACTTTTTGGAGTCATAATTCTGTATATAATATTGAAAGCGCGGAACTACATGTTGAAATAAAGTTAGGAGGATATGATGTTGAATATTCTTTATTACTTTCAGTTTCGAATAAAAAATAACAAAATGCAATAGTGAAAAATCCACAACATTTTTTAGAGAGGACAAATCCAAGATGTAGTTGAATTGAGTTTTGGGATAATAAAGCAAAAGCACTAAAAAATTTCCGAAGAGAAACTGTCGACCAATGAAATCACGAGAGAGCCTAAAATAGTTGACCAAAAATAATTCAAAGGGTTCGTATTAATTAGCCGAAATAAATAAGCAACTGCCTCACGCAAACGCATACACGCAACACAAGGAAAAGAAAAAAGACACGCCATGGAAGGGAGAACAGCCGTCCCCATATCCACCACCGTCGTCGGCCGCCGCGCCACCTCAGTCCCGCCGCCGACCAGCCACCGCACCTCTTCCACGTCATCGTCTTCCTCCTCCTCATCATCATACGACGCGGAGGCGGAGCTCCTCTCCGCCGCCTTGCTCGCGCCGCCGGCGACGTCGAGCTACACCTCGTTGAAGGACTTGATGCCCCCTTTCACGGAAAACTCGCCGAGGTCCGCAGCGTTGGCGTCGGCCCAATCCCTATCCGTACGCAGCTGTCGACAGCATAGGGCCGCGGCGTGGGGCAGAAGCTCGCCCAGGTCGGAGGGAGGTGGGGTTTTGGCCGGGCGCGTGCTGTCACGCGTCTCCGCATTGTTGAATGGTGTGAAGGTTGGCTTTGTTTGGGTCGTCGAGTGGGCGCTTAGGGTGGTGGGGATTCGGAGCTCCAGATAGCGTCGGGTCGGGGTTTGGATATTAATCTTATTTTTGCAATTATCGGAAAATGGAAATAAACTAATACTTTTTCATTTGGAGCATATTAATTAGGAAATTCTAGGAGAATTATATATAATTGTAGTAGAAACTGAACTTTTTTTTATAAATTTAAATATAACTTTTGTAGCAAGTTACAAACTGCAATATATTTCGTCTTAGCAAGATAAAAAAAAAGGTACTTTCACGGAACGATTATTAGACTATAATTATTCATGACCCGAACAACCGGTCATCAGAATAAAATATTAATTTCTCTCTCCTCTACATACACAACCTACACTTCCACCCAACCTCAATAATTTTCAACTTTATTAACAGCCCAACACAACTCATGATATTTATATTTTATAATTATTTAAGTAGTATTTGAATGTTTAAAAAATAGATTACATAATATGATATAAAATTTAGATACTTTAGTTATTGTCGAAAAAAATAATATGAATTTATGATAGATTACAGAATGTGATAATGAAATAAATAATTTAAAATTATGATTCAAAATGTATCAAGATTAGCATCTATTTGTAGAGAAAAAAATCATATATTTTCATAAAAAAATAAAAATTAAATTTTAACAGATAATTAAATGTATCATAAAGTTACAAAAAAACCAGTAAAACAATTTATCGAGAAGAGTGCACAACCGGTTGTGACCCAGGTTGGTCCACCAACCGGTTGTGGGTTGGGTCACAACCGGTTGTGGGAGTTATTTAATTTTTTGATTTATTTTGATCAATTTTATTGTACAACCGGTCATGCAATCCATCGATAAAGGTAGTCTTATCGAATCGACTATGGGATAAGAATCATTAAGATCTATTATTTACACTAACTAGACAAAAAAAATACCTGAATCAAATTAATAATAAATAATAATAGAAAGAAAGAGAGCCACCGACCTCCGTGTTTATTAGGCGGTGTTCCTCCATTCCACCAATGCCTCACGGTCACGTATCTTGACTAAAGTAACGAATCTTGACTAAAAAGTAGGATGAATTTGAGATGAAAAATACTTTTACTTCTATATAGTTTAATGCTTCTCTTGCATCTTCTATCCCCTATAATTTTTTATACGATCCCAAGGTATTCCCACACAACCCGGCTATGGGCTAACCGTCACATACTTCAGAGGTGGGACTAATTCCTGGGGTCAGATGGATACGTCCCAAACCCACCTAATAACGATAGTAATGGGTCTTAGGCCCATGGGGACTTCTCAAAGAAAATGTGAGAAGTGTGATTCGATCCCTTGACTTCCTAGTCACATGATTTTTGAGACCTCCCCTCAACCACTAGGCCAAGAGATCATTGGCCTATCATCTATAATTTAGTTATATGTTTTTTTACGAGTATGACGTTTGTTTTCATAGTGCGTTAGCATGTTAACAATATCCATACTATTATAAAGATATACTATTATATAAAGATTCCATGGATCAAAAACTATCAATTGGTTTGTCACGTGCTTTTACACCTATTACTTTAGTTTATTACAATTTTATATATTTTTTAAAATTTTATATTTAAATAATTTAATTAATAATATCAAATATTAAAATATAAAATATTCTTTGTACAGTTGCATGTGGTAAACATACTATTAATAATAATTATAATAATCATAATAATAATAATAACACAATAATAATTTAGTCCGATTTTCCATGGAGCCTTTATTTATCCCACGAAAATTTCCAAATGTAATGGTGAAGCGAAAGTAAACTGATGGTTGTGGTAGTATCATTCTACTCTCCAACAAAGCGGTTCTAAAATATAAAACAAATATAACATGGAAACCTCAAATTCTAAAGAAATAAACAAATAAACATAACCATAGCAGTCATAAGTAAGTGTTCTAAACAGGTCGGGTTGTGACATTCGGATTCAACCAAATTTTAACCCTGGCATGACTTGTTTATAAACGGGTTGAAATATAGAACACAAACATGGTCTGCTTTAACCCAAATATAACTCGTTAATCTTTCTAACCGTTTAAATTAAAAAAATCAAAAAAATAACAAAATAAACAGAACATTATAAATCCAAATTAAACAAAACAATAGACAAACAGTAGTTGTTTTTCTAAAACATCAACATATTTAGGAAACAATTGGAGTTCCGAATAATAAAACTCTCACAAAATATAATTAGGTATCAAAGTATGTTATTTTATTTATGTTAAGGATATTTTGATTATTTATATTATTCAGGTTAAATAAGTTGATAAACGGGTTGATTTTATGTTAATTTCTGGTTGAACATTTCAACCCTAACTTGACACAGGGTTCATATTTACCCATGTACTTAAACAGGTCAAAAACACTAACTCAAACTTGCTATTTTTGGGTGCCGTTCGTATTGGGTCTTTAGCGCCCCAGTCGCAACTATGTTATTCAACAAAAATCATGGTATGATTGAAAAAGGTTAAAATAGTTGCAACTGTGTATTCAACAAAAAACATGTAGGATTGAAAAAGATTAAAATAGTTGGGTCATTCAATCACTTACGCTGTGTTTGGTTCGAAGAAACGGGTGTGGAAAAGAAAATGTGAGGGAAAACCGGTTTAATAATTTTTCCTTCGTTTTCCTCACCATTTGGTGAGGAAATTGATTTTCCTTAGGTTTAGGTATAAATTTAACTAGATTTTCTTTTCTTTTCATTTCCATGACGATTTCTTCGATCAACCAAACACGAAAACTGATTTTTCTTTTCCGTTTCTTTTTCTTTTCCCTACTAATTTCCACGAACCAAACACACCCTTAGGGACAACCAAATTGAATCTATAAAGTAAGAGCGGTCCCTAAAAATTAAACTACTATATTTTTTTCCCAAACAATAGCTTTTGATTCCGTAACATAACAAGTACAAACAAGCGGCTAACTAGCCGATAAAGTCCCTCTGTTTGCAATTTCATTTTCCAATAGGAAAAGAAAACCTCCAAAAATCTCCAAAACGAGAAAAAGTTTGTAAGAATATTCTATTAAAACGGACCAAAAATCTCTACCGAAACCAAACCAAGAACTCAAAGAGAAAATTTATCCTAAACGGACAAAAACAATCTCTTGAGACACAAGCACCAAAATGAGAAAATTTTATAAGTCGAGAATGAACATAAAAACCAAATGCAAACTGGACTAAAACTACAAAACCGTGTTGGCTATTAACCTAGTTACATGATGTATTTATCTGTCCCTAAAAATCAAACTAGTACAAAAAAGTAAATTCTTTACCACTAAAACGGTTATTATTTTTCCGCCATTTTGTTCGTCTTGTCCGAAATACCTGAGATTGTAAATTGAAATTAATGGAGCAATTACCCAATTGTCCCCTATTCAAATATCCACTACATACATCAGACAATTTCTACGGCGGAATTACCTGTCTATGACATAGCATTCTTTATTCTGCTACTAAATTGGAGCCCAAAGTGAAAGTCGGCGTGCTGTCCACGCGCTTAATGGTTTCAACAACCTTCGGTCTCATCTCCGCCCCATTTTCGAGAACTATCTGCGCCAGCATAAGGTTCTTGATTTCCATTCACCCCCTTAAGCAGTTTAATATGTGACGCCACGCCCTCTGTAATAAGTGTAAGAAAAGCAAAGCCCATCTTTGGCAGGACAGCTTCGTCGGCAAGAATGAGCGGTGAGGCTTTGGGTTTGAATCAGAAGATGGAGAGGCGTGCCAATTTCAGGCTGATTAACGTTGCCGGGTATTGTCAGAAAGATTGCTCCTTTTTTTCCTAAATGCTTGATCTTATGACAGCAAGTTGGTCGTGTTGTTAACCTTTTGCGTCAGATTCAAGACGGATTTGTTGGAGATTCGCTCTAGGGATCCTAAAGTTCACGTCTTGTTTATTACAGGAAATCCTGGTAATTTTTGTAGTTTTCTTCACCTTCAGGTCCTTGATTTACGTATGTACATATGTTGTCTGCATTTGAGTGATTGAGCTTTTTCGATGTATATGAATGGATAAGGTGTGGTTGCATTTTACACTGGCTTCTTGGAGTCTCTGTATGAGTTTTTAGGAGGCAATGCATCTGTCACTGGCAAGTAAAGATATTTCTGTTTCGGTCCCTTTGGTTGAAAAACAATGATTATGTTCGCGATTTTTTAATTTTATTTCGTGTTCTTTTCTTTGGATGAAGCTATTGGACATGTCTCACACACGGAGAAGGTAAATATAGTTTCGTAGACCTGCCTTATGATGATATCTTGCTCAGATCGAATCAACTTATGCATTGCAACATTCTAATCCTCTCTTTGTGCTTTCTGCTAAAGGGCCTTAATTTCTTTGAGAATAATTAACTGATTGGCGTAGAATGGTTTAGTGTGTCTTTTTGGATGTTTACAAAGCTGCATGAAGGGACTTTTGTGTACTCTTTTTTGTTGATACGGAAGAATGAACATGAGATTCTTACAAGAATTGTATAAGTACTCGTAGGAAATTAGTTCAACGTTAATTGAGGGACAAAGAGTAGGATATATAAATGATGTTTAGTATCTTAATATAATGCCCCTCTTTATAATACCCCACCATGGTTAACCATGTTTATGCAATGTTCTGTCGATTTGATGAGTTGATTCATCGTCCAAATCGTTATCTTTTGGATAGTGAGTTATTACCGACATGGATGTGTAACTAATCTCTTTCTAGAACTGGGAAGCTGGGAGATTGTTCTCCATACAAGAGCAAGTTGATCACAAGGTATCTATCTTTGTGTATCAGCTAGCTTATAGAAAGGGTCATCAAATGATAATAACTGTGATTTTTAGTACGTAAAGATCACTTTAAATGGCATTCCGTTTGCATGGGCTCTGAATTGCATGGCAGGCCAAGGTTTCACTCAATTGTTTCTCTTTACCAATGTAAATAAAAGTTTGGTATGATCTAAAGAGTTCAAGAAAAGTGCAGTAATTACAGATAATAGGGAAACGTGTTACTTGAACTGCTGAAAATTATTCTTGTATATATGTATGGGTTATCCTTTTTCTTCAATCTTATGCTTTCTCAGATACGCTTTATGGAGCAGGAACTTCAAAATGTTGAAGTGCCGATAGTGCTTGTAAGAGCAGTGTTCATCTCAACATAAATCTGGGCTTGAGACAAACTTTAATTCAATTGTTATTACTTTCCGTTGATAGACAAAATAAGACATTATATCTGATCGACGTTTGATGTATATCTGAAGGTGGGCCATTCAATTGGTTCGTACATATCCCTCGAACTGTTCAAAGAGTTTCAACAGAAGGTACTCCATATGCATTCAGTTTGTGTAGTATCTTCTAGAACATTCCTTCTTCCGTACTCTGTATTCTTCTGCTCTATAGGTTGCATATTGCATCAGTCTATATCCATTTTTGGCTTTGAACAACGCATCTAAGGAGCAGATGCGTATCAGAAGAATTGCAGCGTATGTTTCTATTCTTTTCTTTGCAACGTATATCCATTCCTTTTGATTTTTGATACACGCTGCCCTTCTCATTGTACATATATACATCTGTTTTTTTTTCTCTTTGTCAAATCTCTTGACATAATTATGGACCGTCTGACGTATATAATTAGCATGGCAGGTCTACGATTCAATCAACTGTATTGAGTTCATTGGGTTCCTTGATGAAGATGCTTCCATCTCAAATTTCAAGATTTGCAGTGAAGAGAACTGTTGGAAAATTTTGGTCTTCTTCTGCTGTTGAAGTGATGCGCACGCAAGTTCTCAATGTGAGCTTAAGAAAGCCGTTGATAGTATAAGTAAGCATTAAATTCATTTACTCCTCTCAAAGAATCATCGCCTTTTTTTTTCCGTTTCACAGTACCATGTGATCAGAAACATGTTCTTCATGGCGAAGACTGAATTCGAGCTGGTAAAAAATTCCTTTACCCAAAAACTTCTCTATTTCGAGCGTGAAGTTATTATAACGGTTGATCTCCAAACGATGTTTTAACCGAAAATAGCCAAACCTTAGCTGACAGAAATCCCAGATTTGGACTTCGTTGCAAGGAATAAAACTCGTATGGCCTTTTTATTCGGCCTCGATGATCACTGGGGCCCTTTAAACGTATACGAAGAGGTATATCAACTACCAATTTCACATGCCATTTTCGTCGTACTTATTTTTTTTAACATTTATCGCAACCATTTTGCTGCTTTGCTCGTAGATTCGTAAGAAGGCGCCCGAAGCTTCTCTTGCTATCGAACGCCAAGGGTTCACCCACGCCTTCTCATGCACCGAAGATGGCTCGAAATGGGTCGCTCGATACGCCTCAGATCTGATCGAAAACATCCTTAAAATTTGACATCAAAGTCAAACTAATAATTTGTTTGTGTCCTTATTTTGCTGAAGTTAAGGGAAAACCATGTAATAATGATAGCCTCAGCTTTCTTAACCCTGTGTACCAAAACCAAACATTATTGTACTGGCTTTCCAAATATTAACTATCTAGAAGCTAAAATTAACTGCAAGAGAGGCCCCCAAGGCAGAAATAATCCCATCCACATTATTGCAATCATAAATTCCTAGGCATTATAGTATTAAATGTATGTCTCTAGTCTGTATATATATTGAATACAAAGGGAAACCAAAGCAAGCCCCAATTGAATATTTTTCTCTCTAAGACAATGTCAGAAATCAAGAAAAAGCACACCGTAAGCACAGAGAGCATCAGCATAAGATGCAGTAGTTGGTTTTCTTCTCTATTCAACCAAAAGCAAACAGCCCATAAACCTAACAAACTTAGAACCCATTATTATTACAGCAGTAGCACGAGTACTTCTTCTGACACGTCCAAGAACTGCTACAACAGTTTAGGGTTTGGTAATAAGACTGCGGCGGCGGAGGAGAAAGACTCGTACGACCCTTACTTAGATTTCAGGCGATCGATGCTTGAGATGATCATTGAGAATGAGATATATACGAAGGATGATCTTAGGGAACTGTTGAACTGTTTCTTGCAGCTGAATTCTACGGAGTATCATGGGATTATTGTTAGGGCTTTCATGGAGATATGGAATGGTGGAGCTTATCCTATATATCCTCAGCCATGATTGACGACTTCTATAGGTTTCTTTTTTTTTTTTTTACTTCTTTTTTAAGTTTACTTGTAAGTTGTAACCATGGTGACATATGCTTGCATGGAAAGTGCTTTTTTAGAAGTTAACGTAGTGTTTTTAGTTCAAATTACGTGTAGGATGCGTATGTATGTATGTATATGTATGTATGTACGTATCCTTTGTTGGTTAAAGTTGAGCTTGAAACTTTGAATTAATTTGCTCGAATTAACGGTGACTGACATATATGATATCATACATGGTACAAGTTTCTATTCTTGTTTTTCATCTTCATCTTTTATTATTATATATAAAATACAAGTTGCAGTAATTGACTAAAGAGATTTGCTTGTTTCTTCTTGCATTTGCTTCTTTTGCCCTTTCCCCCTTTTCAATTATTACATTAATGAAATTGAATGAAAGTTGGTAAGAAGTGGAAGAAGTGAGGCGGCGACGTATATCTAATCTATCTGCTTAAACCCATGCAATAATAGCTATCTACAATAATGAATTACTACACCGTTGAGTTGAATAATATTGCAAATTTCCACCCCCCATGTCATTTTCCGAATTAAATAATTCTCTGTAGCAAAAAAAAAAAGACAAATCAAATCTAATCACGTTTCTATTAGATCAACGGTCTAATTAAACGAGACAGAGAGTTAACGGTTTTAACGATCAATTGATTCCGATTGATTTTATAATTAGCTTATGTAATTTTATAGTCGATGTTTTGGGTTGATAGTTTGGCGCGTTCATCTTGTTCTATAAGTAGTACGATTTAAGCTTAATTGTAATTCAATTCTTCTCAATCAATAATAGAATTCTTATTTACACTCATCTTCATCTTTTCTTCTCGATATGGTATCAGAGCAAATATACTCTGCTCAACTCTGATCGCAGTCACCAAAATATACATTCCTCTTTAGCTTCTCAATAGATCAAGAAATCCTCAAGAAACGCATTCTTGATACATCAATCTTGTTCGATTCTAAAGAGCCTTCTTCATTAGTTTCTATGGCGTCTGATGCAACCTCAGAAAAGGACACGCAAGTCAAGCTCGGTACAGACAACTCCTTCAACGATGAGCAATTGAATCCCTTTTATCTCCATCACTCTGACAATACGGGTTTGGTGCTTGTGCATCAGCCTCTCATAGGAGATAATTATTCTTCGTGGGCGAGATCAATGACGATTGCACTATCAGTTAAAAGCAAGCTGGGTTTCATCGATGGGACAATTTCTAAGCCTGGACCAGAAGATCGCAAGTACTTGGCATGGAAGAGAAACAATGACATCATCATCTCATGGATACTGAATTCGGTCTCAAGAGAAATTTCTGCTAGTGTTCTTTATTCTGATTCGGTAAAGGATATTTGGGATGATCTGAGGCAGCGCTTTCAAGAGTCAAATGGTCCACGGATCTTTCAAATCAAGAAAGACCTCACAAATCTGAAACAAAACCAATCCACAGTGGCAGTCTACTTCACAAATCTTAAGGCATTGTGGGAAGAAATGAACAATTTCAGACCTCCATGTTGTTGTGTGGGATGTTCATGTAAGACGGCGCAGACAAAGTGCAGAACAAAGGATTTCATTGATCAAGAGTATGTCTGGGCATTTTTTATGGGACTCAATGACTCTTACAACTCAGTGAGAAGCCAAATCTTGATGATGGACCCTTTACCTCACATCAATAGAGTTTTTTCACTTGTAGTCCAAGAAGAAAAAACAGAGGCACGTTGCAAATTCAACAGCAGATTTGATGAGACCAATGGCCATGTTGGTTAACAAGAATTAAGCAACACAGTTTCAAGATAATCTGAAGGGAGCTGTGGCCATGGGACATAAGAAAGATAACATTAGACCTTTGTGTGTTCACTGTAATAAGGTTGGGCATACAGTCGAAACCTGCTACAAACTCCATGACTATCCACCGGGTTTTAAACCAAGAAGTAGGTTTCCTCCTAGAGCCAATCAGATCTCAACAGAGGCATCAATCACACCATCAGCTGCTCAAAGTAACATAGGCACTGAGGCAATTCCATCTGCAACTGATCTTCTTCATCAGCTCATCAGATTCAGCACTTGAAACACCTCTTGAGTCAACCCATCCCAAGGAATTCACAAGCAGATGCAAAAACTCGCCCAGAAAGTCAAGAACCAGGTTTCTGTTGTACTTTTAACATTCCTGATCAAAACAGAGACATTATGTGGCTAATTGATTCTCGTGCATCTCGACATATATGCCATGATTCATCTTTATACTTGCAACTGTATGAAATACCATGTACTAACATTTTCTTGCCAAACAAGACATCTATGCAAGCTAACAAGGCATGTAGTATTAAGATCAGTAAGAACCTTATACTTGACAATGTTCTGTATGTTCCTGATTTTAATTTCAACCTGTTGTCGGTTTCTAGCATAACAGCAAATAAGAACATAGAGATAACCTTTTCAGCTGATCAATTCTTGATACAGGACATCAGTTTACAAACTGTGATTGGCAAGGGTAGACTTCAAGAAGGGCTTTATGTCCTGAGAGGAGAAAACAGTGCTGCTCTTCCTAGTTACAGTTCTTTATATGTTTTCTTGAATAAAGTTTCAGTAGATACATGGCATTGTAGGCTTGGACATCCTTCATACAAGGTCTTAGATAGAATGAAAAGCATACTAGACTGTAAAGACTCAAAATCTGATCATATGTGCAGTATTTGCCAAATGGCTAAACAAAGAAAGTTACCTTTTGATTCTGAGAATAATTTTGCTTCTTCATGCTTTGATTTAATTCATTGTGATGTGTGGGGGCCATTTCACACCCCTTCAATCGATGATCATAGGTTCTTTTTGACTATTGTGGATGATCATAGTAGATTCACTTGGGTATTTTTAATGAAATACAAATCTGAAAGTTCCAAGTATTATGGATTATTTTTACAAGCTAGTAGAAACACAGTTTAAAGCTAGGATCAAGGTCATCCGATCTGATAATGCAAAAGAGCTTCAGCTAACACATTTATTACAGTCTAAAGGAATATTACATCAGTATAGCTGCGCGTATACACCTCAACAAAACTCCGTGGTCGAAAGGAAGCATCAACACCTCTTAAATGTGGCACGAGCCCTTCGATTTTAGTCAGGTTTATCTAAATCCTTTTGGTCTGAATGTGTTTTGACTGCTACATTCCTCATAAATCGGTTACCTTCCCCTGTTTTGCATCATAAATCCCCATATGAACTACTGTTTTGCAAAAGCATGAATTATAAGCTTCTACGTGCCTTTGGATGCCTTTGCTATGCTTCCACAATTAATATTCATAGAGATAAGTTTGCACCTAGAGCTAGGAGATGTGTGTTCTTAGGTTCCCTACAAGTATGAAGGGATACAAAGTACTCGACCTCCAGACCAATGAGATTATTATCTCAAGGGATGTAGTCTTTGATGAGGCTATATTTCCCCTTCATTCTGATCCTAGTCATTCTGATTCAGAGAAGTTGGATCCTTTTGATTTCATTGTTCTGCCCAAAGTTGCTCCAGACATAGATGGGGACCTCTCCGCTTCAGACAAAGGTATATTCCCTAATTCTCCAGCTTCACAGTTCATTACAGAAACCACGGGTTCTGATGAGCAGCACTCAGACTCACAGGCAGAAGGTGCCTCAGACATAGTTACTGGAGATGAGTCCAGAACTGAGACAATGCCAAGTCTGCCTATTGATAATGATTCAAGCCTTGACCTGAACGTATCAGAATCAGTTCCACCCTCTCCATCACTCAGAAGATCACTCAGACATGGGAAAGCCCCTTCTTATCTCAAGGACTTTCACTGCAACACTGCCTCTGATATGGGCACATTTCATCCTCTATCAAAATCCTTTACATATAACAATTTATCTGATTCTTATAAATCCCTTATTCTCAGCACCTCAGTGATTCAGGAACCTCGATTCTATCATGAAGCCATGCATGTACCAGCCTGGACTCAAGCCATGGAGGAAGAACTTGCTGCCATGGAAGAAAACAGCACATGGACTGTGACAGAATTACCTCGTGGCAAGCATTCCATTGGTTGTAGGTGGGTTTACAAAATTAAATACAATGATGCAGGTCAAGTAGAACGTTTTAAAGCAAGATTGATAGCCAAAGGATATAAGCAAAGGGAGGGAATTGACTACATCGACACTTTCTCACCGGTTGCTAAACCCACCACAGTTAAAGTGCTGCTGTCCCTTGCTGCTTCACAGAGATGGCATCTATTTCAGTTGGATATCAACAATGCTTTCCTCAATGGTGATCTTTATGAGGAAGTATTCATGGACTTGCCACAAGGTTATAAGGTTTCTTCTACTCCCACGGCTGGTAAACAGGTTTGTCTCTTACATAAGTCTATATATGGTCTCAAACAAGCATCTCGTCAGTGGAATACCAAATTTTCCGAGGCTATGGTGGATTTTGGTTTCCATCAAACAAGTTCAGACCACACTTTATTTGTCAAAGGCTCAGGTCATCATTTTATCGCATTATTAGTCTATGTTGATGACATTGTTATCACGGGTCCATCCATAGATGATATAAATGCGGTAAAAACCTTCTTACAGTGCAAATTCATGCTAAAAGATCTTGGATGTTTAAGGTTTTTTTTAGGTCTGGAAATAGCCAAGGTCGAGCAAGGCATTTCTGTTTCTCAACGACTTTACACTCTCAAGCTACTTGAAGACACTGGCTACCTTGCCTCGAAACCAGTCTCCACTCCACTCAATCCCAGCAAACATCTTACAGAAAGTGATGGCGAAAAACTGGACAATGCCTCTCAGTACAGACAGATAATTGGCAAGCTCTTGTATCTCACCTTCACTCGCCCAGACATATGTTTTGCGGTCAACAAACTAAGTCAGTTTGTGTCCGAGCCACGGACCTCTCATCTTGTCGCACTTCGCCATCTCCTTCGCTACCTCAAGGGATCTCCGGGACAGGGGCTGTTAATGCCATATGATTCCCCAATTCACATCAAGGGCTTTTCTGACTCCGACTGGGCTACGTGTTCAGACACTCGCAGATCGGTCACAGGATTTTGTACTTTCATCGGACATTCATTGGTCTCATGGAAGGTGAAGAAACAATCCACTATATCCCGCTCATCAACAGAAGCTGAATACCGGGCGATTGGATCACTAGCCACCGAGCCTTTGGCTTCAACAACTCCTGTCTGATTTTGGCTATGATAAGCTCCCTACTCCCATCATCTACTGTGATAATCGTTCGGCCATCCAATTAGCATTGAATCCGAAGTTTCATGAACGAACAAAGCATATCGAAATCGAGGCTCATTTTATCAGACATCATATTCAGCTGGGTAATCTCAAGCTTCTCCCCGTTAGTTCCAATCTTCAACTCGCCGATATGTTCACAAAACCTTTGTCTGGACCTCACCTGCTGTCTCTACTGTCCAAGGTGTCCGTAATCAACTTATTCCGTCCACCTTGTGGGGTGGGTATTAGATCAACGGTCCAATTAAACGAGACAGAGAGTTAACGGTTTTAACGATCAATTGATTCCGATTGATTTTATAATTAGCTTATGTAATTTTATAGTCGGTGTTTTGGGTTGATAGTTTGGCGCGTTCATCTTGTTCTATAAGTAGTACGATTTCAGCTTAATTGTAATTCAATTCTTCTCAATCAATAATAGAATTCTTATTTACACTCTTCTTCATCTTTTCTTCTCGATAGTTTCTAGCAGAATGAAACTAAACAAGAATTCACAATTTCTACGTAAGCTGCGAAAGTATAGCGTCTTCCATCGTATACTTTCTCTCCCAAGTTCGACGGAATCCCGAATTTCTTCGGTTCCTTTATAGATCGTGTAATTGTCAGGAAGATGCATATCATCTTAATCTATCAACTAAATCAAACTATGATTGATGATATTCATCTCTGCTGTGATATATATATATATATATATTCTTCAATAGACTGGGATGATCAGATATGACGATGATAGAATCGTAGACATTCATATTCATACCACTCCCATTTCATGGTTTACGCAAGACATGTTGATACTATACGTGAATGAAAACGAACGGTGGAATAGCTTCAGCTGATATATGTGCTACTCCCTTCATTTACTTTCTAAACAAACAAAAAGAAAGTAGCAAAAAGAATGAAGCTCAAGTTTTATCTTCATTTTTGTATGTATTTCAGAGATGAGATAACTCGCATTGTGAGGACCTAAAGTGGTTCCCATCCAAGTACGCATGTAAATATCATCTCCAACAATCAGAAAATTCCGAGGGACTGCATTGCCATTATCTCGGGGAAAAAAAAGTTTAAGATCATAGATATTTCTTCGAATCTCAGCATTCAATCTCTATAATATGTCATATTTCATTAAACAACAGATGGTACACAACTGCATTGTCCAAGATCATCCATGGCCGAGCCGAGTCATGAAGTCTCAAAAACAACAGAGCGAAACATTCTCAAATTAGTTCGGTGATCAGATGAACATGGAAGAAGTAAAACAAATGGAGAAGGAATAATAAATTCAGTCCACGCTTGGTTTTTAACCCTTGATAAGCAGTCATTTCATAGTGCTGAACTATATTTCAATCCAACATTAACTCTCATTTACAAAAAAAAGAAAAAAAAAAAAAAAGAAAGTTCACTTGCCCACCGAAACTCTAAGACGTATAGCATCAGCAGCAAGAATAAGAAAATGAGCAGAAGAGCACAAAAAGAAACAAAATTACAGAATAGACGGTAAAGAATAATTACCCAAAACGCTGGATCCTCCTGAACCAACCAAGAGGCATAGTGCTGAACTATACTTTTGGGATTTTAATTGAGTTGCCCGAAGAGAGACGAAGAAAGGGAAGAAAAAATCAAAATTGTTAGCAGCGAATTGCACAAATTGATGATTATGGCGAAGGAGGCGAGCAAAAGTAAGGTTTTTAATTGATTATTTTATTGGCTATGGGGCCAAAACGAATGTGATGGACCCATCTGAAATCGTCTAGAAACCGTGAATCGACATTGAAATAGAAGTTTCGGAGATTATATTTATCAGTAAATCACGGATCATTGAGAGCAAATCGAGGATCGAACTGTGCAAACGTGGCGCGAAATGGGCAACTCAGGTTCATCGTCCTCGGATCCCCGCTTCCTCTCTGCTACCAGGTTTGCGATTGCGATCTCCCAAACTATTTCCTGAATTGGAGTCGCTTTTTGACGAATCGTTTTCTCTCAGAGCGTTTACTGATAACGAAGTGGAAGATTTAAGATCGCTATTCACTTCGCTTGCTGCTAAATCGCAAAGCAACGGCAAATTCGTTTCTCCCGAGGTTTTCAAGGGCTATATTGGTATCGATGGGCCTGCGGGCGATAGAATTTTTTACATCGTTACGCGGAAGCGTAAGGATGGCAAGCTTACGTTTGAAGACCTCGTCATTGCCAAGGTGAGCTATGGAGCTTTTCCTTAGGTTCAATTTTCTAGCTTGCCTTTCGTTGATTAGTTCAATATTCTACTGTGCTCTGTTTATTTGGTACCCATATGCGATGAACACAGCGAACTGTGATAAAATGCAGTATCATGCTAATTGCAGAGATTGAAACTTGAAAAAGTTGATGCTGTTTATGTTTCAGGGGACTTACGAGAAGGGAACGAACGAGGACATTGAAGAGTTCATCTACGAAATATTAGACGTTTCAGCTGATGGAACCGTTGGAAGGTAATGTCAGCAAACGAAAATAAACAAATCTATCGTTATTTTTCGATTGCTTTTGCGATTTTCTTTTGATGCTAGTACTCGGTATTTTTCAGGTCTGATCTTGAGATTGTGTTAAATACCATGCTTGACAAGCTATTGCACCAACAAGGCTCGGAGCCTAACGAAGGTTCGTCCAAGGAAATTGCAGAGGTTTTCATCAATGCTGCAAATTTAGACGGTGACAAAATGTCTTTCGAGGATTTTCGTAAATGGTGCATACATCTCCCAGCAGTCAGAAAATCTTTAGGGAGCTTGTTGGTGCCCTCTGATTCAGGTTTTTTGTCGTGGCGAACTTTTCTACCTCTGATATTCTTGATCGTGAAAGGTTTCCCTGTCGTTTTACGCCGCAATAACTTTTCAGAAGCGTGAGAGTTCGTTTGAGATTCTAATTTGACTTGCTTATACCAAAAAATATGATCCCGTTTTAGCTTACTTCGTAAGAACACATCCTGATTTCGTAGGTGCTCAAATACCTCAGCTACAGCACTTAGATGATATCAATCCGTCGCTGATTTTGTTAAGGAAAGAATACGCTTGGCACATAGGAGGAGCGTTGTCCGCAACAGAACTGGACGAGTGGAAACTCTTGTATCATAGCGCTGTTCATGGATTGAGTTTCAGCACATTCTTGGGGAACATACTGTGAGTAGATTATACTTCTCCATACTCCACAGCCATTTTTCTTACGCATTGACCGTTGCTTCATGTGAAGATTATGATAAATTCATCTCTAAGCTTCACCTACATAATGGATACTGTATCATGCATGAAGGCTCTTTTAGAGCATTATATGAGGCTGTAAGGATTACTATTTTATATACTTAGTATCTTTAATAATCCCACCTACTTTGTTGGGCTCATTTGCTTCAAACTGTGAAAGTCATTCACTTTTATTGAATGCTAAAAAAACTGTTCATCTCAATATCAGTTTCTGGGGTGATGCTTTAATTTCTATCCTCTCATGGAATGGAAATGGTAAAAATTTTCAATTGAAAATGCAGAAACATTGGGCCAACCATAGTGGTCGTGAAAGATAAAGAAGGCTACATTTACGGAGGCTACGCTTCTCAGCCATGGGAAAGGCACGGCGACTTTTACGGGGACATGCGTTCGTTCGTCTTTCAACTGTACCCAACAGCTTCGATCTTTAGGCCCAGCGGAGCAAACAACAACATACAATGGGTAAGTAAGAAGGCAGTTCCTTTCTCCTCATATTCGTAAACTAGTTCAATCTTCATATCCTAATTACAAAATTCCCTCCCCCAAAAAAAATGCAGTGCGCGGTGAATTTCAGTTCGGAGAGCATCCCCAATGGGATTGGTTTCGGCGGACGTGTGAATCATTTCGGTCTGTTCATCTCCTCGAACCTCGACCAAGGGCATAGCTTTAGTTGCACTACGTTTGGGAGCCCATGCCTGTCGAAGACCTCGAGAATATACCCCGAAGCAATAGAGTGTTGGGGCATCGTTCCTAAAAATGGGGACCAAGAAAAGATCGAAGCCATTAAGGGGACGATATTGGAAAGGTTTAAGGAGGACCGAAACATGCTCAACATGGTTGGCATCGCAAACTCGAGTGAGTGAGTAAACGCATTTCACATGTCTGAGTATTCTTTTCCTCGTTCGGCCTAAGCTTTCGCTTTAGTTGCTAGTATATATATACTGGGTCGAGATGTGCATTAATGTGTTTGTATTGGTTTGGCGAGCGTTCAAATTCCAGCCAGTGTACTTGTCGAAATTCTGTGTAACGGTTTCTGCGCTCTTACGCCGAGATAATAATATTACATGTACATTTGTTTGACCAATGTTGATTGACCACTCTGCTGAAAAGCTTAAACTTATCGGATTTTTTAAAAAAAATTATATATTTTATTTTCAACACGCTCCCTTATTATCTGACCATAGACTCGTAAATTTCTTAAATATTCGTACCGGAGAGAGTCGTCCCTGAGCTCTGATACTTACGTTGAATGACGACCACTTCACCTCATGGAGTTGTATCGTTTATATTTATATATATATGTATATATTATATTTGAACAATCAGGTAAAGAAACACAACAGTTTTTTCAGGATCACAAACAATCAATTTTTTTCTACATTTGATTTGGTAAAAAAAACGCAGGAAAGTTCGAAATCAGCCGCATCAACAACCTACGAACGGGGGAAGAAGAGAACATTAATACGCACACGCATACGCAGAAAATGAAGCATATCCAATTAATGCCTCTTGAGAGCTACGGCGGAAAGGACGACCAAGAAAACGAGGAGGACCACCGCGATGAAAGAAGCCACCACCGAGCCGCTCGTCCTCTGGCAAAAATCGGTGAATTGTTGGCATATTGCGAGCCAATTTGCGTCAGAGTTTCCGTTGTGGGCTAAGTAGACAATTGCCGCCGAAGCGCCCGCCGCCGAAGTCGCCAGCGTAAGCGCAACCTATGACCGAAGCCGATTAAAAACGTTAGTTATTATTTGTCTGAGTTGGTCGAATTGAAGGTGGCGATTTTTTAACTACCGTGTCTAAGAAGATGAGCAATAGCCTTGGGCCATTGGCTACTGGCCGAGCAATGCATACGATGGAGAAGGGAATGGAGAGAACGAGGTAGCTCGTCACTATCGCCATGGCTATGACGAAGAAACTGAAAAAGAACAAGATGATTGCAAGAGACTGTGTTGTAAGAATTAGAACTGAAAGTTTGGGCCTGAGCCCATTGGCAGGTCTGGGCGTGTCATGCGTTGAGGTTTAAATTTTGGAAACACAAAACATGAGTGGGCTTTTTGGCCCGCCCACAGATACGTTGGGACGGCTTGCCACGGGCCAAATTCAATTTATTGAGAAAAGAAGATTTGATTTACGTGTTTATCTTTTTATATTTTATTAAGGGAGTGGAGTGACCCACATAGTGACCGTTTCAAAATCAATTGGTGTGTCAATTTTTTTTTATTAAGAAATATTAATTAAACAATAAACATAATATCAGGATAGCCACATAAAACTCCCTTTTTTATTTTTATTTTGTTTACTATTTTTTTTGGTAAATAAATATTAAATTACTATTAATAAAATCATCCATTACTAATCAATTTTTATTTTATCAACGGAGTAGAGTGTGCCAACAATACTAGTGGATATAAATTTTTTCCGAGTTATGTATTTGTGTAATTGTGTATAATTATAGGTATGAATTATAATTAATATGAATAATTTAAAATAAGTTCAAGGTCGATTGGCTCGGGCCGGGCTTCCCCAACCATCATACAACGGGCTCGTCCCTAGATTTCTTAGGCCCACAAAAATATGGCCCGGGCTGGGCCTAACTTTCAGCTCCTAGTAAAGTATCGATGATGCGATAAATAAACTTACGAGAAAGTGGGGAGATCGTCGTAGCTGGCTTTGAACTGAAAGAACTGAGTAAAGAAGGGAAGCGTTTGTTCGGTCGTTCCCATTGCGATGGTGGCGGCCAAGGCCGCCGTGGCTGCGCTTATTCGGAGGATAAGGTCGAAAATTGCGACGCCCCTTTTGTAGGACGCCGCCCGGCCGTGGGTAGCGCCGAAGAGAGGCGCTTTTCCTCTGCTTTCTTTACTCGACTCGCCGATATCGATGGTCGTCGATTCTTTCTTCTCCATTCTCGTTTTTTTCTTTCGATTTTTTTTTTTTTTTTTTTTATGAATCGGAAGGAAAGGAGACTTGTTGATTTTATGGGATTAAGTTTGAGGATTTATGTGTTGGCGTAGGAAACATGTGAAGAGGAGCTTCTTATATGCATAGTTGGAGGTGGTACAGTGGTAGAGGAGTTGTTTGGCCAAGGTTTCGATCATTATCAGTTGGGGTTGATAGGTCATTTAAGAAATATTTGCATAAAATGGTGGATTAGATTTGAATTGTTAAATTGCAGCATGAACTTTATGGGATTGGCAATTCTTACCAGAAGTTTGAATGTATTTAAATATATGATCATGCCAACCGCGCCATCGTCTAACCCATTGGAGACCAACGTTTGCTTATACGATAATCAACGTTTAATTATGCTTTTGTCTTGGCAGTCATATTATATTTAGTAGTATATTATATCACTAGAAAAAAAGGAGTATATTTTATCACAAGTCTGCCTGATAATATAAACAAGTCTGCCTGATAATATAATAGCGTATTCAGTCCGCATTGGTCGGCTTTTTTGGCAAAACCAAAATTAATATTGCATGGTACGTTGCATGAACAATAACATTTTTATGTATATACTAACTGAATATTTTATCATCAATCAAATAGTATATATACTTGAAAAGAAATAAAATTCGTACGTGTTATTTTAGGCGTACAATAATACTCCCTCCGTCCCGCTAATTTTATCACATTTTTCCATTTCGGGCGTCCCAATAATTTTATCACATTTCCTTATTTAGCAAAAAAACTATCACAAACAATCAATATAATAATATTAAATATTCTTAAAAGCGTGTCAACATATACACTTACCTTTTCATTGTACTATATTATTGTAATAATAATATCTTAATTTGCGTGTCCACCAATATATGTGATAAAGATAACGGGACGGAGGGAGTAATATCTTTGATATATGATTCAAATTATTCAACAATAGTTATTTTTCACAATGTCTTTTTTTCTTTTGGATTTTAGAGTTGATTTGGAGCTACATTATTAAAAGGGTAAATAGCATATAACTCACTCGTGGTTTAAAAAATAAGCACCAAAACTCCTAGAGTTCTAAAATAGCCTAAAATACCCTATGGTTTATTTAATTTTGCACACGCTTCCTTTCTAGTCAAATTCGGTCTACCGGCCAGGCAAAAAGCAGAATTACCATTATACCCTCGTCACATTTTCTTTCTATCATTTTCTCTTTCCTCCATATCTTCCTCGAGGTGTCTTCCTCATTAACTGTAAAAGATCAATGTAAACTTTGTCATTAAAATTTTAGAAATCTATGCCTAAATCTACGTGACTAAGATGGTTCAAAGAATAAAAACCGAATTGGGGGAAACTATCGGCAATACATTGTAGCGAGATGGGCCTATGAGCTAGCTGAGTGTCACCCTCGAGTCGTACCGACCCCTCGACAAATACCCGACCCACCTCAACTAACAATAACCACCGTGCCCGAAGGACGACCCTTGCCCCTCGCATGGCCTCGGGCCGGCCAGGATGACCCCCAGAAAGAAGGACCCGAGTCAGTAATGGCCGACCCACATCAGAGACACCTTGGAAGACCCAGAATGTCCCCTAGCCCTGAGGACAACTTCCCGATGCCTCCAGGTGTGGGGAGCATGGATTCCTCGGGTCTTTGTCCCGATGCCCGAGGAAAGCACACACGTCAAGGTATTCGGCGTCACATGGAGGAAACCGCCACGATCTCCACTTGGCGACGTCAACAGGACGTGCGACGAATAACTGCCCAAAACAGGAGAAACCTCAGGGGCGTGTCATCGTGGGACTTGAGGAGCTCGAGCCCAGGAAACGCGGGTAGTGGGTAAAACCACCCAAAAACTGCCCAAGTCAGAGATACTATAAATACCCCAAGGCCCGCCCAAAACAGATATCGATTTCTCACGTATCCTACCGTTATTCTGCCATTTTTATTACTCACCACACACTTGCACACCTCATTTTTCTATGCTACTTTACGCCTGGAACATGGAAATACCCTCTTGACCTAGGCAAGAGGGCAAACGGCCCCCAAACCTTACCCTGTTTTCGAGTCTCCAGGCAATACCCGCGGCGAAGTTTAGGCGAGAAGAGCTCATTGGCTGTTTAGCGCGGTAGATCCATTTTTCGGCGGTATCAACTTGGTGCCGTCTGTGGGAACTTCTAGTTTCTCATAAGTATAAATTCAGTATGGTAGTTGTCGAAAATGATCACGAGCCGCCACCCGACGGCAACGGGCCGAGCCCAACTGACCCAGTCGCGATGTTCGCTGCCGTTATGCAAGAGATGCGGAGGACCGGGACTGATGTGGGAATTTTGATGGCTGAAAGGAATCGGAGAGGTAACAGGCCCGGGTAACAAAGAGGACGCGATGCTGAACGAGAAGACAGCCGACACGAGGCAAATGGGGAAAATGACATCGAATCGGGGACCAGGGAACGCGATGACGATAACCACACTTTGGCGTCAATGCAAAGGAGAGCCCGAGCCAACAGGAGAAGGCGCACCGATCAACAATGTGCCGATCAACAAGCAGCCGACTTAGAGAGAATGAGAGAGGAGATTCGCCAACTTCAGAACCCGCAAACCCACCGAAACCACCAATTCTTCCTCGGGCCTCGCCCTTTTCACCCGAGGTACTCGCGGCTCCACTACCCGAACACTTCCGATCCTTTGAAATGGGGAAGTATGATGGTTCAGGGCCCCCCAAAGATCACCTAGCCGCTTTCGAAGGAAACGCGACGCTATACCAACTAAGTGACCCTGTCAAGTGTCGACTCTTTGTGACTACCTTGTCAAAAGGAGCCCAACAATGGTTCACTCTGCTACCACAAGGAGGAATGAAAAATTTTCAGGATCTCACCAGCCACTTTTTGAAGTGCTTCTCGAGCAACAGAAGACGCCCTTCATCTGTAGGGTGTTAAACATAAAACAGGCCGACAGAGAAAGCTTAAGAGACTACCTTTGATGTTTCAACCAAGTGAAGATGGAGATCCCCAATATCGCACCCGAATTACTTATCGGAGCATGCCACCACGGCCTAAAAGACGGAGACCTGTTCAGATCGCTAGTGAAGAAATATCCAACCACGGTGGAGGAACTGATAACCTGGGTGGAGAATTACGACCGCTTGGAAGAATCACAAGCCCGGGAGCCCGAGGACAGGAAGAGCAAGAGTCCTCCTCGAGAGCGTCGGAAGAGCCCCCCCAAGAAATCAGGACCGCAGAATATTCCCTTGAAGGGACGATCGCCCTTACCCTGTACCTCAGCTCCCTCGAGCAGATTACCTGAGGCTACGGGTGAACAAACTCCGAGCATTGGAAATATGCGAGGAGAACGACTTTCTTCGCCGACCCCCTTATATCGACGGCAACCCGAGACGACCAGTATCTGACACCTACTGCAATTATCACCATGAGTACGGACACACCACTGAAGAATGCTTCCAGTTAAATCGGGAATTAGAGAAGTTAATTGCGACCAATCCCGAGGCTCGAGCTAAGCTTGCTGGAACAGACGGAGGCTTCGAGACCAAGCCCAGATATCCTGGGACGGGGAATCAGCATAACACTCGACAGGACCGCCAACTTCACAATCAGAGGGAAGCACAGAGGAGGACACCGGAAAGAGAGAACCAACGAGGTTCGAGGCCAGGAGGAAGTAACACCCAAAGGAATCAGGACAATAGGGACGCAGGACGACGAAGATCTCCTGAGAGAACCGTACCACGACAAATCAATATCATACCGGGAGGACCCACAGGAGGAGATTCCAATCGGGCAAGGAAGGCTGGAGTCTGCCGATTGGAAAGTTCCGAAATCAAGTCAGAAAGTAAACGGTCGGGACCCACCATCAGTTTTGGTCCCGAAGACTTCCATGGAGGCGACGACTCTCACGAGGATGCCCTGGTCATCCGGGCCGAAGTTGCCAACCATGATGTCGGGAGGGTCTTCGTTGGTAATGGTAGCTCTGTCAACATCATATACAAGAAGACACTCGACCAAATGGACCTGGGAGCATACCCCATGGACAGGGTGGGAACGACTCTATTTGGCTTCACAGGACACTGCATCGAGGCAGTAGGGATCTTACACCTCCCCCTCACCGTTGGGGAAGGGGAAACGAGGAAGACAAGAATTGCGCCATTCATGGTTATCAATGGGACAAGTCCCTACATTATCCTCGGCACTGCATCAAAAAATAAAGTTTCCCGTGGGAGACAAGGTCGGGGAAGTGCTGGGAGACCGCAAAATGGCCCGAAAATGCTATGTGGAGGAAGTTCGGGTGGAAATCAAATCCTCCAAATTTAAGAAAGAAGATCACCCAAGAGGAAGAGAAACGCTATACGCCATCGGAACCACTAAGAAAGGAGATAAGGAGGAGGACACTGAAGAGGTCGTGATCAAACCACCCGAGGGAACAGTCAAGATCGCCAAGGATCTACCTCGGGACCTGAAGGAAGACCTGATAAAATTTTTAGAAAGGAACAAGGACGCATTCGCATGGACATCCAAGTACATGGTAGGCATCGACCGCGGGATAATCGAGCACAAACTAAATGTTTCCCGAACCACCCAGCCCATCTTTCAGAAAAGAAGGCATCTTAGCACGGAAAAGGATGCCAAGGCCCAGCGTCAGGTCGAGGAGCTGTTAGAAGCAGGCCACATTAGGGACGTCCAATTCCCCGCCTGGCTTTCGAATGTGGTCTTGGTCCCGGGGCCAATGGCGCATGTGCGTAGATTTCAGGAACTTGAACGAGGCATGTTCGAAGGATTGCTATCCCCTCCCTCGGATAGACCAGCTGGTGGACTCCACTTTCGGACATGAACTACTTTGCTTCCTCGACGCCTTTCAAGGATACAACCAGATCATATTGGCCAAGGAAGATCAAGAAAAAACAAGCTTCATAACTGCCGAAGGCACTTTTTGCTACACAGTCATGCCCTTTGGGCTAAAGAACGCCAGTGCTACCTACCAGAGGCTGATGGACAAAGTTTTCAAGGATCAGATCGGGAGGAACGTGGAGGTTTACGTGGACGACATCTTAATCAATTCCCGAGAACTGAACTGCTTGTTAGCTGATGTTCAAGAGACGTTTCAACCGCACAGAGATATAACCTGAAGATGAACCCAAGCAAGTGCACCTTTGGGGTCAGCTCAGGAAAGTTCCTGGGGTACATGGTAACAAGGAGAGTGATTGAGGCCAACCCCGACAAAGTCAAGGCCCTGATGGATATGACTTCTCCCCGAAGCCTAAATGAGGTTCAAAGGCTGACAGGGAGGATAACAGCCCTTTCACAACTTATCTCCCGATCCGCCGACCGCAGCCTACCTTTCTTCAAGGTCCTGCACAAGATCCAGGACTTCGACCGGACCCCCAAGTGCGAGAAGGGGTTCCAAGACTTGAAGGAATACTTGAAGAAGCTGCCCGTGCTCAATAAGCCATTGCCTGGAGAGGAACTGATAGTCTACCTGGCAGCTTTGCCTCGGGCGATAAGTTCCGTGCTGGTTCGAGAAGAAGAAAGGGTACAAAAGCCGATCTACTTCGTGAGCCACGTCCTGAAGGGCCCCGAAACAAGGTACATGAACTCTGAAAAGTTATTACTAGCCCTCCTTATTACAGCCAAGAACTTGCGGCCCTATTTTCTATCACATCCCATCGTGGTGCTAACCAACCACCCGATCGGGAAGATCGCCACCCGGCCAGACATCTCGGCGAGAGTTGTTAAGTGGTCAACAGAATTGGAAGAATATGACATACAATACAAGCCCCGAGCCACCATCAAAGCTCAGGCATTAGCTGATTTTATGGTAGATATGGTTGGGGATGGTCCCGAGGAGATGTGAGAGATGTTCGTGGATGGCTCCTCCTGCAACTCAGGGAATGGAGTCAGGATACTTCTCATATCACCTTGGGGGAGGAAACTAACCTGGCCATTAGGCTAGACTACAAGGCATCAAACAATGAAACAGAGTACGAGGCACTGATGGCCGGGCTTCGAGCAGCGAGGAGGATGGGAATCACACGCCTCACGATACACTCAGATTCACAGCTTGTGGTCCAACAGTTGGAGGGAAGCTTCGTCATCAAGGGGCAGAAGTTAGAGAAATATGTCAAGGCGTTCGAGGAAATCAAGGGAGGCTTCGAGGAACTCAAGATTGTCCCAATCTCTCGGGCCGAGAATGAGAAAGCAGATCAGATAGCTAAATGGGCGAGCTCCATCGGTCCGCTCGAGGAAAAAGGAAGGGTCCTAACCATCTGGTAAATCGAGGACCAGAATCTGCCCGAACCAGACATAGCTCGAGGGGATTGGAGGCACGAGATCTACCAGTACCTACGCCACAAACTCCTCCTAGAGGATAAAGCTCTGGCTCGGAAACTTGCACGAAGGGCTCAGCGGTTCACTTTGATCGACACAACCCTGTTCAAGAGATCCTTCGCCGGACCTCTCCTTTGATGCCTATCCAAGGAAGAGTGGAAATACGTCCTTCGGGAGATCCATGAGGGAATCTGCGGAAGCCACATATGGAGTCGGGCATTGGTAAGAAAAGCACTCCTCGCAGGCTTCTTTTGGTCAACAATAAAGGGAGACGCCTTGAAAACCGTTCGGAGCTGCATCAACTGCCAGAAACACGCCAGCTTACAAAGGATGCCCGTCGAAGCTATGAAGTCTGTAACCTCCCCTCGCCTCTTCGATAAGTGGGGGATCGATATCGTCGGACCATTCACTGAAAACGTCGCCCAGAAGTTCTTGCTGGTGGCCGTGGACTACTTCTCGAAGTGGGTTGAAGCCGAGGCCATGGCCAAGATCACCGAGGCCGCCATCACCGCATTTATCTTGAAAAATATCATCTGCCGCTATGGTATCCCGAGGATGCTGGTGTCTGACAACGGAAGGCAATTCAGCGGAAAGAAGCTAAAAGAGTGGTGTGAAGAACTTGGGATAGAACAAGTCTTCACCTCGGTGGCATATCCTCAGAGCAACGGCCAGGTAGAAGTGACCAATCGTACCATCGTACAAGGGTTGAAAACCCGACTTGAAGGGCTCGAGAAGTCATGGTTCAACGAACTACAGAGGTCCTCTGGTCATACAGAACTACGCCTCGAGAGGGAACCAATGAGACTCCTTTCAGTCTGGTTTATAGAAGCGAAGCAGTCCTACCCGCGGAGATAGGCATAGAAAGTGCCCGAATCCTCACCTACCCCGAAGACAACGACCAACTCTGCACAGAGGACCTTGACCTCATCGAAGAGGGGAGGGAAAGAGCCGCTATCAGGATGACCGCCTATCAGAGAATAATGACTAAGTCCTACAATCACCGAGTCCGAAGCAAGAAATACGAGGAAGGAGACTTAGTGATGAAAGAGATCTTGAACCAAGAAGGAAGGAAGAAGCTAGAGCCCAAGTTTGAAGGACCTTACCGTGTCATCAGGAAAGCAGGGGAAGCCTCTTACTATCTCGAGGACACTAATGAAAACAGCTCGATCGCCCGTGGAACGCACGCAAGCTGCAGAAGTATTATCCCTAGAGGGGGGTACCCTCATTATGCATTTGTTCCTTTTAATTCTTGCACACTATCTTTTCTAGCTTGCCTCTATCGCTTTGAGATGTAAGCCACACCAAGTTATTAATGAAGTTTGCTTTCTTTCCATACGAGGGACGTTCGGGCAAAAACTTAAAGTACTAAAAGGCATGAAGACACCGGATACAAGACACTCCTAAGAATACAATTGCTCCGAGATCCCTTGGGACTATCTCCCCTCGAGTAATTTTTATCACACACACTGAATTCCCTCTACGAGAGGCTGAGACATCCTTCCCCCAAGGGGAAGTAAGACTATTTGCGCACACTGATATCCCTCTACGCGAGGCAGCGCCACCTCTATATAAGCTAGAGGCAAAGAAGCCCATCGGGACAACTCCCCTCGGGTAACATATATCGCGCACATTGAATTCCCTCTACGAGAGGCTGAGACATTCTTCTCCCAAGGGGAAGTAAGACTATTTACGCACACTGATATCCCTCTACGCGAGGCAGCGCCACGTCTATATAAGCTAGAGGCAAAGAAGGCCCCTCGGGACAACTCCCCTCGGGTAACATATATCGCGCAAATTGAATTCCCTCTACGGGAGGCGGAAACATTCTTCCCCCAAGGGGAAGTAAGATTTTTCGTGCACACTGATATCCCTCCACGTGAGGCAACGCCACCTCTATATAAGCTAGAGGCAGAGAAGAAATATTTCCTGGGGTCGCCAGGGCTCTCCTTGGAATCGGGGGGATACCCCCAGCCCGAGGTAAGAGACCTCACTTCCTCTGTAATCGTCAATAAGCATTCAACAAGGACGGGAATGATAGATATCAGGCAATCAAGTGGGAGGCAATGTTCAGGTAACCAAAAATCCTTTATTTACTTAATACTTCAAAGTCTACAGTAGATAAATAGGAAAGCCAGGAAGCAAAAACATCTACGAAAAGCAAAGAATAACAAAGACTAAAGACTAGACACCAAAGAAAATTAGCAAACTAATCCTTCTCGGCTGGACCATCCCCTTGAGAAGCATCACTACTCTCACCTAAGTTGAACTCATCCTAAAGGCTTTTCCCCTTCACCGGCCTCGGCGGAGAACGCCGAGGAGCCAAGGCCATAAATGCCGCCTCAGGATTCAGGAAACTGAAGGGATGCACAGTTTCTGGAAAACCATTCGCCCTGATTTGAGACAAGCACCCTTGGAATCCGAAGTTGAAGTACATATTGGCCGCCTCAGATACTTTCTCCACGGGGACCAGCTTGGGGTCGGGCTGATGCTCCCGACTGCGACGGATTTCCCTCTCCGAATGAAGCTCTTGGCGAAGTTTGCCGACCTCAAACTGAGCCCTCGCCAACTGATCCTTCAAGCGACCACCTCCTGAGCTTCCTCACTGACTCGCATGGTCATTTCCACGTTGCAACGCGCTGATTCGGTCATTTTCTGCTGAAGACGATATCGCCGAGCCCCCTCACAAGACAAGGAGTAGGCCTGAAGACAAAGGAAACAATCAAAGCGAGTACTCAAACAAGGAATGAAAGAAATAAATTTACCTGACTCAAACCAAGGCCCATTCCTTCCAGAAACGACCATCAGATAGTTCTTTGGCAAAATCCTTCTCCTCGGGAGTAAGAAAATTCATCATATAAGACAAGGAAGATTCTCCATCTTTCTCCAACAGGAAATGAGGATGAGGATCGGGTCGAGATGAAGAGGGATCCTCACGCAAGGAAACAGGAGGAGTTGGCGGTGATGGCCTTACTCGTTTGGATCGCCCCATGTCTGAGCGGGGGGTCGCCGACCCATCCTCGGCAATATCCACTGAAGGCACGTCGGGGTAATGACGAGTGCGCACCGGGGCACGCCGAGTGCGAATAGTCATAATGGGCAAAACACCCGATCCGTCGCTTACTGGAAAGAGGGAGATAGTAAAAGAAGGAAGAGCTAATGAATGAAAATAAAGGAAAAACATACCTAAAACGCAAGGAGGGTCAGCCGCTTCGGACACCAACTCCCTCACTGAGAAACTCTGGCTGCCGACCCGATCCATGAATGCTAGAACGAGGTCGGGCTTGTTACCCGAGGCCTGACAGTGATCTCGCCACTGAAATAAGGAGAACCGGCGGTCCCGATGCTGGGTGAGGGACGCAAATAGAAGAACTTGTTCATCAATCGCTTGGTGGCGGTGAAATTATCGTGAAAGATATTAGTGGAAGGCACAAAAATGAACTTGCCCACATCCCGCTCACACACACGGAAGAAATTGAGAATCAATTCAGTGGTAAGAGGGAAACTAAGCCTACGAGCGACGACAGCCAAGGCAAGGAGCAAACTACAAGAATTGGGAAATATTTGGCCAGGGGAGACGCCTAAGGTTTCGCAGAGGTCCAAAAGGAAAAAAGATATTGGGAACTGATCGACACGTGGTGTGTGAGTGAAAAGTGCGACAAGTAATAATTAAAACGAATACTAAATTACTGTCACCGACGTGCGATAGCAGTGGACCTATCGTTTGTAGTGTAGTAAAGTGAGTAAATGAGTATCGAACACGAGGAATAAATCAAGTACTAGTAATGACCTATCGACTCGATATTTAACCTTAATAAAATACGCAAATTGCTTGATGACTTAACCTAACAGATCGCTCCAAAATCAACGAGAGATTCAAATAACACGCTTAAAACTGACACGAAGCTTCAGATAATAAAGATGTGCTCGGGATTGGAATCCCGCTAGGTGTTATCGACTAAGACAATAAAATCGTTCCTACGTGATCTTGACTAAATCGCAGTAATTTCCTACCCGCTCGCGAATTTGCTGTCGCCCTAAACGCTCGCGGGGATCTAAGATTCAATAATTACTAACGGCGAGGATCGAGTATTTGCTTTCGCCCTATACCTGAATCCTATCTTCTACGAACGGCCTAAACGTTGTTTAGCTGTCGCCCAAAAAGTTTTTCCACACGATCACTTTAACACATAGACATATTAAAGCGACGAAACATATTCATAGAACGATAAATAGTAAAAAACACAAAGTCACGATAATATACGTCTTAAATACGACTAATCCTAGCGCTCATCTAATCCCAAACACAAAGGGAAATTAGCTACTCATAATAGACGAGATAACAACGAAGATTGTAGAGAACAGAGAAGAAGAACTCATGATCTTGAATACTGGCGAATTATCGATGCTTGCTTGATAAATCTTCGTTCTCTGATCAATTGGGCGAATACTGGCGAATTATCGATGCTTGCTTGATAATAGACGAGATAACAACGAAGATTGTAGAGAACAGAGAAGAAGAACTCATGATCTGATTCCCGTGTCGGTCACGGCCTGGGACATGGGCCGTCACGGCCGTGACCAACATCGCTCGGCCTAATCACTTTCTGCCCTTTGTCACGGCCACGTGCATTGCACGTCACGGCCGTGACCATGATCAGCGCCATCCTCTGCCTCTCGTCACGGCCACGTACATTGCACGTCACGGCCGTGACCTTCAATAGTCTCGCTCTCTGTCCCTCGTCACGGCCGTGACGCGTAATGCGTCTGGCCATGACCGAGGGCAGTGTTGCCCTTTTCGCGTCGTTTTGCCTCGTTTTCGCTCCTTTTCGCCCGAAACTCGTCCTAAGCTCCTTCAACAATAAACAAGTGTAAATATATCGAATAAATGTATAAATTGATTGCTAAAGCTCTATTATACCCCGAATAAATATTATGATAAATGCATTGAAATGCGTTTATCAAACCTCACCACACTTAAGCATTTGCTTGTCCTCAAGTAAATTAGAAATCAGATCAGGCATCAAACTAGGATAACGGCACGATTGTTCGCAATTATCATCAAAGCTAGAAAGCACAAAAGGAGTCAAGCAAACAATCACGGACATTACACTAATGACTTGCACTCGTCGACCTGAATTTTCTTCGCACTGCTAATCGAGACTCATACCTCACAAGGATTCACTCAATTCACTCAAGTGTATAGGCTAGTATATGATGAGTCGCTCAATTCGTGCACTAGTCCAACCCCTACCATAAACTTGCAAGTTAATCGCATCTCTACTATTTAAAGGGCAAGTATAAATCTGAGGGTTTTTTGGGGAAAACGGGTCGAATAATCATGAAGCGGCAAGCACAAATAATGAACACTTAATCTTAGAGCTAGGACACGTGATCGAAAATTATCAAAGAATACAGCATGATCAAACAGACAGTCACACGTCCCAACATAAGACTCGACGTTCTCGCTCCGAAATCCTAGACTTTTCTGCTCGACCCTCTCAACTCAATTTCCTTTCATTTTCTGCCCTTTCACCTTGGTTACGCACTACTTTTGTGCACCGGCCTTATTCCCTAAAAACATCAAGGTTCGGCTTTTGTCGCAAAGAATACATCGTCATAGCGAATGCCGTGTACCTAGGGATACTTATTACCGAGACCTATATCTTGCCAAAGGGTTATGGGCAGGCTTATGCAAGGGATCGGGTCATTTCAGAAAACGGTCAAGTAAGGGACGAGTCATTTCACGAATAGCAGAGAAGAATATCAAATCAAACACTGGAACAGTAACTTTCAAGTTCGACTTCTGCTTTATTCTAATCAACTCAGGCTCATAAAATCTCTGGAGGTTTATTCGGGTCAGTGGCTTCTATATCATACGAGGTACGCAACAAATAGGCTCAGGCTCAACGTGGTTAACTAATGGGATTCGTCATGGTTAAGAAAATTTTGGCCCTGGACTTGATTCCTAATGCCCTCATCATTTTCACACTCGCACACCAAAACAGTTTCAACACGCATCAGACAGGGAAGTTCTAGAGAGATGTAGACTAGGCACGTCACACAACCAAGAAAAATGAGCGTAAGCTCGTCAGGCTCAAACTCTCACACGAAACAGGGTTATGTGTACGGATCTCTCAAAACAGTGCTATATCTATTCAGGCAGATAAGATTCAATCAGTCATGCATGTCCTAATTGCTCACAGAATTCATAAAATGCAGACCAACTCGAGATAAGTGCAAACAATCATGCCTGATTCAGTAATTCATGCCTTTCCAACGAACTCAATGACTCACGGACACGTTATAAAAATTTAAAAATTTTCATGTAAGTTCTAAAACTACATTCCCCTCCCCACACTTAAGTCAGACGTTGTCCTCAACGTAAAAATGATAAAAGGGAAAGAAAAAGAGTTTAAAAGAACGGGACTCCCCTGACGTGGTCGTGTCGTAGTTGTTTATTATGCGCGTGAAGGTCGTGTTGTAATCCATTTGCGTATCCTGGCGCTGGCTAGAGAGCAATAGACACGGAAAGATAGTAGTCATAAGATTAACTAGAAACATAGTTATAAGCGCAATGTCATAAATGAAACAAACGCGACTACGCAAGCAAACGCAATGTCATAAATGATAAAGAAAAAATCCCTAAGGTGGCGGCGGTGGCGGTGGTGATGGTGGCCTCGGGCGCAGGAAAGCCATCGACTGCTAGGAATACTTGAGCGCCGTGTCCATGGCTTGAAGGGCCTGGTTGTAGCGCTCTAGCTCTGCGTCGTAACGGCGGTGGGCTTCCTCATTCTGGCGCTCGTACTCTTTCTGTCGGCGCCGAGTCTCTTCGTTGTATCGCCGGAGCTCGTCGTCCCTCTGTAGCGAGTCGGCGTTCATGCGCATCATGTCCTGGCGCAGTGCTTCAAGGTCCGCCGTCGAAGCGTACGGGGCGACGCCGGATGATTCGCCCTGATGGTAGCCAGAGGAAAAGGAGGGCCCTGCAGTCGTCGTGTCCGTCTCCACTGGGTGGGGGCCGTCGAGGTAGAGCTGGTCGTCGGGGATAGGTCCTTGGTCGATCTGGCCGCGATACATCGCGTGCCAGATATAGACCTTGTTGGCGCGAGTCCAGGTGGGCCTTCACGAGCATCTTCATCTTTACAAGCATCTCCTCGTTCACCAGGTTACGCCCGCCTACTATCTCCATCTCGGGTGCATTCGTCGGCCAGTAGCGTAATCCCTTGATCACCTTGGTGATCAGTGGGCCGACGACGATCTTGCCATGGGGTCGTGCTTCCGCATGAGCACTGAAGGCGTGGGCACCGCCATCCCTAAATTGATCTGTTCGCCTCGCTGCAGCTGGGTCAGGTAATACAGATCGCGGAGGGTGACTGCTCCGTGTGAATCACCCCTCGGTGTAAGCGAGGTCGTCAGGAGGCGGTGAATATAGCGCAGTCCTGGGCTCCGTAGCACAGATGCCTTCGACGTCTTCGGGCTGTATGCCGGCTCGCCAGGTCGAGCGATTTCAGCCCAGCACCCCCGTCGTCCGCTCGGTGTATCGAAGAAGGTCGCGAAGGACCGGTGTCGGGGCTCTGGGACTCCAAGTGCATGGCACACATTGTCGGCCCTTACTATATGCTCTTCGTTGAACGTGCGAAAGCGGATATTGTGGTCGCCGTATTCGTCGAAGGAGAACGTGGCAAGGAATCCAAGGTGAGTTCCTTGTATGCTGGTTCGTCGATGGCCAGGAAGGTGTTCCATCCGCTGAGTGAGAAGTACTGGGCGACCTGCTGGTCGATGTGGTACTTCGCCAATGTCTCGTGATCGATCTGGTCCATGGCTATGAACTCCATTCCCTTCAGCCGGGTGTATCGTGCCGCCCGAGCCTCGTCAGTGAACTGGCCCATGGCTTCTAGCATTGTCGGCGGGGGTCCGC
The DNA here is from genome assembly GCA_027422505.1 of Craterostigma plantagineum. Lineage (NCBI taxonomy): Eukaryota > Viridiplantae > Streptophyta > Magnoliopsida > Lamiales > Linderniaceae > Craterostigma > Craterostigma plantagineum. Next base: position 179,539 of record JAPQWV010000160.1, read on the forward strand.
GTCGCCTTTGACGAACGGGCGAAAGCGAGGTGGGGTCACGTGAGGCTGAGGATTGACTTTTACCCATAGTACCTGAAAGTGAAACTGTGAGCTCAAAGAGATAGCAAATAAACGCAAGCAACCTGACTCGACCAAAATATTTACAGGAGACATGTAGTAATCCCGATCACATGCAAAAGTTCAAAGCGGCATTTTGTCGAACACGTCACGGGCAAGTTGGGATAAGCATATCAAATCCAAGATTAATGTTCCTAATCAACAAATTACGCATACCCAACATGTCAATAGCATGTAATCATCACAAAATAGTACGAAGAACATGAAATTGGGCTTAATTTCGAAAAGCCCCAAAATCGAAATTAGGGTTCTTCGTAAACATGTCATAATTCAACGTCAATTCACGTAATTGAGCATGATTGAAGAGATCCTAGCATGTATCTACCAATAACAGAGCAAGTAAAACACAAAATTGGTCCCAATTTCAAGAAGCCCCAATTTCGAAAATTAGGGTTCATCATCAAACTCCGAAATTCACACTAATTTCAATGAATTAAGCATAGCCAATAGTAGATATATATCATGTAATGAACAATTAAGAACAAATTCATATCCAAAAATTAACAATTTCGACGAGATTTTTCAAAATTTAAATCGAAATAGTGCAAAGAGGAAGAAAATTCATACCTTGAAGTTTGAATTGAACTAGGGAATAATCACCGTGAATTTTAGGTGGCGACGGCGCCGATTTGTGGCAGTGATAGGGTGGATGATGGTGATTTGTGGGTGGTAGTGTTGGTGGGAGAGAAGAAATCGCGAGAGAGAGGAAGAGATGGAGAAAAAAGGGGAAAAATGACATTTTTAAAGTAAAGTCGTCGAGGTCACGGCCGTGACCTATATAGGTCTTGGCCGTGACACTCGACAGCGGCCTCTTCTGCCGCTAGTCACGGCCGTGACGTCTATGTCACGAGCCGTGACAAAATCGGGCCAATTTTTTTTTCTAATTAAATTAAATTGATCGTCACGGCCGTGACGACCTAAGGCGTTGGCCGTGACGCTGGGCAGTGAATGTAATACCCGTAAATTTCAATATGGGATTTAGAATGTAAATGACGTTGTAAATGTCCGGATTAATGAAATTAGTATTCGAACAAGCCCAAATAAAGGTGTATGCAAAATAAGAGGTTCAGCCCATGACAATACTCTACCAAAATAACTTGACCCAAATCAATAAGAAATTAAATGAGAAGGTGCTAAGGACCAAAATAATTTTAATCTTGGCCCAATAATGGTTTAAGGATAAGAATGGGTCCTTTCTTAATCCCAAGGGAAAAGTGACGTGTTCATTGCTATCCCCTCATTAGTTGACCAAAAAGCAATCATTAATATTAAAGGAAGAAAACGTGAAAGCAAGGAGGACTTTCGAATTATAGATAAAGTCTAAACTTTCCAAGACAACTAAGGACATTACTTAGTATAAGGGGTAAAATTCACCTCCTAGTCCAAGCCATGCACGGATTTCAAGTTTTACTACGTATATCTAAGTAAATTTAGTAGAGAAAAAGGCACACACAAGAGTAACGAAAGGCTAGAAGGAACAGAGGGAGAAAAGGAGAGCTCAAACGAGAATCAACTAGCTTAAGAAATCCTTAGCAGATCAAATATTTGGAAGTGAGAGGTAGGTGAAAATCCTCACCTACAACACGTAACATTCCATGTGCCTTCTATGCTAGTGATGTTGTAATGCTTGTGTGACTTAAATAATATTTATCTGAAGTTTTTGAAGTGATTAATCGCTTGTATGGTTTGTGGGATGGGTGTAACGAATTCTGGTATATTTTATGTGAACTATTGGAACATATGTGTTTCTGCGAGATTAAAGTTATTCTAACTTAAGGAGGTATATGGTCGGTGTCAACGTAATTTATATGATAGGAAATATACGTTAACTATGAATTATGTGATATATGCTCGAGCTAGGTTAGAGCTATGAAGGACTTATGTTAAGAATACGTTTGTTCTTAGGAGATTAGTTTTCATCATTAGAGCAAGCGTTGAATTATTAGGGTTCATTTTATTTGAGACACATGATTAACTTTCAAGTAGAATGGTTTCGTTATCTGTTGACCGTTTGGCATTTTTAGGCTTTGGATATCCTAGGTTTCGAAACGTTTATGTGATTTAGATGTTATACGTGATTTATGGGTGTTAAAGAAATTATGTGATCTCTTCGTGACTTCAGATTTTTAAATAAGCCATGAATAGTGTATATGTTAGTATTTTAGGTGGGGTTCTCGGTATTAGAAAAATGATTGAACGTTAAGGAGTTATAGTGGCTAATTTTGAGTGCTCAAGTATTTGCTCACATTGGAAGTTTTATGCAATGGATGTGTTCGGCACTAAGGAGTCTTGGGGTTTGAATTAAGATAAGTGTTAGTTTAAAGTTTAGCTATTAAACCTAGAAAGGTTCTCGTGATTTATTAAGTGGAGTTAGTATGCAATATAGAGTTTGGTTGACAGAATGTTTTCGTGACCTAGATGTCAATATCCCAAAAATTTCGTGATTTAATGTAAATAGGTAGACAAAGTTTCGGTGCATCTAGTGTCTTCGGCAATTATTTTTAAAGCTTCCAACATTTAATAAGTTTTCGGTATTTTAGGGTTTTCGGTAAGTTTAGGGTTGTCCACATTATACAGGGTTTTCGAGTTCTAATAGTTTTCGACAAAGAATATGATCGGGATTGGGTATTATTTTCGGGCAGATAAATAAGCTTACAGGTAGATAGGTTTATTTGTAAGCAGAGCTAGAATTCTTGGGAGAATTATTTTAGGGAAATCAGGGAAAATATTTCTTAGAGAACTTGGGGGAATCTCTGTTAGTGAATTACAGTGTGAGCGGAATATTTTCGAGGAGAATATTAATTCATTTATGTAATGTTATTTTAGTTGCACTGCATGGCATGTGCATGACACTTTAGTGTGAGAGGATGACCGTATGGATACGGTGACACCTTAAGGTGTCGGCGCGGGGCGCCAATGGGTAGATGTGACCGATTTCGGTTGTCGACTCGGAGTCGAGTTGAGGTTGGTACTAGTGCACCTGACGGTTGGTGCCGTCGAGACGGGTGGTTGGTGCCTCCCGGCTTTATATGACCGGTTGGTGCCGGTATGATCAGTGGTCGGTGCTGCTGATGACGGTTGGTGCCGTCGAGATGAGTGGTTTGTGCCGCTCGGACTCTACGGTTGGTGCCGTAGGTTCAGTTATGAGGTGCACAGTCCGACCTGGGGCCCTAATAATGAGATAGGGTAGAGATGGGAAATGAGCGTGTGAGATAAGACCGAGATGTGAAAAGAGCGTGCATTGCATGTGTGAGATGTTGGGTTGGGATTTGAGTGCACGATGCATAGCATGCATATTTTCACCTACTGAGCGTAGCGCTCAGGGTTTACATGTTGCAGGTATGGATGAGTCCGACGTTGACAGACGTCGCGACTAAGGCGGGCTGGCGGCGGTGACTCCACGGGCTTTTGAGGGCGAGACGGTACATGGATGCGACCTGTGGAGCGACGTTAGGTTTTGACGTTTTGTTATTTTGGGGCTACGGCCCGTGTACAGTGTTAACGTTGTAGAACGACTTTTGTTGTAGTATATTTTAAGAAAAAGTTTTGTTAGACGGGTCTTCCGCGACTTACGTTGCGAAAATCCGCCATAATTAGTATTAGAAAATGAGGGTCGCTACAGTGAATGCCGCTGGAGTATGTCACGGCCGTGACAGCTTAAGCGTCCGGCCGTGACATAAGGCATAGAGTGCCTCGCTAGTACGTCACGGCCGTGACTGCTTAAGCAATTGGCCGTGGCGCCCCTTTTTTATTGTATATATATATATATATATATATATATTTTTCATAAATGAACATACCTGGGTTGCCTCCCAAGAAGCGCTTACTTTACCGTCTTTAGCCGGACGTCGTTTCGTTCGTTCACGTCTGGAAGTCCAGGTACAGCACTTCCCTCTCGGTCGCGTCTTCCTCGCCAGCGAGATAGTGCTTCAACCTATGGCCGTTCACCTTAAAAGTACCCTGCTCCATACCTGAAATCTCAACAGTACCATAAGGAAAAACACGGGTAACAGTGAACGGTCCTGACCAGCGTGATCTAAGCTTGCCAGGAAAAAGCCTAAGTCGAGAGTTAAAAAGAAGGACTTGGTCCCCTTCCTGAAACTCTCGCCTTTGTCGAATCTTTTTATCATGATAGGCTTTAGAGCGTTCCTTATACATGCGAGCGTTATCGTAAGCAGATAAACGCCTCTCGTCTAATTCATTGATTTGGAGTTGCCGCTTTCCGCCGGCGTTCCCCAAATCAAGATCCAAGGACTTAATGGCCCAATATGCCTTATGCTCTATTTCTACGGGAAGATGACATGCTTTTCCATAGACTAATCTATATGGCGTAGTACCTATGGGGGTCTTATATGCGGTCCTATATGCCCAAAGTGCATCATTCAACTTGTTCGCCCACTCCCTACGGTTTCCCTCTATGGTCTTCTCTAGAATGCGTTTCAACTCGCGATTCACTACTTCGACTTGACCACTAGCTTGGGGATGGTACGGGGTGGATAGGCTATGTCTAACACCGTAACGTTCTAAAGTGCGTGCAAACTGGGTGTTACAAAAGTGAGTGCCTCTATCACTAATAATGCTCGCAAAAATCTAACGACTACCCTAGCATCGTTTGTGGGTAAGGCTTGCGCCTCGGTCCACTTAGACACATAATCGACGGCAACTAGGATGTACTTATTATTGTACGAGCTAGGAAATGGACCCATAAAATCTATACCCCACACATCGAATATCTCGCATACCAAGATGAAATTCTGAGGCATTTCGTCGCGTTTGGAGAGATTACCTGCGCGCTGACACTGATCACAAGTGTCAACGTACCTTTGGGCGTCCTTGAAGATCGTGGGCCAGTAAAATCCACTCTCCAACACCTTCTGAGCGGTTCTGTTTGCTGCATAGTGTCCTCCGGTCGGTCCATTGTGGCAATGTCTAAGGATCTGCGTCGATTCTGGGGCCGCCATGCATCGCCGTATTACCTGGTCTCCACATTGCCTGAAAAGATACGGGTCTTCCCAAAAGTAGTACCTCAACTCAGAAAAGAATTTCTTCTTTTGCTGACTCGTGTACTCCTTTGGTAGGACCCTTGCAACAAGATAGTTAGCATAATCTGCAAACCAAGGGGTGTCGTCACTTACCACATGTATCGCGTAGAGGTGCTTGTCTGGGAACCGGTCGTGTATCGCCCTTTCGTCCTTCTAATATATTTCGGACTCCTCCAATCGAGAGAGGTGGTCCGTCGCCAAGTTCTCTGCACCTTTCTTATCGCGAATCTCGATGTCGAACTCTTGCAGTAGTAGGATCCACCTAATTAGCCGTGGCTTGGCATCGGGCTTTGCTAGCAAATACTTAAGGGCAGAGTGGTCAGTAAAAACAATAACTTTAGATATGATTAGATATGACCTGAACTTGTCGAAAGCGAAAACGACGGCCAACAGCTCCTTTTTGGTGGTCGTGTAATTGGCCTGGGCTGCGTCTAGCGTCTTACTCGCGTAGTAGATCGGTCTGAAGTAGTTGTCCTTACGCTGTCCTAGCACGGCCCCAACTGCATAGTCACTAGCATCGCACATTAGTTCAAAGGGCAGCCCCCAATCAGGGGCTACCATAATAGGTGCTGCGATAAGTCTTTCCTTAAGTAAATTGAAAGCATGCAGACATTCGTCATTAAAATCAAACGGGGCATCTTTCTCTAACAATCTAGACATAGGACGTGCAATCTTAGAAAAATCTTTGATAAACCTACGATAAATTCCCGCATGTCCTAGGAAGCTTCTAATCGACTTCACGTTCGAGGGAACAGGCAATTTCTCTATAGTTTCTAACTTGGCCCGATCAACTTCGATTCCTTTAGAGGAGATCTTGTGACCGAGGACTATACCCTCTCGAACCATGAAGTGGCACTTTTCCCAATTAAGTGCCAAGTTCGTTTCCTCGCATCGTACGAGTACGAGTTTCAGATTTGACAAGCATGCTTCAAACGACGACCCAAAAACAGAGAAATCGTCCATAAATACCTCCAATACCTCACCTACCAATTCGTCGAATATGGCCATCATGCATCGCTGGAAGGTGGCTGGGGCATTGCATAAGCCGAATGGCATCCTTCGGTACGCGAACGTCCCGAACGGGCAAGTGAACGTCGTCTTTTCTTGGTCCTCGGGTGCTATGGGGATCTGCAAATAACCTGACAAGCCATCAAGGAAACAGTAAAATGAGTGACCCTCTAACTTTTCTAGCATTTGATCAATAAATGGGAAAGGGAAATGATCCTTTCGCGTGGCATCGTTCAGCTTCCTGTATTCGATGCAGACGCGCCAGCCGGTCACGGTTCTCGTCGGGATCAGTTCGTTCTTGTCGTTGGTGACGACCGTCATGCCTCCTTTCTTTGGAACTACTTGGACCGGGCTGACCCATGCGCTGTCTTTAATGGGATAGATCATCCCTGCGTCTAGCAATTTGATCACCTCCTTCTTTACCACGTCCTTCATGTTGGGGTTGAGCCGCCTTTGGCGTTGAGCGACCGGCTTGAAATCGTCCTCCATGAGGATCTTGTGCGTGCAATAGCTCGGGTTGATACCCCTTATGTCGGATATCTTCCACGCCAACGCCTTCTTGTGTGCCTTCAACACGTCTAAGAGCTGGTCCTTCTGTCCGTCGTCGAGGTTCGACGAGATGATGACCGGCAGCCCTCCTTTGTTACTCAGAAATGCGTACTTGAGGTGGTCGGGTAGCGGCTTCAATTCCAGGACCGGTGGCTCCTCGACCGATCTCTTTTCCTTGTCCTCTTCGCTGCTCTCGTCGATAACTATGATCGGCTCGTCGACCTCTTCCCCACACTCATCGATCGCCATAAGTGTATGCATGTCGTGATCGTCGACCTGTGACGGACCTTGCACGGAAAAGAGAAAGTCGTGGTCAAATACGTCCAAAGAGTAACATTTATCATCTTGCTCGCCGCTCTTTTTCATCGAGTCGGCCATATTAAAAGTAACTTTCTCGCCGTCTACTGTCAGGGTCAAAGTCCCATTCCTAACGTCTATCATGGTCTCCCCGTCGCTATGAACGGTCTACCTAAAATCAAGGGAACATTCTCGTCTTCCTCATATCTAAAATAACGAAATCTGCGGGAATCACAAACTTATCGACTTTAACTAAGACATCCTCGATAACACCTCGAGGATACTTCAACGACCTATCAGCTAGTTGGAGGCTCATTCTAGTGGGTCGTGGCTTGCCTAATCCTAAACGCTTGAACATAGAATACGGCATAAGATTAATGCTAGCGCCTAGGTCTGCTAACGCACGCTCAATCACTAAATCTCCTATAAGACATGGAATAGTAAAACTCCCTGGATCCTTGAGCTTATTAGGGATCTTGCTTTGGAGAATCGCCGAGCACTCTCCTCTTAGGCAAACGGTGGTGACGTGTTCGAGCTTCCTTCTGTTCGTCAGCAGGTCCTTCAAGAACTTGGCGATGCTGGGCATCTGCGTAATAGCTTCAACGAAAGGTAAGTTAATATGCAACTCTTTACACATACCCATAAATTTACCGAACTGCGCCTCGTTCTTGTCCTTCTTCAGTCGGGCCGGGTATGGGATCTTCGGCTGGTATGGCTTCACTAGTGGTCGCTGGATCTCCGTCACCTTTTCCTTCTCGGGCTCGACCTTCTTCTTCTCAGCGTCGGCCTTCTCGACATCGTCGCCCCTGATCTCCTCAACTTCGGGCTCGTCGTGGCTCTCAAAGTTGGCATTCTCCTTGGCCTTCTTTTTGGCGGGCACTTCTTGCAATTCTTGCCCATTCCTTAGCATCACCGCCTTGCAGTACTCCTTAGGATTCGGCTCGGTGTAGCTTGGGAGCGATCCCTGGGTACGCCCAGCCAACTGCTTCGCCATCTGGCCCATCAGCTGCTCCAGCTTTTTGAGCGAGGCGTCTGTGTTCTGAGCACGCAGGTCGTTCGACTCCATATACTCCTCCATCTTCGTCATACGGCTCTTGTGGGCTGCGGTGGTGCTGCTGAAATTCGTGAGGAGTGTCTTCATCATGTCCTTCATCTCCCTCATGTCGTCGGATCCTCCCGCGGGCGCGTTCTGGTACTGTCGTGGTGGCCCGTTCTGGAATCCGGAAGGTATGGGCTGAAATCCTGGTGGTCCTTGGCTCTGATGGTTCTGATTCCCGTACGCCATGTTTGGATGTGCCCGAGGCTGGAAACTTCGCTGGCCGCCTTGGTAATTTCCCATATAATCTACGTGTTCCAGCCGCTGCCCAAGTTGGCAATCTGAGGTCTCGTGGGCTGCGCCGCAAATCCCGCATAATGGCACGTAAGGCGTGTGCTGTGTCGGTGTGGTGGTGGCCACGGCGTTCACGGGCTGAGGCTGCCCGGACTTGGGAAGCAATACACCAATCACCGTCTGCAACTGAGAGTTCGTCGAGGCGATTTGTTGCTGGAGCGCCTCGATCTTAGCGTTAGTGGCCGTCTCCTCGCTCACTCCAAATACGCCTGTCGTCTTCATCCTGGTATTGCCCCTCATGAAACTGTTCCTCGAGTAGTCCTCAATGAGGTTCCAAGCGTCGGTCGCGTTGAGCTTCATGAGTCCTCCTCCTGCGGCTCCGTCTAACATATGGACCGTCTGATTGTTGAGCCCCTCGTGGAATCGGTTGATCTAGGCTGCCTTCGACATCCCGTGCTGTGGGCACCTCTTTAGTAGCGCCTTGTAACGCTCCCACACCTCATACAAGTTTTCGGAATCCTTATGGTGGAACAGAGAAATCTCCGTCTTCAATCTTAACACCTTTGTGAGTGGGAAGTAGTGGTTGATGAAGGCGGCTCGCATCTCCTCCCAGGTAGTGATCGATCTGGGCGGCAACATATCCAACCAATCTCTCGCCCTGAACTTCGAGAACGAAAACAGCATCAGTTTGATTGCATCGCCTGGGACACCGTTGATCTTGATAGTGTCGGTCACTGTCAGAAACGCCTTCAGATGGGAGTAAGGGTCGTCATCTGGGTTGCCCTCGAACTGGGCCGTCTGAAAGATCATCTGAAGCCAAGAATGCTTCTGTTCAAAGTTGTTGTTCTCGATCAGCGGGATGACAATCGCCGATTCCGTACCGCCTAGCGCGGCATTCTTGAGGAGGTCCTGAAGTGATGGTTCCTCCTCGGGAATGTTATGGACGGGCACTGTCCGCCATGTCTACTTCTGTGTAGGGACTATCTACGGTTGCCTCTACACGTGAATTTTGGATGGATTCCTGCGAACTATCCTCTGAATAGCTAACTAAGCGGTCCTGAGAGCTAGTGATGCTCCTTCGGTATCGTACTTAAGCTTCCTTCGCAACTTTCGTTCGAAATCCGGGTCTGCGTCAACGATGGGGCCCGATGGATGGCTTCGGGTCATTCACCGCTGAATCTTGCCTTCAATGAGTGAGAAATAAAGATTAGCGAAAAAGTAAACAAATACGCCGAATAAGAATACGAAATCAATAACAACGCAGGAAAACAACTAGTGCAAATAACACAAATAACGCAAACAGTAAAAGCGAAGAAAACGTCAAAATCACAGTGGCTAAAGTACCGAACTACGGTGTTCCTAATATCAATTTATTCCCCGGCAACGGCGCCAAAAACTTGATCGACACGTGGTGTGTGAGTGAAAAGTGCGACAAGTAATAATTAAAACGAATACTAAATTACTGTCACCGACGTGCGATAGCAGTGGACCTATCGTTTGTAGTGTAGTAAAGTGAGTAAACGAGTATCGAACACGAGGAATAAATCAAGTACTAGTAATGACCTATCGACTCGATATTTAACCTTAATAAAATACGCAAATTGCTTGATGACTTAACCTAACAGATCGCTCCAAAATCAACGAGAGATTCAAATAACACGCTTAAAACTGACACGAAGCTTCAGATAATAAAGATGTGCTCGGGATTGGAATCCCGCTAGGTGTTATCGACTAAGACAATAATATCGTTCCTACGTGATCTTGACTAAATCGCAGTAATTTCCTACCCGCTCGCGAATTTGCTGTCGCCCTAAACGCTCGCGGGGATCTAAGATTCAATAATTACTAACGGCGAGGATCGAGTATTTGCTTTCGCCCTATACCCGAATCCTATCTTCTACGAACGGCCTAAACGTTGTTTAGCTGTCGCCCTAAATGTTTTTCCACACGATCACTTTAACACATAGACATATTAAAGCGACGAAACATATTCATAGAACGATAAATAGTCAAAAACACAAAGTCACGATAATATACGTCTTAAGTACGACTAATCCTAGCGTTCATCTAATCCCAAACACAAAGGGAAATTAGCTACTCATAATAGACGAGATAACAACGAAGATTGTAGAGAACAGAGAAGAAGAACTCATGATCTTGAATACTGGCGAATTATCGATGCTTGCTTGATAAATCTTCGTTCTCTGATCAATTGGGCATGATTGCGTCGTTGCTCCGTCTCTTACGCTCTGGGATGTAATTCTTTGTTCTTTTCGCCCTAAATCCGTCCCTAGATGGTTTGGATTTGATCTCCGGTCAGTTGTCTCTTTTTCTGGGTCGAATTTGGGCTTTTTATACTGATTCCCGTGTCGGTCACGGCCTGGGACATGGGCCGTCACGGCCGTGACCAACATTGCTCGGCCTCGATTCTTTCTGCCCTTCGTCACGGCCACGTGCATTGCACGTCACGGCCATGACCATGATCAGCGCATCCTCTGCCTCTCGTCACGGCCACGTGCATTGCACGTCACGGCCGTGACCTTCAATAGTCTCGCTCTCTGTCCCTCGTCACGGCCGTGACGCGTAATGCGTCTGGCCGTGACCGAGGGCAGTGTTGCCCTTTTCGCGCCGTTTTGCCTCGTTTTCGCTCCTTTTCGCCCGAAACTCGTCCTAAGCTCCTTCAACAATAAAACAAGTGTAAATATATCGAATAAATGCATAAATTGACTGCTAAAGCTCTATTATACCCTGAATAAATATTACGATAAACGCATTGATGCGTTTATCAGGAACCTCAGACCCATATCTATCTGATCGGCGAAAAACACCAAGAAGCCAGCAGGAGGAGAAGATGCCACTTGCAGGGGACCGGGCAGCTAGACTTCGTAATCAGAAGGGACCCTGGCCTTCTCAAGATACTCCCGAAGCGACTGGGGGCTGAGGGTCGACACTTTTGCCCGATACCACGGGAGGTTAGCCTTGGATCGAGCCTCTTTCGCCTCGGCATACCACCTGGCTAAACTCTTACGGTAACTCTTGTCCTCGCCATCGCTTTGAGGGATCGGTGATTTTACGCCAGAAGCCGCGTCAGGCCGTAGGCCCGATTCAAACCGAAAGCCGCGTCAGGCCGTAGGCCTCGGCAGCAACACGCTTGTTTTTAGAAGAGGAAGAGGAAGCCAAACGGATTATAGGAATGCAAAAACAAAAGACAAGAAGACACAAGGAAGTGATGATCGGAGGAGACGAGGGGGATTTCGTATTAGAAAGATTTAGGCTTGGGCGGGAAGTCAGTAAGTTCGAGTCTAAAATACAAACGGCTAGCTGACTCGGTGTGCGACATTCCCGATCATTCATCGCTAAGACTTCGAAGAGATTAGGTCCCGAGTAGCCGTTGCTAAATTCTCGGGTCCGCTGTTTCAGGAATATCCGGGATCACTTGGACTTAGTTTGCTATTTTTAAGGAAGTAGGTGGGATCAAGGCAAACGGTTCTAAATTGTTCACGGTCCAAGAACTCTATCACCTACAAAGAGTAAAACCCGAGGATCCACCTATAGACCTCGGGAAGGAATTCTGTTACATGAGAAGGGAACAACGGCACCTGGCTCAGGTCAAGGGCCCAAGGGGTTCAAAAGAGGACGAAGATGAAGTGATAAAAATACGCGAGTAAAGAGAAGGCAAACATGAAAGAGGAAATGCCCGAAGGCGATGCATTCATACACGATATGCCCCGAGGGGTAAGGTTTATATAGACGTAGGGAAATATATATAATAGGGTTCATTACAGTCATCCTGAAGAAGAGAAGAGAAAAGGAAAAAAACACTTAAGCGGCCGAATCGGACTGATCACCCCCGGCGACGTCCCCGGACTTTCAGCATCAACCTCCACCTCCACCTCGGCTTTGACCTCCTTAGCTGACTCTTCGCGAGTTTCTTCCCCAACAGGCTCCTCAGGCACCCCGACCTCCTCAGCGTCACCCCGGGCTTCATCTCTTGAAGCACCCCTCTCTTCGAACTGGGGCTCAGCCACTGTCACAGCAGGAGCCGGCGCGGTCGGTGTTCTCGAGGAACCACTCTCATCCCGGGGTTCGGGTAGATAGCCCCATGACGGGGCGTCCTTCAAGGTCCGGATGGCATTCAGGAACCTGAAGGGATGGTCTGCCTGACTATACCCGTGCGCCTGAAGTTCGGAGATGCAGCCATCGAAGCCCCACTTAAAGAAGGTCTTCATGTCATTCAGATACGTGCGCTTGGGGACGTAGTCTTCCTTCAGCTCTTTCTCCCATGTCTTCTGCTCCTCGACCCGAGCCACTTCAGACTTGGGGAGCTAGCGTTGGAATTCCTCGGCGTCCTCTTTCAGCTCCTTCTCCCGCTTCTTGGCCGTGGCAAACTCCCGACCCATCTCCTCGACCTTCTCGCGAAGGTCAGCTTCAGTTTGGGTCAACGCCCGATTCTTCTAGGAGAGGTGGGAGACACGCTTCATGGACTCGGCAGCGAGGGAGAGACTCTGTCAGAACGAGATTAAGAACATTGTCTCGGTAATGCCTTTTTAATGCGGATGAGGAGAGGAAGTAATTACATGCCCAGGGGAAACGGAGAAAGTGCTCCGGAGATCTGTAGAAGAAAGCTCGCGACAGAACCTCCGGTTGGCTTCATCGAGGAATTCCCGAAGAAACTCCTAGCTATCCTCTCTCGAAGGCTCGCCGAAAAACTCGGGCTGTTTAGCCCGACCCAACGCGATGTGACCCCCGATCGGGGAAGAACCAGGCTGGCTCGTGGAAGTCTTCGATTTTTTAGCCGAAGCCCCCCTTGGGAAGAAGCGACTCTCTTCAGGGCGGACTTCTTTGCCCCTGAAGAGGACGCAGGGGTCTTCCCCTTCCCTTTTGATCACGTAGTTGGGGAGGAACGAGGTAAATCTGGCCGAGGAGAATCTTCATCCTCATCATCGGTAATAGCGATAACTTCGGCAAAGGACATCCTATCGGCTGCAAAAGAAAACAAAAAGTCAGAACAAACAACACCACAGAAATCGGGTTAAGGATGCGATAGGCCGGGACTCATTCGGTATACATAGGGTGCGGGTGAAATGGACAGCTTTGGAGGAGAACCCAAGGGCACAAAGATGTTCCTCATCGCACAGTCTCTTGGACCAGTATCGTCTGGTACCTACCTTAGCTAAGAAGCCCTCTACCCTAATGGACGACTCGAGGGGAAGAGGCTGGGAGATTAAGGGATTGTCGCGCCAGGAGAACGGGATCAGCTCGGACTGGGCACAATCCGCTGAGGGCTTGACAAAAAATATTTGCTCATCCAACCCTTACGAGACGAAGGGTTGCCTCGGATAAGAACAAGGGCCCGAGAGGGGGAGAAGAAAAATTTTCCCTCTTCTTTCTTGCTCAGCTTCAAGAAAGCATAAATCATAGGGACCGAAGGCTCATAACGAAAGTGAGAAAGAATAACGGCGAGAGAGAGAAGAAGATTGAAGGATTTAGGAGCGAAATGGGTAGGGGAAAGCTCAAAGTACTTACAAACATCTACAACAAATCGAGGCAGGGGAAATCTACGGCCCATTTCGACCTAGTCGAAAAAATATGTGCCAAAACCCTCAGGAGGAGTGCTGGCCAGGTCGGTTGGAGAAGGAATCCTAACTTCATAATCCTGGAGAAGACCAGAAAGAGACTTTAACCTAGGGAGATCTGAGGCGTTGAAAGTAGAGACCTTAATTTGATGCCAACGGACGCCCCCGCAGCTGGCTCGGAAGGACTGAACCTCCCCGACCCAGTGCTAAAGGCCCGACGGAAGGCCACCAGGCTGGGCAAGTCTTCAAAGCAATGCTTGGAATGAAGATGATACAATGACGTTTTTCTTGAATACAAGAAACAAAAGGCGCAATCACAAATCAAAGAAGGTGCATCCAATGAAGGTGTTTCTTGAGCAAAAATTATTGCAGAGGACGACGAAGATGTCGACTATGAGAAAAAGAATCATACATAGGTAATACTTCTGTTAGAATTTAAAGACTTAAAATGGTCTGATGAACCTTGGACAATAATGTTCAGGTATTTTCCAAAAGCGTCATATGTTGCTCCTTTTTATAAATCTCGTGATAATTACGAGAATATTTTAAAAGCTACAGGAACAGCTGATTTTGAGCATTTTAGTGCGACTACCCAAACTGCTCAAAAAAGATTATATCCTTAGTAAAATTATTATTAAGCAGATAATAACTGCTAAAAACTGAGATCATCACCCATTAATGGATAGAGAATATCTTCATCCCGACTCGAAAATTTTGATTAAATTTAATTACTAGAATAATGTAGATGCCTTTAATAAGCTATTTTTATATCAAACTGAAAATAAAAAAGGATATTCCTAATTGGTTTATTAGTGGTGGCTATTATATGGCGCATCTATTGAAATTTTAAAAGAAACTTTTTTCGACTTTTATCAAGAATGGGTCAAAGTGTCTCCTAATCTTATAGAAGCGGAGCATACTAAGCAATGTATTGAAGGAATGACTTCTTTACATTTTTATATTGAATTTTCTATTCCATGGATTCGGAGATGGACTCCAGAAGTTTGGTTATACCCAACAAAAAATCCCATGTCTCCAAAGAAATTTTTATATAAAATTATGGAGAAAGATGATTCGTAAGAATCAGCCTGGTGAATATGAAAGCCAGCAGACGATCAACAAGATCAAAGAGAAAATTTTTCTTTATAAAAATGCGATTAATAATCGAGAGAAGCTCCAAGTCCTTTTGAAGTCATTTCAAGAAGGATCAATCTTCATAAGGGTAAAATGAAGCCCAATGAGATAATTGATGCTTATCTCGAAGAAATGAAGAAAGATATTGCAAAGAATTTTGCAATGGATATCTCCGATATTTTGATGATTCTTCAAAAGACGAAGAATTCTGCCTTGCGGTAAAGGACAAGATCTGGAAAATCCGGATGATGTAATTATTGAAGAAGTTGAAGACAATGTTTATGACATTCTCAAAAAGGAAATTGCAACTATTAAAGATGGAGTGGCCCAAGTTGTCAAGACCCGTGAAGAAACTAAATAGCTCAAAGTAAAAGAAGCAAAAGATAAGGTCAATTGAAGTTAATAGTGACCTCAACCGTAAGAAACTTGCCACATTTTGCTTTAATTACATCTAAAGATAGGCTTGAAGATTTTTTTGCCAAATTGGAAGCAATTGTCAATATTCCCTCGACAAGATGGACAACTATGAAGAAAATTTCTCTTCCTTTTAATTTTTGTAATTTCACTTTTTACTTTTATAAAAGGTATCCAAGCTCATATGCTAAGGGTGCGCTTTTGAATACTTTCTCTTGTACCTCCCTCTACTTAATTCTCTTCCATTGTAAAATAGTCTAAGAAATAAAAGTTGAAATTTCTCCTATGATTCCTCTTTCGAGTAAGTTTTAAATTTTGTTTTTATATAATTAACTTTTTGTTTCGTTTAGCCTTAATGATAGGCTTATTCCCTTCGTTCTCAAAATGCCTTAATACTTTAATTATGGTTTTATATCATATTTATATATATATATATGTAATATGATATATTAATTATTTTCTTAAAAACTCTTTAAAATCGATTGAAAGAATTAAACTTTGGATAAATGTTGTAATAAAATTTGATTTTAGTTAATTCTGTGTCGGCTCTTGGCATTGCCCGTGTTGCCGAAAGAATGGCGTTTGAGGCGTTGGCTGTTACCGATTGAATTAATTAAATGAAAACTTTTTATTATGTAAAAATCCTTGTACGACGATTTAATTCTAACGATCACAAAAACAATTTTTAATTTAATTCTCTTTGTTTAATGGTATATCGGCTCGCTAACTTGTATAGACGTTACGGGATCAAACTGTTTACAGTTTGATAACTGGTTCAATAGGTTTAACAACGTCATGTGCCGTTCTTCAATTTTCTGTACAGTTTTTACTTTTTATTTTATAGATCCTCTCCGTATGGTATTCATAAGTAATATTAACAATTATTTCAAGAAAAGATTAAGATATCTAACAATGATTTCACTGCAGATAATATAGTAGTAAGAAGATGTATTTTACATTACATCAATTTATAGTGTGTTAATAGTTTATTTAGTTGTCAAATGAACAATTATTTTGTATATATGCATCAGTCATTATAAAAATAAGAAATATTTTTATTCTTTTTTAAATAATCTTTTATTAAACAATCTAAGACATTTTGAAACATATCACGAACGTGAAGTTTTTTAAAATTTTATTTTAAACATACACTTCAATCGAAAATTTAATTTATGATTCATTATACTATAAAAAAGTTATTCTATATATAGAATAAAAATGTTATTTAAGATGCCAGAACACATTTTCCGACTCTTCAAGTTATAGTTTCTAATTTTGTCATTATTACAGTATGAGATTCGTCTTATATAATAAAATGTTATGAAAAACGTTCATCACCTTGAGATTTACGAAGGACTTGTTGTTTTAATTAGTTTGCTTAAAAATTTTATTTATCCATCATGTTGTAACTTCTGATTCGGTCATCGGTATATGAAACTAATTTTCACTCTGTAATAAACATGTTATGTAAAACGTATATAAGCTATCTTCACGATTTTACCGCGGACATAATGTTTCTCATTGTTTTGTTAAGCTTCTTTCAACCCTCCAAGTTACAATTTTTGGTTCAATCACTGCTTTGCCGTATAAAACTTTCAAGAGCATAACATGATTACGTCATAATGGGTACTTCAAGAAACCAGACTAGCTAAACTCAAACCCATTTGACAGCTCAAAGCTCCGCTTGAAAACGTTCAAACCTAGCTTAATATCTATCCAGGTCAAGCCAAGGATAGAGCCATAACTCAATTTCAAGCCTAACAACCATTACATTATTATCTATAAGAAATTTGAAACCCATGACCAAGAAGAAGAGATTTGACCAGGAAAATGTTATTTTATTTTTCTGTGAGGACGTGCTTTGATGTGAGGAGGAACAAGTATTTAAACAGAGGAACGAAACTCTTTATTTTTGTATCTGATTCAAAGCACAAAGCAAGAAAACCCTTTTTTTCACTATTTTCGTTGCATGCAAAATCACGCACTTTTTTTTTCTCCTTTTTCTCTCACACTCTCTATTCACTTACACTCACACACATGAAGCTTTTTCTTTTTTCTCTCACTTGCCCACGCACTTTTTTTTTCTCCTTTTTGTTATTTTATTTTTCTGTGAGGACGTGCTTTGATGTGAGGAGGAACAAGTATTTAAACAGAGGAACGAAACTCTTTATTTCTTTCTGTATCTGATTCAAAGCACAAAGCAAGAAAACCCTTTTTTTCACTATTTTCGTTGCATGCAAAATCACGCACTTTTTTTTCTCCTTTTTCTCTCACACTCTCTATTCACTTACACTCACACACATGAAGCTTTTTCTTTTTTCTCTCACTTGCCCACGCACGGCACTTTGTGCCTTCTCTATCTCTTTTTCTCACTCACCACACTCAACGTACTAATACATGTATATATATATATATAGACAAACTAAGACAGAGGATAACTAAGCAATCATATCATAATTCTAGTCGTAGATTTAGGCTGTTGGGAGATAGATTTGTTCTTTGTCTTCTTCATATTTTTCTTCCTCAAATATTTTATCTTGACTTTTCCTCCCACACGTGATTCTTCTTTCGTCTTCATATTTTTTTCTTTCCCAAAGGTCATTTTTTGCTGCTTCGAATATTTCGTATGACTTCCTGTTTTTTTTATTGTTCTTTTATTCTTTTTTTTTTTTGATTTGAGCTTATTCAACAAATTCCCCCCTTAAGCTCAAATCGTTTCGGTCTTTCAACCTTCCTTAAATTTAACTCTTTTTCGTCTGTCGTACGTGGTGGCTCGCCACTTGCCGTCAATAATTGCCTTCGAACACTTCGCTTCAATACTTACTTCTCGAGCTGCCTTATACGCTTTTTCACCGTCAATACGTTCTTTCATTTCCCTTCTGTTTCTTCGATGTTGCTCGAACTCGAATTGGGCTGCAGAGCTTCGGCGAGCGGGCCGCCTGAGGCAAACGGTGTTATTTTATTTTTCTGTGAGGACGTGCTTTGATGTGAGAGGAACAAGTATTTAAACAGAGGAACGAAACTCTTTATTTCTTTCTGTATCTGATTCAAAGCACAAAGCAAGAAAACCCTTTTTTTCACTATTTTCGTTGCATGCAAAATCACGCACTTTTTTTTTCTCCTTTTTCTCTCACACTCTCTATTCACTTACACTCACACACATGAAGCTTTTTCTTTTTTCTCTCACTTGCCCACGCACGGCACTTTGTGCCTTATCTATCTCTTTTTCTCACTCACCACACTCAACGTACTAATACATGTATATATATATAGACAAACTAAGACAGAGGATAACTAAGCAATCATATCATAATTCTAGTCGTAGATTTAGGCTGTTGGGAGATAGATTTGTTCTTTGCTTCTTCATATTTTTCTTCCTCAAATATTTTATCTTGACTTTTCCTCCCACACGTGATTCTTCTTTTCGTCTTCATATTTTTTCTTTCCCAAAGGTCATTTTTTGCTACTTCGAATATTTCGTATGACTTCCTGTTTTTTTTTATTGTTCTTTTATTCTTTTTTTGATTTGAGCTTATTCAACACGGCACTTTGTGCCTTCTCTATCTCTATTTCTCACTCACCACACTCAACGTACTAATACATGTATATATATATATAGACAAACTAAGACAGAGGATAACTAAGCAATCATATCATAATTCTAGTCGTAGATTTAGGTTGTTGGGAGATAGATTTGTTCTTTGTCTTCTTCATATTTTTCTTCCTCAAATATTTTATCTTGACTTTTCCTCCCACCCGTGATTCTTCTTTTCGTCTCCATATTTTTTCTTTCCCAAAGGTCATTTTTTGCTGCTTCGAATATTTCGTATGACTTCCTCTTTTTTTTATTGTTCTTTTATTCTTTTTTTTTTATTTGAGCTTATTCAACAAATTCCCCCCTAATCGTTTCGGTCTTTCAACCTTCCTTAAATTTAACTCTTTTTCGTCTGTCGTACGTGGTGGCTCGCCACTTGCCGTCAATAATTGCCTTCGAACACTTCGCTTCAATACTTACTTCTCGAGCTGCCTTATACGCTTTTTCACCGTCAATACGTTCTTTCGTTTTCCTTCTGTTTCTTCGATCTTGCTCGACCATCTTTCCTTCCTGGATCACTTTCGCCTTTTGGTTGGTTTCTTCTAACGTGTTCTTCTTTTCGAACAGTTCCTGCATAAATAATATATCATTGTCGAATCTCATCAACCTCGTGATCATCAGCTTGTTATCGCTGATATAATAAATATTTTTCTCTTCATTCTTCATCCTCGTGACGTAGCCCATCAGCAGGCTCGTCGGCTCGTCGCTAGAATCTGGCGTATCGAATCCTTCGTACTCCTTTTCGTTAATCTCCTCCATGGTGACGACCATGTACTTCTCCGTCTCGTTGTTCTTGAGCACATCGCTTTTATTTACGACCTCCTCCGCGACTTCTTTGCGATTTTCGCCGTTCTCTTTTTTCTTCAGATTTTGGTTATCGTCTATCGCCTCGAGGGTCTCCTTGGTCGTCGTCTTGACTTCGTCCTTCTCGTCCGCTTCTAATTTTCTGGCAAGCTTGTACTTGTCGTTGCTTCGATTTTTCAAGTTGTTTATGTAGACCTCAAGGCTGTCTCTCGCCTTGATCCATTCCTTCACTTCTTTGTCTTTCTCACGTACTTTTTCTTCGTGAGCGTGGTCTTTGTTGGTAGGACTGACCTTGATAGGTTCTCCAGTAATTTGTTTAGCGACTTTTCGATTAACATGTCGCAGGACCTTCATCGTGGCTGCGTCGGTCGTCTCTTTCACGCCGCGCTCCTGGTTCTCTCTTCGCATGGCTTCGTTAGCATGCGTGGTTGTCTCTTCAACCGCCTCAACGCCTTTCTCGGACACTGTCTCATGCGTCTCTATGGCTTTTACGTTCGCCTTCGACGTGTGCATGGCGTCGTCGACCTCGTTCTCCTTCTCCTGGGCATTCTCCGATGCCTTCACGTCGATCTCCTCGACTTTCTCAGGTGGTTGTCGTGGCGGCGTTTCTTCGACCGCTTCCTCTTTCTCGAACTTTGATGGCTCCGCCTCGTAGGAAGGTTCCGTTGGTGGAGTGGTGGTGGATACTTCATGAGTGATAATTTCTTTTATCACTTCAACGACTGCTTCGGTCGTTTTCTCTTCTTTTACGGCCTCCTCGGCCTTTGGAGATTTTTCTTCCTTCTTTGTGGCTTCACCGGCGTCTTTCTTTGACGCTCCGCCTTCTTTTTCCTTCTCGGCGATAGGCGGTGATTCATCTTTTTTCTTTTCCACCACCGATTCAGCGTGATCTTTATCACGCTTACTCTCCTCGTCACGAGCTACTTTTTCTCGTACGGGTTCGCCTTCAACGTTCTTGTCGTCCTCCTTCGTCGTTGCAAGTTCGCCCTGTTTTTGTGGCTGAACTTGGTTGGTGTAATCGGCGTCTTTGTACGCATTCTCCAACAGATCCCAGGCTTCCTTGGCGTTTGTTGTTGCACCTATCACTCTACCACCAGTAAATTCTACCGCTTTGCGGATAACGACGAGCGCGAGACTATTTTCTATGGCGGAGATTCGCAACGTCTTTCCTTGCGGCCTTGTATACCCCTTCGTATTGGGTGAATATCCATCTTCGACTATTTCCCATAAGCCTTCTGATTTCAGTAACGCTCTCGTCTCGGCGCTCCACCATACGTAATTACTTTCAGTGAGTTTTAGCGGGAGTGGCATTCCAACACCTGGTAATTTCAGCATCGCCATCGGCTCTGACGGTTTCGTTGACACCTTCGGCTCTTTTGACACCATCAGCTCTGATACCATTTTGTTATTTTATTTTTCTGTGAGGACGTGCTTTGATGTGAGGAGGAACAAGTATTTAAACAGAGGAACGAAACTCTTTATTTCTTTCTGTATCTGATTCAAAGCACAAAGCAAGAAAACCCTTTTTTTCACTATTTTCGTTGCATGCAAAATCACCAACTTTTTTTTTCTCCTTTTTCTCTCACACTCTCTATTCACTTACACTCACACACATGAAGCTTTTTCTTTTTTCTCTCACTTGCCCATGCACGGCACTTTGTGCCTTCTCTATCTCTTTTTCTCACTCACCACACTCAACGTACTAATACATACTCACCACACTCAACGTACTAATACATGTATATATATATAGACAAACTAAGACGGAGGATAACTAAGCAATCATATCATAATTCTAGTCGTAGATTTAGGCTGTTGGGAGATAGATTTGTTCTTTGTCTTCTTCATATTTTTCTTCCTCAAATATTTTATCTTGACTTTTCCTCCCACACGTGATTCTTCTTTTCGTCTTCATATTTTTTCTTTCCCAAAGGTCATTTTTTGCTGCTTCGAATATTTCGTATGACTTCCTGTTTTTTTTATTGTTCTTTTATTCTTTTTTTGATTTGAGCTTATTCAACACGGCACTTTGTGCCTTCTCTATCTCTATTTCTCACTCACCACACTCAACGTACTAATACATGTATATATATATAGACAAACTAAGACAGAGGATAACTAAGCAATCATATCATAATTCTAGTCGTAGATTTAGGCTGTTGGGAGATAGATTTGTTCTTTGTCTTCTTCATATTTTTCTTCCTCAAATATTTTATCTTGACTTTTCCTCCCACACGTGATTCTTCTTTTCGTCTTCATATTTTTTTTTCCCAAAGGTCATTTTTTGGCTGCTTCGAATATTTCGTATGACATCCTGTTTTTTTTATTGTTCTTTTATTCTTTTTTTTTATTTGAGCTTATTCAACAAATTCCCCCCTTAAGCTCAAATCGTTTCGATCTTTCAACCTTCCTTAAATTTAACTCTTTTTCGTCTGTCGTACGTGGTGGCTCGCCACTTGCCGTCAATAATTGCCTTCGAACACTTCGCTTCAATACTTACTTCTCGAGCTGCCTTATACGCTTTTTCACCGTCAATACGTTCTTTCGTTTTCCTTCTGTTTCTTCGATCTTGCTCGGCCGTCTTTCCTTCCTGGATCACTTTCGCCTTTTGGTTGGTTTCTTCTAACGTGTTCTTCTTTTCGAACAGTTCCTGCATAAATAATATATCATTGTCGAATCTCATCAACCTCGTGATCATCAGCTTCTTATCGCTGATATAATAAATATTTTTCTCTTCATTCTTCATCCTCGTGACGTAGCCCATCAGCAGGCTCGTCGGCTCGTCGCTAGAATCTGGCGTATCGAATCCTTCGTATTCCTTTTCGTTAATCTCCTCCATGGTGACGACCATGTACTTCTCCGTCTCGTTGTTCTTGAGCACATCGCTTTTATTTACGACCTCCTCCGCGACTTCTTTGCGATTTTCGCCGTTGTCTTTTTTCTTCAGATTTTGGTTATCGTCTATCGCCTCGAGGGTCTCCTTGGTCGTCGTCTTGACTTCGTCCTTCTCGTCCGCTTCTAATTTTCTGGCAAGCTTGTACTTGTCGTTGCTTCGATTTTTCAAGTTGTTTATGTAGACCTCAAGGCTGTCTCTCGCCTTGATCCATTCCTTCATTTCTTTGTCTTTCTCACGTACTTTTTCTTCGTGAGCGTGGTCTTTGTTGGTAGGACTGACCTTGATAGGTTCTCCAGTAATTTGTTTAGCGACTTTTCGATTAACATGTCGCAGGACCTTCATCGTGGCTGCGTCGGTCGTCTCTTTCACGCCGCGCTCCTGGTTCTCTCTTCGCATGGCTTCGTTAGCATGCGTGGTTGTCTCTTCAACCGCCTCAACGCCTTTCTCGGACACTGTCTCATGCGTCTCTATGGCTTTTACGTTCGCCTTCGACGTGTGCATGGCGTCGTCGACCTCGTTCTCCTTCTCCTGGGCATTCTCTGATGCCTTCACGTCGATCTCCTCGACTTTCTCAGGTGGTTGTCGTGGCGGCGTTTCTTCGACCGCTTCCTCTTTCTCGAACTTTGAGGGCTCCGCCTCGTAGGAAGGTTCCGTTGGTGGAGTGGTGGTGGATACTTCATGAGTGATAATTTCTTTTATCACTTCAACGACTGCTTCGGTCGTTTTCTCTTCTTTTACGGCCTCCTCGGCCTTTGGAGATTTTTCTTCCTTCTTTGTGGCTTCACCGGCGTCTTTCTTTGACGCTCCGCCTTCTTTTTCCTTCTCGGCGATAGGCGGTGATTCATCTTTTTTCTTTTCCACCACCGATTCAGCGTGATCTTTATCACGCTTACTCTCCTCGTCACGAGCTACTTTTTCTCGTACGGGTTCGCCTTCAACGTTCTTGTCGTCCTCCTTCGTCGTTGCAAGTTCGCCCTGTTTTTGTGGCTGAACTTGGTTGGTGTAATCGGCGTCTTTGTACGCATTCTCCAACAGATCCCAGGCTTCCTTGGCGTTTGTTGTTGCACCTATCACTCTAGCACCAGTAAATTCTACCGCTTTGCGGATAACGACGAGCGCGAGACTATTTTCTATGGCGGCGACTCGCAACGTCTTTCCTTGCGGCCTTGTATACCCCTTCGTATTGGGTGAATATCCATCTTCGACTATTTCCCATAAGCCTTCTGATTTCAGTAACGCTCTCGTCTCGGCGCTCCACCATACGTAATTACTTTCAGTGAGTTTTGGCGGGAGTGGCATTCCAACACCTGGTAATTTCAGCATCGCCATCGGCTCTGACGGTTTCGTTGACACCTTCGGCTCTTTTGACACCATCAGCTCTGATACCATTTTGTTATTTTATTTTTCTGTGAGGACGTGCTTTGATGTGAGGAGGAACAAGTATTTAAACAGAGGAACGAAACTCTTTATTTCTTTCTGTATCTGATTCAAAGCACAAAGCAAGAAAACCCTTTTTTCACTATTTTCGTTGCATGCAAAATCACGCACTTTTTTTTTCTCCTTTTTCTCTCACACTCTCTATTCACTTACACTCACACACATGAAGCTTTTTCTTTTTTCTCTCACTTGCCCACGCACGGCACTTTGTGCCTTCTCTATCTCTTTTTCTCACTCACCACACTCAACGTACTAATACATGTATATATATATAGACAAACTAAGACAGAGGATAACTAAGCAATCATATCATAATTCTAGTCGTAGATTTAGGCTGTTGGGAGATAGATTTGTTCTTTGTCTTCTTCATATTTTTTTTCCTCAAATATTTTATCTTGACTTTTCCTCCCACACGTGATTCTTCTTTTCGTCTTCATATTTTTTCTTTCCCAAAGGTCATTTTTTGCTGCTTCGAATATTTCGTATGACTTCCTGTTTTTTTTATTGTTCTTTTATTCTTTTTTTTTTGATTTGAGCTTATTCAACAGAAAAAATAGCAAAGTATCCAAAAGACAAACAAATAGATGCTTCATTACCATGTTTCTCCCCTTCAGCACTAGTTGCAAAGTCCTTTTCAACCTAAGCAGTTGTGATCTACAAAATGCCGAATTATCACTCATTAGACTTATTACCAGTCATATTTGAGCCCGACAATGTCCTTCCCAAGTTATACAATAGGGCATCATGACACGTCTAGGTTGGAAGACATAAAATGGTTCGACCATGCTTTGGAACACCAAACTAAAATTAACGAATTACGAATTCAAAACAACAATGAATTTTAATCGTTTGATCGCCTGAGGCAAAGTCTTACACTTTCAAAATATTACATGGAATATGCAACCACACTGAAACCCCACAGGCCACACGTATCTACAATCCTTTACTGTCTTAAACCTGAAGAAGATTGTAAGATCCCGACTGTAACTCGATCGATTTCTTACGTGGACTTTTATCGAACAGTTTTGACCGTCTTAATATGTATTATATAAGAAGAAATTCAGATAGATAGAGGAGAATGAGAATTGAGAATATTGAGAAGAACAGTAGATAAGGAGAAGATAGATACAGATATAGCAGAGAGAGATCGAAACAACGGAGGATCACAGTGGTTAACAGAGAAGGTGATTGAGAAAGAAGCGAATTGTGCGGTGGTAGAAGTAAGAACCTAAAGGATGAAGACGACGACAACGTGGGAAAATCACAATCATGGGCCTGATTTAATTATCCGGCCCATATGTATTGTATTGGCCCACAGAAAAAAATTTAAATAAATTAGAAATATACTAGAATAAAATTAGGAAAATAAAGCTATTTTTAATAAAATAATTAAAAAAAAAATCAATCATTAACAAAATAAACGTAATAACAAAACCATTAATAAAATTAGAAACTTCGTACACCAGGATTACGAGTTAGAGTGTATTCCAAGGTTACGAGTTAGGACAGGCCGGTTGAGATCCTCTATTCTACTTTCTGTATTCCACTCCGTATTCCAACGAACGAAAATCGTTACACTTCCCCCCGACAAGTGTTAAAACACACGTAAACATCATTACACCTATGAATTTCATTACACAAGTGTTTAAAAAAAAAAAACCTCATTATTACGTATTTTTCTAATATGGAGTAGAAAAAATCAGTATTATATATTAAAATAGAAAAATACGTAATAATGAGATTTTTTTGTTTAAACACTTGTTGTCATGAAGTTCATAGGTGTAATGATGTTTACGTGTGTTTTAACACTTGTCGGGGAGGTGTAACGATTTTCGTTCGTTGGAATACGGAGTGGAATACAGAAAGTGGAATAGAGGATCTCAACGGAGGGCAGGCTGGCGTATGCGTCCAACGTGGATAACTCGTAACCCGGAACGAGTTACTCTAACTCGTACTCTTGGAGTACGAGTTAGATCTGGTTTTTAATTAAACCCTACACCGCGACGAAGAAGACGAGACGAAGACGAAGACGAGACGACGGCGACGACGAGACGACGAAGACCCTGCCGCATCACCTGCTGCAGGCCGCCGCCGACGCCGACGCCGCCCCTCACCAGCCGCCGCTGCCCCGTCACCTTTGCCTTCACGCAGGCGACCCGCTAAACCCCTCACCTCCCGCCGCGACCTCCGCGCCCCGCCGTCTCGCCGCCCCGCGCCGCTGCCCCGCCACCCGGACTCGCTGCCCCGCCTCCCCACCGCGACCACCTGCCCCAGCCGCGACCCATTGCCCCTCCGCACCCCACTGCCCGTCCGACGTGCCCGCTGCCCCGCCACGACCCGCCGGCCCGCCCTGCCACGCTGCCTCGCGGCGACCGCTGCCCCACTGCCCCGCTGCTGCCCCGCGCCTGCTGCCCCGTGCCCCGTCGCTGACCCGTCGCCCAGACGACATCGTACGTGCGAATAGTTTGGGTACCACGTTATGATTCGAAATTCGATTTTTTGTGTAAATTTCATCATATCAAATGCTTTTATTGATTGTCGATTTGTTTTGTTTTTCTTTTAAATGTAGAATGGATTTCGATTCTTCTTACGGACCTATTGATAGCTCGGTGTTGACGATGCAGTCAAATCACCGTAGTAGGGATTCGTTGTTAGATGAGACAGCGTTAGATAGAACTATTAAGATTGGGGGCGTTAGAGAATGTTGTGTGGGGTACTAGAGAAGCACCGACCGTCCTTCACGGTCGCTTATTAGAAAAGTTGAACGATATGGGTCTGTACAGCGTCTAGAGCTGTATATCGCAGATGGTTGACCCTCATTTGATTACAGCGTTGGTAGAGCGTTGGAGGAAGGAGACCCATACGTTTCATTTTTTTTTGTTGGGGAGGTGACCGTTACCTTACAGGACATAGATATCTTGTGGGGGTTGCCTGTAGATGGTAGGTGTGTCTCTGGTGTGATCTATAATAGACGGTCACACAGTGGATGGACGAGTGCGAGGAGTTGCTAGGTTTTAGATCGCCTGCGGATAAAATAGGGGGTCATCGCTTTCGATGAAGTCGTTATCGAGTTGGTTGTTGCACCATCCGATAACGGATGATAGCGATGAGGAAGAGGTCGAACAATCAGCACGGGGATATGCGATGCTGCTCTTCGGTGCTGTTATGTTCCCCGATTGTAGCGCCAGCACCGTATCATTGGCTTACCTTCAGCTGTTGGAGGTATTGAGGAGGTGCGCACATTTAGTTGGGGCAGTGCGGTGCTGGCATTCCTATACAGAGAGCTTTGTTCGGCATGCGAGCCGAAAAAGCTAAATATAGGCGGACCCCTACGGCTGTTGCACGTAATTATATAGAAAACGTTATTATATTTTAATTATTTTAAACATTTACTTAGAACAAGTGATTTGTTTTAGGCATGGGCATATGTGAGGATTTTGCATTTCAGTCAGTACGTGGTGATCTTCGTATCACGATGGAGCCCCAAGTCGTCGATGGGATACTCTTACCGAGCCCTCCACATGCTGCGAGGTCTGGTCGTTCTTCCGAAAGTTGCCAAATTTTTTTACATTCTTACATTTATAATTGTTCTGTGCAAGCGTCCATTGCTCGACCCCCTACTTTTTCTAACCAAGGGTTCGCTCGTTCATTAATTTGCGCAATCTGAGCCATAATGCGATCGAATTTATCCAATGTTGGCGCAGTACCGGCTCTATGGCATAGATCCTTCAATTGTTGATCCTTGAATTTTTTGTCGAAGTTTGACTTCACATGATGAAGACAGAAGTGATGCACTCCATTTGGTGGACGAAAGAATTCAGTGTCTTCAACTGCTCCCGTAAGATCCATACACACCATATGCGCCACAAAGAGTCGCTGATTTTACGCAAATACCGAGTAAATTACATTAATAAGATTAAATACCTTTGTGACGATCGAAATAAGGCAAACCGATTGATTCTGTAGAACACATGTGTTCAAATGATTTAAGAACCATGTCCATGAGTGTGTACTTTCATTCGTGACGATGGCAAACGCGAGGGGAAAGACGTTTTGGTTGGCGTCCAGCAACGTAGCAATCAATAATTTGTGTCTATATTTGGAATATAAATGCGTACCATCGACACAAACAACCTTGCGACAATGTTTGAAGCCATCGATGCTCGGTTTAAAGGCCCAAAACACATACCCGAGTATGATGTGTCCAGGTCTCCCTGTCTCCAGATGGAGCCACCTCACGATTGTCCCTGGATTGTAATGCTGCAACGCCTTCATAAATGTTGGAAGTTTGGTAACAGACTCCTCCCACGTACCGTAAACATTTTCCATAGCTCTTTTCAGACCATGCCAAGCTTGAATGTATGAGATATCGTAGCCATATCTATCTTTCACTAGTTGTTGGACATTCTTGGGTAGGATTGCGGATCGACTTTCACGGTTCCAACCAACATATCAGCAATAAAATATCAAGAGATATACGGTGTGTGCTCGCCAGCTCAGTCATATAGCAAGTGTGTGTAACTTCAAATTTTGTAGACAAGTAACCTTTTTTTGGCTTGAAGAATGCCCTCAGTCTCAAAGGGCAATCAGTCGTGTGATCACATTGAACACTCCAACGTGTACTGCTACTCTCGTTGACATTGTACTCTCGTCTAGCAACCCTGATCGAAAAATCGTCGACGGCATGTTGTAAATGTTTCTTAGTTTGAAAAATCATACCTCGACAAAACGTAGGGTGTTCTCTGTCGTAAAACTCCCCGTAACCACCGTAGTCGTCACCACCAGGAGGTGGCATTTTGGTACGTTTGGAAAAATGGGACGTGCTGAAACAGCATAGGAACAACAGCGTCAAGGGGAGTGGTATCATCTGGGGCATCGTCGTTCTTCTCGTCGTCGTCGTCGTCGTTGGGATCGGGTAACTCGGACAGTGGATCCTCATCGTCCGCTTCTGAATCACTAACATCAACGTTTTCATCGGGTTCAGGCACAAATTCTGGCACGGGTTCTGACACGGATTCTGGCATGTTGAATGGAACACCAAGCGTCGGCATCTCCAAACAAACATTGCTGAACCCTGCCGTAACTGAGACAATGTCGGGGAAATCCGGACATGTATGACTCGAAGAACCAACTTCAAAATTCCGATGAGGCTCTTCGTTCAAATCAAAGTTTGAATTTTCAACTATTTCAACAAAAACCTCAACACAATTGTCCTCCGAGTCGGGATGTATAAAACGTTGTAGATCGTTGTCGTTGGAGATTTGAAAAAGCTGATGAAAGTGGTAGGAATGTTGATAGTATTCATTTTTTTTTCATGGACAATCAACGAACAAAACTATCGGCACCCGTAATTTCGAACAACAACGATATAAAACGGAAAAACTGGTGTTGCGACGAATTCGCCTATACCCAACAGGGGGGATACTATATTTGATGGTAGAATCGAATGACTGAATTATTTCGCCGCCGAAATATACTACGACTTGTACGCGACTCGACACCATTGTTTGAGTTATTAAAAAATATCGACGAGGGATATGTTGATATCAGCGAGGGGTTTATATAGAAACTTATATCGTAAGGTGATGGTACGATTTAATATAACTCGTCAAATGAAAGTACGAGTTAATATAAATCGTAATCTGGGAGTATGAGTTACGTGTATTATTACAATAATTTACGTAACTCGTACTCCCTGATTACGAGTTACTCGTATTATTGCCCGACACGCTGCATGGCCATGCAGGGTGGTCGGGCCCCCCGTAACTCGTATCTCCAGGATACGAGTTAGTAACTCGTATCCCCAGGATACGATTTACGACGCCATGTCAGCCGCCATGTCAACAATTGACCAGTCCAAAGTAACTCGTACCCCAGGAGTACGAGTTAGTAACTCGTGTCTTCAAGATACGAGTTACTGGTGCCAGGTCAGCTCAACTGGTCAGCGGACTAGACTAATTCGTATTCCCAGAATACGAGTTAGTAACTATTATTCTGGGAGTATGAATGTTGCTATTTTATTAATGGTTTTCGATTTACGTTTATTTTGTTAATGATAGTTTTTTTTTGTTTATTTAATTAAAAAAAGCCGAAAATAAATTATAAAAAACAAATTGTAGTACTTTACACATGGTGCCGATTTCGTTTAACTACTCTTAAAAGGATGCTATATTGTAAATCACACAAAAAATTTGAAGTGTTGTATATAAGGTAAATTAACATAACTGAAAACGGCTCTAGAACCAATATCTATACTATTTATTAATTGTGAGGGGTACTTAAAAACTGCCTAATTTGTTCTAATTTTGGTGTATCAATTACACCAAAATTTGAAGCCAATTGGGTAGTTATTTATAGAAAATTAAAAAAATAGAAAAATCGTTAATCGAATGTACAGAAAAAAACTACCCACATCGTGGGTGCACATTATGCGACTCTTATTATTGCATTTTTAAATGCTGCAATCACTTTTTATTATAATTACTACTAATCCAATTTTATTTATGCACACAAATAGTGTGTGCCAACTATATTAGTTCCAAGTTGTGTCCCACTAAGTGTTCCAAGTTAATATTATATGTAATCTCATACTCGTCAATATACATTTATTTTTTGTCTTTAAACACTCGATGTAGAGATATATATGAGTGTAATGATATTTACGAGTGTTTAAACAATGGGTATTAAAAGATGTAACGATTTTTCGTAAATTGGAATACTTTAGTGGAATTCAGTTTGAAATAGAGGATCCCAAACTACATAAAATATCATATTAGATATGATTTACGGTTTTAGATATTATATATATACTAGTTTTCTGCCCTGTTCAATGCACAAGTTTATAAAGAAAATTGGTCAAAACTAGTTTTTCCGGACCCGACCGGTTTCCGGGTTGCCTTGACTAATCCGGTCACCGCCTCGCGTACCTGGTAATGGCCGGTGAGGCTCCCAAAGGGGAGCTGGTGTTGCATACACAATAATTCGAACCCGAGACCTTGCTTAAGCTAGGGGTGTTCGTTCGGTACCTACCGTACCGAACCGAACCGAAATTTCGGTATACCGAAATTCGGTACACCCCTAGTCGATACCGAATACCGAACCGAATTTCTCGGTTCGGTATTCGGTTTTTTACCGAATTTTTTACCGAATTTACCGAAATTTAAATAATAGTAATAAAAAATTCGATAATAATTAAATTAATTCATATATTAATATAATATATATTTTATTTTCAATTTTAATATAATAAATTATATTTTAATTTTTAAAATTTCGGTAATTCGATATACCGAATTTACCGAAATTCAAAATCAGTACCGAACCGAATTTACCGAATTACCGAATTTTTTTTGAAGTACCAAATACCGAACCGAATTTTTCGGTTCGGTTCGGTTTTGTACCGAAATTTCGGTATTTCGGTAATTCGGTCGGTATACCGAACAACGAACAGCCCTAGCTTAAGCGATACCAAGTTGTTTGGACAAACCATCGTTGGTACAAAACTATTTACTTAAAATATATATAGTTTTAGAGTTGGTTTAATGTGGTGGTTTCGTCCAACGTGTGTGCTTAATTTTTATTTTCATTGTTTATTCTATTAAGTAGTTAATTATTAGAGACTTCCTACTATTCGATATAAAAAACAATATTAGCCCTGGATATCATATGATATAAGATAACTCATATCTAATTGTTCTCCAATGATTTAGGACTGTACTCCTCATTTCATATAATTATCTTTTGTAACGAGAAATGTATCTGGTACTCCGAAAAAAAAAAGAGGTACCCCCGACTTTAATTCATTACAAAATCTTTTAAATAACACAGAAATTTATATCCATATACTTTGTTTAAGTTAATGTGAATTTGAATAGCATGCATTATTAAAATTAATGGATCGAAAGGCAAAAAAAAAAAAAAAAGATGATCCTCTCTATACGCCAATAACTAAGATAGAGTGATGAACCGATAAAGCCAGACAACAAAGAAATATCTCACCGCACAAGCTCACAGAGCTGCAATGGAGGCCTCTGCGCAATTGTCGACCGTTAGTTCCCGCCATTTTCATCTCAAACTCCCAAAACTGCCCCGCCGCAGTTCGGTACTCGCCAGGAGCTCCTCGACGCGGTCGCAATCCCTCTCCTTTTGCGCCGGGAACTCGTTCACAGTTAGAAACACAATTACGCTATCGATATAATGTTTAAATCCGTCGTTTGATTTTAATTTCTGGTTTTGATTGGTGCAGAGAGAGTTATGGAGAGTGATAAACTCCACTAGTCCTGTGATCCTTCGACGTGAAATGCGAGGCGTCGTCAGAGCTGAAATGTTTGGCCAGCTCACTGGCGGGCTAGAAGCTGCGTGGAACAAACTCAGAGGAGAAGGTATTTGGCTATTAAGCGTTGAATTTTTAGCAGTTTTTCTATTTTTTGTTATTTGGCGGTGAGGAAACGAACTAGTTAGGATGGGGAATGCTAGCTCGTGACGTCTTGGACGAGAAAACATAAAATCTGATCCATCTTAGATTGTTTGGATTAAATCTTATGTGTTAAAAAAAGATGTTTGGCTATACAATGAATTGCTTTGCGGTTTGATGATCAGACTATTTGGAAATGTTAGATTATACTAGCTTGATGCTCTTTACTCAGTTGATTATTTGGATTACTCAAGTCAAATTTGGACATGGGTGAACCACTTTAGTAGAACTGTTTCCGCACATCTCTCTTTGTTACATTTCTGGTGAATCTTATGCTGTAATCTGTTACTTGCTCTCAATAACTATATGGGGCAATTGTTAAATTTTACTGTGTTAATTCGTCATGTCAACAATGCAGAGGTCTTGACGAAGGAAAACATTGCGGAACCTATGAGAGATATCAGAAGAGCTCTATTGGAAGCAGATGTAAGCCATGCCATTTTATAGTATGTCGATTATATAAAAATCCACCTTTATGAATCCTGCGGATAGATGAATTCTGGAACATATCATAAGTTCTTACGCGAAATCCCATTCTTAAATAAGCATTTACGGCACGCCATTCCCTAAAAACGACCAATACACCTGCATAGCCAAATTGCTACTTGAATTAGAAATCACAGAATAAGCTACGTTAAAAAAGCAGGTAATGTATGTTTTGTTCAATTCCGCACAGGTAAGCCTTCCTGTTGTCAAAAGGTTTATTGAGGCTGTAAGTGATCAAGCTGTTGGTACTGAATTGATAAAAGGAGTGAGACCAGATCAGCAGTTAGTTAAGGTATGCTTTTAAAAGAACTGTAGGCATTTCAGTTTCAGATTGATGCTTTCGATTTAAAAAATAAAATTATTCTAGCTATTTATATTCTTGGATCTTTGTTTGTATTGGAGGGATCTAATTTACTGGTTTTTGTACTTCCGATATGCTTTTCCATTTTAAAAATGCTTTAAAGATGAAGTTTTTCAATAAATTTCTGATCATCACTAAGGTTTGAGACTCTGATCTCCTTTTTAATACGAGGAAAACAGAAGTGAGTGATTGGTTTTTATCTGATTTCAATGGGCATAGCATGTAGACAAATATCCTGAATCTGGGATGTGTTAGCGTTGATTTAATTGCTTTCTATTGGAGAGCAAGGGCATTGCATACAAACTTAATATTGCATAGGATGTCTCAGGCAAATCAGAAGCGTTAAACATGGTGCTTTTGTAATCATAACTTCCCAGTGAGAAAAGGTAGTTATCTAAAATTATAACAATTTTATCTAGTTTCGACATTGCATCTGACTGACACAGATCGTGCACGACGAGCTAGTGAGGATAATGGGTGGAGAGGTCTCTGAGCTGGTTTTTGCAAAATCTGGACCTACTATCATTTTGTTGGCTGGTTTACAAGGTGTTGGAAAGACTACAGTCAGCGCGAAGCTGGCTTTCTATCTTAAAAAGCAGGTTCCCTTTGAATATCAATCTCTTCTTGTTTTCATTTTCTTTTACACCGTACTCTGCCCTCCTCTAACTTTCTGGTTGATGGTACGAAATCCAACTTAACTAACAGGGGAAAAGTTGCATGCTTATTGCTGGGGATGTCTACAGACCTGCTGCAATTGACCAGTTAGTCATATTAGGTGAACAGGTAGTTACATTTTTATCAGTACATCATGGAAAAACCATGGCCAATCACCGTTGTCTCATCCTCATTTCTCACCCAGAAAATGATAATAAGATTCAAGGAACCTGAATGTGGAGTTTTGCTGGATTAGCTGATGAAATTCAAACTAGAAGTGTTTTTTTTAACAAAAATAGACTGAAAAGTTCACGTTCTACAAGTTATGCTAGTCCATAGAATCATTAATTAAAGTCAGATTCCACGATGCCTTCAATGACATCATTTTTCCTCAGTAAATGTTTTCCATATACTGTTTATTACGTATCATTTTACTTCATTGGTCTATGCCCCTGAACAATGTGAAACAGGTCGGGGTGCCTGTTTACACAGCAGGAACGGAGATTAGACCTGCTGAAATAGCGAAACAAGGTCTTGCGGAGGCTAGGAAAAAGAATGTAGATGTGGTCATTATGGATACTGCTGGACGATTGCAGGTTAGACGTAGACTGCTTCAGCACGAGAACATCCCAACTGCCACAAGTTATCTCCTTTCATTAATTTAGTAAATGTTCCTTAACAGATCGATAAAGCTATGATGGATGAACTGAAAGAAGTTAAAAGAGTATTAAATCCTACAGAAGCTTTACTTGTGGTGGATGCTATGACTGGGCAAGAAGCTGCTGGTATGTGTTCTCCATAAGTTCATATCTGATTCGCAGCTTGTTGACAAAGAGTGAAGCCTATTTACTAGAAGTAACTTAGCCTCTGCATACTATGTAATTCTGTTAGTATTCCTTAGCTGCGGTTTTAGCACTTCTTGCTGACACTCCCATTCCATCGTAACATTGACACCAGTACTGCCTCATTGTTTAATTTAGTCGTTATAATTTTGGTTTGACACAAAACCAATTAGCTAGCATTTCCTAATGAACAATAGTTGGTATCTGTTGGTTGTCTGTTTAAGTCAGGCTGATAAGTTCGTTTATCATAGTAATATGCGAAATTGAATACAACTTCTCTTTACTTTTCATTCTTTTATCGTAAGGGATTTTTCATTTGCACACACTAATCTTTTGATGACACTATAGCCCTGGTCTCGACATTCAACGTTGAAATTGGAATTACTGGTGCCATTTTAACAAAGCTAGATGGAGATTCTAGAGGTGGTGCCGCCCTGAGCGTTAAAGAGGTTAAATGTTTGCAGATCACTATCTCTTCACTTATCTCCGCTTCCCTTATGCAATTTGATAAATTAAAGTATGTCAAAATAAGATTCAGTTTAGTAAATAGAAGAAAGTAAGATAGTATGTGTTGTTTGATGAATTAATAAGAAAGAACACAAGACAGCTGGTTTCCATCTTTAGATTTTCAAGGACTTACTTTCATATATTTCAACTACTACAGAACTTTTAGTGTCTCAACATGATTGCCTTTAAGTATCAGTGTATCACCAAGTAATCTCATTTTCAGTTTTCCATTTCGACTGTGAACATGGTGAATTGGTTAAGTTTTCAAATATGTCACAGCAAGTGGATGACTTTGCAGGTCTCAGGTACGCCAGTAAAGCTTGTAGGAAGAGGGGAGCGCATGGAAGATCTTGAACCTTTCTATCCAGATCGCATGGCAGGACGTATCTTAGGAATGGGCGATGTTTTATCTTTCGTGGAAAAAGCACAAGAAGTGGTGAGGAGCTATTTTCAATGCATTCAAATTACACGATATGGTAGAAAATATTTTGATGTGACTATTGACTAAATGCGTAGATGCGCCAAGAAGAGGCTGAAGAGCTGCAGAAAAAGATTAAGGATGCTAAGTTTGATTTCAACGACTTCTTAAAGCAGACTCGCACAGTTGCACGTATGGGTTCAATGTCGCGTGTTCTTGGAATGATTCCTGGAATGGGAAAGGTATGGTAAACTCTGTTTACGGTTATGTGTCTACAGTCGTTTTTCCCTCCTTTACTGCCTTGATCAATTTTCTGTGGCTTGAATCAATTATCCTCCTACAATTGGCCCGCCCAACGTATTGCCTTGCCCGTTGATTCTTTTTCTCGTTTCTATTTAAATGAGGTTGATGTAGCTAATCAAAGGATTTCCTGCGATCATTTCTATTTAAATTGGTATTTGGTATATTATACAATGCATGGAGATAATATGGTGTTTGATCGATATAAACAAAATCGATAAGAAGGAAAGAAAGATACAAAAGTCCATCCTACCTAACTGGTTGCTTTCGAACAGGTGACTCCTGCACAAATTCGAGAGGCAGAGAAGAATCTGAAAGTAATGGAATCAATGGTAGAAGCAATGACAGAAGGTTATTTCCTTGTCCATTACATTCCATCACGATTTTTGTTATCAATTTTCGCGTTCAACCATTTTTTTAAATGTCTTGCCACTGATTTCTTCATAACATGCAACGCAGAGGAAAGAGAAAATCCCGAACTTCTGGCCGAATCACCCGCCAGGAAAAAAAGAGTTGCTGATGCTTCTGGGAAAACAGTCCAACAGGTATATATGAAAAACACAACTGAGTAACTTCATCTACCATTTCTTGAAATTTCCCAAGATCTTATCGTAGTAGCATGATAAAACAACATACAATTAAATATTTTTGTTTCAATTATTGCAGGTCAGCG
Organism: Craterostigma plantagineum; assembly: GCA_027422505.1. NCBI lineage: Eukaryota > Viridiplantae > Streptophyta > Magnoliopsida > Lamiales > Linderniaceae > Craterostigma > Craterostigma plantagineum. The sequence continues at coordinate 216,452 of JAPQWV010000160.1, forward strand.
CACTCGTGGCTCAGCTTTTCCAAATGCGCGTAAGAATGAAGAATCTGATGGGGCTAATGGAAGGTGGAACACTTCCTACTATGAGCAATATCCAGGAAGCCCTCCAAGCTGAGCAACAGGTTTTTCCTATCTCTTTCACATAATATTATATGTTCTTGATTTATTACACTACAATCGCAGCTCAAATTAAACAAACATGATTTATTTATGTCTTTTTTTCAGGCCCCGACTGGCACGGCGAAGAGAAAGAGAAAAGCAGAATCAAGGAGGCAGTTCTCCGACTCATCTGCTCGGCCAAGTCCTCGCGGATTTGGGTCCAAGAATTGAGCAATTTCAACCATTTATATACCAATATTACACACTAGGGATCAAAGTTAGTTGTTTTCCTTTCGCATTCTCTCTCTCTCTCTCTTTTTTTTTTGTTAGTTTAATTTGGCAGGAGAGAGATCCATCATCACATGACTTTTCCGCAGCCATTGTTGTAATTTCATGCCATTATGTTATAATTTCCAAACACATTGTATCAACTTGCCTCAAATAAAACCAACCACCACGATATATATGTCCGCACCCAATTCAGAAGATAAAACACTCACTTAAAAAATGTGCGAAAAAAACAGAAGAAAAGAGTGAATGAAAATCCCATTAGATGGCAATGAAAACATCATTTGTGTGTGTTTGCTTTCCAATCCAACACAATGTCATTTGATGGTATTTGATAGTGCTCTTTTTTTCACATATCAATCACATTAATCCATTGAGTGGCGCGCTCTTCACACGGTCCCAGATTTCACATGTTTAATTCTCCTTACTTTTTGGGTCTGCATACATTTTCTATTTTAATAAGGGTAAATAGCCTATAACCTACCTGCGGTTTTGTAAATAAGCGCCAAAACCCCTATGCTTCTAAAATAGCACGTTTTTTCCCTCGTGGTTTTGTATACGTCGCACGATATCCACCGGGCAAAATAGCACGTTTGTCCCTCGTGGTTTTGTAAATGTCACACCATATCCCCCGGGCAGCATGTACATCAATCTCGAGCGGTAATAGCCTCAATAGTCATCTTCTTCCCCACGAACCATTGTTAGCAATGGTACACAATTTTCAGCTTGGTTTTCTTCAACCATCTCATCCGCCACAAATTCACGGACCTCATCGGCGGCGATTGACAGCCGCAGCAGCAACCGAAGACAAAGATCCTCTACACCTTGGGACCAGCTTCGAGGTCGGTGCCTATGAACGTGGCTCGCTTCAACTTCTCCCACGGATTGCACGAGTATCATCAGGAGGCACTCGATAATCTGCGCAAAGGCATGGAGAACACGGGAATCCTCTGCGCCGTCATGCTCGATATCAAGGTTAGGGATTCGCCATGGAGTCGCCGTTCAGCTTCAAGATCGGCAGATTTTCGAAGGCGGTGACCCATACGTGATATATTTGTGTTGAAATTAAGACATGAAAATCAGCTTAGCATACAAGCAGAGAAAGATCGACCTGAGATGATAAAACTCAAAGATAAAAGCTGAAGTGTTGGAATGGTTGCTGAGCGTTTTTAAAGCAAAATGGCGGCAATCAAACTACTTATTAAAGCGTCTCAGCCAGCGACGACTTACTTCAGTTAGACGAGGCCAACTTATAGAAGCGTTCAAGTTAAATGACAATTTTCATCAAAATACAAGCTAGCCAACGTTCTCAACTTTTGGCGCCACATATAAAATCAGTCACTCACTTGCGAGTGTTGTGTGTGTTCATATTCTTATCTGTAATTGTTCTGTTCATCTTTCCTTCGATTGCGGTGTAAGCGAGATACAGTCAATCAGAAGATTCAATTCTGTGGACGTAGGATCGATTGTATCCGAACAACATTAAGATCGCTTTTCGTTTCTTAATTTCTTATGGTATCAGAGAGTTGCTTCAGTGAGCTGTGATTTGCTGTCAATTTGATTTTTGAGCGATATATCAATGGAGGAAGAAGATTCCACAGCGCCGCCGCCGCCGCCATCTGCCTCGTACTCAACGATCAACGCAGCCTCGGTTCATTCCTTCCTCAACAATCCCTATTTTCTGAACGCAAGAGACAATTCAGGGCAAGTACTGGTGCACGAGCCATTGGTAGGTGACAATTATGCAACCTGGAGTAGGGCTATGCTGATTGCCTTGTCCGGAAGGAACAAGGAAGGATTCGTTAATGGTGATCTTGTGCTGCCAGCTAATTCAGATCAAGACACAATTAATTCTTGGAAGAGGAACAACAACATTGTGATATCTTGGATACTTAATGCTGTATCGAAAGAAATATCGGCCAGCGTTCTATATAACTCCACAGCTAAGGAGGTTTGGGAGGACTTGCAAGAAAGGTTCGGCCAAACAAACAAGCCTCGAATCTTTCAAATCAAGAATGACTTGATGAATCTCGCGCAGGGTTCAAACAGTGTGACAACATACTTCACCAAATTGAAAACATTGTGGGATGAGCTCTCGAATTACAGGCCCATCTGTCAGTGTACATGCGGTGGTATGAATCAGATGAGAGCTTATCAGAATGAGGAATATGTGCTCATGTTCTTAATGGGGTTGAGTGACTCTTATTCTCAAGTTAGAGGTCAAATTATACTAATGGATCCCTTGCCTTCGATTGATATAGTCTTTTCTCTGTTGGTGCAAGAGGAGAAACAAAGGTCCATGGCTTCAGGCCAGTCTCGAGTTGCAGAGGACCATTCCAGCAGCATGGCCATGTTAGTGGCAAAAGGAGATTGACACGCTCAAATACTAGCAAGTGTACTAGGTCGTCCAAGTAGTAAAACGGACGAAGTCCGAGTATCGATCCACGAAGATAGCTTGATTAATTCTAAGATATTAAACCTAATTCTAATTTAAACTAAGAGAATTTTTATAGTTTTGACGATTTAATTCAACGAGACAAAAGCACAAACAATAAAATAGACGCAAATGAAATAGATGAGATAAAGATCAATTAACGACGAGTGACCAAGGCACATGTTCAGCACAAATAATTCCTACGTCTTCATAAATCTATCCTATCTAACCATCATGAATCTCAGTCAAGGTAAAATTTCCTAAGAAAATCGCTACTCGTTTGTCCCGCAATAGTGATCCTATGCGATAGAGAACCAACCCGTATATGTCTATAGGTTGAAGTTTCTACGCACGCATTAAATCTCTATGAAATCCCCCGAGCTTAAACGCTTTCGCGCTTAAGGATTCAGAAACCACACATACGAAACCGAATTCCATTTCTGGTCGGTTTTACGTAGTGATGTTCGATGTTTATTGTTCTAACCGGTCTAGTCACTTTGTCCGTCTCATAAACCAATCCAATAAACATGCATATGTTGATCAGGCATACACAAGCATTAAGCGCAAACAAAGAACACGTGACTCGATTCACACAATCAAATAGGATAAGAAAATATTAATAAGTAGTCATTATTCGGCCTATCATGGCCTTAATCACAAAAGAATCTAAGGTAGCATATTAATAAAATAAAAACACAAAATATTTAATGTCAAAATAATAGAGAAATAATATAATTCGTTTATCACGGAAGGAACGCCTCGCAAGCGTTGATCGTTTCTTTCGTCGCAGCTCTAGTTATTTTTCGCCGTAGGTCTGCCCCGTATACTTCTTCGCTAATTTCTTCTCAATTCAGCCGTCAAGCTCTGCTTTTTCCTCCTTTTATTCGCTGGTCAGCTCCCATAGAAATTAGAATCACCGACTTGGAGCAACAAAATCTCATAATCCTTTTCATATATCCGAATCTTCACGTCATATAGTCATATTTGACTTTTTATTCCTTATTTGAATATCTATTCCTCTCTCCAGCGAGATCCTTGGGCCAACAAATATATTCTTGCCTTAACTTGCTCTTCACGTGGCATCAAAAGTGCAACTCTTGTCCAATTGCAAAAAGGTCCCGCCCCAATACTTCTGAAATTTGCAAAAAGGTCCCAATGCTATGAAATAAGAAATGTGGCATGAACATAATATATTTGAAGGTATTTAACGATGGAAAGTTTACATTTACGAGTATAAAAATTACGTAAAATCCTAACTTATCAACAACCCCCAAACTAGGTTCGATCGTCCTCGATTGAGGCTCATAACTAGTTTAGGGGTTGCCCGTTCGCGATGGTTGCTTGCTTACTGCGAATCAACAAAGTCTTCTACATCGATCGACGTAAAATTCAGGGCAGTGTCACTTCTACTCTTTCTTTGCTTTTAATTTACACATAGAGGAAAATATGCTATTTAGTTTGGGGATGGGATATGATACATGCTAGATTTAATATGCTTACATATTTAGGTATCAATGTACTTCGGTCTTTTAGTGGGTATAACTGATGAAGTTTGCGATTTGAGCGTCATCTGTGGAATCTCCTGTCAATGATGAAAATTTTTAAAATTTCACCGTGTCTGGATATGATTCAATGAATTGAGTGTGATGGTCTCACATGTTGCATTGTTGTGATATTAGCATGATTATTTAGCTAGATTGGCTGCTTTAGGGGAGTATTGTGTATCATGAAGCACAAACCCAGTTATATATGTGAGTTTTTGAGCCTTCAGAGATGAATTCAGAGCAACTCATTATGCTCGGTGTTTATTCTTGTGTGACACGCATGGACTGAATGTTTTCGAACTTGCTCTGTTATGCATGTCAATGGTTACTATGTGGATTTTTGTGTGCGAAAATGAGAAGGGCACTAGGATTGAGTCATTGGCCTAAATATCCCCTACCTTACGTATTACCACTTAGTGAATCCCTTTGAGCCTATTTGACTTATTTGTTGATTTGGAACCCAGATTTAGCCTAATTGCCTCAAATTTAGCCTATACGACCCAATATCAATGTGTTAATATATCGATATCGTGAAAAGTGGCTTGTTGGTTGGGAAGGAGCTAATCGTTGATGCATGTTAGTTATGAACTCGTTTTATGATATACATCTCTCGTCGTAATATTGCAGCGGACTAGAAACCTCTCCCTTCGATAAGACGTATAAAAAATAGATAGGAGGGGCTGGTTCGAAAAAAAAAGAAAAAAAGAAAAAAAAAAAGAAGAAAAAAAAAAAGAAAAGAAAAAAAAAAGCGAAAAAAGAGAAGGCGAGGGAGAAGAGCTAAAAAGGAAAAAGGATGAGTCGAGTGAAAACAGGCACGGCGTTAGAAGAGCGAAATAAGTGGTTAGAAGAGCGATTCGATGAGTTACACGTTTGATACTTTTAGCTCACTTTCCCATATGACGCACCCTTCAATACCCAAGCCCCATTACAACCCTTGATGAAAGACCCTTTGATTCGTGCATGACTTCTACTATGTAACTATGATGTGATATATTTGCAAGCATAGAGTAATATCTTTTCATGTCGTGCATTGAGCTTTTTTTTTATACAGATCCCTTTGAAAACACTTCGAGCGACTTGAGTGACCCTTGTGAGAGTTGTGGATTGATGCGTGGTATAGTTCTATAAATGTCTTTCATGCTATGATAAGATTGTGACCTACTACCTCATGCCTCGTGTTTTGACTAGATCGTTCATTAGTTGATGATTATCCCGACTTTATATGCTTTTACGTTTTCTGAGATGAAACAGGAGAATTTCATTGACTGATGTTCTATATAATCCTAACATGACTTGGTTTTATTCCGCTTTTACTGCGAACCTACATGACTAGGCGCACCGTGAAAGCGAGTTTTATTAGAAAAAAAATAATACTTAGAATAATAGGACTAAATATAATATATGCATCGATAATACTTGGGTTGCCTCCCAAGAAGCGCTGTTTTTAAAGTCGTTAGCTCGACTGTCGAGACGAACGGGGTGGCTTGGTGTCTGGGCTTGCTTTGGTGTTCTGGAGGTCCTTCAGCTCGCTGGTATTCTCTCCAGACGAGGTACCATGAAAGGCACAGAACAACGTAAAGCAGGAATATTAGTAGCACTAGGTTCTTCAAGGAATACCAAGTTTGCTTTGCCCATTTCCCCATCATCGTAGAGTTTCAAGCGTTGCCCATTAACTGTGTGCTCGTCCTTCCCATTAAAGTAAGGGGCATGTCGGTGTCCTCTTCCATGTCTAGTACCACGAAATTGGCTGGGAAGTAGTGCTCTCCAACCTTCACTAACACGTCCTCCAATACTCCTCGTGGGTATGTGATCGATCTATCTGCTAGTTGGAGGATTGTAGATGTCGGCTTTGGCTCACCAATCCATAGCTTTTTCACAAGTGAAAAAGGTAACAAGTTAATACTCGCTCCTAAATCACAAAGAACATTAGTAAATGATAATGAGCCTATAGAGCAAGGAATAGAAAACTCCCCCTATCTTTGAGCTTTGGTGGTAGCTTCATTTGCAGTACTGCAGAGCATTCTTCGTTAAGGGCTATCATGCCATATTGCTCTAGCTTGTTCCAGTTTGATAGCAACTCCTTGAAAAATTTGGCGTACTTCGGAATCTGCAAAAGAGCTTCACAAAAAGGAATGTTAATTTCTAACTTCCTAAAAATATTAATAAAGCGCTCGAAGTGCTTATCCGGTTTTCCTCTTCGTAATGCAGCGGGATATGGAGGTCGAATCTTGACTGGTGGGAGTGGGACCTTCTTTTCCACCGCGAGAGGATCCGGCTCGTCCTCGACTTCTTCGGCTCGCTGATCCTTCCTTTGACCGTGATGAGCTGTGTCAGTGACCGTGATTTTGCTCCCATCGTCGTTTCCCGTCTCTTTTGCTTCCTCCACTTCCTCGGCTTCCCGAGTTGATTCTAGCGCCTTCCCACTCCTCAGCTTAATGGCCTTGACGTACTCTCGAGGGTTCTTTTCGGTGTCGCTTGGGAGTGTGCCTGGTTTGCGATCTGACACTGTATGTGAGAGCTGTCCCATTTGCATTGTTAAGTCCTTTATTGCAGCCCGTATATCATGGAAGCCTTCCTGAACTCTCCCTTCTAGACCCTGGAGTCTCTCCTCCGTCTTGCGATTTTGATCGCCTTGAACCGCCGCCATTTTTTCCAAGGCTATTTCCCAGTCGGCCTTTTGCTTTGTTGGTGGCTCAATTTGTTGATTCTGAACTCCTCGAGGCTTCAAGTAGTGCGAGTTGCCATACGAAAAATTAGGATGGCTTCTCCAGTTCGGATCGTATGTGTTGTGCATTCCTCTGCCTATTGTGGATGTGATTGACCGTCTCAGGGTCCTGGGAGTGTATCTGGTCTAACCTTTTATGTATGGCTTCGAGCTGCGCCTCCAACGAGCTACTTATCTCATGTACTCCAGTCGTTCGTCGGTCCAGATCATGCTCAGTATATCTTGCAGGATAGGCTGCAATTTGCTCGATGGCTAGGAGTGCTTCCTCATCGCCTAACTCCATGAAATTTCGTGTGCATCCGCCGCCGACAATCCTTTTATTTGGTGTGCTCAGCCCTAAGAAGAATGATTGCATCTGAATGCTCACAGGTATGCTGTGGTTTGGACATTGTCTGAGAAGGCTCTTGTACCTACTCCAAGCATCGCCCAGAGATTCGCCACCTTCTTGTTTAAAGTTTACTAGCTGGCTCCTAATCTCACTGGTCCTTGACGGTGGGTAATATTTGCCCAGAAAGCACTCTACTAGTTGCTCCCAACTAGTGATAGATGCATGTGGCAATGATGAGAACCATTCAGAAGCCTTACCTGTCAAAGAAAAAGGAAAAAATGTTAGTTTTATCACTTCTGTGGAGACGCCAGGATACTTAATAGTTCTGCAAATGTGAGTGAATTTCAAAATATGTGAATTTGCATCCTCATTTGTAAGCCCATGAAACTGTGCTGAACACGTCACCATCCGTATAGTAATGGGTTTAATCTCAAAATGATTATTTGGTCCTGGCGGGATGGCAATCGAGTCGCTGTCATCGAAAATTCGTGAGAGCGCTCGACTTAGTAAAGTAGGCCGTGGAGGAACCATCTGTTCTTCCTCGTGTTCTTGATTGTCCATTCTCAGTCTTCGATTTTGATTGTTTCCCTGGCAACGGCGCCAAAAACTTGACACGCTCAAATACTAGCAAGTGTACTAGGTCGTGCAAGTAGTAAAACGGACGAAGTTCGAGTATCGATCCACGGAGATAGCTTGATTAATTCTAAGATATTAAACCTAATTCTAATTTAAACTAAGAGAATTTTTATAGTTCTGATGATTTAATTCAACGAGACAAAAGCACAAATAATAAATAGACGCAAATGAAATAGATGAGAAAAAGATCAATTAACGACGAGTGGTCAAGGCACATGTTCAGCACAAATAATTCCTACGTCTTCATAAAATCTATCCTATCTAACCATCATGAATCTCAGTCAAGGTAAAATTTACTAAGAAAATCGCTACTCGTTTGTCCCGCAATAGTGATCCTATGAGATAGAGAACCAACTCGTATAAGTCTATAGGATTGTAGTTTCTACGCACACATTAAATCTCTATGAAATTCCCCGAGCTTAAACGCTTTCGGCGCTTAAGGATTCGGAAACCACACATACGAAACCGAATTCCATTTCTGGTCGGTTTTACGAGTGATGTTCGATGTTTACTGTTCTAACCGGTCTAATCACTTTGTCCGTCTCATAAACCAATCAAATAAACATGCATATGTTGATCAGGCATACACAAGCATTAAGCGCAAACAAAGAACACGTGACTCGATTCACACAATCAAATAGGATAAGAAAAATATTAATACGTAGTCATTATTCGGCCTATCATGGCCTTAATCACAAAAGAATCTAAGCTAGCATATTAATAAAATAAAAACACAAAATATTTAATGTCAAAATAATAGAGAAATAATATAATTCGCTTATCACGGAAGGAACGCCTCGCAAGCGTTGATCGTCTCTTTCGTTCGCAGCTCTATTTATTTTTCGCCGTAGGTCTGCCCCGTATACTTCTTCGCTAATTTCTTCTCAGTTCAGCCGTCAAGCTCTGCTTTTTCCTCCTTTTATTCGCTGGCCAGCTCCCTATTTATATAGAAAATAGAATCACCGACTTGGAGCAACAAAATCTCATAATCCTTTTCATATATCTGAATCTTCACGTCATATAGTCATATTTGACTTTTTATTCCTTATTTGAATATCTATTCATCTCTCCAGCGAGATCCATTCTTCCCTTAACTTGCTCTTCACGTGGCTTCAATAGTGCAATTCTTGTCCAATTGGAAAAAGGTCCCGCCCCAATACTTCTGAAATTTGCAAAAAGGTCCCAATGCTATGAAATAAGAAATGTGACATGAACATAATATATTTGAAGGTATTTAACGATGGAAAGTGCACATTTACGAGTATAAAAATTACGTAAAATCCTAACTTAACAGAGATCAAGAACCAGTCAAGAAAGTCTTCAACTTCAGAAAGGATTCAAGCAAATGGATCTGTACACATTGTGGGAAAAAGGGCCATACGATTGAAACTTGTTACCAGGTCCATAGATACCCTCCTATTTACAGACAAAATTCAAGATTCAAAGCACCAAGGATCAATCAAACCTCAGTCGAAACAATGTCCAAAGCAGGGCAGCAGAATTATCAGTCTCAGTCTTGCCCATCTGCTCCAGCTTCAGGTGATGCAATGGTGCATCTCCACTTGACACCTCGACAGCTGCGGAACCTGAAGGCCTTCCTGGATCAGCAAGGAGGAAATGCACAGCAGGATAACTCAGAATTTTTGGTGCAAACTGAGAAAATGGGAGGTATCTGCTTATCTTTTAATTCCCCTAATTTAACTGATTCAAGGTATTGGCTTGTGGATTCAGGAGCCGCAAGACATGTTTGTGGTAATTTAGATATGTTACATGAACTACATGAGATTGAGGGTACTAGAGTCATACTGCCAGATAACTCAATCATCAGAGTTAACAAAGCTTGCACTTTTAGACTGAATCAGCATATAGTTTTGACTGATGTGCTCTTTGTGCCACAATTTCATTTTAATTTTATTTCTGTGAGTTATTTGGCTAACACTGATAATTGTAGTTTCTCTTCAAGGCTGATGGTTTCTTGATACCGGACCCATCCCTTCAGGTAATTGGCAGGGGTAACCAAACCTCAGGACTATACACCTTTCAAGTTGATCATGTTGTTAAGTCTGATTGTAATGTCCAGTCAGTTTCTTAGTGGTTTTCCGAGTGATTTGTGGAACAATAGATTAGGACACCCTTCAAATAAGGTGCTGAATGTACTAAAAGACTCTCTGAAACACTCACATCTCATGCATCCCACATATTGCAAAATCTGTCCAATAGCAAAACAAAAGAAAAATGCATTTCCTGATGATCCTAAAATTGCCTGCACCATGTTTGGCCTCATACACTGTGATGTATGGGGTCCCTTCCATGTAATCTTCTCATTCGAACCATCAATATCTCATGACAATTGTAGATGATTACTCACTTTTTACTTGGGTGTTTTTACTTAAACATAAATCTGATGTTCATTCTGTCATGGAGTTTTTCTTGGCCTTCACTGAGACACATTTTAAGTGTAGGGTTAAAACCATCCGAACAGAAAATGGTAGAGAGTTTAGTTTGCCTGGTTTGCTTGAGAGTAAAAGAATTATGCACCAATTTTCTTGTGTACAAACACCGCAACACAATTCAGTAGTGGAAAGAAAACATCAACATTTGTTGAATGTTGCACGTGCATTAAACTTTCAGTCCAAAGTCCCTATAGAATATTGGTCCGAATGCATACTAACAGCTGCATATCTCATCAATAGAACACCTTGCATAGCACAGAATAGCAAAAGTCCTTATCAACTGCTTTTTCAAAAACCAGTAGATTACTCTAGCCTTCGTGTCATTGGATGCTTGTGTTTCTGTTCTACACTTGCTGCAGGTCGAAAGAAGTTTGATCCGAGAGCTAAGGACTGTGTGTTTATTGGATATCCCAATGGCATCAAAGGGTACAAAGTTCTTGATTTAACTACCAGGGAAGTAATCATTTCTCGAGATGTAAGCTTCAAGGAGGATGTTTTTTCATTTAAAGAATTGAGGTCATCCCAGAACTCTGTATATCCCTTCTCCACAGTAGTGCTTCCTCATTCTAGATCAGGATATGAATCAAGTTGAGCAATCATCACATGCTCCCTCAGACAGCCAAGAACAGAATCATATGCACTCTGGACAAGATTTTTCAGTCCCAGAACAGACATTAGGGCAGGATTTGGAGGACTTTCACCAGCAAAATGACTTGAGTAATGCAGAAATCCAACAACATACACAAGAAATGGTCCATAGAAGATCAGGAAGGGAATCTAGGAGACCTCAATATCTCAATGACTATTAGTGCAATAACTTCAGAGAGAGGAAGGTGTTATATCCCCTAACAGATGTACTCTCCTATCAGAACTTTTCTCAGCAGTTTCAGTCACTTATTAATGCAGTTAGCTTGGCCAAGGAACCAAAGAATTTCCTGCAAGCATCTCAGTCAGACAAATGGCAGAAAGCCATGAGTGAAGAACTGCAAGCCTTGGAGGAAATTTCCACATGGAGCATAGTCCCTCTACCTAAAGGCAAGAAAGCCATTGGTAATAGGTGGGTGTACAGAATCAAATTAAATTCAGATGGTCATATTGAGAAAAAAATGCAAGATTAGTAGCAAAAGGGTACGATCAAAGAGAAGGAATAGATTACATTGACACTTTTGTGCCCGTAGCGAAACCGAACACAATCAAGATCATTCTATCATTGGCTGCCAAGTTAAACTGGAAAGTGACACAAATGGATGTCAACAATGCGTTCCTCAACGGAGAACTCACGGAGGAAGTATACATGGACTTGCCGCAAGGTTTCCGTCACATATATCAGAAGGGCGGCAACAAACTGGTCTGCCGATTACATAGATCTTTATATGGACTTAAGCAGACATCGAGGTAGTGGAATAAAAGATTCTCAGATGCAGTAAAGGGCTATGGCTTTCTCCGAACCCAATCTGATCATACACTTTTTCTTAAGGGGCAGGGCAATCGGTTGGTTATCCTCCTTGTTTATGTCGATGACATAATTCTAGCAAGCCCTTCAAGTGAACGGATTCAACTTGCACAGAATTTCCTGAGTTCATGCTTTAAAGTCAAGGACTTGGGTGATTTAATATTTTTTCTTGGCATAGAGGTAGCGAGAAGCGAGGTAGGGATTTACCTCACTCAGCGACAGTATGCCTTACAGCTTCTTGAGGACTCGGGTTACATTAATGCAAAGCCTTTATCAACTCCACTGAATCCAAGTGACAAGCTCATGCAAGAAGATGGAGAACCTTTGACTGACCCATTTCAGTATAGAAGGTTAGTAGGGAGGTTATTATATCTAACTTTTACAAGACCTGATATAGGCTATGCAGTACACCGGCTGAGCCAATTCATGTCAGCCCCAAGAACATCTCATTTAATGGCAGCTCATCATCTATTGCGGTACTTAAAAGGCTCACCGGGGCAGGGCATTTTCCTGTCATCAGATCAGAACCTTTCCGTCAAGGCCTTTTCAGATGCGGATTGGGCAACTTGTCGGGACTCAAGAAAGTCTGTCACGGGCTACTGTACATTTTTGGGAGATACATTGATCACCTGGCGAGCAAAGAAGCAAGCCACAGTTTCCTGTTCCTCTACAGAAGCAGAATATCGCGCTTTGGGGGCATAGCAGAAGTTCTGTGGATTAAGTATCTGTTGGAAGAACTTAGTTTAGGGCCATCTAGCACCCCAGTCATTTATTGTGATAATCTTTCAGCCTTGAGGTTAGCTTCTAATCCAAAGTTCCATGACAGATCGAAGCATATAGAGGTCGACTGTCACTTCATTCGCCACCATGTTCTTAATGGATCTATCAAGCTGCTCCCAGTTCGGACAGATTTTCAGCTTGCCGACATGTTTACCAAAGCACTTTCCGGGCCACAGTTGCAGCATCTCTTGTCCAAGATGTCAGTCATAAACTTATGCCGTCCATCTTGCGGGGGGATGTTGAAATTAAGACATGAAAATCAGCTTAGCATACAAGCAGAGAAAGATCGACCTGAGCTGATAAAACTCAAAGATAAAAGCTGAAGTGTTGGAATGGTTGCTGAGCGTTTTTAAAGCAAAATGGCGGCAATCAAACTACTTATCAAAGCGTCTCAGCCAGCGACCACTTACTTCAGTTAGACGAGGCCAACTTATAAAAGCGTTCAAGTTAAATGATGATTTTCATCAAAATGCAAGCTAGCCAACGTTCTCAACTTTTGGCGCCACATATAAAATCAGTCACTCACTTGCGAGTGTTGTGTGTATTCATTTTCTTATCTGTAATTGTTCTGTTCATCTTTCCTTCGATTGCGGTGTAAGCGAGATACAGTCAATCAGAAGATTCAATTCCGTGGACGTAGGATCGATTGTATCCGAACCACATTAAGATCGATTTTTGTTTCTTAATCTCTTAATTTGCACATTTGAAACCCAAGTTCTTGCAATTGGGGCATTCTCATTGATATCGCCGACGCTAAATGACCAATGAGCTCTTCCTGCCTAAACTTCGCCGCGGGTACTGCCTTGAGACTCGAAAATAGGGTAAGGTTTGGGGGTCGTTTGCCCTCTTGCCTAGGTCAAGAGGGTATTTTTCATGTTCCAGGCGTAAAGTAGCATAGAAAAATGAGGTGTGCAAGTGTGTGCGTGAGTAATAAGAATGGCAGAATAACGGTAGGATACGTGAGAAATCGATACCTGTTTTGAGGGCGCCTTGGGGTATTTATAGGATCTCTGACTTGGGTGGTTTTTGGGTGGTTTTACCCACTACCCGCGCTTCCCGGGCTCGAGTTCCTCAAGTCCCACGATGACACGCCCCTAAGGTTTCTCCTGTTTTGGGTAGTTATTCGTCACACGTCCTGTTAACGTCGCCAAGTGGAGATAGTGGCGGTTTCCTCCATGTGAGGCCGAATACCTTGAGGTGTGTGCTTTCCTCGGGCATCGGGAGAAAGACCCGAGGAATCCATGCTCCCCACACCTGGAGGCATCGAGAAGTTTTCCTCAGGGCCAGGGGACATTCTGGGTCTTCCAAGGTGTCTCTGATCCGGGTCGGCCATTACTGACTCAGGTCCTTTCTGGGGGTCATCCTGGCCGGCCCGAGGCCATGCGAGGGGCAGGGGTCGTCCTTCGGGCATGGTGGTTATTGTTAGTTGAGGTGGGTCGGGTATTTTGCCGAGGGGTTGGTACGACTCGAGGGTAACAATAGTCCCTCCTTCGAATAGTCCAAAAGAGTGTGGTGAATTTTGGACGTTTGTGTGGTCGCGGCAAAATACACGAGCCATTGTTGATTCTTTCGCCGAGGTGTACTGCTCATCTCCCCGGATCTTAAAACTATTTCGCTCACTGGCCACGTGTCACCTTTTTATTGGTCCGTGGTGATGGGACGTCGGGGCGGGAACTCGATCTGCCCTCCCTGACATCGACGTGGATCGAGGTACAATTGACGCAGGCGATTGTTGTCCATTGATTAAATCCGTATCCAAGGGCTCAGATCAAGTGGATGGGAACTATATATACCCCCCCTTTCTTTCCATTTCTCTTCTTTACTTTCTCTCACTACTCTCTCGCTTCCGAAGTTTCCGAGCTCTCGAGTCCTCCAGCCTTCTCCAAGCTTTTTAGGTTTTCGTAAGTCCTTTTTTAGCCTTTTCTTCTGCACAATGTCTTCCAGTTCTATTGATAGCTCCTGTATAGCTTCGGGTAGTTTTGCTGGGGGGTCGGGTAGCTCGGGTAGCAGTAGTGGTTCCCTAAATAGTGATAGTTATTCCTCGAGGGGTTCGGGTAGCCCTGTGTTAGTGTAGGGGGTAGCCCCCGGTCTAGTGATGAGGGTCCTCGGGATATTTCCTTGAGGACCCGTTCTGGGGGTAATGGTGGTTCCGGGGTTCCTTCTACGGACTCTGAGGCTACCCCTTCTGCTCGGGCTACCCCACGACCCGTGTTCCCAGAGAGCCGGCCCCTCCTCGTGAACACGACCACCACGTCCACCTCTATTATGAAACCTCTCCCATAATGGGACATTGCTGCAAATTTCAAGAAACTCACGTTAAATATTCACGAGTAAGATAATCAGGAAGACTATTATCACTTCCTTTTTGATAAATAATTTCAAATCAAATAGGGCTAAATGCGTCTGCGATCTCGCAAATATTTTTTTTGGGAAAGTTAATGAGTTGCATTGCATTCAAACAATGTATTTTTACAACCAAGCTAGCACTAAGTGCTTCCAACCTATCTACAGAAAGTTAATTCAATATGATGTTAAATAGTGGAAGTCTCTGCAGCTTAGGATTCCTTTGCCCACAGCTCCTTAAGTGACATCGTACATCCTCTGTATGTCTTGAACACTGTCTCTCCTAGCAGATGTTCTCCTTCAGGCATCCTAGAATTTCGCTCACCCCAAATGCGAAATAGCCGCCATGTCATCATAATGAGCTTGTTTTGGCCTCTTCGACACTTATCAAACCTAGTTAGCCCTATACCAACTCTTATACTCATGTGGAATGGATAACCCGTTGAACCATATAGAAGTGAGGTTCAGTATGCCTCGACTGTACACACACTTGCAAAA
The DNA here is from genome assembly GCA_027422505.1 of Craterostigma plantagineum. Lineage (NCBI taxonomy): Eukaryota > Viridiplantae > Streptophyta > Magnoliopsida > Lamiales > Linderniaceae > Craterostigma > Craterostigma plantagineum. The sequence continues at coordinate 232,030 of JAPQWV010000160.1, forward strand.
GATGTGTTGTACCATTTCTACGGCGTTCCGATGGAGGGAACACAACGCTTCGGCTGGGATACCCCATCGTTGCAATCTATCTAGCGTGTAAAGACTTCCATGCATCACCAACCTTAACACAAAGGAATGCTTAGGGGTATTAAGTCGATTCCATACGGCATTGCATGGGGGAAATGTTCTTGGGAGTTCATGAGCCATCTATATCCCGAGCTAATTGAGTATCCTCATGAATCAGCTATCCATTCCCCAGTCTGTACTTGGACTCCTCCCTAATGATATTCTTGATTCTAATGAGTTTCCTCCAGTGCCAGCTAGAGTCATTGGAAGGTTCGTATTGCCACCAATAACTCTTTCCTTTGTATATCTCATGAATCCATTTAACCCACAACACGTCTTCCTTGTTTGCAACAGGCCTGTTTGCTAATTGCAGCAATATTCCACTTCTCAGCCATCTTTATATTAAGGTCCCCTCGTTTCTTTGCCAGACAGACCGTTGACCACTTTATGAGGCTCCTCGCCCGCCTTAATTTGTTAGTTCCCCATAAGAACTCTCGGCATTTGGCATCAATGGTCTTGAGTACAGTCTTCGGTAACATAAAGATAGACCCCCAATATCCATGTATTGATCCTAAGACTGAGTTTACGAGGCAACATCGGCCCGCGTAAGATAGGTTTCTAGATGTCCAACATGTTATTCTTCGGACAACTCTGCCAATTAAATCTTGACATACTACTTTGTTCCATTTTGTCGGGGCTAGGGAAACGCCGAGGTACTTGAGTGGAAGTGTTCCAAGCTGAAAACCTGTGGCAACAATTAATTCTGCAGCTCGTGGTTGTCAACAATTAATTCCGCAGCTCGTGGTTGTGATACGCCAGCCAAGTAAATATTGGACTTTGACGGATTTGCTGTTTGTCCAGAGACTGCCTGGAAATGGCTTAGTGCAACATTCGTTTGGGGACATCATGTTTAAAACTTTTTGAAACATTAATTTTACAGATTGACAATCAGTTTTTATTAAAAACGTTTGATTGTATAAATCGTCTTGAAATTTAAGTACGCACTTAACAATAGCAATAACCTCTCTAGCTATTGTAGCACAATTCTTTTGAGCATTATTCCATTTTCCCGAATGGAATCTAACTAAGTACTCTTTCTTTTCTTCTGGATGAACTTGTTTTAAGATTCCTCCAAAACCTAAATAAGACGCATCAGTCTCAATAATTTTCTATCAGCTAGGGTTAGCAAGCATAAGACATGGCAAATGCGGAACTTTATTCTTAATTTTCTTAATTGCTTCAATGTAACTATTTGTCCACTGGCATGAAATCTTTTTTAATCTATCATATAAAGTAGAAGTATCAACCGTAAGATTTTTATAGTAAGGAGAAATATAATTAAGACTCCCTAAAAATCTTTGAAGTTGAGTTTTATCAAGAATTTGATCTGGGAATTTAGACGCAAACTCAATACTTCTATTGATAGGGTTAACATTACCCTTTTCTATAGTATTACTAAAAAATCTAACTTTAGTTCGAAATAAAATCATTTTCGGACTAGATATAACCAACCATTTTGAATAATAATTTTCTTAAAAATTTCAAGATGCTAAAATGAGTTTTAATATCTTTGGAAAAGATTAAAATGTCATCGATATAAACGATAATAAAATTACTATAAGGAATAAAAATATCTTTCATTATATTTTGAAATTCTGAAAAGGGCGTTTTTTAAACCAAAAGTCATTACGTTCCACTCAAATTGTCCTATTGAGACTGTAAAAGCAGTTTTATATCTATCTTCTTCGGCGATTTGAATTTGCCAAAAAACCTGATTTTAAATCAAATTTTGAAATATAATGGCATTAAATAATCCAATCTAAAGATCTTTTATATTTGGAATAGGATACCTAATCCATTTCACAACTTTATTTAAGGGTTTATAATTAATAACTAACATGTGTGCTCCCCTTTCCGTTTCGGCATGGTTATTAACATAACATGTAGTGCACGACCAAGATGATTTCGAATGTTTTATTAAATCTTAAAGAGAAGCTATTTCTTTTTTACATAATTCTAATAATTCGGAATTCATTTGACAAGGACGAGCTTTAGTGAGAATATTTTTTCACTAAAATCTTCTTCATAGGCTAAAGAAACAATGTGTCTTTTTCTATTCCAAACTGCATTTGGAAGATCGTTACATATTTGTAACGTAAATTCATTATGTAATAATTTAATTTATCTTGTAATTTAGGATTTTGGAGTTTATCGTCAATCGTAAGTATACTAATTTCATGCTTAAGGTAATTTACCTGGTTTCTTTTACTTTAATAAGAATATAATCCTTAATTTCATTAAGAATTCTTGAAAAGGGTTCAGTAATAAATTCAAAGTATACTTCTTTATTTTAAGAGTTTCCTTTGAATCGAAATTCATCAATATATTTGATATATTTTCCTAAGAAATGGAGTACCAAAATTACTTGGTTTGTAATATACTTGCTAGTAAGAATGACGTAGAATACAAATCGTATTTTTACAAATAAAGGCTTTGGGTATTTTGTATATAATTTGCAACTTTTCTGCGCTTGCAGAGTTAAGAAAATGAGTTGTTTTATGGAAATATTGGGTAGGAATAATTTCTTTGATGCAATTCTAATCTGCTCCACTATCAATTAATGCAATAAGATTTTTTTTTTCTGAAAATTTCCGTCAATAAGTAGTGATATTTTCAGTAACCAATTTTCAGAAGTAATAATTTCTAATGCTGAAAAAAAATATTAATTTCAATATTTTCAGAAATACTAGCGAACTCTTCACTAGATGTCGAAGTAAAATGGTAAACAATTACAAAAGTTATGTAAAAACTAAATAATATTAAATTAATATTATTAATAAATTAAATCCTTCAAAGCTGATTCTCAATAATTTTGAATATTTGAAAAAAAATTAAATTTTGAATATTAATTTTAGTAATTTATTTGGAATGGGCCTATGTAATAGTTAAATTTTTAAAGTACAGCCCAACGAACACTCAGCCCATTAAGAGGTCCATTGAAGGTTCTTTTCCAGTTCTTCATCCACGCGAATCTTCTTAAAAAAAATAAAAATATCAATGTCGACGCCACCAACAACCACCCTTCTAGCGCCCGCCGCCGGGGGGTCGGCCGACCCCTGACTCCCCTCTGATTCCGTCGCTGAGGCAAAGGAACGTAGATCCGTGTGCAATTTCGGTGTGGTTGCATATATTATTACATCGTGTAAGACGTTGCTCACTCTCTCAAACGATTAGATATCTGTTTTGATTTCGTAATTCGTAATTTGCAGTTGTATGTTATAAAGCATTGTCGAGCAATTTTGTGTCTTCCAACCTAGACAATCCATGATTGCCAATTGTATAACGGCTCAAATATTACTTGTAATAAGTCTAATTTGAATGATAGTTCAGCATTTTTCATATCATAGCTGCTTCGCTGGAAAGGACACTGCAACTAAGGAGTCGAAGTTTTGAAGAGAGACATGGTAATGAATTATCCTTTTGTTTGTCCTTCGATACTTTGCTTATTTGCTTGTTAAATTTCTCGGAGATAGATGGTTACAGGTTTCAAATTGCTTATAAATTATGTAATGGTTGTAGGCTTGACACTGAGTTTCGATCCTTGTCTTGAATTTGGCTTGACCTGAATAGGTATTAGGCTAGGTTTGAATTTTTTCAGGAGTAGCTCATTGCCATTTTATTCAAAGATTATTATGACTTCCCAACTTCCTCCGGCATTAATGGAACCTCCGGATTGTTGTCTTAATCTACTCTTTTCGATAACTAATTCCTATCGTAGTTAGCAAATCTTCCGTGTAAGGTGTTGCTTTTACCTCCAATGTGGAGTTTTCGGTTTTCGTAAGATGCCTATTGGAAGAAAAGATTCCTTGAAGTGATGGTGATTTGTCCTACCAACCTAAATGTTCTCACATATGAAAAGACAACTAAAAATGGTGTCTTCGAGTTGTAAATACCTGCTAAAATGGACATCAGCTCTAATTTGGTTTACTAGATCATCATTATTTCACTCGAGCTTATAAAAAATGATGAATATGCAGGTATACCATTCTAGTTTCACCGATGACGAAGAAATTACTAAAGCATGTGGGTGCCCTCTTCTACCCCTGAAAAGCCACATAAAAGGACCTGCCCCAGTCTCAGAACAAGGTCAGATTAAAACCTCTGATGCCTCCTCATGTATGGTAATTAGTCGGGTTTACTGATCTTATTATGATTATTATTACCTTTTTTGCAGACAGCATAGATATAGTCGACGAAGCCATAACATTCTTCCGTGCGAATGTCTTCTTTAGAAACTATGACATCAAGAGTTCGTCCGATAAGCTGCTCATCTATCTAACGTTTTACGTAAACACCGCTCTAAAGAGGCTCGAAGGCTGCAGAACGTTAGCCGAAGGAACTAAAGCGATTATCAATTTGGGCCTCGAAAAGGTTCCCGTCCCTGGAGAGCATGGGTTCCCTTTCCCGGGCCTATTTGCCCTTCCACAATCTCAGCAAGAATCAGGTAAAAAAAAACCATTTCGTAATTTTTGCGATTTCTTGTCATTCGATATCTGATAATGACTCAATTTAAAAGCTATATTGTTATATGCTACTCACAGAACTGTTTAGAGACTATTTGAAACAAATAAGGGAAGAAACTAGTGGAAGGTTACTGAGCGTTGCGTATCGACCCAATGGAACGCCGAACAAATGGTGGCTGGCGTTTGCCAAGAGAAAATTCATGAATATCATTACAACCTAAGAGATAGACGGAAATTCTGTATGTAATGCTTGCCCATCTCTTTGTACATCTGTTAATGTACTTATTACATTCGTTACTCTGCCTTTCCTTTGAACTGTTTGTTGCCTAGCTGGTTTTATATTGAGGTTTGACTGCTAAGGTTTGTTTAATATGTTTATGGACCAATATCCAAGGATATATTATTGCTGTAATGAAACTTCATAATTCCTATGGAGTCATTTCATTATGTGAGCTTGGGAGCTAAACAACAAACCGAAGAGTCCTATGGTATAACGAAATGCCTATTTTATATATAGTTATAAACTAATAAATGGCTGAATTTATTAACAGAACTGATAAACTGAAGATTTAATTCTCTGTTCTATATAAAGATTAGATATCCGACCATACACTTTCCAAATTAATTAATCAGTATCTGATTAGGGGGTCCTGATAGAGAGCAGGAGCAAGAACTCGGTTTGGAGGCGGGGCCGAGACCCTTGTTAGTTTACCGACGGCGGGGACGGGCTTGAGACTACTGTTCGTGGGATGGAGAGTTAATCTTTAGTTTATATTATTATTATTATTATTATTATTATTATTATTATTATTATTATTATTATTATTATTATTATTATTATTATTATCATTATTATTAAGAGTTATTGAATAAGTATTGACCCGTTAGTATGACGCATTAGTATGTGTATTTAAACCCCATTTAGGGTTTAGATGAAGATTATGCAATAAGAATATATTGGTTTTAGCCGTAGGGCTTGGGCAACGGTGTCATCCGTTGATTTGCTTATTTTGTTTCTATCAATTGGTCCGACCTGCCAGATCCCGTTCCCGCCGGTATGACTAGATCAAACAGTGATCGTTTGGATAAGCTGGAGGCCGATCGGGCCGAGGTGAGGGAGAAATTGGACACACATAGTGTGCAATTGAGTGAAATCGCAGCGTCCTTGGCTCCACTATCGAAGGCGATTATGAAACCATCGGAGGAGGAGGCGTCTGTCTCGCCCGGGGTGACGTCACCCGTGGGCGATCAGACACGCATTAGTGCTACCCCTACACTTCTGCCGTCGTTTGAGGGGGAAGATCCAATCGGGTGGATTGCAAGGGCTGAACAACAGTTTGAACTGAATGGTACTACACCGGAAAGGAAGTTGCCAGCAAGTGGGGTTGCCATGGACGTGGCCGCCTTGCATTGGTGGACGTGGATGAAGGCGCGAAAACCTTGGATGTCGTGGGAGGAATTCACGCAGACGATGGTGGCTCGTTTTGACACACGTTTCAAGGGCAGTAGGTTTGAACGGCTGTCCGGAGTCAGGAAGACCGGAACAGTGGAGGAATACATCTCTGTATTTGTCCAATTGGCGGTCACGTTTCGGGGTTAACGGATGCACACTACTTGGGCTATTTCATGAATGGGTTGAAGGGTCAGGTTCGGAGCTCATTACGGCTGTTTCGCGCAAATGACTTGGAGACGACAATGGAATTACACAGGGATATGGAGGATAATTTGTCCTTTCAGGATGGGGGACGAGGGAGCCAGATTTTAATGGATCGTCGATGCGCTCAAGCAATTTTTCGAGGCCATCTGGGGGAACTACGACAACAACAGGGGGGCAGCGGCGCGCGGGGATCGTTTGGCAGCATCTCTAAGCCGATCGGGCAGCCCTCGGGCACAAATTCAGGGATGAGCGGGCACTCCACTACTCGCTCTAGATTCACTCAACTTCCACCGAGAGTAGGGCTGAGCAAAAATATCCGAAAATCTGATTCCGATCCGCTATCCGGTTTTCAAAACCCGAAAAAAAGGATACCCGATTTAAAAAACCGGATCGGATATCCGATCCGATTTATTTTACAATAAACAGATCGGATACGGATAGTAGTTTGTCTAAAATCCGGATATCCGGTATCCGATTTTATATTAGATTATATATATATATATATATATATAATAGCCCAAAAAGAAAAATGAAGGTCCAAAAAGGAAAAAATTCCTCAAAGTAGAATACTTAAATTTATATTATTTATTTTATTATTGCGAAAAACTTTGTTAGAGATTGAAATAAAAAAAACATAAACACATCGACATGCAAGTTAAAAAATTAGTGTGAATTTGTGGTACTGTGTTTATTATTTATTATGTAATTTTGAATCATAAATTCTCATATTGTGTGAGTTACTATGTGCAGAAATTCTTATATCAAAAAATATATCTTTTTATGTTGATCTGAAAGAAAAAAGAAAAAGATTTCATGAAAATAACAAAAATTATAAGAAAAATAAATTTAAAATTCGGATGTAGATATCCGGTAAAAATATCCGAATAAAGCAGATATCCGATTTTCGGATATCCATTTAAAACCGGACCAGATACGGATATCATTTTTCGATATCCAAAAATCCGGATATCCGAATTACGGATATCCGAAAATCCGAATATCCGGTTTTGCTCACCCCTAACCGAGAGTGTTGGAGGATCTGAGAGCAAAAGGGTTATGCTTTAAGTGCAAGAAGCCCTTCACACCCGGTCATGATTGCCCATTCAAGCTGCTGAGAGTGATGTTGGCCGAGGAAGACGAAGAGTTAGATCTCCAGCAGTATGAGTACTGTGAGGTGACAGGACATGAGGAAGTTTTGGAGACCAAACATATTCAGATGGAGACGGGGATGACTTTCCAGTTTATTCCGTGGCTGGAATATTCAGCCCGCGCACTATGAGACTGTGTGGCGTCGTAAGAGGATACACGGTGACCATTCTAATTGATAGTGGCGCCAGTCACAATTTTATTTCATCAACCTTGGTTTCCTTACTTCGACTCGACCCAGATAAGACGGGCAGATTTGGTGTGCAGTTGGGAGACGGGCATAGACAGGAGCCGGAAGGGGTGTGTAGGCAGTTTTCCATCACTTTGCTGGGGTGTGCTGTCAAAGCAGACTGTTATGTGTTTGCTTTAGGCGGGGTCGACATAATTCTTGGAGTTGCATGGCTCGCTACGCTAGGGGAAGTTCGCACGAATTGGGAGACTCTAACCATAAGCTTCGAATGGGGTGGAGACTCTAACCATGGTGAGCCTTCGCACCTTGATCAAGACCACCGAGATCGGATTATGGGCTGTGATTCTTGATCGCAAACCCGCAATACTATCAGACACCGGGGAAGGGGCACTAGATGATATCCTTGAGCAGCATGCCACGGTGTTTGAGGAGCTGCAGGGTCTGCCCCCGCACCACACGACGGACCACCATATAGAGTTGGTACCAGGGGCGAAACCCGTGTCTGTTCGACCTTACAGATATGGTCACTCGCAGAAGGACGAGGTAGAGCGATTAGTTCACGAGATGTTATGAGTGGGCATCATACGGCCGAGTTCGAGCCCATTCTCGAGCCCGGTCCTCCTCGTGAAGAAGAAGTACAGTAGTTGGCGATTATGTGTGGATTATCGTGAGTTAATAAATGCATAGTCCCCGACAAGTACCCCATTTCAATAATACAAGAGATATTGGATGAGTTGGCAGGAGCTGTGGTGTTCTCCAAAATTGATTTGCGCTCCGGATACCATCAGATCTGGGTAGCTGGAGGGGACGCCCACAAGACCGCGTTCAGGACACACAGCAGGCATTACGATTTCGAGTAATGCTTTTGGACTAACGAATGCCCCGGCGACATTTCAGTCCACAATGAGCGACTTATTCCGACCATTCTTACGGAAGTTTGTGTTGGTCTTCTTTGATGACATATTGGTCTACAACCGTTCTTGGCCAGCTCACCGGGAACATCTGGATTTAGTGTTGCGCATCTTGGTGGATAATCAGTTCAAGGCTAATCGAAAGAAGTGCGCCTTCAGATGTCTCAAGGTGGAATACTTGGGGCATGTCATTTCTCAGGCTAGGGTGCCGATGGACCCATCTAAGGCCAGTGCAGTGGTGGATTGGCCGATGCTACAATCGATACGCGAGGTTCGGGGCTTCTTGGGGTTGACGGGGTACTATAGGAGGTTTGTAAGGGAGTATGGCCTTATTACTCGCCCTCTCACGACACTGCTGAAGAAAGAGGCTAGCCAATTTGCATTGCCACCAGAAGCTAAGGAGGCATTTCAGCGCCTTAAAAAGGCATTGACCGAGGCACTCGTGTTGGCTATGCCTCAGTTTGATCGGCTGTTTGTGGTGGAGAGTGATGCGTCGGCACGGGCATTGGGGCGGTACTCATGCAGGAGCATCGACCTATTGCATATTTCAGCAAATCCTTAGCTGATTGCACCCACTCCAAATCAGCATATGAGCGTGAGATGATGGGATTGGCCTTGGCAGTACAAAACTGGCGTCCACATCTTATTGGGTGATGGTTCGTGGTGAGCACTGATCATCGCAGCCTCAAACACCTCCTCACTCAACGCATCGCGACGCCATCACAGCAGGGTGGCGAAGTTATTGCGGTACGATTTTGCGATCGAGTATAAGACGGGGATCACAAATACCGCGGCGGATGCACTTTCGAGGAGAGTGTAGGAGGCTTCTTTGGCAGCCGTCAGTGGTCCGGAGTGGTTGGGGTTGGCGGACGTGGGGGAAGAGCAGCGTCAAGATGAATTTGTAAGAGGCATTGTCCGGGCATTGGAGATTGACCGAGGGAGATTGTTCTTTAAGGGTCGTTTGGTGCAGATCGAACTCTAAGTGGATTCCACGTTTGTTAGAGGAGTTCCATAATACGCCAGAAAGGGGGCATGCAGGTGCATATTGCACCTATAGGAGACTTGCGCTAAATGTATATTGAAAGGGGATGTTTCAGCGGGTACAAAACTATGTCGTCCAATGCTTGCTTTGCCAGCAAGTATGAAGCGATGTCGCCTGCAGGGTTACTGCAGCCGCTGCCCATTCCGGAGTTAATCTGGGAAGATATCTCGATGGATTTCATTACGTGTTTCCCCATGTCGAGAGGGTATACATCGATCTCGGTGGTTGTGGACCGCTTATCCAAGTACGGGCATTTCCTAGCACTCAAGCCTCTGATTACAGCCCGTTATGTGGCCGGCGTGTTTGCTAAGGAAGTAGTGCTACTGCATGGGATTCTGCGAACAACTGTCAGTGATCGCGACTCTTTGTTTGTTAGTGCGTTTTGGAAGGAGTTGTTTGCATTGTCGGGAACCCAGTTGAAGTTTAGCTCAGCTTACCACCCGAAAATGGATGGCCAAACAGAGGTGTTAAATCGGGTGGTGGAGACTTGCGTTGTTTTGCTTGTGAGCAACCGAAACAGTGGTTACGGTGGCTGCCATGGGCGGAATATTGGTACAATACGGCGTTTCTGTGGCGACCCTACTTTCTAATTAGGATTAGTGGCGGATTTCCGCAACGTAAGCCGCGGAAGGCCCGTCTAATTTAAAACTTTTTCGTAGAATAATATACATGATCGACACGTGGTGTGTGAATGAAAAGTGCGACAAGTAATAATTAAAACGAATACCTAATTACTATCACCGACGTGCGATAGGCAGTGGACCTATCGTTTGTAGTGCAGTAAAGTGAGTAAACGAGTATCGAACACAAGGAATAAATCAATTACTAGTAGTGACCTATCGACTCGATATTTAGCCTAAACAAAATACGAAATTTGTTTGACGACTTATCCTAACAGATCGTTCCTAAATCAACTAGAGATTCAAATAGCACGCTTAAAACTGATACGAAGCTTCAGATAATAAAGAAGTGCTCGGGATTCGAATCCCGCTAGGTGTTATCGACTCAGACAATAAAATCGTTCCTACGTGATTGACTAAATCGCAGTAATTTCCTACCCGCTCGCGAATTTGCTGTCGCCCTAAACGCTCGCGGGGATCTAAAATTCAATAATTACTAACGGCGAGAATCGAGTATTTGCTTTCGCCCTATACTCGAATCCTATCTTCTATGAACGGCCTCAACGTTGTTTAGCTGTAGCCCTAAACGTTTTTCCACATGATCACTTTAACACATAGACATATTAAAGCGACGAAACATATTCATCGAACGATAAATAGTCAAAACACAAAATCACGATAATATATGTCTTAAGTACGACTTATCCTAGCATTCATCTAATCCCAAACACAAACGGGATTTAGCTACGCATAATTGACGTGAGAACAACGAGAGAATTAGAGAACAGAGAGGGAAGACTCATGATTCTTGAATACTGGCGAATTATCGGCGCTTGCTTGATAAATCTTCGTTCTATGATCAATTGAGCGTGATTTCGTCGTCGCTTCGTCTCTTGCGCTTCGAGATGTGATTCCGTGTTCTTTTCGCCCTAAATTCGTCCCTAGATGGTTTGGATTTGATCTCTGGTGAGTTGTGTCCTTTCTGTGTCGAATTTGGGCTTTTTATAGTGAAATTCGACACTGTCACGGCCTGGGACAAGACAGGTCATGGCCGTGACACTCTCTGGGTCGAATTTGGGCTCACTGCCGCTCGTCACGGCCTGGTGCAGCAGTGTCACGGCCGTGACCCCCTCAACAGCTTTGCGGCAGTTTCGTATTTCTCTCGGATGGGGGGGGGGGGGTAAACGATGTCCGATTGACCTGAAATTTTAACCATAGATAGAAGACTCGCCAATCTTGATTCTGACCAAAGGGATTCTCAATCCGAGATCTGGATTGAGAGATATGAATTTTCTAATGCTGCTGCTGCTATGGGTCACGGCCTGGTGCAAGAAGTGTCACGGCCGTGACCATCTTCAGTCTAACTCTCTGCCAAGTGTCACGGCCAGGTGCACTATGTGTCACGGCCGTGACCTTCACCAGTTTTCATCGTTTTCGCGCCGTTTTGCCTCGTTTTCGCTCCTTTTAGCCCGAAACTTGTCCTAAAGCCTTATAATACCAAAACAAGCACACATAGGATTAATAAGTGCATAAAATGACTACGAAAACTCTATTATGAGCCAATTAAATACTATGATAAACGTACTATGATACGTTTATCAAACCTCCCCACACTTAAGCATTTGCTTGTCCTCAAGTAAATTAGAAGTCAGAGAAGGCACAAATCAAGATAACGGCACGATTGTTCGCAATCATCAAAGCTAGAAAGCACGAAACAGAATCAAGCGAGCAATCATGGACATCACACTAATGACTTGCACTTGTCGACCTAAACTTCATTCGCACTGCCAATCGAGACTCATACCTCACAGGGATTCGCTCAAAATCACTCAGTGTATAGGCTAACATATAGTGAATCGCTCAATTCGTGCACTAGTCTCACCACTACCATAAACTTGCAAGTTAATCGCATCTCGACTATTCAAAGTGGCAAGTAAAAATTTGAGGGTCTTTTCGGGAAACGGGTCGAATAATCATGAAGCGATAAGCATAAATAATGAACACTTAATCTTAGAGCTAGGACACTGTGATCGAAAATTATCAAAGAATACATCATGATCAAACAGACAGTCACACGTCCCAACATAAGACTCGACGTTCTCGCTCCAAAATCCTAGACTTTTCTGCTCGACCCTCTCAACTCAGTTCCCTTTCATTTTCTGCCCTTTCACCTTAGTTACGCTCTACTTTTGTGCACTGCCCTTATTCCCTAAAAACATCAAGGTTCGGCTTTTGTCGCAAAGAATACATCGTCACAGCGAATGCCGTGTACCTAGGGATACTTATTACCAAAACCTATATCTTGCCAAAGTGGGCAGGCTTATGCAAGGGATCGGGTCATTTCAGAAAACGGGTCAAGTAAGGGACGAGTCATTTCACGAATAGCAGAGAAGAACATCAAATCATACACTGAAACAGTAACTCTCAAGTTCGACTTCTGCTCTATTCTAATCAACTCGGGTTCATATAATCTCTAGAGGCTTATTCGGGTCAGTAGCTTTTAGAATTCACGAGGTAAGCAAACAAATAGGCTCAGGCTCAAAGTGGCTAACTAAGGGGCTTAGTCATGGTAAGAAAAATTTGGCTCTGGACTTAATTCCTAATGCCCTATCATTTTCATACTAATGCACCAGAAATAGTTTCAACACGCATCAGACAGGCAAGTTCTAGAGAGATATAGACTAGGCACGTCACACAACCAAGAAAATGAGCATAAGCTCGTCAGGCTCAACTCTCACAACGAAAAAGGGTTATGTGTACGAATCTCTCAAAGCAGCGCTATATCTATTCAAACAGACACGATTCAATCAATCATGCATCTCCTAATTGCTCACAAAATTTATGCAAACCAGCTTGAGATAAGCGTAAATAATCATGCCTGAGTTCAATAATTCATGCTTTTCTAACGAAATTGATAGCTAACGGACACCTCATAGAAAAAATATTTCACGTAAATTCTCAACCTAAATTTCCCTCCCCACACTTAAGACATACGTTGTCCTCAACGAAAAAATGAATAAAGAAAGGGAAAAGAAGGTTAAAAAGAACGGGACTCCCCTGACGAATAAGTTGGCGTGGTCGTGACTGGATGCGTGAAGGTCGCGGATCGTGACTCGTGATATCCTGACATAACTAAAAAGAAAATGAAACGTAAAAAGGAACTAGACATAGATGATAATAATAATAGTAGTAGTAGATTTCATATGCATCATATTCATAGGTAAATAAAAGAAAGTACTAGATAGATAAAACCTGGGTTGCCTCCCAAGTAGCACTTTCTTTACCGTCATCAGCCGGACGTGCTTTCGTTCGTTAGGGTGGCTGGAAGTCGAGGTACAACACCTCTTTTCTGCTTAAGTCTCCCTCGCCTACATCCATGTCTTGGAGTTGTTGCTTTTCGCCGGGCAGCGGTTTCAGCTCTAGTGGCGGTCGTTCCTCGACTGGGCTCTTGTCCTTAACTTCTTCATTGTTCTCCTCAATGGCTATAATGGGCTCGTCGTCTTTCTCCCCGCTCAACACATGTGATAAACCTTGCACAGAAGGCGAGAAATAATACTCACAAACATCCAAGTAGTAGCATCTATTATCGTACTCGCTACTCTTTTTCATCGATTCAGTCATATTAAACGTAACTTTCTCGCCATCTACATTCAAAGTCAATGTTCCGTTCCTAACATCTATCAGAGTCTCGCCTGTGGCTAAGAATGGTCTACCTAGAATTAATGGAATATTTTCATCCTCGTCCATCTCCAGGATCACAAAATCAGCAGGGATAACGAACTTATCGACTTTAACTAGAACATCCTCGATAACACCTAGGGGGTATTTTAATGATCTATCAGCTAATTGAATACTCATCCTAGTGGGTCGTGGTTAACCTAATCCTAAGCGCTTAAACATGGAGTACGTCATCAAATTTATACTAGCGCCTAGATCAGCTAAAGCATGCTCAACTACTAAATCGCCTATCAGACAGGGAATAGTAAAACTCCCTGGGTCCTTGAGCTTTTTTGGTATCTTGCTCTGGAGTATCGCCGAGCACTCTCCTCGTAGGTGTACCATGGAGACATGTTCGAGCTTCCGTCGGTTCGTCAGTAAGTCCTTCAGAAACTTTGCGAAACTGGGCATCTGCGTAATAGCTTCAACAAATGGTAAGTTAATATGTAGTTCTTTGCACATACCCATAAATCTGCTAAATAGTGCCTCGTCTTTGTCCTTCTTCAATCGTTCTGGATAGGGACCTTCGGCTGGTACGGCCTCACTGGTGGTCTCGCATTCTCTTCCGCCTTTTCTTTTTCAGGTGCGACCTTCTCTTTTTCGGGTTCGACCTTCTCTTTTTCAGGTGCAGCTCCCCTGAATCGAGCTGGGTATGGGATCTTTGGTTGATACGGCTTCACGAATGGTCGCGTCTTTCCCTCGTCATCCTTGACCTTCTCGACTCCGTCGCCCTTGCTTTTCTCCACTTCTGGCTCATCGTGGCCCTCGAAATCGACTTTCTCCTTTAAATTCTGCTTGGCGGGAGCTTCTTGTAATCCTCTCCCGCTCCTCAGGGTTACCGCATTGCAATACTCCTTGGGGTTTGTCTCGGTGTAGCTTGGGAGTGATCCTTGATTTCGGCCCGCCATTTGCTTTGCTAATTGCCCCACTTGCTGCTCCAACCTCTTGATTGAGGCGTCTGTATTCTGAGCACGGATGTCATTCGCCTCCATGTACTCCTCCATCTTCGTCATTCGGCTCTCGTGGGCTGCGGCGGTACTGCTGAAGTTCGTGAGGAGCGTCTTCATCATATTCTTCATCTCCCTCATGTCATCGGATCCTCTTGCGGGTGCGTTCTGATATTGGCATGCCACCCCGTTTTGGAAACTAGATGGCCTAGGCTGAAATCCCGGCGAACCTTGCCCATGGTTGTTCTAATTTCCATACGCCAAGTTGGAGTGTGCTCGAGGTTGGAAGTTTCGCTGGTCACCTTGGTAATTCCCCATGTAATCTACGTGCTCCACCGACTGTCCAAGTTGGCATTCTGAGGTCTCATGGGCTGCGCCACAGATCCCGCACAGTGGTACGTAAGGCGTATGCTGCGATGGTGCGGTGGTCCTCATGGCGTTCACGGGCTGCGTCTGCCCGGCCTTGGGAAGTAGGGCTCCAATCACCGTCTGCAGCTGAGAGTTCATCGCCGCGATCTGTTGCTGGAGCGCCTCAAATTTAGCATTCGTAGCCGTCTCCTCGCTCACGCCGAACACGCCTGGCGTCTTAATCCTCGTATTACCTCGCATGAAGCTGTTCCTCGAGTAGTCCTCGATTAAATTCCAAGCATTTGTAGCAGAGAGCTTCACGAGCCCTCCTCCTGCGGCTCCGTCTAACATGTGAACGGTCTGGTCATTGAGCCCCCCGTGAAATCGGTTGATCTGAGCTGCCTTCGACATCCCGTGTTGTGGGCACCTGTTCAGTAGCGCTTTATAACGCTCCCATACCTCGTAGAGATTTTCTGAGTCCTTCTGGTGAAATAGTGATATCTCCGTCTTCAGCCTTAGAACCTTTGATAGTGGGAAGTAGTGGCCAATGAAGGCGGCTCGCATCTCTTCCCACGTGGTGATCGATCTGAGCGGCAACATCTCCAACCAGTCATTCGCCCTGAACTTCAACGAGAACGGGAATAGCATCAGCTTGATCGCATCGCTCGAGACACCGTTGATCTTGATGGTGTCGGTCACCGTCAAAAAGGCCTTCAGATGGGAGTAGGGATCGTCGTCGGGATTGCCTTCAAACTGGGCCGTCTGGAAGATCATCTGAAGCCAAGAGTGCTTCAGTTCGAAATTGTTGTTCTCGATCGGCGGGATGACAATCGCCGACTCAATACCGCCTAGCGCGGCATTCTTGAGAAGATCTTGTAGTGATGGCTCCTCCTCGTGGACGGGCACTCTGTGGTCCGCCATATCTACTTCTGTATCTGGACTAAAAGAAATTGACCCGTAAAAGAAATAATGAAAATAACAATGACTAAAAGAACAAATAACGCAAATAATAATAAAGAAAAAAGGAAAACTTCAAATAAAAATGGCTAAATTACCGAACTATGGTGTTCCTAATATCAATCTATTCCCCGGCAACGGCGCCAAAAACTTGATCGACACGTGGTGTGTGAATGAAAAGTGCGACAAGTAATAATTAAAACGAATACCTAATTACTATCACCGACGTGCGATAGGCAGTGGACCTATCGTTTGTAGTGCAGTAAAGTGAGTAAACGAGTATCGAACACAAGGAATAAATCAATTACTAGTAGTGACCTATCGACTCGATATTTAGCCTAAACAAAATACGAAATTTGTTTGACGACTTATCCTAACAGATCGTTCCTAAATCAACTAGAGATTCAAATAGCACGCTTAAAACTGATACGAAGCTTCAGATAATAAAGAAGTGCTCGGGATTCGAATCCCGCTAGGTGTTATCGACTCAGACAATAAAATCGTTCCTACGTGATTGACTAAATCGCAGTAATTTCCTACCCGCTCGCGAATTTGCTGTCGCCCTAAACGCTCGCGGGGATCTAAAATTCAATAATTACTAACGGCGAGAATCGAGTATTTGCTTTCGCCCTATACTCGAATCCTATCTTCTATGAACGGCCTCAACGTTGTTTAGCTGTCGCCCTAAACGTTTTTCCACATGATCACTTTAACACATAGACATATTAAAGCGACGAAACATATTCATCGAACGATAAATAGTCAAAACACAAAATCACGATAATATATGTCTTAAGTACGACTTATCCTAGCATTCATCTAATCCCAAACACAAACGGGATTTAGCTACGCATAATTGACGTGAGAACAACGAGAGAATTAGAGAACAGAGAGGGAAGACTCATGATTCTTGAATACTGGCGAATTATCGGCGCTTGCTTGATAAATCTTCGTTCTATGATCAATTGAGCGTGATTTCGTCGTCGCTTCGTCTCTTGCGCTTCGAGATGTGATTCCGTGTTCTTTTCGCCCTAAATTCGTCCCTAGATGGTTTGGATTTGATCTCTGGTGAGTTGTGTCCTTTCTGTGTCGAATTTGGGCTTTTTATAGTGAAATTCGACACTGTCACGGCCTGGGACAAGACAGGTCATGGCCGTGACACTCTCTGGGTCGAATTTGGGCTCACTGCCGCTCGTCACGGCCTGGTGCAGCAGTGTCACGGCCGTGACCCCCTCAACAGCTTTGCGGCAGTTTCGTATTTCTCTCGGATGGGGGGGGGGGGGGGTAAACGATGTCCGATTGACCTGAAATTTTAACCATAGATAGAAGACTCGCCAATCTTGATTCTGACCAAAGGGATTCTCAATCCGAGATCTGGATTGAGAGATATGAATTTTCTAATGCTGCTGCTGCTATGGGTCACGGCCTGGTGCAAGAAGTGTCACGGCCGTGACCATCTTCAGTCTAACTCTCTGCCAAGTGTCACGGCCAGGTGCACTATGTGTCACGGCCGTGACCTTCACCAGTTTTCATCGTTTTCGCGCCGTTTTGCCTCGTTTTCGCTCCTTTTAGCCCGAAACTTGTCCTAAAGCCTTATAATACCAAAACAAGCACACATAGGATTAATAAGTGCATAAAATGACTACGAAAACTCTATTATGAGCCAATTAAATACTATGATAAACGTACTATGATACGTTTATCAAACCTCCCCACACTTAAGCATTTGCTTGTCCTCAAGTAAATTAGAAGTCAGAGAAGGCACAAATCAAGATAACGGCACGATTGTTCGCAATCATCAAAGCTAGAAAGCACGAAACAGAATCAAGCGAGCAATCATGGACATCACACTAATGACTTGCACTTGTCGACCTAAACTTCATTCGCACTGCCAATCGAGACTCATACCTCACAGGGATTCGCTCAAAATCACTCAGTGTATAGGCTAACATATAGTGAATCGCTCAATTCGTGCACTAGTCTCACCACTACCATAAACTTGCAAGTTAATCGCATCTCGACTATTCAAAGTGGCAAGTAAAATTTGAGGGTCTTTTCGGGAAACGGGTCGAATAATCATGAAGCGATAAGCATAAATAATGAACACTTAATCTTAGAGCTAGGACACGTGATCGAAAATTATCAAAGAATACATCATGATCAAACAGACAGTCACACGTCCCAACATAAGACTCGACGTTCTCGCTCCAAAATCCTAGACTTTTCTGCTCGACCCTCTCAACTCAGTTCCCTTTCATTTTCTGCCCTTTCACCTTAGTTACGCTCTACTTTTGTGCACTGCCCTTATTCCCTAAAAACATCAAGGTTCGGCTTTTGTCGCAAAGAATACATCGTCACAGCGAATGCCGTGTACCTAGGGATACTAATTACCAAAACCTATATCTTGCCAAAGGGTTATGGGCAGGCTTATGCAAGGGATCGGGTCATTTCAGAAAACGGGTCAAGTAAGGGACGAGTCATTTCACGAATAGCAGAGAAGAACATCAAATCATACACTGAAACAGTAACTCTCAAGTTCGACTTCTGCTCTATTCTAATCAACTCGGGTTCATATAATCTCTAGAGGCTTATTCGGGTCAGTAGCTTTTAGAATTCACGAGGTAAGCAAACAAATAGGCTCAGGCTCAAAGTGGCTAACTAAGGGGCTTAGTCATGGTAAGAAAAATTTGGCTCTGGACTTAATTCCTAATGCCCTATCATTTTCATACTAATGCACCAGAAATAGTTTCAACACGCATCAGACAGGCAAGTTCTAGAGAGATATAGACTAGGCACGTCACACAACCAAGAAAATGAGCATAAGCTCGTCAGGCTCAACTCTCACAACGAAAAAGGGTTATGTGTACGAATCTCTCAAAGCAGCGCTATATCTATTCAAACAGACACGATTCAATCAATCATGCATCTCCTAATTGCTCACAAAATTTCATGTCATGCAAACCAGCTTGAGATAAGCGTAAATAATCATGCCTGAGTTCAATAATTCATGCTTTTCTAACGAAATTGATAGCTAACGGACACCTCATAGAAAAAATATTTCACGTAAATTCTCAACCTAAATTTCCCTCCCCACACTTAAGACATACGTTGTCCTCAACGAAAAAATGAATAAAGAAAGGGAAAAGAAGGTTAAAAAGAACGGGACTCCCCTGACGAATAAGTTGGCGTGGTCGTGACTGGATGCGTGAAGGTCGCGGATCGTGACTCGTGATATCCTGACATAACTAAAAAGAAAATGAAACGTAAAAAGGAACTAGACATAGATGATAATAATAATAGTAGTAGTAGATTTCATATGCATCATATTCATAGGTAAATAAAAGAAAGTACTAGATAGATAAAACCTGGGTTGCCTCCCAAGTAGCACTTTCTTTACCGTCATCAGCCGGACGTGCTTTCGTTCGTTAGGGTGGCTGGAAGTCGAGGTACAACACCTCTTTTCTGCTTAAGTCTCCCTCGCCTACATCCATGTCTTGGAGTTGTTGCTTTTCGCCGGGCAGCGGTTTCAGCTCTAGTGGCGGTCGTTCCTCGACTGGGCTCTTGTCCTTAACTTCTTCATTGTTCTCCTCAATGGCTATAATGGGCTCGTCGTCTTTCTCCCCGCTCAACACATGTGATAAACCTTGCACAGAAGGCGAGAAATAATACTCACAAACATCCAAGTAGTAGCATCTATTATCGTACTCGCTACTCTTTTTCATCGAGTCAGTCATATTAAACGTAACTTTCTCGCCATCTACATTCAAAGTCAATGTTCCGTTCCTAACATCTATCAGAGTCTCGCCTGTGGCTAAGAATGGTCTACCTAGAATTAATGGAATATTTTCATCCTCGTCCATCTCCAGGATCACAAAATCAGCAGGGATAACGAACTTATCGACTTTAACTAGAACATCCTCGATAACACCTAGGGGGTATTTTAACGATCTATCAGCTAATTGAATACTCATCCTAGTGGGTCGTGGTTAACCTAATCCTAAGCGCTTAAACATGGAGTACGTCATCAAATTTATACTAGCGCCTAGATCAGCTAAAGCATGCTCAACTACTAAATCGCCTATCAGACAGGGAATAGTAAAACTCCCTGGGTCCTTGAGCTTTTTCGGTATCTTGCTCTGGAGTATCGCCGAGCACTCTCCTCGTAGGTGTACCATGGAGACATGTTCGAGCTTCCGTCGGTTCGTCAGTAAGTCCTTCAGAAACTTTGCGAAACTGGGCATCTGCGTAATAGCTTCAACAAATGGTAAGTTAATATGTAGTTCTTTGCACATACCCATAAATCTGCTAAATAATGCCTCGTCTTTGTCCTTCTTCAATCGTTCTGGATAGGGACCTTCGGCTGGTACGGCCTCACTGGTGGTCTCGCATTCTCTTCCGCCTTTTCTTTTTCAGGTGCGACCTTCTCTTTTTCGGGTTCGACCTTCTCTTTTTCAGGTGCAGCTCCCCTGAATCGAGCTGGGTATGGGATCTTTGGTTGATACGGCTTCACGAATGGTCGCGTCTTTCCCTCGTCATCCTTGACCTTCTCGACTCCGTCGCCCTTGCTTTTCTCCACTTCTGGCTCATCGTGGCCCTCGAAATCGACTTTCTTCTTTAAATTCTGCTTGGCGGGAGCTTCTTGTAATCCTCTCCCGCTCCTCAGGGTTACCGCATTGCAATACTCCTTGGGGTTTGTCTCGGTGTAGCTTGGGAGTGATCCTTGATTTCGGCCCGCCATTTGCTTTGCTAATTGCCCCACTTGCTGCTCCAACCTCTTGATTGAGGCCTCTGTATTCTGAGCACGGATGACATTCGCCTCCATGTACTCCTCCATCTTCGTCATTCGGCTCTCGTGGGCTGCGGCGGTACTGCTGAAGTTTGTGAGGAGCGTCTTCATCATATTCTTCATCTCCCTCATGCATCGGATCCTCTTGCGGGTGCGTTCTGATATTGGCATGCCACCCCGTTTTGGAAACTAGACGGCCTAGGCTGAAATCCCGGCGAACCTTGCCCATGGTTGTTCTGATTTCCATACGCCAAGTTGGAGTGTGCTCGAGGTTGGAAGTTTCGCTGGTCACCTTGGTAATTCCCCATGTAATCTACGTGCTCCACCGACTGTCCAAGTTGGCATTCTGAGGTCTCATGGGCTGCGCCACAGATCCCGCACAGTGGTACGTAAGGCGTATGCTGCGATGGTGCGGTGGTCCTCATGGCGTTCACGGGCTGCGTCTGCCCGGCCTTGGGAAGTAGGGCTCCAATCACCGTCTGCAGCTGAGAGTTCATCGCCGCGATCTGTTGCTGGAGCGCCTCAAATTTAGCATTCGTAGCCGTCTCCTCGCTCACGCCGAACACGCCTGGCGTCTTAATCCTCGTATTACCTCGCATGAAGCTGTTCCTCGAGTAGTCCTCGATTAAATTCCAAGCATTTGTAGCAGAGAGCTTCACGAGCCCTCCTCCTGCGGCTCCGTCTAACATGTGAACGGTCTGGTCATTGAGCCCCTCGTGAAATCGGTTGATCTGAGCTGCCTTCGACATCCCGTGTTGTGGGCACCTGCGCTTTATAACGCTCCCATACCTCGTAGAGATTTTCTGAGTCCTTCTGGTGAAATAGTGATATCTCCGTCTTCAGCCTTAGAACCTTTGATAGTGGGAAGTAGTGGCCAATGAAGGCGGCTCGCATCTCTTCCCACGTGGTGATCGATCTGAGCGGCAACATCTCCAACCAGTCATTCGCCCTGAACTTCAACGAGAACGGGAATAGCATCAGCTTGATCGCATCGCTCGAGACACCGTTGATCTTGATGGTGTCGGTCACCGTCAAAAAGGCCTTCAGATGGGAGTAGGGATCGTCGTCGGGATTGCCTTCAAACTGGGCCGTCTGGAAGATCATCTGAAGCCAAGAGTGCTTCAGTTCGAAATTGTTGTTCTCGATCGGCGGGATGACAATCGCCGACTCAATACCGCCTAGCGCGGCATTCTTGAGAAGATC
Source organism: Craterostigma plantagineum (assembly GCA_027422505.1). Lineage (NCBI taxonomy): Eukaryota > Viridiplantae > Streptophyta > Magnoliopsida > Lamiales > Linderniaceae > Craterostigma > Craterostigma plantagineum. The sequence goes on from JAPQWV010000160.1 coordinate 254,134, forward strand.
TTGTAGTGATGGCTCCTCCTCGTGGACGGGCACTCTGTGGTCCGCCATATCTACTTCTGTATCTGGACTAAAAGAAATTGACCCGTAAAAGAAATAATGAAAATAACAATGACTAAAAGAACAAATAACGCAAATAATAATAAAGAAAAAAAGGAAAAACTTCAAATAAAAATGGCTAAATTACCGAACTATGGTGTTCCTAATATCAATCTATTCCCCGGCAACGGCGCCAAAAACTTGATCGACACGTGGTGTGTGAATGAAAAGTGCGACAAGTAATAATTAAAACGAATACCTAATTACTATCACCGACGTGCGATAGGCAGTGGACCTATCGTTTGTAGTGCAGTAAAGTGAGTAAACGAGTATCGAACACAAGGAATAAATCAATTACTAGTAGTGACCTATCGACTCGATATTAGCCTAAACAAAATACGAAATTTGTTTGACGACTTATCCTAACAGATCGTTCCTAAATCAACTAGAGATTCAAATAGCACGCTTAAAACTGATACGAAGCTTCAGATAATAAAGAAGTGCTCGGGATTCGAATCCCGCTAGGTGTTATCGACTCAGACAATAAAATCGTTCCTACGTGATTGACTAAATCGCAGTAATTTCCTACCCGCTCGCGAATTTGCTGTCGCCCTAAACGCTCGCGGGGATCTAAAATTCAATAATTACTAACGGCGAGGATCGAGTATTTGCTTTCGCCCTATACTCGAATCCTATCTTCTATGAACGGCCTAAACGTTGTTTAGCTGTCGCCCTAAACGTTTTTCCACACGATCACTTTAACACATAGACATATTAAAGCGACGAAACATATTCATCGAACGATAAATAGTCAAAACACAAAATCACGATAATATACGTCTTAAGTACGACTAATCCTAGCATTCATCTAACCCCAAACACAAACGGGATTTAGCTACGCATAATTGACGAGAGAACAACGAGAGAATTAGAGAACAGAGAAGGAAGACTCATGATTCTTGAATACTGGCGAATTATCGGCGCTTGCTTGATAAATCTTCGTTCTATGATCAATTGGGCGTGATTTTGTCGTCGTTTCGTCTCTTGCGCTTCGGGATGTGATTCCGTGTTCTTTTCGCCCTAAATTCGTCCCTAGATGGTTTGGATTTGATCTCTGGTGAGTTGTGTCCTTTCTGGGTCGAATTTGGGCTTTTTATAGTGAAATTCGACACTGTCACGGCCTGGGACAAGACAGGTCACGGCCGTGACACTCTCTGGGTCGAATTTGGGCTCACTGCCGCTCGTCACGGCCTGGTGCAGCAGTGTCACGGCCGTGACCCCCTCAACAGCTTTGCGGCAGTTTCGTATTTCTCTCGGATGGGGGGGGCGTAAACGATGTCCGATTGACCTGAAATTTTAACCATAGATAGAAGACTTGCCAATCTTGATTCTGACCAAAGGGATTCTCAATCCGAGATCTGGATTGAGAGATATGAATTTTCTAATGCTGCTGCTGCTATGGGTCACGGCCTGGTGCAAGAAGTGTCACGGCCGTGACCATCTTCAGTCTAACTCTCTGCCAAGTGTCACGGCCAGGTGCACTATGTGTCACGGCCGTGACCTTCACCAGTTTTCATCGTTTTCGCGCCGTTTTGCCTCGTTTTCGCTCATTTTAGCCCGAAACTTGTCCTAAAGCCTTATAATACCAAAACAAGCACAAATAGGATTAATAAGTGCATAAAATGACTACGAAAACTCTATTATGAGCCAATTAAATACTATGATAAACGTACTACGATACGTTTATCAATACATTACGACAAAATGTCATCTACATAGTCAGTCTATACAAAGGCCGTAGCCCCAAAATAATAAAATAGCCAAAACCCTAACGCCGCTCCATAGGTCGCATCCATGTACCGCCCCGCCCTCGCAAGTCCGTGGAGCACCGCCACCAGCCACCTCAGCCTCGACGCATATTAGCGTCAGACTCAGTACCTACAACACGTAAATGCTGAGCAATTTTGCCCAGTAGGTGAATAAAATGCATGTATGCAAGTGTGCACTCAATCCCAATCCCAATATCTCAATTTTGACATAATGCACAGTCTTTCTATTCCCACATTCCTATCTCACATCACAATATGGGGCCCATGGTTAGGCTCACGCGCGCAATAAATATCATGGGTGGTCACGTGATTCCACCCGTAATCAGCGGTAAGCTACGCCGGTAGTGCACTGATCGATCACGTCAATGGCCACCTACCAGGTCGTCTCTTCCACAATAAATCATGGGCAATGACGCCCGTATCCATGTATATAGATATATATATATATATAATCATCTGGCATTTTGCACATCGAACTGACCATATCCGAGTACACAGATCGATCACTTCTGTCTCGGCCAGGTAATCTGTGAGCCTAACAAGTCGTCACAATAATCTCAATATATATATCTACCCCACTTAACAATACCTCGAATCATCACCGTCTCAATACGGTGGAAACCATCTCTCGCCCTCACGTGGTATGCACGTGCCATGCATATATATATGATGGTACATAAAAACATGGTTTCATATAAAACATATATAAATCATGTAAATCACGTAAGTCACAGAAATCATCGAATCACATAAAGTACATAAATCATATATATGTTTACGCATTGTAGATGGATGATCCACCTACCTGTCCTCCCGCTACAATCAAATACGAAGTCCCGTGAAGTTCCTATGGATCGGTCGTCTTTCTTCAAGAACACGTTGCTAGGATTTGATAAGATCTCCACTAATTCTTCTTTTCTTTGTTCTTATTTCCTTTTGAGTGTTTTTCTTTTTCTACTTAATGAACATAATCGATATACACACATATTTTTACTTGGAATTCGTGTGATAAGACTAGGTATTGATCCTTATTTTTCTTATGCCTTAAGTAACTAAGTAACATAACTCCTTTCTTCGAAAACTTGGGCATTAATACCCATTAACTAGTTCGACTATGGCCCAAATCTAATTGGTTTTACCCTTATTATTTCGGTTAATTCCTATATTAAGTTCCAACTAAAATAATTTAAAGTAAAATTGTCACAGTTTATATTTTCATTCCACATTTAATTTTCTTTATTAAACTTCCTAATTCACAAAATTATATAGTTATTTACAACAAAATCCCTTATTAAAGTGTACGGGTATTACATTCTCTCCCCTTAAAAGAATTTCGTCCCCGAAATTCGCCGACGCGAATAACTCGGATAACGACTCCTCCGATTCTTTTACCAATTTATCGGTTATCTAAATTATCTATGTCTAGACTCGCGAACATATTTTCTATATTCTCTAGGCATACGTATTCCCATTCCTACCACGCTTCCGCTGCGCACTCTAGGCGATAAGAAGTTTTAGAAATAGGGGCAAACCCTGGAATCAGATCTATCCTAAATCGTATTCTCGATTAAGGGGTAACTCCGGAGGATAATTGAGAAATACGTCAACATACTAATTAACTATCGGTATGCTTTTCAGTTGTGGCTGAGGTAATTCCTCCGCCTTCACCGTAATAGGAAAAGGCTCACAGCCTGATCTTAGTAGTCGTTGAGCCTTCAAAACGCATATTCGCGAAACACTATTCTTACTCGCCTTACCCGAAAAATGAATACCTCTTCTTCGGGCACATGAGATTTTACGACCTTCTTGTTACAATCTATAATGGCTCTATATTTCGGAAGCCGATCTATCCCAAAGATGACATCATAGTCATTCATTGGGATCACAATTAGGTCGACGCTCAATTTTCTATCCTCAATGCTCATGGAGTATCCGTTTAGCACTTGGTAAGTATGCGTTGGATCACCGTGTGGCAAGGTAACCACGTAAGTGTATTTAGATAAGGTAGGAGAGACTTCCACCCTTTCCACATACTTGGCCGACACGAATGAATGTGTGGCCCCAAAGTCACTTAACACAGAAGTAGGCACACTATAGATGGTTAACGTACCCGTTACTAAGAAGGGATCCGTTTCAGCCTCATCGTTTGTTAATGTAAAAACTCGTGCTGGCACGAGAGGAGGTCGGATCAGGGTTTGATTCGGAACTTGAGGCATATTCACGTGACACGTTCTAGCAAAATGCCCAACCTTTCCGCATCGAAAACACTGTGGAGTCAGATCTGGTCCTGTTCTCTGACATACGCCGTAGTGGTGACGTCTGCACTGCTTACAATGTGGTACGATGTTTTGGGGTCGGTTTGGAACGTTAACCGGTCCTTGGTTCGGCCTTGCTCGCCAATTTTGTTGACCCTGCTGATCTCCGTGATAGTTTGGTGCCTTGCCAAAGAACTGGCATTTCTGGTTTCCTTCTCCTTGTTGTCCTTCTTCTTTCCGCTTTGCGTTCTACGCCATTGCAATTTTGCTCTCCGCCTGCTCGGCCAGGATTGCTCGCTCCGCGATGCGTGCTTATGTCTGCCCCTCGGTGTCGTACATACTTACGTTTCGGAAGATCTCGGGTTTGAGACCTTCCAGAAAGCGCTCGATCTTCAGCTCGTCGGTAGCTACTATATGTGGCGCAAACCTCGAGAGTTGATCGAACTTACGGATATAATCCGCCACCGACATTCCTCCTTGTTTGAGGTTGATAAATTCGTTCAGCTTCCGCGTCCTATCCGGTGCTGTAAAATACTTTCCTCGGAAGAGTGTTTTGAACCTCTCCCAGGTCATCGTAGTGGGATCCTCGAGTACCTGAATAGTATCCCACCAGTAACCCGCGTTCCCACGCAACATGAAGGTGGCACAAGTCACCTTCTCTGTACCAGGCAGATGGCTAACGCGAAACATACTTTCGATAGTTCTGAGCCAATCCTCCGCGTCAGTAGGATCGGCAGCCTCCTCGAAGGTAGGGGGATTTAGTCTGCGGAACCTCTCCCCGACCGCTTCTATATGTTCTAGTCCCGGGGATGCAAGACGTTCAGAAGAGTTCAGACGGTGAATGAGATCATTGATCTGATCTGACTGTTGCCGGATCAGATCGGTCAACTGATGGATAGTAGAATTGTCATTAGGTGGGGATTCAGATCCCGCCGTACGACTAGAACTGCCTACCTCTCTACGTCCCTTCGGCATTTTTAACTAATTCTACAGTCATTCATATAAAACACGATTAAAAAAACACGTAATCACATAATCAATCATTGAACTTACAGGCCAGGCTGGTTATCCAGGCTTTTGAGCGGCAGTACATGGACAGTCTTCAGAATATGAAGCCTAAGCTCTGATACCACCTGTGGCGACCCTACTTTTCTAATTAGGATTAGTGGCGGATTTCCGCAACGTAAGCCGCGGAAGGCCCGTCTAATTTAAAACGTTTTCCTAGAATAATATACATTACGACAAAATGTCGTCTACATAGTCAGTCTATACAAAGGCCGTAGCCCCAAAATAATAAAATAGCAAAAACCCTAACGCCGCTCCACAGGTCGCATCCATGTACCGCCCCGCCCTCAAAAGTCCGTGGAGCACCGCCACCAGCCACCTCAGCCTCGACGCATATTAGCGTCAGACTCAGTACCTACAACACGTAAACGCTGAGTTATTTTGCCCAATAGGTGAATAAAATGCATGTATGCAAGTGTGCACTCAATCCCAATCCCAATATCTCACGACATGGCATAATGCACAGTCTTTCTATTCCCACATTCCTATCTCACAACACAATATGGGGCCCATGGCTAGGCTCACGCGCGCAATAAATATCATGGGTGGTCACGTGATTCCACTCGTAATCAGCGGTAAGTTACGCCGGTAGTGCACTGATCGATCACGTCAATGGCCACCTACCAGGTCGTCTCTTCCACAATAAATCATGGGCAATGACGCCCGTATCCATATATATATATATATATAATCATCTGGCATTTTGCACCTCGAACCGACCATATCCGAGTAGACAGATCGATCACGTCTGTCTCGGCCAGGTAATCTGTGAGCCTAACATGTCGTCTCAATAATCTCAATATATATATATACCCCACTTAACAATACCTCGAATCATCACCGTCTCAATACGGTGGAAACCATCTCTCGCCCTCACGTGGTATGCACGTGCCATGCATATATATGATGGTACATAAAAACATGGTTTCACATAAAACATATATAAATCATGTAAATCACGTAAGTCACAGAAATCATCGAATCACATAAAGCACATAAATCACATATGTGTTTACGCATTGTAGATGGATGATCCACCTACCTGTCCTCCCGCTACAATCAAATACGAAGTCCCGTGAAGTCCCTATGGATCGGTCGTCTTTCTTCAAGAACACGTTGCTAGGATTTGATAAGATCTCCACTAATTCTTCTTTTCTTTGTTTTTATTTCCTTTTGAGTGTTTTTCTTTTTCTACTTAATGAACATAATCGATATACACACATATTTTTACTTGGAATTCGTGTGATAAGACTAGGTATTGATCCTTATTTTTCTTATGCCTTAAGTAACTAAGTAACATAACTCCTTTCTTCGAAAATTTGGGCATTAATACCCATTAACTAATTCGACTATGGCCCAAATCTAATTGGTTTTACCCTTATTATATCGGTTAATTCCTATATTAAGTTCCAACAAAAATAATTTAAAGTAAAATTGTCACAGTTTATATTTTCATTCCACATAATTTTTTTTATTTAAACTTCCTAATTCAAAAAATTATATAGTTATTTACAACAAAATCCCGTATTAAAATGTACGGGTATTACAGTTTCAAACAGCTACGCGGGTGACTCCTTTTGAGATTGTGTACGGGCGACCACCCCAGCCATTCACATATTCTTACCCGGTGAAAGTAGGGTGGCGGCCGTGGTTGATGTTCTTGGATGTCATGACGCCATGATCGTGCGACTGAAGGGTAACCTGGAGAAGGCGCAACAAAGTATCAAGCAGGCTAATAAATATTGTTGGGGGTGGAATTCCAAGTAGGCGATAAGGTGTTCTTGAAGGTGAGGCCATCTCGTCAGTCTACAGTGCTTCGCCGTCCTTACCATAACCTGTCTTCCAGCGCATACATCCCGTGTTTCACGTGTTCCAGTTGCGACCGGTGGTGGGGAACCGTGGAGGCGGAATTGCCGGAGAGCTTGGAGTTACTAGTGGGACCGATGTGGGAATCCGAGGAGGTACTAGCATGGCGAAAAGGGCGTGAAAAGGGGGTGGAGGAGGAGCAACTGTTGGTTAAGTAGGTAGGGCAGTCGGGACATGACGCAACTTGCATGAGTAAAATCAGCTTCGAACCAGTTTCCGGATTTTAACCTTGAGGACAAGGTTGTTTCGAAGGAGAATGGAGTTGATAGAGAGCAGGAGCAAGAGCTCGGTTTGGAGACGGGGCCGAGACCCTTGTTAGTTTACCGACGGCGGGGACGGGCTTGAGCCTACTGTTCGCGGGCTGGAGAGTTAATCTTTAGTTTATATATTGGTTTTAGTCGTGGGGCTTGGGCGACGGTGTGATCTGTTGATTTTCCGATTTCTATTTCTATCAGGTTGTTTCTTCTATATACTATTGTGTAAAGAGCATAGAGAGTCTAAAAACTGTCAATTGATTTGTCAAGCAGGAACGGATCGATTCATGGGTCGGGAGGGGCCACGGCCCCCCAAAAATTTTCAAAAATTTTAGTACTATATATATGTCATATATCCATTATTGATATATAGAGCTTTTCTTCTATATCTATCACATAAGAACAGTTGGCATGTGGGTTAGGGGAGTAAGTTTCTGTACTTTAGGTTTAAGTTCAAATCATCCAATCTCTATATTAGATTTTTGGCTTTCAAATTATAATAAATATAAAAAAATATCTCGTGGGTCGGGTTGCCCAAAAAAATGCAAAATAGTCTCTTGGCCCAATGTAGGGTCGCGCTCACAAATTTAAAAAAAAAAACAAATCTACAAAAAAATCTGGTAAGAGAAATTCAAAATATAATCAAATCAAAGCCTAAGAATAGTACAGAATATCAAGTATAAAATACGGTCTCATCTCGAAACCAATATACGCTGAATTTCTGTATCGTCTTGTGAAATCAATCATAAGATAATTTCGTTGAAGGCTACGACTACGATTAAGAATAAAAACAAGCAAATATTGTTTGATAGAGATCACAGAATCTCATCTTTGTTGTTTTTTCGTACACGATATTTCATCATACTAAATATTATTTTTTATGATGATAGGTTTCTTTAATTTATGGGAAAGACTACTACGATTGATTCGAACGAAGAGGACAAACGAAGATCTATCTCGTGTCGTAACCGCATCGTGAACGGGAATATCAAACGACAATGATCTTCTAGCCCAAGTTCCTTCTAGTCCTGAAAGATTCAAAAATACAGAAATTGAAGACGTTGAACTCAACTCTTTGGAGCGTGATACGGGAATACGTTGACAAATTTGGGAGTATAATCCTAACCAACAAGAAGAGATACTTATTTGAATCTAAATCAACCCATTCTTCAAGATTTTCTGCTGAATATAAATATCAAACACCCTCGAAGATTTCAATCTACTTGGCATCGGCAATTTCTTTGGTTGGAGTATTCAATGGCTACAGATAAAGCGTATTGCTTTTCTTGTTTTATCTTTAATAAGCCATCATGATATTCAAATCAAACTATTTTTACTGTTGATGGATTTGATAGTTGGAAGAAGCTAAAAAATGGAAAAGTTTGTGTGCCTCTGGGCCACATCGGAAAAGACAATTCTTCACCACATTGTAATGCCGAAAAAGCGTGTGAGGATTTTATGAACAACCACAACATATATCAAGGAGGTTGATAATTTCGATGCTCAACAAATTGCATTTAATCGTCTTCGATTGAAGGCTCAAATAGATGCGATACGATTTCCTGCACTTCATCGAATTCAATTTAGTGGTCATGATGAGCGCTATTGCTCATCAAATCGTGGTAATTTTCTTGAATTTTTGGATCTCATATTCGGGTACAATGACGAACTTGCGAAGGAGGTTGAGAAAGCTCCAAACACTGCCAAGAATATGAGTCATGATATTCAAAAGAAAATACTTCATGTGATTTCCATGAGAGTGAAGAATGCAACTTGCGAAGAAATTGGGTTTGCAAAGTATTGCATAATTGTTGATGAAGCCCCAGATGAGTCAAAAAGAGAGCAAATGTCTATTGTACTAAGGTTTGTGGATACTAATGGACACATTCAAGAATGTTTTGTCGGAGTCTTTCAGGTATCTGATACACTTCTGACATTAAAAGGTGTAATATATTCTACTTTATCACGCTATGACTTGGAGTTTCTAAATATTAGAGGCCACGGTTATGATAGTGTAGGATATCAGTTTAATTGTGCTTTGATTTAATTAGCTCTCTTCGTAATTTGGGGCATTTATTGTAATAGTCCTTAATTTAGGACTTAGTTTGTTATCTATACCAAGTATGTTTGGTATAAATAGATGTACAAACATTGTGATTAATAGAAGAGTTTAGAAAATTTATCCGAAGGGCTGCCAATCCAATTTCTAGAAAGAGAAAGCTAGAAATCTTCATCTCACTAAGCGAATTCTCTCAAGGTTTGAAATGAGTATCTCGATCGAACTTTGAATTCTAAACAATTCTAAGCGATTAACTAAGGATTGAAGTCTAGGATCTTAGAGTTTATAATTCAAGACCTAACAATTGGTATCAGAGCATATTCGTATCTGTTTTGAAGCTGAATTGTTAGAATTGGATCGAATTCGAAATCTAGTACTGTTCCATCGAAGAATAGTTTGGTGCGAAAAATGATTTTCGATCCGATTTGCTTAATTCTGTGCTTAATTGTTCTGAATTTGATGTTTCTGTGCTAGTCGAAGTAGTATAAATCAATCAGGATTAGATCGATGGCAATCAGAATCATGATTTAAGCTGAATTCTCGATTCTGTGATTTCATTCGTGCGAAAACAGTATGAACATGTTCTGATTTTTGTCGAATTGAACATCATTTGCTTTAAAACATGTTTAATCGTCTGTTTGTGAGTACTCAGTAGCTTACGTCGAGCATATACCTGCAGTTTCATTGATTAATTTCCAGTATTTGCTTGAATCTGTGTTAAAATCATATTCTGTGTTTAAACTGTGAATTTCAATTTTTTTTCACTGAGTCTTCGATCGAAATTAATTTCTCGGTCGAAAATGTCTGTGCGAGAAATCTTGCTCAATCAGAATACTGATTAGTTATTGAAGTCGCTGTTGTCAAGACGTGTTTAGAAAAATTCTCGAGCATTAAAATTTCGACGGGAATTGACTATTTTGACCCCCGCGCAAAATTTTTTCTCTTGAAAACTTTGTCGGTCAGACATATTTGATTTTCGCTCGTAAAATTTTTCGGTCAACCAATTAGATTTGACTCAGGAAGAAACTCCTTCGGGTACTATTCTTCGATGACCAAAATCAATTAAAGAAATTTTATGCTCGAAAAACTTACTCAATTTTTCGAGTCAATACTGTCTTTATTGTGGATTCTGGTCAACAAAATTTCTCGACGTTTAAACTTTTCAATCGCAAAACTTCACTAAATAATTTTACGATTGATTTCACTGTTTACCCAGCTTTTCGTGGCAAAATAACACTCGGGTTGAAAATAATTTACGCTCGAAAATTTTTTAACAGTACCTGACGTGCAAAACAGTACTATCACTTTAAATCCGACAAAATAAAGACCTTGAGGATCTAGATCTCCATGCCATGTACGACAATCTCACACAGCACGAGGAAGATGTTAGCGAGATTCAGAAGGAGCAGAAGGGCAAACTTATCGACGACTCAGTTGCCCTAGTCTCAGAGAAGAGAAGCTCAAAAACATGAAAAGAAAATATCATCAAGCTTTCTACCCCCTCAGAGACTGAAGATGAAACAGATTCAGACATGGAGCCTAACATTAAAGCGCTGGGAAAGCAGTTGGCGTTAATTGAAAAAATGATCAGCAAATGATACTTCAAAAAGAAGTCCTCATCATCAGCCAATCGACTTCGGACCTCAAGCTCAAGGAATAAAGAACATACACCTGAGACCTCCAAAGTCAAAGCTTCTAAAGAACCGACCAAGTGCTTTAACTGCGGGAAACCTGGTCATTTTGCTAGAGAATGCAATCTTCCAAAGAAGAGAGACGCTAACTACTACTCCAAGAAGCTTCAACTCACCAAGCAAAAGAAAGAAGGAGTAGCTTTAATGCCTGAACAAGACCACTGGCTCGGGGACACGTCCAGCTCAGAAGAGGAGAATTTAGCCTTAACGGCCCACCTGGACGAGCATTCAGACGCCGAAACCTCAGAACAGACGGACGAAGACCAAGCATCCGAACCTTCTGAAGAGGTAGTTTCCCCTTTCACATTATTGACCATGTTAGAATCGTAATTAGCACACTAATATGAAACGTGAGCAGAAAAGCGTAAAGGAAGTAGAGAAGAAACTAGTCAAATCTCATAGGAAATTACTAGTCTCGAATTAGAACTTAGGAGCTCTAGTGCGAAAATAGAATAACTTTCTAAGAGCCTACATTCTAGAGAGACTACAAAACCTCAAATAGAGCGGCGTGATTTAAAAATTAAAGAATTAGAAGACAGGCTAGAAAATAACTACATTTGCCTAGTTAGATATCTCAATGAGAAAGCTAACCTCAATTGTAGGTTAACCGAAGCGACTACTAGGATCACCAACCTAGAAACCAAATTAGATACATCTAATGCTAAAGTTTGTGAACTTAGGAAACATCTAGATGCATGTGAAGCCGCCAAATTGACAGTTGAAAATAATTTTGCTCTGTTAGGAGAAGAGCGTAAGAATTTATACGCTAAAAAATCAAAAATATTAGATGAACTTATAGTAAGGGACAATCGGAGCAGACTATATTTTTAAATCAGCCCAAGGACTTAGAGTTTTTATAAGTACGGCTTAGCAGTGTTATCAATTTTCCGCCATGGCGGCGCCATGGCGGAATGGAGGGGCGGGTTTTGAGAAATCCGCTATGAGTCGGCCGCTATTTGGCGGGGATCAAATGGCGCCGCCATTGCGGCCGCCATTACCATGGCGGCGGTGGCGGCGGTGGCGGAATTTGGCGGGTATGGCGGAAGTTTGGTTTTCTGCCACGTTTTAGGGTTTTTTATTTCAAGATGGAGACTGATTTATCCTTAAGAACGGCGGATTTTTTTGGGTCGGTAATATTTAGGGTTTCAGGGGCGATGGTGGGTAGGTGATGAGCTAGAGAAGACGATGGAATTTAATAATAGGTGAACTGTTTTGTTTAATGGGTTGGGCTTTGTATGTTTTAAAAGTGTTGGGCCAAATTAGTTATGTTAATATTCTCAGCTTTCTATTTAATAAAAGAACAAAAAGCAAGAACTTACAATTAAAACTTAATTATATTACCACGATTAGTACAAATCCTTTTCTTACTAGTTTTTAGTATCAATATATTTCTTAATTAGTAATTTCTTACTAGTTTTTAATATTATATATTTCTTAATTAGTAAATAAATAGCAATAGCCTACTATTACCTTCCATTGTATGATATACTTGATAATATTTATACCAATATGGTACAATTTTTTTTTTTTGAGTCATTAAAAATTTTCTATATTGTTTTACATGTTTTATATGAATATGTTTTTAAATTATATATTTATTTAATAAATTAGCTGAACGTCCGAAAATGCACTGGAACTTAAACGTTCGTATTCGTTACTGTATCTGTTCCCGTTACGGCGAACCATGACTTTGTGTTTTTTAAACTAATGTCATTTTATATAGATTATTGGAATATTTTTAAAACATTGTTTACATTGCTATATATAAAATATACATATATTTTAAGTCCGCCATGGCTTCCGCCATTTTCCGCCACGCCATCCGCCATAGGAACATGGCGGTTTTTTGGCTTTCCGCCATGACCCGCCATCCGCCATCGATAACACTGCGGCTTAGGTTTTGAGAATCCATGTCATTTGAAGAAAGCTGACTGTAAACAACTATATGATGTCAAATACATGGGTCTCCGACTAACCTCTCTCATGGCTTTCACTGAGGAAAAGGAAACTTATGAATTAGAAGAAGCCAAAAGAAAAGCCAAAATCAAGGCTGAAATTCCCTTTTGCTATGACGAACTGAATCAAAGCAACGACACTGGGAATCTTCCCAAGTGTTGGAGCCTTGAATCAGTTCAAATTCCTGAAGATCATTCTAAAATTACGGAAGCTCAACATCATAATTCTGAAAATTCTCTCTATATACCCCCTATTGTTAGAAAAATAGAAGGGTTAAGAGATTCTTTAGAAAAAGAAAGGGAGAATTTTGAATCTGAAAAGAAAAAATTCCTAAAAGAGATGGAAAATCTCAAAGCTTCCTCAATTCCAAAAGCTATTTCTCACGCATCTCCCTCAACCGAAAATATCATTCTGAAAAGCGTGAAGAAAGAAAAAGCGCCTTCAAAAGATCTTAAAAATAAGAATAGTACTTTAAAATATTCTAAACCTAATCCTGTTTCGCTTACATCTACAGGGAGCGTAGCGCGAGTTTTAGAGTCGAAGGCGGGAGTGTCTAGATTAAAAATACAGAAGGAGCTCGTAGATTTGCAATAAGAAAATATCCTTCTGTACAAATAAAAGACACTAGTAGAAATAAAAGAGCTGTTTCTTCTGTTCAAATAATTGCTTCTACGTGTTCACTTCAGCCTACCATAGAAGCACAAATTTCAAAACAGGCTCTACTTCGGAAATAAAAACTTATCATTCTAAGACAAATGCCTCTAGGAAGACCCGTAGAAAACAAGATCCAGCCATAAAGAAAGCATATGGCGCTATTCATGCTTGTTCTCACCTAAGGTATCCTGTTAAGATCAAATCACCAAAGCACCTTAGGAGACTATCCAATGAAAAGATCTTTTCCACGCTCAAGCCTACTAAAGCATTTGTCCGAGCTGAAATTAATCTTCCCTGCAAGGTTCAACCTAAATGAGTTCCTAAATCCCCGCCTAAAAAGACGAATGCCAAAAAAGGCTATGCCGTCTACAAAGGGCAAACCCAACTCAACTCCTTCGCGAGTGACTTGGGTTGTTAAAGCTCCTACTAACTAGTTTAGGAACCATATCCGAACCAAAGATAAATCTACTAATCAGAGATGACCCATTTATACGTGGGTACCTAAAGCTCTTTAAATTTGTTTTTGCAGATCTATCATGTGTGGTACCTTGACTCTGGTTGCTCCACACACATGACGGGAATACAAGAGCTGCTGAGCAACTACAAAAACTGATCGAATGGAAAAGTCATATTCGGGAACAACGACTCAGCCCCCATTCTAGGACTTGGGGAGATCATTCTAGAAAATCTGACAATCAAGGATGTCTCTTACGTCGAAGGTCTCCGCCATAACTTGTTCAGCATAGGCCAATTATGTGACAAAGGATTCCAGGTGGTCTTTCATGTTGATCCGTGCAGAATATTGGACAGTCAGAACACAGAACTCCTCCAAGGACTTCGGAATCTAATCTTTACACGATCCATCTGACGTCCGTGCGGACTACGACTGCTGTTTGCCTCATCTCACAGACTACAAATCAGAGGAACAGCCTATGGCATCAAAGTGTGTTTTATCTAAACATCAAAGCTCTTCAACGACTATCAACGCAAAAGTTGGTTCACGGTCTACCAACCATTATTCTTCAAAAAGAGCATCAATGTTCGGCGTGTCAACTAGGAAAAATGAAGCGAGCTTCTCATCACGTCAATCTAGTTGTCTCTACTTCACGCCCCTTGGAATTACGACAAATGGACCCCTGGGATCCATGCAGACACAGAGTATTAGTGGGCGCAAGTACGTGCTAGTTATCAATGATGACTACTCTCGCTACACGTGGACGAAGTTCTTCCGAGCTAAGGATGAGACAGGGGACTTGATAATCAAATTTGTGAACGCTACTCAGAATTTGCTGCAACAAACCATTCAAGTCATCAGAACAGACAATGGCACTGAGTTAAAAAACAAGTACCTTAGTGATTTCTATCAGAAACATGAGATTAGTTAGCAATTCTCAGCCGCAAAGACACCTCAACAGAACGGTGTCGTTGAAAGGAAGAATAGAATGCTAGTGGAAGTCGCACATATGATGCTGATTCATTCTGGCCTCCCACATTTCCTTTGGGCTGAAGCAGTAAATACTGCCTGCTTCACTCAGAACAGGACGGTGGTTCACAAGTGCTTCGATAAGACTCCGGACGAAATAATCGACAAGAGAGGACCCAATATTTCCTTCTTCAAGGTCTTCGGGTGCAAGTGCTTTGTGGCGAACGACGGAGAGCCACGTGCTAAGTTCGACCCTAAAGCATTCGAAGCAACATTTATTGGGTATTCGTCAACTTCAAAGGCGTACCGAGTATACATCAAGTCCAACCACTCAATCAAAGAAAGCTATAATGTCACTTTCCACGAAGTGGCAGACATGGCTCCTGCACACCTCAGTTCAGGACCCGCACCTAACCAGATGGCTTCTGAATACAATAGTTCAGAACCCGTATACACTGGTGTGTTGGCACAAAAACAACAAGAGATGGCAACAAATAAGGACTAAACGTCAGAAGAAGCTCTGATAGGGGTGAAAGATGAGCCGAGCTGGCTCGTGAGCTCGACGAGCAGGCTCGGCAAAAGCTGGGCTCGAGCTCGATATAAATGCTCGAGCTCGAGCTTGAGCCCGGATATAGTGGCTCGAAAGCTCATGAACAGGCTCACGAGCTTTTTTTTATATTTTTTATATTTTTATATTAATTTATATTACTTTTTCTAATTTTTTACATATTTTTATTAAAATCTCAATTTTTTTTAAATTTTTTTAAATTCTTTTTTATATTAATTTATATTATTTTATCAATTTATTAAATATTTTTTTTAAAAGCTCGAGCTCGAGCTCACGCTTGAGTTCGAGCTCGTACGGCTGTAAATGAGCCGAGCTCGAGCCATGAGCTGAAAAGCTCGACGAGCTCGAGCTCAGCTGTAAGGGCTCGAGCTCGAGCTCGAGCCCAGAAAATGAGCCGAGCTCGGCTTGAGCTCGGCTCGTTTACAGCCCTAAGCTCTGAGACTTCCATTGGAGGACTTGGACTCTCTCTTTGAGCCCGTATATCGGTAAGAGGCTATTGACGAGACACCTTTAGTGGAACCCCCACTCGACGAGGCCGATGTCCCAAGCTCTTCAAGTGTCCCCACTCACCCAACTCAGAATTACCACAGATCACTGAAGAATCCATCATAGTCAATGAGGAAGTCTCGTCAGAATCGCCCAATCTTAATGAAGAAACAGACTTATCTCAACCTAATGAATAAACAGACTCAGCATTGGGTGATAGCTATGCAAGACGAGATCAACCAATTCGAGTGTCTTCAAGTATGGACTTTAGTACCCCGTCCGCATGGGAAAACCATCATCGGAACGAAATGGCTATTTAAGAATTAAAAGAATGAAGATGCGGAAGTGATTCGGAACAAAGCAAGGCTGGTTGCAAAGGGATACAATCAACAGGAAGGCATCGACTACGACGAAACCTATGCTCATGTTGCCCGAATCAAAGCCATCCGTCTTTTCTTGGCTTATGCGGCTCACAAAGACTTCAAGGTCTATCAAATGGATGTTAAGACCACCTTCCTTAACGGCATGTTATAGGAGGAAGTCTACGTAGCTCAGCCAGAAGGTTTTGATAATCAAGAACACCCTGATCACGTCTATCGATTGGACAAAGCTCTCTACGGACTGAAACACGACCCACGTGCTGGTATGATGTCCTGAGCGATTTTCTCGTGAAATCTGGCTTCATCCGTGGGACGATCAATACGACCCTCTTCATAAAATGGCGAGACAAAGCCTTGATGATCGTCCAAGTTTATGTAGACGGCATCATCTTCGGATCAACAAATCCACGGCTATGCAAGAGATTTGGAGATCTAATAGACAACAAATTTGAAATGAGTCACATGGGAGAGATGCAATTCTTCTTGGTACTCCAAGTCAGGCAGCTCGAAGATGGGATATTCATAAGCCAGACTAAATACATCAAGGATATTCTACAGAAATTCCATCAAGATCAGAGCAAGCCTCTCAGCACTCCCATGTCACCTAACTGCAAGTTGGATCCCTATCCCACAGGAAAAGCGGTCGACATCACACTATATCGCACCATCATCGGCTCTCTTCTCTATCTCACCTCTAGTCGGCCGGATATCATGTTTGCCACTTGCTTATGTGCCCCCTTCCAAGCCGACCCTAAAGAATCCCATATGCTCGCGGTTAAACGAATCTTACGCTACCTCAAAGGCACCTCTACCCTATGATTGTGGTATCCTAAGGGCACGAATTTTGAAAAATTGGCTATACTGACGCTGATTATACAGGTTGCCGAATGGACAGGAAAAGCACATCTGGTGGCACTCAATTTCTAGGCGAATAGTTGGTCTCCTGGTCATCCAAGAAACAGAACTGCATCTCAAGATCAACGGCCGAGGCTAAATATGTCGCAGCTGCCAGCCGTTGCTCGCAAATGCTATGGATGCGGACTCAACTTCGTGACTATAGGTACAATTTAAATAATATACTCATTTATAGCGATAGCCAAAGTGCCATTGCGGTTACGTGCAATCCCGTTCACCACTCATGCACAAAACACAGATATCAGATATCATTTTATAAAAGATCACGTAGAAAAAGGCACGATTGACATGTACTTCATGAAAATGGAATATCAACTAGCTGACATTTTCACCAAGGCTTTGAATGAAAAACAGTTCCAGTTCCTTGACGAAAAATTAGGCATGTTGAATCTTCCGTAATCTATGCTTTACGTGCTCCTATGTGCTTACACATGTTCTATGCTATGTGTTTTCTATACTTTAATGCTATATCTTGCGTGAAATATTTATAAAAATAATCTAATGAAAAATCCAAAAACATTATACACATAAGTATAATATTAGGGGAATGACGATATCTTTAGGATGCTCGATCTAAGTCACGTATAAATTTCCCTGACATACGACTGATTAATTGCTTAATTTTGCCAATCTTAAGTCGCATTCTTGTGTCTAAAAGTTCTCTCGTAGACTCCATAGACACAAAGCGATTTTTTATGAGTGAGATTTCTAGCCTTCTTTATTTTCTTTCTACGGTCTATCCTTGAGCGAGTCACACAGGTCATTGCTTGTCTTAACTCGTCTTGGCCTCATACTCACCTTGCGATTAAACGTTAGGAAGATGATTAGGGCACTTAGGGAATTCCTCACTCGGTCAAATATAATTTTCAATCCTTTAACCTAGCCTTCAGTCATCCATTTTGAGTCTTCTCCAAAATTCATTTTCTTTATTTGAAAATCCTTTGAGCCTTCAACCGACAATATAAAATTTGGGCGGGATGTTCAATCAAGAAAAGGAGGGGGAGAAAAACGAGGACGAAAAAAAAAGAAAAGAAGATGACAAATGAAGATGGAAAACGCACACGAGGAATGCTCAACGCAAAAAGAAAAACAGATGAGAAGAACCTGCCTTTCAAAATCTTTAAGACGAGGGCATGGATCTTGCTGTGAACTTCTCCATTGATAATCTCGTACACTCGTCAGAACGGTTGGAAAGAGGAGTACCATGAAGTGAACTTCTCCAACGATAATCCGGGCTTATATCAGGACAACAAGAAGAGGAGCACGGCCTTGGGTTCGAATTCCACAACCGTGAACTTCTTCAAATCGATAATATCTGAAACCTCTTTAGAGATTAAGAGAAAAGGAGCACGGTATCGGCCCAAGAACCAACGAGAAGAACTTCATCTTAGATAATCTCTCCTCCTCGTAGAGAAGCGGAGCTTCAGCTTGAGCAAGTGCGGAAAATTTACAAAAGATAAAAGGATGAAAAAGACAAGAGGTCGAAAGAGAAAAATGCCGAAGTAAAGGAGAACGACAAAGGAATGGAAGATGACGTAAAGCTCACCTTTCCCAAAAGATCCCTTCCCTTTTTAGTCATAACCAAATTAAAGCCTTCAAAATCCCTTTATTTCCAAAACCACGATCTCTCGCTCGGTGAAGTGATTAAAACCGCCTCGATCACAGGTAAATTGACTTAATATGATTTGTGTTGACTTGAGTGATATAAATATAAAACTCCCTAGTCAAAAATAAATAAGCGCTAGAGCGAACCTAGTGAGAGTTGTCGAAATGGACCCTACTTTGAACCTAAGACTTGTTTGCTGACGAGACTTGACGACATAAAATCGTTCAAATGTCTTGTGAATTTTTAAGGCGTGACAACGATCGAAGCATCCATACTATTAATAAAATTAATATATACATATATAATAAAACAAAAAAAATTATATATGTAAAAGTATTTTCAATTCGCACATTTTGATATGCAGTGTTACTTTGCATCTACACGGAATTGATTAAATACGATATATTGTTCATGCTCATACCCTCGTGTGAAAGTATAGTTACATGTTTAGAGGACCATGTATCTAAGCTAATCTTGATAAATCGCATGATTTTCATAATTGTTACTAAGATTGATTTATGTACTTGTTCGATAAATCAATTAAGGTGCACTATTTGAGGGGGAGCATTTACGAAATTTATGCCTTAGGCTTCAAATATTTTTGATGGTCTTTCTCTAAGTGTTGCAGAAAAATTCAAATTGATTTTCCATGTACAACGCACTTCCGAGAAGGACTTCACGAATCGTCGCGATTTGGAGCTCAAAGGCATTGGTAAAAATAGACAGGGGAAGCCAAATTAGTATAATTGCTTCCAAATTAACTCTAATTTTCTCGACATCTTTGCTCTAAGTCTCGCAGATTCACTAACGATTGACCATGGAGCCAGATGTTACAGTTCTGAATTACAAGGAGTTACTTGCATTTATTTTCAAACATAGGGGGAGCAATTATGTGATTTATCCTTTAACTATGGTCAATCTGAAAACATAGAAAAACTTTCTATCGAGAAATTGGGGCGAATTTTATACTTTTCTTTCACATTTCCTCGAGCGAAAATTGATTTGGGACCACGTGGTAATTTTTGCTTTCATATTAACGAGCGAAAATTAAACAGGAACCGAATGGAAATTCTCGATCGGAATTTGTTAAGCGAAAATTAAATAGTAACCAGAGGAAATTTCTCGAACGTAAACAGTAATGGGCCGAGAAATTATTAAGTATCAAAACGTCTAATCAGTCCATTTAACAAAATTAATGTTTGCAGTCGAAAATCCCAAATACACGCAAAACCCTCAATCGCAAAACTCAACAATCAGTAATTTTTCTCTCGCGAAAATGTTTTTCCGCAAACACGAATCTCACAAATTCTTACATATTTTCACTAAATCTTCGTCTTTGAGAGGTAGATTCGACATCCTTTAGGGATTTTTGTGTGTTTGAACTCTATTTACATCTATTTTCTGCAATCTTTCGCATGATTTTGTGAAAATTTCGGGTCTGCTCATAGTATGGAAACTTGAATGCTAGTTTGCAGTGCTTACAGACCAGTCTCTAAGCATAATCTAGGTTAAAAACTGTATATTAAGATAGTTTAGAAGTTTCCTGAACAGTTTGATGGTAGATTGTTTTGATTTTCTGCGCTATCAAAGTTAGATTGAAAGTAACACTAAACTGGGTTTTAAACGTTTGAAGGCGTCGACGAAATTTCTCGCTCGCAAACAGTGACAATTGAATTTTAATTTGATTAAGTTATTGTTTGCATCGTAAAAGATTGTTGATCGCAAAATCTTTTGACTTAGTCGTTTAAACAAATAACGGAGATCGAAAAATAATTACCATCGAGAAATTTCAGTTTGATTTTATACGACCGCAAAGATTACTGAACGGAATAGTTTAAATAGATGTCTTTAAGTTTCTAGCGTAAAACTTACGATCGAAAACAATAACTTCGATTTCAATTTTGCTCTAGGTCGAAAATTTTAGCGGCGTTAAAATTAATTTTTCGACGATAAAATTTCTCGATTGTAAAAGCACGCAGCGACAATTTTGATCGATTGAAAATTTTCTCGATGTTTGACTTAGCTTCTCTTGACAATTTTCTCGATCGTAAAATTTCGTAGCGCAAAATTCATTTTAAAATCGAAATACTTTCTCTCTCGACAACTTTCACAGCGGAAATTTTATTCATGCGCGAAAAATTTCTCGATCGTAAATTTTCGCGGAAATCTAATTTCTCGATCGTAAATTTACACGGAAATTTTTCTCGATCGTTAAACCTCTTAGCTACAGTACCACGCGCATAACGTTCAGTACTTAGTAAAATATTCTAAGTCTTTTTTCCACTGTAGCACCTTAGCGAATAAAATTTTCTCGATCGCAAATTAACATGGAGAATTGATTTCAAAAATTGCACTTAGACAATTTAATTGAGAATTTCAATTCTCGCGTGATAAAAAGCACGGAGTGAATAGTGCTTAAACACATAGTAAAATTTTCAGACTGCACCTTCTATAGGACTTATATACTTATGTTGAAATGAAATTATCTCTTCAATATTCACTTCGTATGATCTACGTGCAGATTTTATGATATCAATTACAAATTTGTTCAAACATGCTATGACATGATCCATTATTATGGTTTGATAAATTCAAAATTCGACTCAAATTAAAAAAAAAAATTCTTGAACTAATGATTTACATTTCTTATTTGCATTTCAGATGGATTATTACCCAACATACAATCACATATACGAGAAGGCCTTGTACCTCAACGTTCATGACACCAATTACCGACTCGACCTGACTACCTTCAGGTGTCCGGACGAGATCATGGTGTCAATACTACAAGGTCATCCCCTGTGGCATGCTCTAACTGTAACGGCCTCGATGCCGATGGTCTACCTCCAACAGTTCTGGGGGATGATCAAGAGCCACGTCATTGAAGGGGCGTACAGTTTCACCACGGTAATAGGGACGAGGCACATTAGCATGAACAAGAGTGACCTTGGACTTGTCCTCGACCTCCCCTACAGCCCAAATTACGACCCCCTTCCTACTGATGCGGAGCTCGTGCGTGATTTTCTTCAGATGGGATACCGTCCTCCACTGACCAAACTAGCTCAAGTTCAGAGCAGCGGGATCCCACACCCTTGGAAGACACTATTTGGAATCATCAACAAGTGTCTGTCGCCAAAGCACGCAGGCTTCCACAAAGGCAATGGCAACATTCTCCGTATCTTCCACGAAATCGCCTTCTCGCGGAATTACAATTTCGCTCAACTGATCTGGAATGATCTAGCAGAGCTGATCAGACAGAAGGAGAACAAACGCTCGGAGAATGTGCCGTATGCTCCGTGGTTCTCCGTAATCATTAGACAACACATGGAGATGCACGATCAGAATATCCCTTGTCTACCTCCCGGAGGAAATTACCAACCACCGCGGCTCAAGTTCTTCCATCACCCAAAGCTCACGGACTTGGATCAGCCTTCGATGCCGATTCCGTTTGTGCTACTACGTCTCGCCAACCCCTCGGGAGACACATACAAGCTATACTGCTGGGAGAATCATCTGACGAAAAAGATTATCAGAGGGCCCCCGACAGATTTTGCAGTCAGTCCTCAACAACAACACTCAAGCCCTGAGAATACAATGATCGATGCAGTGGCCCAGGAGCTTGAACAGGAGCCCCCTGTCCAAGAAACTCAGCTACCAGATCTGGATGCCATGATGATCGATGAGGTGGCTCTCGAAATGGAAGCTGAAGATCAAAATCAGGAGCTCCAAGTGGAAGTGGCCCCCATGTAGGCTTGCTCGAAGAGCCCATTGAGGAGGTTCTTCAACAAGAAGCACAGCCCGAAGCTGAAGTGGAGCAAAGCTCACTTCCACAGGTGACGAAATAGGCTCATGAGGAGTTGAGCATGAACCTTCTCCTCACACAGCCACCTCATCCTACACGGAGTCCGATGAGGAGATTAGACTAATAAGACGGACTCCCAGAAGACTAAGTATACAACTAGAGTCCCTCTTCACCACTGTCACCACTGCGTCAGACACATCGCCGATCATCACTCCAATCGCTGATGCCGGAGTCCAACTGCAAATCACCACCGGCCCAGCCACTACGGTGTCTGATATGCAGGTTCACTCCGAACCTGCCACAACACCCATAGAGAAGAATCTCCAAGATTCAACTCAAGGATTGGGTGGAAGTCTCGAACAGTCACAACCTCAAGTGACTACGACCCAACCTGAGGAGCCGGTGTCTGTTCAAGGGTTGACAACAGGCGACATCAGTCGACCTGGTCCATCATCGACGGAGGCGTCCGTTCGTGACTGAAGCTCAATTTCAGACAGCTCTCTCTGCAGCCATCAGATCTTTAGAAGACAAAATGATGGAGAGAGTGATGGCCGCCATCGAGACATCCCGGCGTGACACTGGGAAAGCACCCGTCTCCGAGGGCCTTCAGCACCAACAAACCCAACCCCACAACCCACTTCTACCGACCAACTCGCAGACTCCGCTATCCTCATCAACCCATATACCATACCCATCACCCAGCTCCACGACATCCTTTTCGCCCGCCTTATAGGCCTTCCCACCCGAACGCCTCAAGAAGAGTCTCTCTACCGGCGTCTTGTGGATCACCCTGAGCCACCTTCTCAATCGTTCCGTGGCCAAGGCTCCCGCACACGACGTAGACATGACGATCCAGATGATCAGGACCGTCATGAGGGGGAGAAAAGGCCTAGGACTTCATCAAGTGGCCAAGGAGAAGGTCAAACACAAGGCGCAAGCGCATCGCAGACAGTCGCTGGAGCAGGACAAAGCCAAACCACCACACAAACTACCCAAACAACCCACACCACGCACCGCATCACTTATACAACCCACACAAGCCAAATCGACCCAACATTTGGAGGTCACCGGACAAGGTCAAGAAGCCGAATGAGTTCGAGCTAAGAGGGATCTCCAACTGGGATCAGCAGAAGAGGATGGCATATATGTGGCTGCTGACCCACCTTGGACCTGACATGAGATTGGGGATGACTAAAGCACAAGCCAAGAGTCATTATAAGAGTCTATCTCCCATCTATCAGCTCCTCGGCGTCTTCTGTGCCAAAGGAGGACTTCCAACACCGTACTACGCCATTGAGCGAATAGACAGGACTCTAGAGGAATTAAGCGAGAGCGACCTACCGTATCTCCCTGCCGAGGAGGTGTACAACCTCCACCAGCTATATGTGGAGAAATACAAGGGTCCTCAAAGCTTTATCAAGAAAGAAGGACTCGAGGGACTCTACCGGTACATGATGCGCCAAGTCAAGTACTTCGCAGCGCAGAACCTTCAGATGGATCTGGAGAGCAACATGAAGAAGGTCAACCTGTCGCACAGCTCAACAAGGGACCTGAGATCGAAGCACTTCCCAGAAATAACGTGCATATCAGCTCAGTCTTAGGCATCACCTACCACAATTCAATTGCCAAGAAGACAAGGCTGATGCTGAAGACTGAAGTACAAAAGTTTTCTGATGGGATGCTCAAGGTCATCAGGCAAAATATAGAGAAACGGTTGGAAGAAATCAACAGAGAGACAATGCTGAGGATCCATAGCTACGAGAGAACAGTCGCTCTTAATGGAACTACTGATGATATCGAGGAGCGACTGGAGCTGGAGAACATGCTCAGGAATTTTGAGCATGCGCTGGGCTTGCACAGATCGTACTATGCCCGACGAGGGCAGACAACGCGGAAGAGAAATCAAGCACAAAGGGGGAGAATTTAGGATATCAGTTTAATTGTGCGTTGATTTAATTAGCTGTCTTCGTAATTTGGGACGTTTATTGTAATAGTCCTTAATTTAGGACTTAGTTTGCTATTTATACCAAGTATGTTTGGTATAAATAGATGTACAAACATTGTGATTAAAAGAAGCTTTTAGAAAATTGATCCGAAGGGCTGCCATCAAATTTCTAGAGACAGAAAGTCAGAAATATTCATCTCACTAAGCGAATTCTCTCTCAAGGTTTAAAATGAGTTTCTCGATCGAACTTTGAATTCTAAACAATTCTAATTGATTAACTAAGGATTGAAGTCTAGGATCTTAGAGTTGATAATTCAGGACCTAACAGATAGTGCTAGTAACATGAGGGGTGAGTTCAATGGATTCCACGCTTTGATTGTGAAAGATTGTACAAGTGATTATTATATTCATTGCTTTGCTTATCAATTGCAACTGGCTTTAGTTTCAGCATCAAAAAATGTGATACCTATTTATCAATTTTTCGACAGATTAGCTAATATAATTAATCTTGTTGGTTCTTCAGCGTAACAATGAATTAAAGTGTGCTCATGCAGATGATATTGCACATTTGATTGCTATTGGTGAACTAGAGACGGGGAGTGGACTTAATAAGATTGGTACTTTACAACGAGCCGGAGATACACGTTCGAGTTCTCATTTGAGATCATTGACCAGCCTTATTAGATGTTAGTGCTGCATGTATACTATTGCTTAAGGTTATAGATGATGGACTTCCTTCGCAACGAGCAGAGGCATATCTGTTTATGATGAGATTACGTCGTTCGATTTTGTATTTATCTTACATCTTATGAAGATATAATGGTGGATTAGAAATGTCCATTGTCAAGCTCTCCAAAGCAAGTCCCAAGATATAATAAATGCGATGGAGCTTGCAGTATCGACCAAGAATTTGCTTTAACATATGAAGGATAACAATTGGGATGATTTGCTAGTAAAGGTAAAGACTTTTTGTGAAGTTCGAAATATTGAAATTCCTGATTTAAGTGCTCATTATATTAATAGATGAGGGTGTGGACAAGTCCGTAATCGTTCGAGAATATCACCATTGAGCGTCATTATCAGGGACCTCTTTTATGTTGCCATTGATTCGAAGTTGCAAGAAATTAATGGTTGATTCAGTGACGATGCTATGGAGTTGCTCGTTCTGAGTAATGCTTTAAATCCACAAAATGCGACGGGGACATTCAAAATTGGGGATACATGAATTAGTTGCAAAGTTCTAAATGCAAGATTTTACTAAAGCTGAGTTGGAGCAATTGGAGATACAACTGAAGCACTATGAGTATAATATAGTCAAGTGTCGTGATTATGAAAAAAAGTTTCAACCATTTCAGAACTACAGTAAAACCTCTAAATACTCTATAAATTAATGAACTCTCTAAAATAGAAAATCTTCCGGTCCCGATTTGAGCCTTTGTAAAAAAAATCATAAAATTCGATAACATAATAATGTTGAGAATCAAGTTATCCAAAACTCAATGAAGATGTCGAAGATTGAAACTGAAGCAGAATGATCGAGCTGAAAATTGACTTGAAGGAGACCCATTGAGCTGAAGAAAAATTGTTTATTTGAGTTTCAAATATCAGTCATTGGATCTGGCGGGCAAACTGGTCAAGATTAAACTGCTAGAATCGCATAACGTTTTTCTTATCTGGTTAGTGCTTGCAGTACACTTGGTAATGGTGCAATCTGTTGATGCATATAGCTTGGAATGCTGAGAATTGTTCGATGAAGTCTGATAAGATCCAAGGACTCAGATGAATTCGATTCACTTAAAGAAGTGTTAAACGCTTCTTTAACAGTGAGGAACAACGGTACAAATCAAGAGGCTCGGTGTACAAGTTCGCTGAAGCCCTCTCCAAGACTGTTGCAAAACCTGAACAGGTTCTTGTTCTTATCAGTGACCAAGTAGATGGTTTCAAGAGTTCGTAGCTTCTATATAAGTGTGAATTACGCAAACTTGTAAATATAGAGATGAATGAGAAAGTTGAGAGCTTGTAATCTCTCCGATTGTTCATCAATAAAAGAGTTCCTATTGGCTGTGGACGTAGACTCAAAAGTGAGTCAAACCACGTAAAGAGAGTGCTCTGATTTTTCATTTCTGGGCTGTTTTTCGATTTGATTGCGTTCAAGATTCGTTCTTTCAATCTGTTAAGCATACATACTTCAATACATCAAGTTAGGAATCTTGTGGTGGCCGAATCTTTAACAATTGGTGCGGTGAGCGTGGAAACAAACATGATGTTCGATGGCTACCACACGGTTCGAAATGCAGATTTTTACAGGTCAAAAGCTTTGGTATGTGGAAGATGAAAATGATGGCTTTGCTCGTTGGAAGAGGGCTCGAGGAAGCACTGAAAGAGGAGAAAGACATTTTGCCTGATGGTATGGCCGGGCTACCAAGAAATCGATGCGCACTAAGGCATATAGTGCAATCATACTTTGTCTTTCTGATCAAGTGCTGCATAAAGTTGCTAAGGAGACAACTCCAAACGAT
Source organism: Craterostigma plantagineum (assembly GCA_027422505.1). NCBI lineage: Eukaryota > Viridiplantae > Streptophyta > Magnoliopsida > Lamiales > Linderniaceae > Craterostigma > Craterostigma plantagineum. The sequence goes on from JAPQWV010000160.1 coordinate 281,443, forward strand.
ATATGAAAGAAACTCAATGAACTTTATATGACGAAGAACTTGGGTAAACGATTGTACCTCAAGCAAGCGTTGTATTTGTTCAAGACTCATGAAGATCATATGATAGAAGAGCAGCTTGATCAATTTGCAAAGCTGGTTTTGGATCTTAAGAAGAGACAAACGGTTTTCTATCTTCTAAGGTGGGGGTTTCCAGTCCCGACTGACCCCACCAAGCGCTATGAGAGTCTGCATTTGAAATTGTAGAGGTCTGGGAGGGCCCTCTAAAATTTCACAGTTGAAAGAGTCTATAAGGCTCTACCTCCCCTCACTGGTGTTCCTTAGTGAGACGAGAAATAAGAAGGCTTTTGTTGGAACAGTTAGTAAACAGTTGAAATTTCAGGAAAGATGGTTCTCCGGAAATCCGATTGGGTTCACCGGAGGATTGTCCATCGGATGTAGTAGAGATATTGGTATTATCACCATCATGCCAATTCCTTTTGTTTGGAAGTTTGCTGCATGCATGGGAATATCCAGGTCCTGTGTGGATCATCTTTATTCATAACAACAATAATCAAGCGGAGAGAAGAAGTCAATTTGTTTATCTTTCGAGTCAAAAGGCAAAGTGGGGCAATAAATGGTGCATTGGAGGGGACTTTAATGAGATCAGAAATATGAAGATAAATAGGGAGGTCACATGAGGAGTCATACCAGCTTATACCTTTAATCAGTTCGATGCAGAGATGGAAGGGGAGGAGATGCCATTCATTGGGAAGTAGTTTACATGGGCTAACAACCAAGTTGGTGAGGGATTCATTGAAGAAAGGCTTGATAGAATACTCTGTTCCCCAGGTTGGATTTTGGAGAATCCTAGCTCCCACGTCTTACATGTTGAAAGACACTCCTCGGACCATTGTATGCTTATCTTTTAGCCCAACCATCAACGTTCTTTGAGAACAAGAACATTGCAATTCAACCCGAGATGGCTGAAAGAGCCTGATGTGAGTGAGGTGGTCAAGAGAGCTTGGAATATTCAAATAGAAGGCAATCCTCATTTCAGACTTATATCCAAGATAAAAAAAAAAAATTGCCGATTTGAAATTCTGAAATGTAGTTCGACCTGTAGATTCAATTCTAGAAAGAATATTGATCGAATCAACCAAAGGCTATCTAACCTTGCAACGGAAGGAGGTTTCAGGAATTGGGAGCAATGGAGATCGTTGAAGATTGACCTTTGTAGAGCTTAAGGAGGAGCTTCATTGAAAGTAAAGTCAAGGAACCTCTGGCTCAAGGAAGGTGACAGAAATTCAAAATTCTTCCATGCAACCACAATTCAAAGGAGAACCCACAACTCCTTTGCCAATCTTCTCAACAAAGAGGGAAATAAATGAAGCTCAAAAGGGGAAATTCTTGAGTTTGTGATTGACTTCTACCAACATCTTTACATCTTCTCGGCCACAACATGTGGAAGATGCTATTCCCAAGCTCAATAACAGCTGAAATGAATCAAAAGCAATTTGACCATGTTACTGAGGATGAAAGAAAGGAGGCTCTCTTTTCAATGTGTCCAACTAATCCGGATGGTATGAATTCCTTGTTCTTTCAAAAGATTTGGGATGTTACTAAAAGAGATATATGCGTATCTGTCCATAACTTTTTTAAGCATAGAAAACTTCTTAAATCATCAACCACACATTGATTTCATTGGTCCCTAAAGTTAGGAATCCCACAAAAATATCTCAATACTGGCCTATTAGTCTGTGCAATGTAAGCTATAAAATTATTTCGAAGCTTCTGACCGAGAGATTAAAGCCCTGTATGGATACCATTATTAGCCATAACCAAACGGCTTTTTGAGGGTAGAAACATCCTTGCAAATTGCTCATGAATGTTTCCAGGAGATTATGGCTATTAAACATGACCTTGCCAAAGCACACTATAGGGCTGAATGGTGCTTCTTAACCCAACTCTTGCTTAGGATGGGTTTCTGCCAAGTCTTTGTGGAATGGGTGAATGTTCTTACATCATTTTCCTTCAATATCTACGGATCACAATGTGGCTATCTCTCGCCCACTAGGGGGATTAGGCAAGGAGATCCCACATCTCCATTCTTCTTCCTAACCCTATCTGAGGCCTTCTCTAATCTCATCATGGAAGCTATTCGATTAGGCAGATATAAAGGCATCAAAAGTTGTAGAAAATGCCTACAATCTCACATGTTTTTGCAGACGAATCATTACTTTTTTGTGAAGTCGAGGTGGAACAGGCCAAAGTAATCCAACAAATCATCACTTCATTATTCCAAGTCTCAGGTCAAAAGGTTAATATGGAAAAGTTGTCAATTTTCTCAGCAAAAATGCCGGGCAAGAGACTAAGGGTGCGTTTGGTCTGTGGAAATCGACGTGGAAAAGAATAGAAAAATGTGGTGGTACGCATCGAATTATTGTACATTATGGTTCATGTGTCGTACAACCACAACTTTTCTTTTCTTTTCCACGTCGAAATCCACGAACCAAACGGAGCCTAAAACTCGAATTCTTGAAGTGCTACAAGGCATCAAGGAAGAATCTAAAGTTAGGCACCTTGGCCTACCATTGGTGGTTGGTAAATCAAAGAGAGAAACTTTTAACTTTGTTGTGGAGGCTGTTAAGAACAAGGTTTGTAATTGGAGCTCTCTTCTACTCAACTGCGCCGGGAAACATACATTGATTAGGTCGGTTATTAACTCCCTGCATGTCTATGTCATGAGTTGTTTCAAACTTCCTATCCATACTTGCAAGGAAATTACTCGAAGGGCCATGTACTTCTGGTGGGGTGTTAAGGAACAAGGTGGCCAAAAAATTCACCGGAAATCCCGGCAGTCACTTACTGAGGAAAAGGAATCTGGGAACTTGGGATTTTAGCACACTCAATCATTCAACGATGCATTGTTGGCTAAGCAGCTTTGGAGAGTTATCACCGATCAAACTCACTTATGGAAAAGGTCTTGAAAGCTAAGTATTTCCCTGAAGGAAACCTTCTTGCTGATCGTATACCTTCTTCTGCATCATGGCATAAAAGGCGGGGAATCTTTGTCTTGAATGGTTGTACAGCTGAAGAGAGTAGGAATGCGACTCCTATGCCATGTAGAGGGATGATTAAGGGTCGAAAAACTACAGAGAAGTTTCAATTTGAGGTGCAGCAAGTGGGAACAAAAGCTTAGCTCACTGCTGAAACTTCAGTTTTTCCAATTCTGTGAAGAAAATTTTGCTACAGATCAATGTATGCTCCTGGTTGTGAGTTAAGGCGTGATGAAAAAACGGAAATCTCAATATTTCTTCGAGATATGTGTTAGTTGTTGCTGAGGATCAAGAAGGATCAATGCAAGATGATTTGAGGTGGAGTAAATCACCAAAAGTTGAACCATGTTCTTCATGGAATGAAGAAGCCATGGAGCTTGAAAAGAACCCAAGAAATGACGATGTCAACAGTTGTAAATGGCTCTAAAGGAGACTAAAAAGCCGAGAAAGAAAGCAGACCAACTGAAGTGGAGAAAAACTCAGTTGAAGGAAGTTCGTTTGAAATTAATCCAATTTCGAGTTTAGGCAATAAAGTTCTACATTGTCTGAAGTCGATTAGGTTGTCTTTTGCCGTGTGATTAAGGGTGTTATTGCCAATAGAAATGTGAAGTTTTATTGAAGTGAGGTGGAGTTTACAGCTGAAGTATTTCGTTAAGTTTTTGTTGTATTTAAGCTGAAATTCTGTTGTAAGAGCTGGAATTCCTTTCGAAGTAGTTTGGGGCTGAAACTTGATTGATTGCATCTCAAGGTGGAGATTGTTGAGAATCAAATGATCCAAAACTCAAAGAAGATGTTGAAGATTGAAGCTGAAGCAGAATGATCGAAGCTGAAAATTGACTTGAAGGAGATCGATTGAGCAGAAGAAAAATTGTTTAATTGTTTGGTCCTGCAGTTTTAAATACCAGTCATTGGATCTGGCGGGCAAACTGGTCAAGATTAAACTGCTAGAGTCGCATAACGTTTTTCTTATCTGGTTAGTGCTCGTAGTACACTTACTAAAGGTTGATGTACAATTTGTTGATGCATATAGCTTGGAATGCTGAGAACCATTTGATGAAGTCTGATAAGATCCAAGGGCTAAGATGAATTCGATATTTCACTTAAAGAAGTGTTAAACGTTTCTTTAAGCAGTGAAGAACAAAGGTACAAGTCAAGAAGCTCAGAGTACAAGTTCACTGAAGCACGCTCCAAGACTGTTGCAAAACCGGAACAGGTTCGTTCTTATCAGTGACCAAGTAAATGGTTTCAAGACTTCGTAGCTTCTATATAAGTGCGAATTAGGCTAAGTTGTACAGATAGAGTTGACAGAGAGAGTTGAGAGCTTGTAATCTCTTTGAGTGTTCATCAATAAAAGAGTTCCTATTGGTCGTGGACGTAGACTCAAAAGTGAGTCGAACCACGTAAACAGAGTGTCTCTGATTTTCATTACTGAGTTGTTTTCGATTCGATTGCGTTCAAGATTCGTTCTTTCAATCTGTTAAGCATACACTCTTCAATATTCATCAAGTTAGGAATCTTAATCTTTAACAAGTAATATAATAAGATTTTCGGAAAATTCCTTTGGAAATATTAGGTCCCATTAAAACTCTAAGTGAATAATTCATAACATTACATTTATAAATCATGGTAATTTGCTAAAATAAGAATCAATTTGTTACTAGATTTTCTTAATTTTAATCTAATTGGATTTCATCACTAACTTTTTAAATTGCAGTCAATGGTTCTGATCAGCTGCAACAAAAAATTGAAGAATTGTTGTCGCCATGTTGTGTGCTTAATATTCCCATTCTTCTGAAGGTTGGTTGAACGATATTCCAATGATATCCTAAGAGCATTTGATATTGTACTTTGACTAATTTTCAAACGATATTTTTCATTAATTCACACTTGTAAATCGTTTTGAGTACATGAATATAATTAATGAAACATATTTGAATTTTTTATCGTCAATACATTCTAAATTTGTTGTTTTAAAGAGTAGCTCTTTCAATTAATAAAATATTAATTTATCGATATATTAATATCTCTATAAATTAATAAAATTACATGGTCCTAATGTTATTAATTTATAAAGGTTTTATAGTATGTCAATGGTTGATGAACACTAACAAGTCTGTGACGTACAATCTCGTTTTTCAAGTGATTGTACTTGTGCTTGCTCTTCCAGTTTCTACCGCTACGACAGAACGCTCATTTTTCGCAATGAATATCGTGAAAACAAGGCTTCGAAGTAAAATGGAGGATGATTTTCTCTCCCACGCATTAATGGGATATATTGAGAGAGAATATGCTAAAGTGTGAGTGTGGAAACTACTATTGAAGACTTCAAAATTTTGAAAGAACGTCGGATTCCTTTTAGTTAGAATGTTTTTTGTTATCCCTAGTCATTGTATTTCAAACTACTATATTTCTCGTCTCGTCACCACATATGAAATTTAAATTTGTCTTTATTTATTCTTTGCGCCCCGAGCATAAATTCCTGCATCTGCCCCTGCTGTCAAATATTTTTATTTTTATTTTACCATTAATGTTTTTGTTTATACAATTTCATCCTTACTTTTGTTTTTTAAATAACTTAATTAATAATATAAAATAGTTATTATATAAAATTAGATGTGCTAAACATACACCATTTGTGTGTGTCTGAGTGTATCTCTAGTTCATACCGTAGATACGCTACAATAGATAAATGTCATATATATTTTTACAATCTTAAATACTATCTATTGAACAACATTAGTTATTTAGTTATATCTCACTATATCGATATCCGATTTGTTGATCTTCTGCTAGAATAGAATATCATCCTAGCTTACAGATTGGGTTTGGCTTATTGCCTAGTAACTTAGTATGTAATGATGGCCATTAAAGATCGCACTTTTCTTTCATGCTAATCTTTTACAGATTCTCCCTTTTTAATGCACAGAATAAAATGGAAAACTCAAACATTGCCTTCCAGGTGTTAAGCATTTGGCATTGTTATTACATGTCAAATATAAGTAAGATGGAGTTCCTTTATGCCCTTAATTGATGCCCTTTCTCATGTAAATAAGAATAAGATTATTAGGGTTCTAACATGGCAAATCCTTGAACCTTTTCTTATATTGTGTGCTACCCTAATTGAAAAAGGTATTCTGTTAATTACCTAGAGAGGAAATCTTCAAAAAGATACAAAGGCGTGCATGGAATCGATTTTTTTGTATATTTCACTTTCTCTATTAGTAAGCTATTCATTATTTTTTTACGACGAGGACCTCGCTATAATACCATAATGTGACTTAATACGTATCGGCCTAAGATTAATTTGGAACAAGAATAATGCCCCTTTTCAAAGATTCGTCGAATGGACAAGGTAATGCTATTGCTCCATTCGATGACAAGCTCTTGAGCCTTTAGAATAATGTAACATAAAGATGTACATCTTTGTCGTGTTTTCTCTTTGCACTATATATATGGTCATTTGATTCCCTTAAGTGATTCATAAGCACTCCCTATTTCTTACTTCTGTCCAATAATATTAGCTTCTAAACTCTCTCTCTCTCTCTCTCTCTCTCTCTCTCTCTCTCTCTCTCTCTCTCTCTCTCTCTCTCTCTCTCTCTCTCTCTCTCTCTCTCTCTCTCTCTCTCTCTCTCTCAGAGAGAAATTACATACAATGTCGAGAGGTACCTCGGAGTCCTTGATAGTGGGAAGAGTGATAGACGATGTGTTGGAACCATTCACTCAAAGCACAAACATGTGTGTAACGTACGGAAACAAACAAGTATGCAATGGCTATGAGTTCTATCCTTCTGCCGTCGCCCAAAACCCTAGGGTTGAGGTTCAAGGTGGCGATCTAAGATCATTCTACACTTTGGTAAGTAGGCCCCACGCTGCCTTCATCAATCAATACATACATACACATGCATGCATATACATACATATATACATACAAGTTCATACGCAGGTTATGACTGACCCAGATGTTCCAGGCCCTAGTGATCCTTACCTCAGAGAGCATCTCCAATGGTACTAAACTAAATATATATACATATATATACATATATATATATATTAAATCAGATGAATGACATTGTTTGAGATCATGGGCATGCGTGGAAATATGTTTAGTTTTCTTACCAAAACTCAATTCGCTAGCTAATTAATGGCGATCATGTCGAAAGAATTACTATTTTCTTTATATCTGATTTTTCAATGGTTTGTAACATTCCCAGGTTGGTCACTGACATTCCAGGAACAACCGATGCCACATTTGGTAAGATAACATTCACACACATAATAGATTATGTAAAAAAAGAAAAAAAAAAAAGGACCAAGCTAATAACTCCATTAAAATGATCAGTTTCAGGTCCATGTGTTGCAATCTTTTTCCTTGATTACTTGCAAATAATTAATATTAGGGTTACATAACCATGCCAAGCGTATAAAACCCTATTTTTTTAGTAAGTTTGTAATCTCTCCCGTAAAACGATGCGATCATATTTATATGAATAAATAGGAAGAGAAGTAGTGAGCTACGAAAAGCCGCGGCCCAACATTGGAATCCATCGATTCGTGTTGGTTCTTTACAAGCAAAGAGGCAGACAGACAGTCAATAGTTTCCCGAGCACACGCGACTGCTTCAGCACTCGACGTTTCGCGGAGGATAACAGCCTGGGCCCGCCCGTCGCCGCTGTCTTCTTCAACGCCCAGCGTGAAACCGCCGCAAGAAGACGATAAAACTCGTAATAAGTAAAAAAAAAAAAAAAAACAACAACAATGCTCCGCGATGTTATAAAAGAGCGTGTGTTCTTAATTGGTATATGTACTTATTTATTGTTCTGTGGTTTTCTGTTTTCTTTTTGGTAGGCATTTGATGCCTTGTTTGCGTTTTTTGGTGACTAAACTAAGTCATGTGTGTTTGGGAGATTTCGTTTTATTTTTTTTGTATTGGGGTGCTTTGGTGATGGTTTTTGTTTGTAAATTTACTATTACGGAATATTAAATACAAAGTTAACTATTAGCAATATATCTCCACCACAATTATGGCAATGATTTACGCCATGATTTATCGAATCATTGATATCAATTATCATTGTACTTGATATCAATTAGTCTATAATTTAGGCTTAATCTTAGATATGATTTAAGCTTACTTGTATGTACATGTATCGATGGCTATATATTGAGTCAATACTCAGTTGTGAATAATACAACACATTCATATCCGATATGGTATCAGAGCATATCTTACTCTAACGAGTTCTAAATCGATCCTAATTCACGGAAAATTTCCGTCGATCACATCGGAATGATAGTTCCCGCTCGCACTTGACGCCACGGCCTTATCCTCCAATGAGTCTCCTCTCATTCATCTGAATGCTCCAACTCATTTCCAATCAAACTAACACCGACGAATTTTCCGGTTTAGCGCAAACAACTTCAATCTACTCTGATTGGGTTAGATCTTCTCAAATTCATTGACGGCTCTCATCCTCAACCGGATCAATACCTTGACGCTGACAAGAAAATACCCAATACTGCTCACTACACCTGGTTTCGGCAACATCAGATTCTCCTTTCGGCTATTCTTGGAAGTTGCATTGAGACTATCCAGCCGATCTTGGCCTCGGCATCCACATCACAACAAGCTTGGGAGCCCCTTTTGACAAGTTATGCCGGATCTTCTCGATCTCGCATTATTGATCTCAAATCAAGACTCGCCAAGAACCCCAAAGGTTCACGCCCAGTTGCCGATTTCCTCCATGAGATGCGACAGATTGCTAATGGATTGGCTCTTGTTCAAAGTCCAATTCAAGAGGAGGATCTAACGATTCACATCTTGAGTCAACTTGGCGACGAATTCAACAGTATCGTTGCGGCGATAAAGGTTCGTGAAACCCCCATATCGTACAATGAGTTATTCTCTAAATGGGTTGATTTTGAACGAGCCGTAAAGGAACAAGAAATTGTCCCGACCATTGTTACCGCCAACAATACACAACGGTTCACCCCGGGTTCTCCCTCTGGCCAACGGTCGTCACCGGCGCTCCACTACGGTACTAGCTAACAACTCCAGGCGTGGTCGAGGATCTGGTCGCGGCTCTTGGTCATCACAAGGTGGTGGGCGCAACGCCCGATCTGCGCAGTTCTGCAACTTCAGCAATATTCCTGGTCATGAGACTCGTGACTGCCGGAAGCTAGGCCATTTTCTTCATGATCACAACATCCAGCCTGTAGCGCCTGCCTTTGCGCCTGGCCATGCGCCCGTTATTAATGCTACAGTATCTCACGGTGCACCATTTGCGCCATCACAGTGGTTGATGGATAGCGGCGCCTCACACCATGTCACCACAGCGCCGTCCACCTTGCAATCCTACTCGGATTATGGTGGCCCCGATGAGGTCTTTTTGGATAACGGTACATCACTCCGTATATCTCACAGAGGTTATACACACTTACCCACTACCGCTCGCCTTTTAAAACTCACCAACGTTCTTTGCGTTCCACACTTACATCGCAATTTGATTTCTGTGGCTAAACTTTGCAAAACTAACCCTGTTTCTGTTGAGTTTTTTGACACTCATTTTTTGGTGAAGGATCGCAGCACGGGGGCGCCTCTAATGAGAGGCATGAACGCCAATGATGTTTATTGCGCAGCTTCTCCATACCAGCCTCAAATAAATGTTATGTATGCACTGGTTCCTAGGCACTGGCATCACAAACTCGGTCATCCTTCGACCTCTATCTTTCGTTATCTATTGAGTCAGTTAGGTTATTCTGCGTCGTCTAAAGTTCCCTTACATTGTGATTCTTGTTCTATGCATAAAAGTCATAAGCTTCCATTTGGTCAAAATTCCTTTGAAATTACTATGCCATTACAGTTATTGTATTCCGATGTTTGGGGACCCACTCAGACCTCAGTTGATGGTTTTCGTTTCTATGTCATATTTGTGGATTTCTATACCAAAAATATACGTGGTTTTTCCCCATGAAAAAGAAATATGAGGTTGCTCTTATTTTTCCAATATTCAAAAATTTTGTGGAAAAATATTTTTGGCCATAACATCGTCTATGTATTCTCAGATAATGGTGGAGAGTACATCAAACTAAACCCTTATTTCAATTCATGTGGCATCTCACATTTCACTACCCCTCCCCATACTCCAGAACAAAATGGGGTTGCTGAAAGACGTCATCGTCATATAGTTAAAACAGGCTTGAGTCTTCTTCACTTTGCAGGTCTTCCACTAACCTACTGGTCTTACGCCTTTCAGACTGTCGTTTATCTTATTAATCGACTTCCTATCCCAATCCTACAACTTCAGACTCAATTACTTCACCAAAAACCTCCAAATTATCACAAGCTTCAGCCATTTGGGTGTTTGTGCTACTCATGGCTTCGTCCGCACTCTGCGTCAAAGTTAGGCTTGTCAATGGGGCGGGGTTCCCCGTCCCCGCGAGGATCCGCCCCAAACGGGGCGGGGAATCCCCGAATTTTAATCCCCGCGGGGCGAGGATGGGAATTTTTGCCCCCATAGGCGGGGACGGGGCGGGAACAGGGATCACAGTCCCCGCCCCGCGGGGATCCCCGCCCCGTTCCCCGCCATTAATATTATTCAAATAAAATATTTTATAGCTTAAATTAATAACTAAATAATTTTTTAGACAGTTTATATTATTATAGTTTTAAAAATATATTTTTTACAAATTTTTTAATATTATAATATAAAGAAAATTTAATATAAATATAAATAATATATTCAATTTATATTATAATGAGAATATAATTTTTTTAGAAAAATTCGTGAGGACGGGAAATCCCCGCGGGGGCGGGGACCCGACGGGGATGGGGATGAGGACGATTTTTTTCCCGTATAGTTCGCGGGGACGGGGATGGGGATTCCCCGTCGACATGGGGACGGGGATGGGGACCTAATCCCCGCCCCCGCCCCGCCCCGTTGACATCCCTAGTCAAAGTTACATCCACGATCTAAACCATGCCTCTTTTTAGGATACTCCACCTCTCAATCCGCTTCTAAGTGTTTAGACCCCACTCACAGTCGTCTTTATTTGTCTCGTCATGTCAAGTTCGTGCAGGACATTTTTCCAGGAAAGCTGCGCAATACAACTTCGGAGTTCAGCGACCTCGTGGGCGACGATGCCACCACCTCGGAGGTCCTTTCCCCTTCACCACCTCCCGAGTCACCTCCACTTCTTCCACCAACATTACCATCTCCACTTATTATTCCCCAACAGCAGTCAAACACCTCCCAACCATCACCTACTACTACACCTAACACCCCTCTACATGAAACTAGCCCCGACCACTCTAGTGGTAGCCACACGCCCATTCCTAACATACCCCTCCTCACCATTCCATTCGACCATCTCGACCAAAGATACCAAACAGTCGATACTTCAATGTCACCTTTGTAAACCTCACAACTACTCACCCCCTACCGTTGGCACTTGAACCATCAACTGTGACCCAAGCTCAGAAAGATCCTCTTTGGCGGCAAGCAATGGATGCCGAGTTCAATGCCATTCAACATAATGGTACTTGGGAGCTTGTCCTCGATCAAATCATGCTCCCATCGGCTGCAAATGGATTTTTCGCATGAAAGGAAATCCGATGGTACTATTGATAAATACAAAGCTCGCCTTTTAGCCAAAGGTTTTCTGTAGCAACCTGGGAAAGATTATTTTGACACCTTCAGTCCAGTGACGAAGCCTACTACAATCCGAGTAGTCCTGACTCTCGCTCTTCATCATAACTGGCCGCTTCGTCAACTCGACGTCAATAACGCGTTCTAGCATGGTACCTTGCATGAAGATGTTTACATGGATCAACCTCCAGGGTATATCCATCCACAGTTTCCGAATCATATCTGTAAACTTCGGAAAGCTCTATGATCTAAAACAGGCTCCTCGTGCTTGGTACATGGAGCTTACCCAGTTTCTGACTGAGTATGGTTTCAAACGGTCCATCGCTGATCATTCTTTATTCGTCTACAACAAAGCAGGAATGCAAGCCTACTTCGTGGTGTATGTGGATGACATTGTCCTCACTGGGAGCAACCCTATCTTTCTTGATCATTTTGTCCGTCAACTCGCTGCACGGTTTTCCATCAAGGACCTTGGTCTACTTCACCATTTTTTGGGTATTGAGGTTATTTCCACGTCTCGTGATCTGTTTCTATCTCATCATCGTCATATTCATGATCTCCTGTAACACTCTCGCATGGATGGCGCGAAGGAGGTATCTACACCACTTCCCTCTCCTGACTCTTTGTGTCTCGAGGATCATTCAGGTCTTGTGGATCCTACTCCATATCGGACCATTGTGAACTCCCTACAGTACCTAGCCTTTACTCGTCCCGATATCTCATATGCCGTCAATAAGCTATCACGGTTTATGCATGCTCCCACAAACAATCATTGGCAGACTGAATATAGGGCTTTGGCAAATTCAGCGGCAGAGATACTTTGGATTAAGAACCTTCTTTACGAACTCGGTGTTAAGAGTCCCATCTCCACCTCGCATTTATTGCGACAACACTGGTGCCACGTATACTTGTGCTAACCCAGTGTATCACTCTCGCATGAAACATCTGGCATTAGACTATCATTTTGTTCGCGAATTAGTCTCGGAGGGCTCATTACAGGTTCTTCGCATTAACACGCAAGATCAAATTGCAGATGTTCTCACGAAGTCTCTTCTTCGGCGCTCTTTTCTTAATTTTCGATCCAAGATTGGCGTATCCGACGGATCCTCCATCTTGCGGGGGCGCATTAGCAATATATCTCCACCATAAGTATGGCAATGATTTACGCCATGATTTACCCCATCAATGATATCAATTATCATTATACTTGATATCAATTACTCTATAATTTAGGCTTAATCTTAGACATGATTTAAGCTTCCTTGTATGTACATGTATCGATGGTTAGACATTGAGCCAATACTCAGTTGTGAATAATACAGCACATTCATATCCGATATTAAATATGTTTCTCTTCTCCAAACTTTTAGACAATAGCTTTTATAACTAAACAATCAATGGACTATCGAAAACCCAATCGTATCCTTAAACTGCTTTAATTCTCTAATCGTTATATTTATTAAATTAGTCCTTAAGTTGTCTTAATAAGCAAAAAGACCATTCAATAGCTTGTAAATTCGGCAAAGTAGGAAATTCTTAGGGACGCGAGACAACCTCTGACTAGGAAATTCGGCAAAGTAGCTTGTAAAACTTTCGGAGAAGGCGTGCCTCCTCACAAAGGGGGTCTAGTGACCAGGCTCGGGATAAAGTCGTAAGACCATTCAATATGGGAGCTGACGCCGAACTAGTGCCGAAAGGTCAAAGGAACTATAACTTGATGAGGGAGTCAGATACAATTCGATCCTTCATAGGTATCGGCATCGGGAGGGAATTAGAATGGAATAAGATTGATTTAATATTGAAGGTTCTCATCAACTTTTTCTCGAAAGTTCAAAGCTTGGTACGCAGCCTACCTTTTGAAAATTAGCGTCCGTCGTTGAATGTTTGGAAATTAACCACCACGTAAGATATATCCCCATTTTACCCTCGAATTTATTCGGTAAGATATTCAGTCTAATCGAACGCGAGGCAGGAAACATCTCCCGCTGAAATGAACTCCCGAGTTCCAAGGCGGTCAATGCTCACGAGGAATGACACCTTTCTCAGGCACTACACCGAGGATGTCATGTGACCGAAGGGATTTATTAAAACACTATATTAGCATGTCTTATGTTGAAAACGTGGAAGGAGCAGTTATAGACCAGGGCCACCACTTGCTACGCCTCGTTAAGGCCCCGAAAACATATCATCTATATGTACGGGTGGCATAGCTATTAAAAGGTACGTTCATCTCTCACAAGTCATTTCTCATACAACTACATTCATCATTAGAAGAGCCTACACATGAAATCAGGCTCGATCACTCTCATAGATGAAGTTATCTATAATAATAGATAGATGAAGGTAATAATAGTTTATTGCAATATAATATCCAACAGTGCCATAAACACTAGTCAGGCTTATTATTAAAAGCAAATCGTCCTCGCCGAACCAAGGATTCAAATAACCGAGAAAAGAGACAAAATCCATAAAACCAAATACCACCAAAACGCAGCAGCAGAAAAACCTCTGAAATACGAAAACGAGACGCACAGCTCGAAAAAGCGCAAAACTTCGGACAATACTCAGTACTTGTAGTCCTTGACGTGGAGACTGTCCGATGCCCCCTCGCCCGTCGAAGCCCCGCCCTCGTAGGTCCCGAGCGTAGCCTCGGAGTTAGCCTTGCACCTACTCAAAAACGCCTTCTGAGCCTTTTGCAAGTTCTCCTCCTTCCCCGCCCACGCCTTGAGCGTGCTCTGCTGTAGGGCCCGCCCGAAGGAAAACGTCAGAGTCCACGGCTTCTTCGCCTTGAGCTTGTTCATTGCGTTGAGGTTCTTCGTCGCCTCCTCCTCGCTCTGACCGCCCGAGAGGAAAACCACGGCGGGCACGGCCGCGGGCATGGTCCTCTGTAGGGCCCGAACCGTGTGCTCGGCCACCACCTCGGGCGCCACCTTGGCCGACTCCGAGCCCGGGGTGACCATGTTGGGCTTGAGGAGTGTCCCCTCAAGGAGGACGTGGTGGTCGTTGAGCGCCTTGTAGCAGGCGGCTAGGACACGCTCGGTCACGTCGGCGCACCTGGCTATGTCGTGGGCCCCGTCGACGAGGATCTCGGGCTCGACGATGGGGACGAGCCCGTTCTCCTGGCATATGATGGCGTATCGGGCGAGGCCGTTTGCGTTCTCGGAGATGGCCAGCTGGGAGGGCTCGTTGGGGCCGATCTTGAGGACGGCCCGCCACTTGGCGAAGCGGGCCCCGGCGGCATAGTACTGCTGGCACCGCTGGGCGAGACCGTCGAGACCCTGGGTGGTGGTCTCGCCGTTGGTCCCCGCGAGCTCCACCGTACCCTTGTCGACTTTTATGCCGGGCAGGACGCCTCCTTCCTTGAGGACGTCGACGAACGGCTTCCCTGAGATATTTTGAGGACCGAGATTTGGTTTCCTTAAGCAATGGGTTAAATAATTTCTTTTCGTCGTGTAATTTTTCGGGAGAGGTCATATTATAGGTACGGAAAATTAAAGGAGTGGCGTCATACGGAAATAGCTTTTGATACTAAGCAATTTAGGTACACTATACGTCGAAACCCTAGATTTTGTGGAAAAAAGGCGTAATTTTAAAGGTTATTGTCCCTACAATGTCACCTAAATCGCCAAAATCCTAAGAACCCTAGAAACTGAGGCAAATTCAAGGGTTCTATAGCGTATCCTAAATTGCTTAGTTTTAAAAGTTGAAAACACGCACACACACACATGGTGCCTCCATTGAATCCATACCTGCAGCAGTTTTCTGATAGAGAGTTTCCTCGAAGAGGATGACACCGCTGAGGTACTGAAGGGCGCCAGGCGTGGTGAAGAGAAGCTCACGAAGGGCTCTCCGATTGTTCTCGACGTTCTCGACGTTGATGCTCGACAAACGCTTGCCGATCGTACCAGTGGATTCATCGGCAGCCAGGATGCCCTTGCCGGGAGTACCAATGTAAGCAGCATTGGCAATGAGTTCATCTGCGAAATTGCAAGAAGATAATCATTGATGTTTTCATTTTCACGCATGAGAGGACGAAGAATACGACCATGGAAAATCATCTTTAATGTTTTCACGCTAGAAAAAGACGAGAAAATGACAGATCCACTAATTTGAAAGCTCCTAATGCAGATCCTACCGGGCATTAAAACGATGATCGATTATACCTAATTACCAAGAAAATCAGCTACACAAGATGAGATCTGCATATACCACTCGAAAAAATATCCAAACAGAGGGGATCTGCTGTAAGTCACATCGCAAACAGCTAACAGCCTAATGAGAAACGGAAAAAAAACACCTAAAATTTCGCAATCAGCATATAAAATTCAGATCTCATAGAACAGAGCAAGCACGCATACGAAGACGCGAGATCTGCCGTGTAAAACAGAGTATTGCACAAAATTACGCCCAGTGGCAACTGAACAAAGTAAGCTCACTCAAGCTCAACCTTGAACAGAAACGATCGAAGAAAAAAAACATGTTATTACCAGCGTATTTTCCTCGGTAGCAAGACATAGCTGCGTCGTCGTTGGATTGAGATGGCGAAGAAAACGAGAGAAAGTTAGCTGGGAGATGTGATGAGGATATTAAGTTGGTGGGCGGCTTTTTATTTTGGGGGAAATTTGCATTCAGGCCCCAGTTAGTAAGTTTCTAAAGGGTTCAGTCCCTGTCAGAGAGGAAATTAGTTTAAAGGACCAACTTTTTGAAAATTGCAGAAATAAGGATTAAAATTATGTATTGACGAAAATACCCCTCCCAACAAACATACTGAACTAATAGTTATTTTCCGGCGACTTTTTGTTATGCTTTAAGATTATATTGTTATAAACATCCAGCGAAATGTTATTTTCCATACCTTATCTGTTACTACGATGCAGAAAATTGTTATCGGCAGAATATTTATTTACGAATCTCGTTTTTACAGTGAATCGAGGTTCAAAATTTCGAATGCCCATTAACCAACCAATTTCGGCGTGTAATGTAGGATGTATTGTGGTATTGACGAAGCAATAAGATGTGTATGAGTTTTTATCTTTCTATTTAGGGTTCTAATATGCGAAAATAAGATGAAATCAAAGAATTTTTGGCACCGATTACATCTCGTACGTACACATTCGAAGTACCCATAGTATGAGCAGCTCGGTGCGGCTCATTATTTGCTCTTTCGTCCGACCTTCATCTTTCAATTTCGCGAAAATACGAACGACCCCAATATTTGGGTATATTTCACTGTTACCTGTTGCATGAAATTTGTTACTATGTCTGTGAAAACCGTTATTAAACTGAACTTAATTGTTACCAATTTTAGTGTTCGAATTTGCGCAAGTAAGATGAAGTTGAAGCCGTTTTTGGCAACGATTACATGTAATATCTATAAATTCGAAGTATCCATAGTATGGAAAGCTCGGAGCGGCACATTGTTTGGTCGTTCGTCCGACGTTCATCTTTTAATTTCGCGAAAATACCATCGACCCCAATAATTTGGATATTTTTTTACTGTGTTCAAACTATTACTCGCAGTGTCAAATCTGTTACCCGTTGTGCCAAAACCGTTACTAGTTTTGTCGAGACCGTTATTAAACTTAACTTAATTGTTACCATGTGTAGTGTTCCAATTTGCGAAAATAAGATGAAATCAAAGCGGTTTTTGACAACGATTACATCTAATATGTATCAATTCGAAGCACCCATAGTATGGGAAGTGCGATGCGGCACATTGTTTGCTCGTTCATACGACGTTTACCTTTTAATTTCGCAAAAATACGGTCGATCCTGATAATTTGGGTATATTTTTACTGTCATCAAAGTTGTTACTCAATCTGCGAAACTCGTTACTATGTCTGTCAAACCTGTTATTTAACTGTAATTAATTGTTGGGTGTATTTTTTTCGTTTTGGCCGATTTGTAAAATTCTCGGGATCTGTTACTAGTATATGCGCTTCTGTTACTATGTTGACTAAATTTGTTACTAAATTATTGGTGAAATTTTGGCCGGAAAACCAGAATGAGATGAATTTTGGGCGGGAGTCTAAATAAAATCAAACGTAGATTATCTGTTACCCGATATGTGTAAAACTGTTACTAGTTATATGTTTGTATGTTACCAGAATTATTACAGTTTGTGAATTAGGATTTTTGATTAAAAACATAACCTAAACTTATATATTTTTATGTAAAACTTCGTAAATTGACATGGTTCAGTGAACGTAGCGTGTTTGAAGTATAAAATTTGAAAACCATAAACTAAACTAATTACATATTAAATTTTTATTTTGACTATGTAATCTGTTACTCATGTTGTGTTTGCTTGTTACCGACATATTACTTTCTGTTATCTTTTCCTCTTCAAATTGTTGTTGATCACTGATAAACTGTTACTGCATGAATCAGTAAACAACATAGGGTTTGTGATTAAGATTAATTGAAGATGTGATTAATTTTGTCGAGTCCTTTATGTTAGGTCGACTATCTGGATTGTAATAAACATCTAATAGTTCATTTCCACAACGTTTTGTGTAAGTATAATCAATTTGGTAGAAGCATGATCATCCTTTTCAAGAAGAGTGCTACTTGTTTTCCAACTATATACTTCACCTTCTTCAATTCCAACGATCACAACCTAAACTAATATATTTTTATCTAAAACTTCGTAAATTGATATATTTTAGTGAATGTAGCGTGTTTGAAGTATAAAATTTGAAAATCATAAAGTAAATAATTACATATTAAATTGTTATTGTTATTTCGTATTCTGTTACTCGTGTTGTGTTTCCCTGTTACCTACATATCAATTTCTGTTATTTTCTTCTCTTTAATTGTTGCTGATCATTCTTAAACTGTTACTGTATGAAACTCAGTAAACAACATAGAGTTTACATTTAAGATTAATCGAAGATGTCATTATTGTTGTTGAATCATTTATGCTAGGTCGACCATCTGGATTGTAATAAACAACTAATAGTTTATATCCGCAACGTTTTGAGTAAGTAGAATCGATTTCTTAGGAGCATGATCATCCTTTCAAGAAGAGTGCTACTTGTTTTCCATACTATATACTTCAACTTCTTCAATGCCAACATAATCTCCACGAAAATCACAACCTAAACTAGTATATTTAATCTAAAACTTCGTAATTTTATATACTTTAGTGAATGTAGCGTGTTTGCAATATAAAAAAATAAAAATCATAAAGTAAACTAAGTACATATTAAATTGTTATTTCGACTATGTATTGTGTTACTCGTGTTGTGTTCCTTTGTTACCTACGTATCATTTTCTGTTTTTTTTTTCCCCTCTTTAATTGTTTATGATCAGTGTTAAACTGTTACTGCAAGAATCATGCATACATTTCAGCAACAGAAGCAAAGTTTGTTCAAAAGAAACATCTTACACATAAGTATCAGATACATATAGCACCAAATTGTAACATCCTCGTCGTCGCTGCTCGTCTTCGATTTCTTCGATTAATTTGGGGGTTATCGATTTGGTATCAGCGAAAAGAACTTAAAGAATAAAAGTTATAGATAATTAAGTTAGATATTCACAGGAATTTGAATCAAGGTCATTTGAATTCTAGATCGAAAATAAATTGTTACCCAGATTTATGCCATTTTTTGGCGATGCAGAATGCATAGTGTACTCAGATGCATAATTGTTACCCAGATTGCATGAACTGTTAACCAGAGTAAATAAATTGTTACCCATAATGCATAAAGTGTTACTCGGAATGCATAAATTGTTAACCAGAATGCATAAGTTGTTACTTAGCGAGCGTTTTATTAGCAAAAGCTTCAATCATGGGCCGCGTCAAATTTCTTCGCGATTAACATCAATATTTTCATTGATTATTAAGACTCACGATCAATTTCACCTTATTCAGTCATTAAAGTCCAAATTTTCCCTTGTTTCAACGAGATTTTCGAATTGCTTTTAATACATTATTCCATTATAAACTTCAAAAAATTTCATTGATTAGTGACACCCATGGGAAATTATCACCGATTTAACCTTATTCGGTCATTAACGTCGAGATTGAGCCGGCTTTTAGTTCGTAAATTTTGGTCTTCATTGAACGTGATTTGTGCATTCATCGTTTGGAAGAGACGGCATAGTGTTACCCAGAATGCGTAAATTGTTACCCAGTATGCATGAACTGTTACCCAGAATGCATAAAGCGTTACCCGGAATACATAAACTGTTACCCAGAATGCAAAAATTGTTACTTAGCGAGCGTTTTATTAGCAAAAGCTTCAATAATGGGCCGCGTCAAATTTCATCGCGATTAACATCAATATTTTCATTGATTATTAAGACACACTATCAATTTCACCTTGTTCAGCATAAAGTCAAGATTTTCCCTTGTTTCAACGAGATTTTCGAACTACTTTTAATACATTATTCCAATATAAACTTCAAAAATTTTCATTGATTATTGACACCCATGAGAAGTTATCATCGATTTAACCTTATTTGGTCATTAACGTCGAGATTGAGCCGGCTTTAGACCGTAATTTTGGTATTCGTTGAAGGTTGTTTTTGCTTCAATCGTTTGTTGAAGAAGATGGCATATGGGTGTAATTTTGGTGAATGTGAGGGATAGAAAGGCCATTTATCATGAGGTTGGTCCTTCAAACTAATATTTTCAATAATTAGGTCCTTTAAACTAACGTGACATCTGACAAGGACTGGACTATTACCAAAACTACAAACTAGGGACTGAATGCAAATTTACCCTTTATTTTGTAGCGAAGAAGGCTGCGAATGAATTTGGATCGTAGATTAGATTGTATCGGTTAATGTCGGGCTTACTTATCGCTTAATAGCCATCATCATTAAAGAATTATTATTACTAGTATGTCAAATATATCCAATTATTTTATATTTTGAATATATTAATTGTTATTAAAAAAGTAAAATTTTAAATTAAAGTATAAACATGTAACAAATTAAAACTAAATTAAACTAAACTGTAATTCAACTGTATTTTTATCAAATTGACATATCAATTTGACCCTAGGATCTTCATAAGGGTATGGATTTTATTATCGTATTTGCTTTATATGTAAAGTTGTATTGTAATACTTAATAGAATTTCAATATATAATATCTAACACGTTAATAATTTGTATATGTATTATACAGTAAAACATTTATAAATTAATACTCTATAAATTAATAACATCTCTAAAATAATAAAATCTTCAGGTCCCGACTTGGGCCTTGTAAAAAATTATCAAATTCGATAAGATAATAACATAATAATTTTTTGAAAAATCCTTTTATAAATAGTAGGTCCCATTAAAACTCTAACTAAAATTACAATTATAAACTATGCTAATTTGCCAAAATAAGAATCTATTTGTTACTATATTTTCTTAACTTTTAATTTAATTAGATTTTATCCCTAACTTTTTTAATTGCAATCAATAGTTCTGATGTCGAGTTTTCTAGCTGCAAAAGAAAAATGTGAAGGGTTGTTGTTGCCATTTTGTGTCACTTAATATCTCCATCCCTTCTGAAAGTTGGTTGAACGATACTCTAATGATATCTTGCGAACATTTGATATTGTACTTTTACTAATTTTTAAACGATATTTTTCATTAATTCACACTTTTAGATCGTTTGAGTACATGAATATAATTAATAAGTATTTGAATTCATTTGTCGTCAATACATTTAAAGTTGTTAAATTAAAGAGCTCTCTTTTAATTAATAAAATATTAATTTATCGATATATTAATATCTCTATATTAATAAAATTTCATGGTCCCAATGCTATTAATTTATAGAGGTTTTACTGTGGTGCAACATAATAGACGAATGTATTAAGTTTTTTATGGTCAACGTCAGAAGTAATAAATTTTGGAGACATTTATTTTCGGGATCTCATTATTAATTCATGTGGTATTTAGGTTTTATATGGTTTTTTTATCGTCATTTGATGCACTAACGTTGCTTTTCTTCGTCTTTCCACACACAAATTCCGCGTTCCAAATTGGGCCAAAGAAAGGGAAGGAAAAAAATCCATCCGACTTGAGCTTCGAAAGATCATTGACGATGGCGTCAGCCCTTTTAATCGTATCTTTGCACTTTTAGATATTTGACTCCCGACGGGGCTGATCATTAATGCATGACAAATCAATATTGAGTATTATTCCATTTTAGATTATTACATACGCTAGTATATTTAGCACAATCCTATGTATATGCAAATACAGAGTAATATTATGGTGTTCACCTTGCGTGGCACCTTCGTGAGCACCAACCACATCAACGTGCCAAATCGGCATCCGATGGGATTTTATATTGATCTATAACCTACATATGGGATTAGTAAACCCGTCGGGGGTTGATTTGGCATGTTGACGTGCTCACGGATGGTGCTCACGCAAGGTGAGCACCATAACATTTCTATGCAAATACATAGTTATGTTATAATTTTATATTATTAATTAAGTTATCGAAAAATAAAATATTAAATTAACAATTGAATAAACTAAAATATCATGGATAGATTGCAAAAGAACTATCTGTTTGATATACCAAAAAACAGTTTATAACACAACCCATCACCTTAATATAAGAGAATAGAAAACAAAAATGATTACTTTTACCAACTACGGTAGAGAAAAAAAAATTCGAAAACCGGATTCCGATCCGTACTTTTAAAATCCAAAAATCGGATATCCGGTTTATTTTACAATAAATCGGACCGGATATGGGCAGTCTTTAGAAGAAAATCTGGATATTCGGTATCCGATATTAGGTTTGGCAAAAAACAATTAAACAGTGGCTCCAAGCAATAAAAGGGTTAAAGACCCATAAGAAGTCCAATACAACAAAGAAAAACAGTCCAAAGACAAAGAGTAAGGAGAACAACGGGCACTGAGAAGAAAAAAAAAAAAAAGAAAACAAATGAATAGAAGCAAAAAGAGGCAACCATTGCGATCATCACCTCCACAAATTTCCTCTTGTCATTCCTTCACGAAAGAAACAAGCTAAAGAAATTTTTCAAGAAGCTTTCTTCTAGAGTTTGTCTCACAACCAGTGTTTTAAAAAGCGCACTGTAGCGCGCCATCGCGCAAAAATTTTGGAAAACGCTTCGAGGCGTTTAAAAACAGGCGTTATTATTAATTTTTATTATTTAATTTTTTATAAAGCTTAAAAATTAACAAAACAGCTGATAAACCCGCGAAAAATGCCGACTTTTCAAAATTAGTCGGCCCAATAAGGGTAATCGACCACGAAGGTACGATTCTAATTAGTTTGCTCATTTATAGACAGTGTTGTACAATTCATTTTATGATCTCTTCGGTGTGGGACATTGCTTTTCTTCCTTTTCTCTTTTTAATTTTAAAATCGTTAGATGACAGCTGTAAGTGTAAGAGTTGTACGTGGCTTAACATTGTTTCGTTGGTCATGTGGCCTCGCAGTACAGTAGTCAGATGTGTATTCATTTTCTATTATTGATATTTTTTCTTTTTTACATAAAGATGCATTGGCAATTACGATTTAATATAGAAAAACACAACAATTTTCAAATTATTAAATTGAAAAATTAATATATTATCTCATATATCTATCATAATAAGATTATGTTATATATTATGTTTTTTGGCATTAATATTTAGCTTGCTCAAAATACTCACGCAATGCGCTACGCTATATACGCTACGTGATAAACGCATTTTAGTGCGTTTATCGTAGTACTTTATTGGGGTATAACATAGTTTTAGCAATCACTTTGTGCATTTATTCAACATATTTACACTTATTTTGATATTAAAGGAGCTTAGGACGAGTCTCGGGCAAAAAGGAGCGAAAACGAGGCAAAACGGCGCGAAAAGGGGCAGCACTGCCCTCGGTCACGGCCAGACGCATTACGTGTCACGGCCGTGACGAGGGACAGCGCGCGACGGAGAGTAACGCATATGATGGTCACGGCCGTGACGTGCTATGCACGTGGCCGTGACCAAGGACAGAGAGCTAGCCAGACGATGGTCACGGCCGTGACGGCCGAGGCACTTGGCCGTGACATGGGGCAGAGAGCATGACTGATGATGGTCACGGCCGTGACACCCTATGCACTTGGCCGTGACGCATGGTTTCGATTTTCTCGCATAGAGTCGGTGATGGTCACGGCCGTGACGGCCCATGTCCCAGGCCGTGACCTATGCAAAATTTCTTATAAAAGCCCAAATTCGACTCAGAAAGAGGGGACTTCGACCAGATACAAATCCAAAACCCTCTAGAGACGAAAAATAGCACGAAAGAACGCAGAATCACGCCCCGGAGCGCAAGAGACGGAGTTCTACGCAAACGTGAACGAAGAACAAAGATCTACCCGAGCTTTCAACGATTATGAGTTCTTTTCTCTTAATTTCTATTTCCTTAGTTGTTTTTCCTTCTATTATGCGTAGCTAATTCCCTTTGTGTTTGGGATTAGATGAACGCTAGGATATTTCGTAGTTAAGACTTTTAATTAGCATGACTATGTGTTTTGACTATTTATCGTTCTATGAAATTATTTCGTTGCTTTAATATGTCTATGTGTTAAAGTAATTGTTTGGAAAATCGTTTAGGGCGACAGCTAAATAACGATTAGGCCATTCGTAGAAGATAGGATTCGAGTATAGGGCGAAAGCAAATACTCGATCCTCGCCGTTAGTAATTAATGAATTTTAGATCCCCGCGAGCGTTTAGGGCGACAGCAAACTCGCGAGCGGGCAGGAAAATTACTGCGATCTAGTCAAAATCACGTAGGAGCGATAGTTTATTGTCTTAGCCAATAATACCTAGCGGGATTCGAATCCCGAGCACTTTTTCTTATCTGAAAGCTTCGTATCAGTTTAACGTGTTCTTTGAATTTCTAGTCGATTTAGGGGTAAGTGTTAGGTTAAGTCATAAAAAATCTGCGTATTTTATTTAGGCTAAATATCGAGTCGATAGGTAATTACTAGTACTTGATTTATTCCTCGTGTTCGATACTCGTCTACTCACTTTACTGCACTACCAACGATAGGTTCACTGCCTATCGCATGTCGGTGATAGTAATTAGGTATTCGTTTTAATTATCACTTGTCGCACTTTTCATTCACACACCACGTGTCGATCAAGTTTTTGGCGCCGTTGCCGGGGAGTAAATTGATATTAGGAACACCGTAGTTCGGTAATTTAGCCACTTTTATTTGACGTCTTTATTTGCTATTACTATTTGCGTTATTTGTGTTATTTGCGTTAGTTGTTTCCTGCGTCATTAGTACTATCGTAATCTTTTCGACGTTTTTATTATTCCTTTGCTAATTTCTGTTTTCACGTACTGAAGGTACGATTCAGCGGTGAATGACCCGAAGCCATCCATCGGGTCCCATCGTTGACGCAGACCCGGATTTCGAGCGGAAGTTACGAAGGAAGCTTAAGTACGATACCGAAGGAGCATCAACCAGCTCTCAGGATCCGCTAGTTCGTTATTCAGAGGATAGTTCGCAGGAGTCAACCTTAAACTCCCGTGTAGAGACAACCGTAGATAGTCCAAATACAGAAGTAACGATGGCGGACCACCGAGTGCCCGTCCACAACGTTCCGGAGGAGGAGCCAACACTTCAAGACCTCCTCAAAAATGCCGCGCTAGGTGGTACTGAATCGGCGATCGTCATCCCGCCGATAGAGAACAACAACTTCGAACTGAAGCACTCATGGCTTCAGATGATTTTCCAGACGGCCCAGTTTGAGGGCAATCCCGACGACGACCCCTATTCCCACCTGAAGGCATTCTTGACGGTGACCGATAACATCAAGATCAATGGCGTCCCGGGCGACGCAATTAAGCTTACGCTGTTTCCGTTCTCGCTCAAGTTCAGGGCGAAGGACTGGTTGGATATGTTGCCGCCCAGATCGATCACTACGTGGGAGGAGATGCGAGCCGCTTTCATCAACCACTACTTCCCACTCTCGAAGGTGCTAAGGTTAAAGACAGAGATATCCCTATTCCATCAGAAGGACTCAGAAAATCTCTACGAGGTGTGGGAGCGATATAAGGCGCTACTGAAAAGGTGCCCGCAACACGGGATGTCGAAGGCAGCCCAGATCAACCGATTCCATGAGGGGCTCAACGATCAGACTGTTCATATGTTAGACGGAGCCGCAGGAGGAGGACTCGTGAAACTTAATGCCACCGATGCATGGAATTTAATCGAGGACTATTCGAGGAATAGTTTCATGAGGGGAAATACCAGGATGAAGACACCCGGTGTATTTGGAGTTAGCGAGGAGACGCCCACTAATGCCAAGATCGAGGCGCTTCAGCAGCAACTTGCCTCGACGAACTCCCAGTTGCAGACAGTGATTGGCGCATTACTTCCCAAGTCTGGGTAGGCGCAGCCCGTGAACGCCGTAGCCACCACCACACCGACGCAGCACACGCCGTACGTGCCCTTGTGCAGAATTTGCGGCGCTGCCCACGAGACCTCAGAATACCAACTTGGGCAGTCATTGGAGCACGTCGACTATATGGGCAACTACCAAGGTGGCCAGCGGAGTTTCCAACCTCGGGCTCATCCTAACTTGGCGTACGGAAATCAGAATCATCAGGGCCAAGGACCGCCAGGATTTCAGCCCAGACCATCCGGATTCCAAAACGGGCCACCACAACAGTACCAGAATGCGGCCGCGGGAGGATCTGACGACATGAGGGAGATGAAGGACATGATGAAGACGCTTCTCACGAATTTCAGTAGCACCACTGCAGCCCACGAAAGTCGAATGACGAAGATGGAGGAGTACATGGAGGCGAACGACTTGCGTGCTCAGAACACGGACGCCTCGCTCAAAAAGCTGGAGCAACAGATGGGCCAGATGGCGAAGCAGTTGGCGGGGCGCACTCAGGGATCGCTCCCAAGCTACACCGAGCCAAATCCAAAGGAGTACTGCAAGGCGGTGACGTTGAGGAATGGACGGAATTGCAAGAAGTGCCCGCCAAGAAGAAGGCGAAGGAGAATGCCAGCTTTGAGAGCCACGACGAACCCGATGTGGAGGTAATCGAAGGCGACAATGTCGAGAAGGCCGAAACTGAGAAGGAAAAGGTCGGGCCCGAAAAGGAAAAGGTAACGGAGATCCAGCGACCACCGGTGAAGCCATACCAGCCGAAGATCCCGTATCTGGCTCGACTGAAAAAGGACAAGAACGAGGCGCAGTTTGGTAAATTTATGGGCATGTGTAAGGAATTGCATATTAACTTACCTTTTGTTGAAGCCATTACGCAGATGCCCAGCTTCGCCAAGTTCTTGAAGGATTTGCTGACGAACAGAAGGAAGCTCGAACACGTATCCACCGTCTGCCTGCGAGGGGAATGCTCGGCAATTCTCCAGAGCAAGATTCCTAAGAAGCTAAAGGATCCAGGGAGTTTTACTATTCCCTGTCTTATAGGATATTTAGTAATCGAGCGTGCGTTAGCTGACTTAGGCGCTAGTATTAATCTCATGCCGTATTCTATGTATAAGCGTTTAGGTCTAGGTGAACCACGACCCACAAGGATGAGCCTCCAATTAGCTGATAGATCGTTAAAGTACCCTCGAGGTGTTATCGAGGATGTCCTAGTTAAGGTCGATAAGTTCGTGATTCCCGCAGATTTCGTTATCTTAGATATGGAAGAAGATGAAAATGTCCCCTTGATTTTAGGTAGACCTTTCTTAGCCACGGGGGAAACCATGATAGACGTTAGGAATGGGACGTTAACCTTGACGGTAGATGGGGAGAAGGTTACCTTTGATATGGCCGACTCAATGAAAAAGAGTAGCGAGCAGGACGATAAGTGTTATTTCTTAGACGTATTTGAACACGACTTTCTCTTTTCCGTGCAAGGTCTGTCACAGGTCGGCGATCACGACATACACACGCTTATGGCAATCGACGAGTGTGGGGAGGAAGTCGACGAGCCCATTGTAGCCATCGATGAGAGCAGCGAAGAGGGCAATGAGAAGAGCTCGGTTGAGGAACCGCCGGTCCTAAAATTGAAGCCGCTGCCCGACCACCTCGAGTACGCGTTTCTGAACAATAATGGAGGGCTGCCGGTCATCATCTCGTCAAACCTCGACAACAGACAAAAGAGTCAGCTCTTAGACGTGTTGAAGGAGCACAAGAAGGCGTTGGCGTGGAAGATATCCGACATAAGGGGTATCAACCCGAGCTATTGCACGCACAAGATCCTCATGGAAGACGATTTCAAGCCGGTCGCTCAACGTCAAAGGCGCCTCAATCCCAACATGAAGGACGTTGTCAAGAAGGAGGTAATCAAGCTGATAGACGCGGGGATGATCTATCCCATCTCAGACAGCGCATGGGTCAGCCCGGTCCAGGTGGTCCCAAAGAAAGGAGGCAAGACGGTCGTCACCAACGATAAGAACGAACTGATCCCGACTAGGACCGTGACCGGATGGCGCGTCTGCATCGACTATAGGAAATTGAACGATGCCACGCGAAAGGATCATTTTCCTTTACCATTTATTGATCAAATGTTAGAAAAGCTAGCAGGTCACTCATTTTATTGTTTCCTTGATGGTTTGTCAGGTTATCTGCAAATTCCCATAGCACCCGAGGACTAGGAGAAGACTACGTTTACGTGCCCGTTCGGAACATTCGCATACCGAAGGATGCCATTCGGATTATGCAACGCCCCAGCCACCTTCCAGCGATGCATGATGGCCATATTCGACGAACTGGTAGGTGAGGTAATGGAGGTATTTATGGACGACTTCTCTGTTTTCGGTTCCTCATTTGATGCATGTTTATCGAATCTAAAGCTCGTACTCGCACGATGCGAGGAAACGAATTTGGCACTTAATTGGGAAAAGTGTCATTTCATGGTTCGAGAGGGTATAGTTCTCGGTCATAAGATTTCCTCTAAAGGAATCGAAGTGGATCGAGCTAAGTTAGAGACGATGGAAAATTGCCTGTCCCCTCGAACGTGAAGTCAATTAGAAGTTTTCTAGGACATGCGGGATTTTATCGTAGATTTATCAAAGATTTTTCTAAAATTGCACGTCCTATGTCTAGATTGTTAGAGAAAGATGCCCCGTTCGATTTTAATGACGAATGCCTACATGCTTTCAATCTACTTAAGGAAAGACTTATCGCAGCACCTATTATGGTTGCCCCCGACTGGGGGCTGCCCTTTGAACTAATGTGCGATGCTAGTGACTATGCAGTTGGGGCCGTGCTAGGGCAGCGTAAGGACAACCACTTCAGGCCAATCTATTACGCGAGTAAGACGTTAGATGCAGCCCAGGCCAATTACACGACCACCGAGAAGGAGCTGTTGGCCGTCGTGTTTGCTTTCGACAAGTTCAGGTCATATCTGATCCTTTCTAAAGTTATTGTTTTTACTGACCACTCTGCTCTTAAGTACTTGTTAGCAAAGCCCGACGCCAAGCCACGGCTAATTCGGTGGATCCTGCTACTGCAAGAGTTCGATATAGAGATCCGCGACAAGAAGGGTGCGGAGAACCTAGCGGCGGACCACCTCTCCCGACTAGAGGAGTCCGAAATATATCATAAGGACGAAAGAGCGATACAAGATCAGTTCCCAGACGAGCACCTCTACGCGATACATGTGGTAAGCGACGACACACACATTTGCAGATTACGCTAACTACCTTGTTGCTAGGGTCCTACCAAAGGAATACACGAGTCAGCAAAGGAAGAAATTCTTTTCTGATTTGAGGTACTATTTTTGGGAAGACCCGTATCTTTTCAGGCGATGTGCAGACCAGGTAATACGGCGATGCGTGGCTGCCCCAGAATCTATGCAGATCCTTAGACATTGCCACAATGGACCGACCGGAGGGCACTACGCAGCAAACAGGACCGCTCAGAAGGTGTTGGAGAGCGGGTTCTACTGGCCCACGATCTTCAAGGACGCCCAAAGGTACGTTGACACTTGTGATCAGTGTCAGCGCGCAGGTAATCTCTCCAAACGCGACGAAATGCCCCAGAACTTCATCTTAGTTTGTGAAATTTTCGATGTATTGGGTATAGATTTCATGGGTCCATTTCCTAGCTCATACAATAATAAGTACATCCTAGTTGCCGTCGATTACGTGTCTAACTGGGCCGAGGCGCAAGCTTTACCCACAAACGACGCTAGGGTAGTCGTTAGATTTTTGCGAGCATTATTTTCACGTTTTGGGGCACCTAGATGCATCATAAGTGATAGAGGCACTCACTTTTGTAACACCCAGTTTGCACGCACGTTAGAACGTTACGGTGTTAAGCATAGCCTATCCACCCCGTACCATCCCCAAGCTAGTGGTCAAGTCGAAGTAGTAAATCGCGAGTTGAAACGTATTCTAGCGAAAACCATAGAGGGGAACCGTAGGGAGTGGGCGAACAAGTTGAATGATGCACTTTGGGCATATAGGACTGCATATAAGACTCCTATAGGCACTACACCATATAGATTAGTCTATGGAAAAGCATGCCATCTTCCCGTAGAAATACAGCATAAGGCATATTGGGCCATCAAGTCCTTAGATCTCGATTTGGGGAACGCCGGCGAAAAGCGGCAACTCCAAATCAACGAGTTAGACGAGTGGCGTTTGTCGGCTTATGATAACGCCCGCATGTACAAGGAACGTTCTAAGGCATATGACGATAAGAAAATTAAGCAAAGGCGAGAGTTTCAGGAAGGGGACCAAGTCCTCCTTTTTAACTCTCGACTTAGGCTCTTTCCTGGCAAGCTTAGATCACGCTGGTCAGGACCGTTCACTGTTACCCGTGTTTTTTCTTATGGTACTGTTGAGATTTCAGGTATGGAGCAGGGTACTTTTAAGGTGAACGGCCATAGGTTAAAGCACTATCTCGCAAGTGAGGAAGACGGGACCGAGAAGGAAGTGCTATACTTGGGCTTCCAAAATTGAGCGATCAACGAGACGTCCGGCTAAAGACGGTGTTAGGATATTTAATTGATTGTGTCAATAGTTTAAGTCTTGGGATTAATTTTGTATTAATCTATTAACTTGGGCTTTGGACTAGAATGTAATAATTTTATTATTAGTGATTGGGCCTTAATATACCTAGGGTTAATGTGGTATATAAGGTTTTACCAACTCACTTTGAAAGCTAATCAAAGATTAAAAGGCAAACCCTAATTTTCACACACTACACACACTAAAAGGTGAGAAACTCTCCCTTCTTCATTCCATTTAGCCTCTTTGATTCCTTGTTTGGTGCATTTCGGGACCAACAAGTGGTATCAGAGCAAACGTGGATCGATCTTCACTGATTTGAATCCAGTTTCGTTCGATTCCAAGAAAGATCAAAGGTGTTTTTGGATAAAAAACCACTTTCGGGCATTTTGAGTTCGTTTTGGGGTGTTTATGCTTTGTTTTTGTGTTTAAAACCTTCCCCCAGATCGATTCTATGCCTAAGATGTTTTTAAAACACTTTTGGATCAGTTTTAACGAGTTTTGAGCAAGATTGAAGCAAAAACTTTTCAGAAAAGGACATCTCGGCCTTTCTCTGTTTTCGGTCGATTTGACCTACTTTTTGTTGTTTTTAGCTCACAAATCGGTCGATTATGTGTTTAGGAAAGAATTTCTGAAGTTTAGGATCAAGTTTGAGCGATTTTGGTTGAGATTTGAGCAAGAACGGGACGTTTTTCTGGGAAATCGCGTGAAAAGCAATGGAACAGTACTAACCTGTTCTTGACCGCGAAATTCTGAGCTTGAACGTTCAAGTCCGCGAATTTTTCCACGTCCGCGAAAGTCGATCCCGAGAATTTTCAATCCGCGAAATTCTCCTTCATACTACATTTTTCGCAACTCTCTACTTTCAAAATCTGAGAATTTACAATCCGCGAAACTCTCCTTTACACAACATTTTTCGCAACCATCTACTTTCAAAATCCGAGAATTTCCAATCCGCGAAACTCTCCTTTTTACTACATTTTTCGCAACTTTCTACCTTCACAATCCGAGAATCTTCAAAACCGCGAAACTTTCACTTCCACTACATTTTTTCGCAACTGCCTACTTTAATATCCGAGAATTTTAAGCCGCGAAACTCTCACTTTTACAGCATTTGTATTTCGCAACTGTTACTTCCTATATCCGAGAAACTTTTTATGCGAAAAATCTTATTTCAAGAATTTATTCAAACAGCAAAATTTCCTCTTGCGAAGATTTAAAGTTTTCAACGCGCGAAATTTCTACAACTTGCGTAACTTTCTACGAAGCTTTAAAAATTCTCAACTTACGAAAATTTTCTTAACGTGCGAAATTTATTACGTGCGAAACTTTCTTACGGAAGTCTTATAACTTGCGAAAAACTGTTTGCGAAACTTTAGATTCTCAACTTGCGAAAGTCCTATAACTTGTGAAATTCTCTTGCGAAATTTTAAAATTCTCACCTAGCGCACTCTTTTTTTTCTCTCGAAGTTTTCTTGCGAAGTTCAAAAAAAAAATTCTCAACTTGCTAAACCTTTTAACTTGCGAAATTCTTCAAATTGAGAATTTTTCGAACGTATTAATTTCTTCTAAGGTTAAAATTTTCTCGGGTTAAGATCTTTTCTAACATATTTAAAATTTGATCCGTTCACTTTAATCCCATCTCAAATCTCGGTTTTTAAATTTCTAGAACTTCTCCTAATTTCTTGATACATTTCCGTTCAGACATTATCGACCGTCACACACGATCACTTAGCTCTAAGAAATTCTTTAAACGATTTTCTTCTCAAAACCCTACACATTAAACTCGTATTTTTCATCTCGTTCGTTACTAACTTTCTTATCTATTCAAGATCAAAACCACGGACGATTCGACTGCACCAACCATGTCTACCACGAATGACATCTCCATAGTGGGCTCCGACACCAGGCCTCCGATGCTGCGACAAGGTGACTACAGCATATGGACGAACCGGTTCCTCACATTCATCAGGAACAAAGGCGCACCACTCTCTCAATACCTTCTGGACTCCATCTTCAACGGCCCAGCACAGTTCTGGACAATCATCCCTGCACAACCAAACGCAAATCCTCCCATGGATGAACGTCGCACTCCAAGAGGTCCCATCAATGAGGATGAACTGGCTCGCGTACAGGCCGACGAGACTGCCAAAGGATACCTCTTCCAGGCTTTGGGAAACGAGGTCTACGGTCACGTTGAGTGCTGCACAACTGCCAAGGAAATATGGGATGAACTTGCAGAAATTATGGCAGGCACAACTGAAAGTGCTCAGGGGAGGAAATCACGTGTCTCTCGCAGTATGAACATTTCCAGGCCTATGAAGGAGAGGAACTGCGTGACACATACCTCCGATACTTGAAGGTCATCAATGAACTCAAAAAGGCCAGGATCTCGAGGGACAAATTCGACATCAACAACCGCTTCCTTGGTAGCCTCAAACCACACTGGGGCAATGCAATCGTGATGATGATCCAGAGTAAGGACCTCTCCAACACTTCCATCCATGCACTGTATGACAGTCTGTCTGCCTATGCTCCTTACGTGCAACCTCAGTCCACCAACACTCGAGTCGACCCACTGGCACTCCTCTCGAACAAAACCAATGAACGATCTTCGACCACTAAGACCAAACAGAACAAAGAAAAGCTACCAGCTGTTGTATCTGACACCCCTTCAGGATCCGAAGCCGATACAGAATCAGATGAAGAAGTTCGTGACATACGCAAGCAACTAGCAATGCTCACTAAGTTGGTCTCAAAGAAGATCGGGAAAAAATCCTCATCCTCCTCCAATCGCCAAAGAACCTATAGCGGCACCAAAAAGACCACTCCCACAGAGGAAACTAAGCCGACAAAGAAAGCAGAGGACTCTGCATCTCAAAAGTCTGTAAAGTGCTTTCGGTGTGGAAAGTCAGGCCACTTTGCCAAAGAATGCCATGCCCCACGCGTGAAGGACTCTGGCTACTATGACCGTAAGGCCAGAATGACCCGCAAAATGGAAAGTGGGAAAGCTCTACTCACTGAAGAAGCTGAATGGGTGAACGACACATCGGAAGACGAGGAGCCTAAGGATGAAGATTGCTGCATGGCAAGGTTGGTCGAACAGGACGAGGACGAGGAGATGGCTGACCACGGAGCGAACACAGCTAAGACTCCCACCAACACCGAGTCTGAGGTACGAATCTCGCAACTCGATGATGTGTTTAGTCACCGAAACACCATTAAGAAACCCACCGTAGACGCTAGGGACTATGATGAACTTAGGCTAAAATTTGAAACAAACTATGCCTTACTTAGTTTAAAAGTAGAGGAGCTAGCTTGTGCAAACGAACGTCTAGTGGCCTCCGAAGCATTAGTCAAACGTCTGCAAAGCAAGAACAAACAAAGTGAGACTAAGGTTAAGGAAACTACTCTAGCCATCAGTTCATGTGAAACCTCTCGCCTCCTGACGGCCTCCCAATATGAACTGCTTACGAAGGAAAGAGTTAGGCTATACCGCAAGATAAAAGAACTTGAAGATCAACTACACCTCAGGAAAAAGGCCGCAAACATCTTATGCCTATTGAACCAACCAGTTGAAACGGAATTCTACAACGCTCGGATGGGAATCGGCCTGGCCAGCAACTGTGATCCAACGCCACTAATTGTCAAAAGGTATAACATGTACAGTACATCGTTCCTGAAAACGAGGAAAGGAACTCCCTCACAGCTCATGCCGTTTGTAAGATCCTCCTCCGGTGTTCTTTCGGAAGAAAAGAGGGAACAGAACATTCTCTGGGCAGAAATCGCGTACGACTACACAGAGTTGAATGCTAGTGATAAGACTAAAAAACCCTCACTCTCTGAAGACATCAAGTCTCAGTTCCCAACCGAAGAACAGGAAATCGCTTTCCGAGAAGCTCTCTCTCGCATCTATGTCCCAGAGAAACTTCTGACCATAGCAGAACTAGAACGAACCATAGACGTAGAGCGGAAAGCCTTTGCAAAAGAGCGAGAAGATCTACTTTACAAAATCTTTACCCTAGAACAATCTCTCAATACGAACAAACCTTCTACGTCGAGTCAAGTACCCGATTCTCAAACATGCAAATGTAAGAGGACGGCGAAGATGACTTCTGAAGCTGACACAAATTCTAACACTAACTCGCATATTCTTATGGATACAGGGAATGTGAGTTCGACATCTCTGGATGGGAGTTCGTATCAAATAAAGGAGAATCCGCTCTTCGATGACAAGAAGAAAAAATCATCCTATATTCGTCTTTCCTCTCTATGTACTGAATCCCAATGTCCTAAGGTCGTAGACAATTATGTTGCCAAAACTTATCTTTCTTTTACCAAACTTATGTCTATGTGCTGCTGCGATGATTTTGTTCTTCCACGCTTTCATGAATATGACACACATGAACATGCAACACTCCGACCACGCAAGCGAACCTCCTCCACGACGTTCATGAAATCTCTCATCTCGCCTAAACCGAAGGTTAAGCGCAAACGTCTCTCGTCATCAAACGCAAACTCACCGACTACTCGCAAGCCAAACGCAACCAAAACCGAAGCACGAAAACAACAACCACATGCCCCATGGCGATACATGTATAAGACACCATACATGCAAGCACAAGTTAGGAAAATATGGGTTAGAAAGACAGTAGCCTCACATCATCAAACAACTGACAAAGGGAAAGCTAAATTAGAATCGACACAATCTGATTTAGAAACCACATTTCCCTTTAAACGCATGAAAACTATACTTGTATCACAAGAAAGCCCCGTCCGAATACGGGGACCCAACGTTTGCTGATAATTGCAGGTCTGTCATGTGTGGTATCTAGACTCAGGTTGCTCCACACACATGACGGGGAACAAGGAGCTGTTGAGCAACTTCTCCGAGCGCTATCTCGAAAGGGTCTCCTTCGAGAATAGTCAAATGGCGCCAATTCTTGGAACGGGTGATCTCGTCCACGACAAACTGACGATTAAAGGCATCTCTTATGTCGAGGGTCTGAGCTACAATCTCTTCAGCATTGGTCGTTTCTGCGACAAAGGATACAAGGTTCTCTTCGAATCTGACATCTGCAGCATTGTAGATGCCTCAGGACAACCTCTTCTCTCTGGAACACGCACGTCTCATCTCTACATACTCAATCTTAAGACCTCCCGACCAATATGTCTTCTCTCTCGAGCCGCACCCAAGTTGAACGATTTATGGCACCGGCGTCTTTCACATCTCAACTTCAAGACCATCAACAAACTGCGACAGAACAAACTCGTCAACGGTCTACCCCAACTGACATATCATAAGGAACACCTCTGCTCTGCCTGTGAATTGGGGAAGATGAAGCGATCGTCTCACACTTCCAAGGAAACACCGTCCTCTAAGCTCATCCTCGAGCTCTTACACATGGATCTATGTGGCCCAATGCCTACGGCCACACTCGGAGGAAGACGGTATATTCTTGTAATTGTCGATGATTTTTCACGCTACACGTGGACGAAACTCATACGTACAAAGGATGAAGTTCCTGATATAATCATCGAGTTTGTTGTTGCGTCCCAAACTCTTCATCAACAAAAGGTTCGGATTATCAGAACAGACAACGGAACTGAGTTTAAGAACAAGAAACTCAGTGATTTCTACGCCACTCAGGGCATCACCCAACAGTTCTCAGCTGTGAAGACACCGGAACAGAATGGTGTCGTTGAGCGTAAGAATAGAACACTAGTTGAAGCAGCTAGGACTCTCCTCATTCAATCCGGACTTCCTCATTCTCTTTGGGGCGAAGCTATTCAAACGGCTTGTTACACACAAAACCGGGCTTCAATCCACAAAAGATTCAACCGCACCCCATACGAGATGCTGAATAACCGTCGTATCCCCGATATATCCTATCTGAGGGTCTTCGGTTGCCGATGTTTTGTGGCCAATGATCGCCAACATCTTGGGAAGCTGGATCCAAAAGCAATTGAAGGCATCTTTGTTGGATATTCACTAAACTCAAAGGCATACATAGTCTATCTTAAGGAGAAACGGTCAGTAATAGAAAGCACGAATGTCACCTTTGACGAAAGCGAATGCGATCTAATAGCTTCTGGTCATATCAGTCCAGAACCAGGTCTTCTACAGACGTTGACAAAAGGTCAACCTTCAACGGCGGGAACTTCCTCAGCTGAGGGCAATTGTGGTGAACTAGATCTAGATCTGCTCTTCGAGTACTTCTACCCAGTTCACAAGACTCCCGTCGCCACCACTCAACCTACCGCTGCACCCACTCCACCTACACCACCAGCTACTGGCAATAACGTCGTCCCTCCAAACATGGATCCACTCAATCTTAACGAAGACGACATTCTACCCAACCCTGGGAATATTGCTGATCCTGATGCTGAACCCTCTCAATTTAATACGATTGAGATCTCCTCTTCGGACACCGGGCCCCAATCCAATGGGTTTCAAATAGACACAAATGCGGCCAGCTCCTCACAAACCAACGTACCACTTTGGGCTCGCTCTCACCCTACCGATCAGATTATTGGGGATCCCACATCTGGTGTTTCAACACGTTCGGCTACGATGAATGAAAGTCTGTTTGCTTGCTATCTCAGTCAAGTCGAACCATCACGAGTAGCTGAAGCTCTCTCCGATCCTGATTGGCTAATTGCAATGCAGGAGGAAATAAGTCAGTTTGAACGTCTACAAGTTTGGGAACTCGTACCACGACCTCACAATAGGTCCATTATCGGTACAAAATGGATCTTCAAGAACAAAAAAGATGAAGATGGTGTTGTTATCCGCAATAAAGCAAGACTTGTGGCTAAGGGATACAACCAACAAGAAGGCATAGACTACGATGAAACCTTTGCCCCAGTTGCCAGGATCGAAGCCATACGAATTTTTCTTGCCTTTGCTGCTCACAAGAACTTTAAAGTCTACCAAATGGACGTGAAGACTGCATTTCTGAATGGGTTTCTCAAGGAAGAAGTGTACGTTGGTCAGCCTGAAGGGTTCTTGAGCGAAGAATTTCCTCATCACGTATATCGACTCTACAAGGCCCTCTACGGACTAAAACAGGCTCCCCGGGCTTGGTATGACGTCCTTTCAGACTTCCTTGTACAATCTGGCTTCAGGAAAGGATCTTTGGATACAACTCTCTTCACAAAGCGGAGTGGCCCGGACATCATGATTGTACAGATTTATGTCGACGACATCATCTTTGGATCGACTGAACCACAACTGTGTGAAGAGTTCGCAGAATTGATGAAAGAAAAGTTCGAAATGAGTATGATGGGCGAGCTGAACTTCTTTCTTGGTCTTCAAGTAAAGCAACTCCCCGACGGAATCTTCATCAATCAGTCCAAATACATCCATGACATCCTCGAGAAATATGGAATGAAGGATGCAAAGACTGCTGCTACACCTATGTCACCCTCTGGCCGACCCGACGCGGACCCATCTGGTGTTCCCGTTGACCAAACCGTTTATCGAGGGATAATAGGATCTCTTCTGTACCTTACTGCTAGTCGACCGGATATCGTCCTCTCGACAGGAATCTGCGCTCGTTTTCAGGCCACACCAAAGGAATCCCATCTCACTGCTGTCAAAAGGATTCTCCGCTACCTCAAAGGAACACCCAATCTGGGTCTGTGGTACCCCACTCAATCGGACTTCAAACTAGTTGGATTCTCTGACTCAGATTATGCTGGATGCAAGATGGACCGAAAAAGCACCTCTGGAGCTGCACACTTCTTGGGCGGTAAACTCGTAAGTTGGTCGTCTCGAAAACAAAACTGTGTCTCAACTTCGTCGACGGAGGCAGAATATGTCGCCGCCGCTAGTTGCTGTTCACAGCTTTTGTGGATGAGAACCCAACTACGAGATTTTAATATTCATGTTGATAAAATTCCCATTTATTGTGACTCAAAAAGTGCTATTGCGATGACGAGTAATCCGGTACATCACTCTAGAACAAAACACATAGATATTCGTCACCACTTCATCAAAGAACATGTAGAACAAGGGACAATTGAATTGCACTACGTCACAACCGAAGATCAACTGGCCGACATTTTCACAAAATCATTGGATGTCAAACGATTCCAACACCTAGTGACTATGTTGGGCATGTTGAATATTCAGTTGTGATCAATCGTCTCTACATGAACTTTGATTAAGTGTACATATTTCCTTTCCACTTCACTCCATTATCTATGTGTCTTCTGAATTCTTATGTGTCCTCTGAATTATGTCCT
This sequence comes from Craterostigma plantagineum, assembly GCA_027422505.1. Taxonomy (NCBI): domain Eukaryota; kingdom Viridiplantae; phylum Streptophyta; class Magnoliopsida; order Lamiales; family Linderniaceae; genus Craterostigma; species Craterostigma plantagineum. Next base: position 320,332 of record JAPQWV010000160.1, read on the forward strand.
TTTGAGGGGGAGTTTTCGATTAAGGGGGAGCATCTGATTTTTCTATTATTTTTAAAGGAGATTTTTCGTTTAAGGGGGAGCGTCTGATATTTCATTATTTAAAACGGAAGTTTTACGATTAAGGGGGAGCTTCTTATTTTTCATTATTTAAAATAAAAATTAAAAAAAATATATATATATATACGAGTTGAAATTTTAAATTCTGGTCAAACTGAGTCAAAAATCGGACCGATCAAAATATTTTGGGTTGAATTTCAAATTTTTCTGGTCAAAAGGGGTCAAAATTGGGTCCAAATCCGCGAAACTCAGCTATGTGAGGTTTTGACCAAGCCCGCGAAATTTTCGGCCCATTTACTCAAATTTCGCATGTACAGTGCCTACACTCGTAAAACCCCAAAACCCTTAACACTTTTCGCTTTCCTAAAGATCCCGAGAAAAATTCAAAACTTTCGCAACCCCTCTCTCAAAATTTCGCAACTCCCCGCGTCACGTCGTCGTCAAAATCTGCTTTCAAACTCCGTTTCTTGCTACCTCCATTGTCGCAAATCAGCTTCTCGATATGACTAACAAAGATCAAGCCACACTTGAAGCACTTGAGCAGGCTGCAATTCAAAGGGACGTCGCTCGCATCGAAGTCCACACGCGCACCTATGTACCACCACCCGACCAGATATTTCCCCTAAGTCAATGGGCGGCTCTGATTCCCAACAACTACATGGTGGATATGGAGAGCTTTCGGTGCGATGCCCCCGTCATCGTAGAAATCCTCAAAGGGCACCCACTTCGCCACGCCCTCACACATGGCGAGCCAGAAGCTCAAGTCTATCTTCAACAATTCTGGCATACACTCCAGATAGCTGGACCACTCCGTCTCGCTAAAACCTTGTCAGCCAGAATTGATCAAGACACGGTGGTGCTCACCCGCAAGATATTACAAGAAGTACTTCAACTCCCCGTCTACTCACCCTACGACCCACTACCGACACACGAGCAACTGATTGACGACATTGACAGACTGGGCTACCAATCAGACAATAAGAAAAAGAAGGGTCCACTTGTCCTCAGTGAAGTCACCACCCGCAATCTACCTCAACCATGGCGAACGTTGTACCTGCTCGTCAACAAGTGCATGTCAGGGAAGCATGCTGGTCAGGACCGCGGCAACTTTCAGATTCTCACCATCCTGACCGGCATCGCCCACAACCGCAAGTACAACTACGCCGATATAATCTGGATGGATCTCGTCTCCATGATCCAACGTCGCGACCGGGAAGTCGCCAAGGGAGTCACAAACCGATTTGTACCCTACATGCGGTGGCTCCCTGCTCTCATCAAGCACTTCCGCCTGCACTCAACCGACATTCGAATCCGGTCGCCAGCAGAACACTTCGTCGTCCCAACCGTCGAGAGGTTCGCCAAGAAAAACACGCCGGCGAAGGATCGACACGCCATGATCATTCCGGACGAAGTGCTCGCCTACGCAGATCAGACAAATCCGCACGTCCGCGAATACCGAGCCACAACCGCCGCGTTCCGCGAGAGCCCCCGACCTCCCTCCACTGTCCCTATGGCACAGATCAACCCCACTGCTCCTATCCCCGGGACTAGCCACACCCCTCCCACCACCTCCAAAAAGTCTTCAGGTCGCGCCGCATCCTCCTCCACCCGCGTTCCGAAAAAACGGTCGCGTGAGGATGACGTAAGCCGCCCCACGGAGCGTCGATCGAAACAAAAACACGATCGACCTCCTCAGCCACAAATAAGCCGAGCCGAACCAATAGGTACAGGAGGTGATGTGTTCACCTCCCGAGTAGAAGTCGTGGCATCTGGCTCAACCACGCAAACAACCCCACCGACCCACTTATCTTCCTCTCTACAGGAAGGTATTTCATTCCACGAGGAGCCACGTATACCATCGACATCCCACTTGGAGATGATCGATGTTGAAACAAGCAGTCCCTCGCCTCAGACTGCATCCTCTTCATGCACATCGAGTCTAGTACCCTCACTCCCCATAATTTCTCCCATTTCTAGGACACATACACCTCTTACCGCACCACAGAGTCTTAGTGACCCTGTCAGAACGCTCGGTGATGTCTATGTGACTGAGAGCGGAAGACCTAGCACGGCCAACATAACAACAACCGTGAGCCTAGGCCATCACACGAGTGAGTCTGTCTCCTCGATGATGCCAACGGGAAGTCTGAGTGACCCCGTCTTTACCAGACCTGTGCAAACGGGCGGCCGATCGGCTTTATTCACCGATTCGGTGTCAGTTGGATTTCTTCATGATTCCAACTTGTCAGATTTACCCCATTTTGTCACCGAGACCGCGCTAGAGACACGTCTTCAAGAGTTTGCAAAGACTCTTGAAGCGTCGATTCTCGATCAAGTCTACGCGCGTCTCGATGCGTCCACCGTCGACAAAGGCAAAGGTGTGGCCCCGGAGACGCCACCACCCATGCAACACACGGACGCCGATGATCTTCTCTCCTCCATCTCTGCCAAGGAACTATTCTACATCCTCCGAGCCCGATTCGAATCGATGACGGAACTCGACGAGGAAGAACAGGAGATGAAGCGCATAATGACACAACCCATGTCCTGCCGTGCTCAAGGCGAATCCAGCAGGACCAGGCGCGACGATCAAGATGATGATCAAGATCGCCGCGAGGGGGAGAATAGGCAGCTGGACTCACAATCCCAAGGACTCATGCAATCGACGCCGCCCTCCTCCTCTGGACCTGAAAAGACGCCTGCACCAGAAACCTCACAACCCACTAGCCAAAAATCCCACCCTGTTCACCCTGAGTCACTAGCCAAAACACCCTCACCACCACCCATTACCGTCTCCGAAACTCTAATCGTCACATCGACATTAGAGACCACCTCAACATCATCTCCACCCACCACCTCGGAACCTCTAGCTGTCACATCGACGCTAGAGGCCACCACCACATCTACACCACCCGTCACCCAAATCATCCTTGCCAAAACCATCACCTCAACCGAACCACCAGAATCTCCACCAATTCCATCCCCACAATCCACTAACTCCTCCGACGCTACACCCTCGCCACCACACAGCCATACCCCTCTCAACATTGATCCCAACCTGGCTTCCGAGGATGTCTATTGCGCACAGAACGAAATCGAAGCCTACATCTTCAATGATGAATGGCTATACACGCCCGCCGATGGAGTAGCAGCTAGGAAGTTGGTAGAAAACGCTCGACGTCTGCTCATGGAGGCCTCACTTACGCTGATCAACACCGCAGACGACGAGAACGGAGAGGAGTACGACGCTGAACCGGCCGAGCTTGAGGACATCCTGCAATTCCAAGCGCAGCAAACTGAAGCCCCTGCTGCTCAAACGGATGTACCCACGGTGGATATACCGGAAGCACCGTGGGAAAACAAAAAGATCACCGCACCGTTTTAAGAAGAGATCAGGAAGAGGATCTGGCGACGCAAGGAGCAGATCATCACCACCTTCGACGAGTATGAGCTGATGAACATCCAAAGTTGGAGCGAGAGAAAGAAGCAACTCTATCGATGGAGCCTTCTGTGCCACAAATGCACAGATAGGACGCTGTCCGATGAGGAAAACATCGCTCAGGAAATGAGTCGGACCCCCATCTGCAAAGTCACTGACCTCTGCCAAGAGTCCAAAGGACCTGTCCATTACCCGGTATTCACGGTAATGAGGCAGGATGAGAGCTACTGTGAAGTCAGTGAGGTGGACTTCAAGTTTCTGCGCCTGGGCGACCTGTACAGCATGCTGGAATCCATGAAGCAGTTCAGACTCGTCCTCAGAAGCTCTGGACATCTCATACGTGCTGAACCGGTCACCATGGGATATGTGGCTATCAAACGCCACATGCTCCGACAGGTCAGATTCTTCGCCACCCACGATCTGCAGATGGCGGTGGAGCACAACCTGAAGAAGGTGAATCTGACTCGCCCATCTTTCAAGAACGCGGACGACTACCGAGAGGGCGATGTGATCGACGGAGATGATCCGGCGGTCGTCTACTCGAACTATAAGGGAAAGATGAGGATGCTGCGCTGCTCTGAAGTGGCAAAGTTCTCGGATGGAACGCTCACCATCATCCAAGACAAACTAATGAAGATCTGCCGCATACTTTCAGAAGAAGATCCCCTCTGCCGATCCAAGTTCGCGAAGCTCATTGACGCTATAGCTAATCGATTGGTACTTCGAAGGAACCTCCGCGCCTTCGAGTTCAAGCTAGGGCTTCGCGACACACTCACACGCTAAACCACCAACGCTACGCTCAAGATTCAAGACTCCCAACAATTGACACAAAGGGGGAGATTGTTAGGATATTTAATTGATTGTGTCAATAGTTTAAGTCTTGGGATTAATTTTGTATTAATCTATTAACTTGGGCTTTGGACTAGAATGTAATAATTTTATTATTAGTGATTGGGCCTTAATATACCTAGGGTAATGTGGTATATAAGGTTTTACCAACTCACTTTGAAAGCTAATCAAAGATTAAAAGGCAAACCCTAATTTTCACACACTACACACACTAAAAGGTGAGAAACTCTCCCTTCTTCATTCCATTTAGCCTCTTTGATTCCTTGTTTGGTGCATTTCGGGACCAACAGACGGTAAAGTAAGCGCTTCTTGGGAGGCAACCCAGGTATTTTCATTTATGTCTTAAAAAAAAAAAGGGTGTCACGGCCAACTGCTTAAGCAGTCACGGCCGTGACAACCACCAGAGGCATCCACTGCCTCTCATCACGGCCAACTGCTTAATCAGTCACGGCCGTGACGTCTGGGGGTTATAAAAAAAAAAAAAATTCGGCCCGATGCCGTCACGGCCAACGACATAGCCGTCACGGCCGTGACGGGCCGCAGAACCCAACACTGCCGAGGGTCACGGCCATGACCTATATAGGTCACGGCCGTGACCCCATCGATTTTACTTATAAAAATCAGTTTTTTTCCTTTTTCTTCTCCATCTCTCTCCCTCTCTTCTCTCTCTCTCTCGTCCCCCTTCCCTTCACCACCTAAACACCTTGGTGTTGATATGTTTCTATTCGCTTATTACATGATATAATTACTATGGGTATGTTTAATTCGTTGAGATTGGTTGCGAATTTTCGAATCGTTGACGAACCCTAATTTTCTAAATTTGGGATTTTCGAAATTGAGTCTTAATTGTTGCTTCTCTTGCCCCCTTATCGATAAATACATGATAGGACTGCCTTGGGTATGCTTAATTACGCGAATTCGATGTTAAATTGCGAAATTCTTACGAAGAACCCTAATTTAGTTCAATTTGGGGGTCTCGAATTTTATCTTAAATGGGTGTTCTTCTTGCTCGTTATGATAATTACATCTAATGAAACGTTGGGTATGCATAATGTGTTGATTTGGTGCATGAATCCTGGGTTTGATATGTTTAATCCACCTTACCCATTACGTGTTCGAAAAAAAAATGCGTCTTTGAGCTTTTTCAAGAATCTTTGAATTAGCACATATTTGTATTGCTGCTTTTGGTCGAGTCGAGCTGTCTTCGCACCATTATTTTTTTAGCTCACATCGTTCATTGTAGGTACTATGGGAAAAAGCCGTGCCTCAGGCTCGCATGCGTCCGCCTCGGCCCCGCCCTCTCGCTCAAGTCGCCGCGGGCCCCCGCCGACTATGTTCGAAGCCATGGGTCAGTTCACGGACGAAGCTCAGACAGCCCGCTACAACAAGCTAAAAGCAATGGAGTTCATCGCCATGGACCAGATCGACCACGAGACGCTGGCGAAGCATCACATCGATCAGCAGGTCGCCCAGTATCTCTCAACCAGTGGTTGGAACACTTTCCTGGCGATCGACGAACCGGCGTACAAGGAACTCACCCTGGAGTTCCTTGCCACGTTCTCCTTCGACGAATACGGCGACCACACAATCCGTTTCCGCGCGTTCAACGAATAGCACATAGTACGGGCCGACAATGTGTGCCATGCAGTTGGAGTCCCAGAGCCCCCACACCGGACCTTCGCGACCTTCTTCGACACACCGGGCGGACAACGGGGGTGTTGGGCTGACATCTCTCGACCCGGCGAGCCGGAATACAGCGCGAAGACATCGAAGGCATCCGCGTTGAAGAGCCCCGGCCTGCGCTATATCCACCGCCTCCTGACGACCTCGCTTACACCAAGGGGTGACTCACACGGAGCAGTCACCCTCCGCGATCTGTATATCCTGACCCATCTGCACCGAGGCGAACATATCAATTTAGGGATGGCGGTGTCCCACGCCTTCAGTGCTCAGGCGGAAGCACGACGCCACGGCAAGATCGCCGTAGGCCCACTCATCACCAAGGTGATCAAGGGCTTACGCTACTGGCCAGCAAATGCGCCCGAGATGGAGATAGTCGGAGGTCGCCACCCCGTGAACGAGGAGACGCTCGTGAAGATGAAGATGCTGGTGAAGGCGCCTACCTCGACTCGCGCCAACAAGGTGTACATCTGGCACGAGATGTACCATGGCCAGACAGACCACGTACCCGTCCCCGACGACCAGCTCTACCTCCAGGGCCCCACCCAATGGAGACGGACACGACAGACAGCTACAGGGCCCTCCTACTGCTCCGGCTACCACCACGGCGAGTCATCCGGCGTAGCTACTTACGCGTCGGCAGCGGATCTCGAAGCACTGCGCCAGGACGTGCTAGAAACTCGGCGCCGACAGGACGAGTACGAGCGAAGGAACGAGGAAGCGCACCGCCAGTACAGGGAGGAGCTGGACCGCTACAACGAGGCCCTGCGAGCCATGGACCAGGCGCTCGAGCTGTCCAAGCGATCGATAGACCTCCTTCGCCCAAGGCAACGCTCACCGCCACCGCCACCACCAGCACCTTAGGGATTTTTCTTTTAATTTCTTTGGACATTTCATTTGGTCGAGTAGTCGCGTGTGCTTTACGTTATTTCTACCTCTTAACGCTTATAACTATGTTTATAATTAATCTATGACTACTCTATTTTATGTCTATTGATCTCTCTAGCCAGCGCATGGAAACGCATAACGGCTTACAAACGCCTAACGGATAACAACACGACCGTCACGCACGAAAACGAGTACCTCACGAGCACGTTCTTTATTCGTCAGGGGAGTCACGCTCTTTTTAAACTCTTTTTCTCCTCCTTTTATTTTTAACGTTGAGGACAACGTCAGGTTTAAGTGTGGGGAGGGGATTCTACGTCAAATTTTTAATTTTTAAATTTTTTTTTTATGACGTGTCTACGAGTTTTAAATTTTTATGACGTATATCTGAGCTAAAATTTTCGTTAGAAAGGCATGAATTCTTGAACGCTGGCACGAGTTTTTGCGTTTATTTCAAGTTAGTCTGCATTATTATGAATCTTTGTGAGCAATTAGGATATGCATGACTGACTGAATCATGTTTGCCTGAATAGATATAGCACCGTTTTGAGAGTTTCGTACACATATCCCCATTTCATTGTGAGAGTTTGAGTCTGACGAGCTTATGCTCATTTTTTTTTTCTGTGTGACGTGCCTAGTCTATATCTCTCTAGAACTTGCCTGTCTAATGCGTGTTGAAACTGTTTTTTTGGTGTGTTAGTTTAGAAATGATGAGGGCATTAGGAACTAAGTCCAGAGCCAAAACTTCCCACCATGACTAGCCCAATAGTTAGCCCCTTTGAGCCTTAGCCTATTCGTTGCGTACCTCATATGATATGAAATGCCCCTGACTCATATAAGCCTCCAGAAATTATATGAACCCGAATTCGTTAGAATAGAGCAGAAGTCGGACTTGAGAGTTACTGTTTCAGTGTATGGTTCGATTTTCTTCTCTGTTATTCGTGAAATGACTCGCCCCTAATTTGACCGTTTTCTGAAATGACCTGATCCCTTTTTCATAAGCATGCCCATAAACCTTTTGGCAAGATATAGGTTTCGGTAATAAGTATCCCTAAGTACACGGCATTCGCTGTGACGATGTATTCTTTGCGACAAAAGCCGAACCTTGATGTTTTGAGGGAATAAGGGTAGTGCACTAGAGCGTAATTAAAGGGAAAGGGCAGAAAATGAAAGGGAACTGAGTTGACAGGGGTCGGGCAGAAAAGTCTAGGATTTCGGGGCGAGAATGTTGAATCCTGTGCTGAGACGTGTGATTTTCTGTTCGACCATGCTATGTTCTTCGAAATTTTTCGCTTACGTATCCCTGGTTTAAAGATTACATGCTCATTATATATGCGTACCATTTCATGACTATTTGATCCATGTTCTCCCAAAAAGACCCTCAGATTTATGCTTGCCACTTTAAGTAGTAGATATGCGATTAGCCTGCAAGTCTATGGTAGGGGTTGGACTAGCGCACGAATTTGAGTGATTCACCACAAATTTAGCCTATACACTGAGCGACTTGAGCGAATCCTTGTGAGAGTATGAGTCTCGATTAGCAGTGCGAAGGAAGTTTAGGTCGACAAGTGCAAGTCATTAGTGTAACGTCCATGATTGTTTGCTTGATTCCTTTCGTGCCTTCTAGCTTTGATGATAAATTGCGAACGATCCTGCCGTTATCCTGATTTATGCCTTATCTAATTCCTAATTTACTTGAGGACAAGGAAATGCTTAAGTGTGGGGAGGTTTGATAAACGCATTTTAGTGCGTTTATCGTAGTACTTTATTGGGGTATAACATAGTTTTAGCACACACTTTGTGCATTTATTCAACATATTTACACTTATTTTGATATTAAAGGAGCTTAGGACGAGTCTCGGGCAAAAAGGAGCGAAAACGAGGCAAAACGGCGCGAAAAGGGGCAACACTGCCCTCGGTCACGGCCAGACGCATTACGTGTCACGGCCGTGACGAGGGACAGCGCGCGACGGAGAGTAACACATATGATGGTCACGGCCGTGACGTGCTATGCACGTGGCCGTGACCAAGGACAGAGAGCTAGCCAGACGATGGTCACGGCCGTGATGGCCGAGGCACTTGGCCGTGACCTGGGGCAGAGAGCATGACTGATGATGGTCACGGCCGTGACACCCTATGCACTTGGCCGTGATGCATGGTTTCGATTTTCTCGCATAGAGTCGGTGATGGTCACGGCCGTGACGGCCCATGTCCCAGGCCGTGACCTATGCAAAATTTCTTATAAAAGCCCAAATTCGACTCAGAAAGAGGGGACTTCGACCAGATACAAATCCAAAACCTCTAGAGACGAAAAATAGCACGAAAGAACGCAGAATCACGCCCCGGAGCGCAAGAGACGGAGTTCTACGCAAACGTGAACGAAGAACAAAGATCTACCCGAGCTTTCAACGATTATGAGTTCTTTTCTCTTAATTTCTATTTCCTTAGTTGTTTTCCTTCTATTATGCGTAGCTAATTCCCTTTGTGTTTGGGATTAGATGAACGCTAGGATATTTCGTAGTTAAGACTTTTAATTAGCATGACTATGTGTTTTGACTATTTATCGTTCTATGAAATTATTTCGTTGCTTTAATATGTCTATGTGTTAAAGTAATTGTTTGGAAAATCGTTTAGGGCGACAGCTAAATAACGATCAGGCCATTCGTAGAAGATAGGATTCGAGTATAGGGCGAAAGCAAATACTCGATCCTCGCCGTTAGTAATTAATGAATTTTAGATCCCCGCGAGCGTTTAGGGCGACAGCAAACTCGCGAGCGGGCAGGAAAATTACTGCGATCTAGTCAAAATCACGTAGGAGCGATAGTTTATTGTCTTAGCCAATAATACCTAGCGGGATTCGAATCCCGAGCACTTTTTCTTATCTGAAAGCTTCGTATCAGTTTAACGTGTTCTTTGAATTTCTAGTCGATTTTAGGGTAAGTGTTAGGTTAAGTCATCAAAAATCTGCGTATTTTATTTAGGCTAAATATCGAGTCGATAGGTAATTACTAGTACTTGATTTTCCTCGTGTTCGATACTCGTCTACTCACTTTACTGCACTACCAACGATAGGTTCACTGCCTATCGCATGTCGGTGATAGTAATTAGGTATTCGTTTTAATTATCACTTGTCGCACTTTTCATTCACACACCACGTGTCGATCACTACGCGCTACCGAAATCAAAACGCGGCGGCATGCGCTTTACGCAGTTTAAAACATTGCTCACAACTGATACATGAACCTCTTGTCAAAATATGAGTTACATGTGTCTCACCGCTGCTTTATTGATGATGATTGGAGTTTGCACAAGAAAATTATCAAGTCCTATTGTTGGCTATTCGGGTAAATTATTGGTAGATCTGTGGAGAAATGCTTGAACGAGTGCGATATTGAGTATTCGACGAAGACATTTAAGAATGTTTTGACTGTAACCGTGGACAATGCTAGTGCTAATGACAAGGCTATTGAGTATTCGACGAAGACATTTAATCATTGGGATTGTGCTGTAGGGTAAATACTTGCATGTGAGATGTGCCTCTCATATCTTGAATTTGGTGGTGAAAGATGGCTTGTGTGAAGTTGAAAAATCGATTCTTGTGAGATATTTAGATCTTCCCCGGCAAGGTTACACAAATGCAAAGAGTGTATTGAAGAGGAAAAAATTGAGTCTGAAAGCCTTGTTTGTTTGGATGTAGAAACAAGATGGAACTCCACTTATTTGATGCTTGAATCCGCTATTTAGAAAGGCTTGTGACAATCTTTTGATGAAATAGCGCGCTTAGGAGTCAAATAGTTAAAGAGAAGGTTGGTGGCGAACCTTCACAAGGTGATTGGAACAAAGTGTCCTCTTTCCTGCCTTCTCTGAAAAATATTATATGATGATGCTTTGAAGCTTTCAGGCTCTCACTATGTGACTTCCAACCGTTACATGGATGATATTTTTGGGCATTGTCATTCCGGCACAATGTAATAGCTTGGATAGGAATATTAAAGCATGGCATGCTCGACGAAGGCAAGTATATGAAACATTGGGGTAATATTGATACCATTAACGTATTGTTGTTTGTCTCTTCGATTTTTGATCCAAGAAACAAGTTGAAATATGTTGAGTGGATGTTGAAAGGCTCTTATGGTAAACAAGATGCTGAAATTCTTATTCCCAAGATTGTTTGTGTTTCTCGTGAGTTGTTTAAGGAATACTCCAAATTGAAAGACGATGATGTATCAGGATCGGCTTCCACTTGCTCTTCTAGCTCCCTACCTAGCACGATGCCTTGTGATTCGTTGCAAGTCGACATGGGAATTGATTTTGCGAATTTTATGAGCTTTCAATTCCGAATAGATATGGGTTGTACAAAATAGTGCCGACAAATCCGATAGATATTTGTAACATGCATTGGAACCTAGGGAAGCACATTTTAATATCTTGCAATGGTGGACTCTAATCAGAAGAGGTATCTTACTCTTGTGATGTTAGCCGGAGATTTACTTGCAATACCAGTATCTACAGTCGCATCAGCATGTGCATTTAGCACGGGGGACGCGTTCTCGATTCTTTTGAACTTCTTTAACTCCAAAGATGACTGAGGCTCTTATTTGTGCACAAGATTGGCTATGTACTTGACATACTCCTCTTTATGTCGAGGAAAAACATACTTCAATTGGATGAATTGGAAGAAGGTTGTGTTATTATTACTTCGCTTTTCTAAGCAAATTTATTCAATTTTTCTTTTCATATTAGATGCCTAAGTATTATTTTTTTAATTGTAGGCATGGAAAGTTTGGTGAAGGAGCAACCAACAATCATCATCAATGAGACCTTGATGTATTCGATGGATTGGACTTCAATTTGGAAGACATTTGATGATACGGGCATATTATTTTGGATGCCATCTATCTATCTTATGTTAATTTTATTTCTTAAGTTCGGCTTATGTTAGTTATGCTACAGCTGAATATTATCGTTGACTCTGTTGATGTGATGACTTTATGACTTATAATTTTCATAGTTTGCACGTCGTGTGTAGAAGGTAGTAAGGAAGTCTTGAGAACTCTTTTTGAAAGCTGTCTAGAACTCCCAAGTGTGGAATACGATACAGAATTTGGAGAAATATTGTTGTAATCAATTTAAAAAAATAATTTCAGTTTATTAAAACTGGATGCGGATATCTGATTTTAATATCCGAATAAAGCGGATATCCGATTTTCGGATATCGATTAAAACAAGATTGGATACGGTTATCATTTTTTGATATCCGAATATCCGATTTTCGGATATCCAAAAATCGGATGTCCGCTTTTGCTCAGCTCTGATACCAACCATATAAAAATTCAAAAAAGAAGTTAAACAAAAAAGAGTTTAAAACAAGCTGAAGAAATCACATTTCTTAGGAACAATATCGTGTAAAATAAAGATTACATTAATAGATGAAATAGTCCAAACATGTGACGCCCGAGGCCGATGAGGGCGGAGAGTGATCGCCGTGCCAAAAAGGTGCACGGACAAGGAGCGGCTCATGGCAGGCTTCTAGGCGAAAGGATACATGAACGAACCGATCCGACACCCGAGTGAGAGGGGATCCTGAGACTGGCAACGTATGGGCGTGTCAGGCTAAGAATCGTATAAGAGAATTGATATTACTACTCATATCACCAAGGTCGACCTACATTTTTTGGAGTCCATCTATATAAACCCCGAAGTTAAGCGTGCTTGACTTGGTGCAATTTAGGGATGGGTGACCCCCTAGGAAGTCAGGGTGCATGTGAACGAGTGCACGAAGCACGCTGAAGGTTAAATGGTGATACAGTGGAATCATACTACAGTCGGAGTGTGGTAGGCCCAACCCCAAAGGTCTCGGTAGGGACTCGGTAGGGACCGATGCTACAATGAGACCCAGTATGGGATGGGACGGGACGTTATGGGTGGTATCAGAGCACAACCTCTCGCAGTACGGTGTTGGTTTGGGAACGAACCAAGCGGAAGCTGGTGGGCATGTGACGCCCGGGGCCAGTGAGGGCGGGGAGTGATCGTCGGTGCCAAAAAGGTGCACGGACAAGGAGCGGCTCCTGACAAGTTTCTAGGCGAAGGGGTATATGAACGAACCGATCCGACATCCGAATGAGAGGGGATCCTGAGACTGGCAACGTATAGGCGTGTCAGACTAAGAATCGTATAAGAAAATTGATAGTACTACTCATATCACCAAGGTCGATCTATCTTTTTGGGAGTCTATCTATAGAAAACTTCGAAGTTGAGCGTGCTTGACTTGGTGCAATCTAGGGATGGGTGACCCCCTGTGAAGTTTCTCAAGGTGCATGTGAACGAGTGCACGAAGCACGCTGAAAGGTTAAATGGTGATACAGTGGGACCAGACTACAGTCGGAGTGTGGTGGGCCCAACCCCAAAGATCCTGGTAGGGACCGATGCTATAGTAAGACCCGATATGGGATGGGACGTTACAAAACAAGAGGAAATTTGTGGAGGTGATAATCGCAATGGCAGCCCCTTTTTGCTTCTATTCGTTTGGTTTCTTTTTTTTTCTTCTCAGTGCCCTTTGTTCTCCTTTTTTTTCCAAACAATTGCTTGCATTTCACAAATAATAATTAGATGGACTAAATAGCCCAACGAACTCTCTCTAGTAACACATGATCCGGTAGAGAACAAATGCTCACAAATGAGCAACAAGACAACCAAATACAGGTAAAAAAAACAGAAAGAAAAACTAGATTTAAAATCTTCAACACAAAGAACTAAAGAACATATCACAAACATGGCTATTAAGCCAAATCTACGATACTCTTCACTTCTTTGGTATTCGACTCTAAGAACCTTGTCTTCTTCGGAAATAACACTCCACGTTGGGAGAAAAGAGCTCCTACAAAAAAACAAATGAACTCCTACAATAGGACAAATAAGCTCCCACACTGGGAGAAAATGAACGGACCAACATAAACAACACAAAACACAATAAAAACGACACAACAAATAGAGTAAACCAAACTAACACGACAAACAGATGAAAGCAGATAAAACATCAGTCAAGGAACACAACGAACACGAACGGAAAAAAAAAAAAAAAACACCAAGGCAAAACAACAACGAAAACTACATACGAAAGCAAAACAGAAGACACAAATGATAAAAAGCAACGACACAAAAACTACAGACCAGAGCTCAAACATAACATAAATGACAAAATAGAAACAATGAACACCTATTGATAGACGTACAAAAGCAACCAACACAAAAACTGATTAAAAAAAAGAGAGGAAAATGATTCAGAAAATCAAGAGCTCAGATGATTCCCCATCGTCCCCCACAGCCAATATGGTGAGGAAGAATGGGGAAGAAGGTTGTTTATGAAATAGGTGGCTAGAGTTCTGAAACTTGGGACGACGGGTTGTAGATAGAGGGGGACTTAGTGCCCTTTGTTCTCCTTACTCTTTGTTTTTGGGCTGTTTTTCTTTATTTCGTTGAACTTATTTTCTTTCTTATGACCCTTTTCTACCCTTTTATTGCTTTGGGCCACTGTTTGTTTTTTCCTAAACTTAAAATTGGATACTGGATATTCGGATTTTCCTCTAAGGACTACTCGATCCAATCCGATTTATTGTAAAATAAATCGGATCGGATATCTGATCCTATTTTTTTATTTTCGGATTTTTGTGCTCAGACTTTTTGATCACCTTGGAATCCTTGATTGAGAATATCCCATGCTTCTTTCGCCTTCTTAGCTCCAAAGATTCTCGGGAATATCATTTTACTAACGCCTTGTTGGAGATATCTCAAAGCGCTTGCATCTTTTCGAACGTCCTCCTTGTATCTCTTTTGTTGCGCTTCGGTCCACGCTTCGCTTGTTCCTTCTCTGGGTGGCTCGGGATATGTGCTTTCGACAACATCCCATAGATCTAGGGAAATGAACAACGTCTTCATTTGACTGCTCCAATAGTCGTAATGTTCTCCCGCGAAAATCGGTACTTGACCGGGAGAATAGGCGAACATGGTAGACGTTGAATCTGAGGCCATTTTTTTTTCCGGGGAAGCGAGGCTTCGAGAACCGAGTGGCTCTGATACCAAATTTGTTGGTATATTTTTTTTTAATATGGTGGGAATATTTATTGATAATTAATAAATATTAGTGCTCTTACGGTCGTCTAGTGAACCGGTCAAGTACCGATTTGATATCCGGAAGTGCTCTTACGGTCGTCTAGTGAACCGGCCCAATCGCTATCAGTGTAACCGATTAGCATATTGTCTTCTTCTTTTTCATAGAGAATCCCGTGCTTTTTAGTACCTTTGACGTATCTCAATGTTCTTTTTGCTGAGGTAAGGTGAAGTTTGCTCGGTTCACTCATGTATCGAGAAACATAACTTACCGAGTGAACAATATCTGGTCTCGTGTTGGTGAGGTAGATCAATGATCCTACAAGACTTCGATACATTCCTGCATCGATTTTTCCTCACCATCATGTTGCTGCAACTTCTCGTTCGAGGCCATAGGAGTGTTCACCGGTTTGCTATTCTGCATATTAAATTTCTTCAACAAATTGTCAGCATATTTTTCTTGAGAAATAAATAACTTTCCTTTCGATTGTTTTACTTGAATTCCCAGAAAATATTTTAGAAGTCCCAAATCTGTCATCTCGAATTCTTGCATCATATGCTTCTTAAATTCTTCAGTCAACGCCGGGGTAGTGCCAAGATAAATAATATCATCAACGTAAAGGCACATGATCAAAAAATCTGTTATACCAGAAGTTTTAATATAGAGAGATGGCTCACTGGGGCTTCGTCGAAATCCTTCTCGAAATAAATACCCATCGATTTTATTGTTCCATGCTCTAGGTGCTTGCTTTAAGCCATAAAGAGCTTTTTTTAAACGATATACCTTTCTTTGATTTTCACTGATATCAAATCCTTGTGGTTGTTGAACATAAACTTCTTCTTCGAGATCTCCGTTAAGAAATGCTGATTTTACGTCCAACTGGTACACGCTAAGCTCCAACTGGGCTGCAAGTGCAAGGACTATTCGAATGGTCTCCATGCGAGCAACTGGAGCGAATGTCTCGTTGAAGTCGATTCCGGGCTGCTGAGAATAGCCTTTTGCAACCAATCTCGCCTTATGTTTTTTAATGGAACCATCTTCGTCGAGCTTTGTTTTGAACACTAGACCAATGACGTCTTTTCCCTGTGGCAAGTCAATGAGCTCCCATGTGCCATTTTTCCCGATGGCGTTTATTTCTTCTTGCATCGCGTTCCTTAGACGCTTCTTCAAAATTCTGAGGCTCACAACTAAAGAAAGCAAAATCACAATTCTGATAGATGTCTTGTATTGATCGTACCTTTAGTATAGGTGATTCCGGATCAGAATTGTCTTCAGATATATCGGTAGATCTTGGAGAACTTTCTGGCGTAGATGGTGTAGCTTGATTCTGTGGTGGTTGTTCTTGTAGTTGTGGTACTGGCTGTGATAACTCTGACGGTGGAAATGGTTCTTGAGAAGAGTTTTCATCCCATTTCCAAGCTGCATGCTCATCAAAGATAACGTCTCTTGACACCACAAGTTTGTTAGTCTTTGGATTAAAAAGTCTATATCCCTTAGACTCATCGCTGTAGCCAACAAAGATGAGTTTCTCGCCTTTTGTATCATACTTATCCCGGTTTGGGATTGATATGTGCGAGTACGCGATACATCCAAAAATTTTCAAGTGACTTACAACTTGTTTTCTGTTGTGCCAGGCTTCGAATGGAGTTTTGTTGATAACTGCCTTTGTGGGTGAGCGGTTGAGGATATAAGCTGCCGTGTGAACAGCTTCTGCCCAAAATTTCTTCTGTAGTTCTTTTCCTTTGAGCATACTCCTCGCCATCTCAGCAATTGTTCGGTTTTTTCTCTCGGCAACTCCATTTTGTTGTGGCGTTCTACTAACCGTTAATTGCCGTTCGATGCCATTCTTCTTACAATACTCCAAGAATGGAGTACAGTAGAAACTCTATAAATTAATACAGTTGGGGCCGGCCAAATTTATTAATTAAAAGAGTTATTAATTAATCGATAACTTAATAATTATTAATTATCGATAAATTAATAAAATATTAATTTATAGTGTATATTACCTTTCAAACTTCACAAACATCAAATAAACTTCAATCTCCTATGTTCTCAATGAACGTCAAATTAATGATCAAACCTTCAATCTCCGAGATCTATCATAATCTGCATGGTGTTAATGTACATTTAAGTAATATTAATAAATATATTATCTATATAATACACTATGAAAAAGACCCACAAACAACTCGTACATGGCATCTCATCTTAAAAGTGTGAAAAAAAACAACAATGACCGATAGGGGTGTTCATCGGCCGGTTCGGTTCGATTTTCTAACATTTCGGTTCGGTTTTTCGGTTTTCGGTTTTGCATATGCTCAGTCCGATATCCGAACCGTTTTAATTTGGTTCGGTTCGGTTTTTAACAGTTCGGTTTCGGTTTTTCGGTTCGGTTTTTCCGGTTAAAGAACAATCAAAGGTCTGAAAATAGAAACGAACATAAGCTGACAAGGTCTAACCAAAACAGAAAAAAATTCGGCTGAAAGTGGTACAAAACATTCAGCTAAATACCCAACACACAAAAGCATATTCAACCATATCACAAAGCCAAAATAGTACTATAAGCAATATTGATTTCCACCACCTTCAATCCCTTCCATTAGACTCTTCAATCTTTAACATTCAAATCTGTGAAAGAGTATAAAATATTTGTCAAAAATCAATAAAGAATTATAATAAAGAATAATAAGCATAATTATTACCGGATTCAAGCTGCTCAAGATTGTCCAACTCCTCCTCTACTTTAACAGGTGAAGGTTCTTTCCGAACCCAATCTTGAAGACAAATTAGAGTTTGAACTAATTTAGGAGTCAATGAACTTCTAAAGAATCAAGCACACGTCCACCCGTACTAAATGCACTTTCTGATGCCACTGTAGAAATAGGAACTGCTAACACGTCACGGGCCATATCAGCAAGGATAGGAAATCTAGGCGAGTTAACTTTCCACCAAGCTAAAATATCGAAATTGTCATTTCCAATCTCTGTTTCTTCACCAAGATACCTATCTAACTCGGTTTTGGCATCAATTCTTCCACTCTTGGCCTTGTACCTCAAGTATTCTTGTTGTATTCGTGTTCCTTGCGCGCTTCCAGAGTCCACATTTGACATATCCAATGAGTAGCTAGATGAGTTAGATGACGCCTCAAATATTTTTCCTCTTGCTTTTGTATATTCATCAAACAAAGAATTCATATAAGACTTCACTTCTTCGGCCATTTTCTCCCCCTTCTCCTCACCATACATCTTCACAAATACAAAAGCAACATAGTCATATTTGAAACGAGGATCAAGCACACAAGCTATGAAAATCATCTTGTTCATTTTCTCCGGCGCACCCCAATACTTGTCAAACTTAGCTTTCATCCTCTTTGCCATCATTTTCAAATTGAAGTCGTCACTTTCCGCTAGCATACTCAAAAGACAAGAAACCTCTCCAATTTCGTGAAAGTGAATATTCGAAGTAACATACAATGAACCGGATACCCTTAGAGTAAGGTTGAAAAAGGATTCGAGAAACTTCTCCATGTGCCTTATATTTATCCAATCGTCACTTATCAACAAACCTGCGACTTTTCCATCTTCACAAACATGATCAAGTAGATAAGATATTAATCCCGAGTCTTGGTCGGCGTAGCTAAGAAAAGCCTTCTCAAATTCTTGTGCCGTTTTCAACATCAAATATGTAGAATTCCATCGAGTAGCAACATCGAGACACAAGCTCCTTTTACTTTTTATTCTTTCAACTTCACAACAATCTTTGAAAGTTTTTAGCCTTGAAGGAGATTGTCGAATATACTTCACAACTTGCCTAACACGTTTCACGGAATCACCAATTTCTTTCAAACCATCTTGGACCACAAGATTGATTATATGAGCCACACATCTCATATGAAGATGTTGACCGTTCATCAAATTTGTTTCCCATTTACTCAGCTGCTTCGACATTTCCTTCACTGTGACATCATTTGAACTAGCATTGTCAACCGTGATAGTGAATACTTTATCCAAACCCCATTCCATCAAACATTTAGTAATCACAAGTGCCATATCATCGCCTTTATGACTAAAGACCGGACAAAAATTCAAGATCTTCTTATGGTAACTCCACTCTTTATCAATAAAGTGGGCGGTGATACACATATAATTGATTCTCTGTATCGAAGTCCATGTATCCGTTGTTAGGCAAACTCTTTGATTTGTGCCGACAAAATAACGCTTCAACTTTTGTTTTTCTTCCAAGAACAACTCAAAACAATCTCTTGTCACGGTAGCACGAGATGGAATTCGAAATTGAGGCTGAATCGTACTTACAAAGTGCCTAAATCCCTCACATTCCACAAAGCTAAAAGGCAACTCATCCACAACAATCATCTTTGCTAAAGCCTTCCTACATGATTCTTGGTCAAATTTCCAAATGCCAAATGTTGCTTCGCTTTTCTGGTCTTTTGAAAACCCAATTTTGGATTGACTACTATCAGTATTAGTGGGAATTTGCTTACATTTTTTCATGTGAGCTTTCAACGACGACGTCCCATTGGCGCACGTATCAGCGGCATAAGTTGAACCACAATGTTTGCACTTTGCTCTACATGTTCCATCAGTATCAGTGAATCTGTCAAAGTGCTCCCAAACTACAGATCTGGACTTCATGGTTTTTCTTTTTTTATCAACCGGAATTGAATCAGTTGATGATGAAACAGGTGTGCTGCCTCCACTCTCAATAATTTTTCCACCGCTTTCAGCCATCTACAATAAAACATAAATGAAATGTAAAAAATAATGAGAACAAACAAAAACAATAATTCAGCTTTTATTATAAACAGCTAGACAAGAAACGAGCTCCATCTACTGTGTCTCCCAAACCAACAAGCAAGATAAAGCCACGTAAATCTATGTTATTAACATGCAAATCCACTTGTTATATGCCGTAGATGTAAAATAATCCTAATCCAAAAAAAAAATCGATACCCACTTAACCTAGACATAACGAACCTTAAGGATTATATGTATCACCTGTCAAAGAGAAGCTGTAGTGTAGTCGTGAGTTGCTTTCGTCCTCAGACAGATCAAACTAGTTGAAATGGTCGGACAAGCTGTAGTCGACCTATGCTGAAATTTTTGATTGTATTTGCAGAGAATTAGGTTAGAGACAGACGTTTGGGGGGTGGAGATGATTTTTTATTATTCTATTTTTTATTTAGTATGGATTATTTGGACTTTATTGCAATTGGGCTCTCTTAATATTGGGCTTTCTTTAAAAACCTAACCTACTAATGGCATTGGCCCATTGGCAAATACTATATATATATATATATATATTTCGGTTTTCGGTTTTTTCGGTTATTTTTCTTAAAACCGAAAACCGAACCGAAAAACCGAATTTTACAAAAACTTAAACCGAAACCGGCCGAAAAAACCGAATTAACCGAACCGAAAAAACCGAAAATTTCGGTTCGGCCGGTTTTTTCGGTTTTATCCGAAATTTGAACACCCCTAATGACCGACGAGAATGTTTTTACATATGAAATTATTAATTTATAATTTATACGGGACCTATAGAAATTATCAAATGTCTATTATCTTATAATTTTAGAGAATTATTAATTTAGTACGTTATCCCCGAGTCGGGGCCGGACGAAAATATTATATTAAAGAGTTTATTAAATTATCGAGTATTAATTTATAGAGTTTCTACTGTATAAAGGAATTCTCCACCACGATCAGTTCTTAAGGATTTTATATGTCGCCCACTTTGTTTTTCCACGAGGGCTTGAAAATGTAGAAAAGCTGCAAAAGCTTCCGACTTCTCGTGCAAAAAATATAGCCATATCATTCTTGTAAAATCATCGACAAAAAGAATAAAATATCGCTTGTTACCGAGCGAGGGTGTTCTCGTTGGACCACATATGTCCGCATGCACCAACTCGAGAGGAGTTTTTGCTCTCCAAGACGTCTTTGGGAACAGAAGACGATGCATCTTCCCATATATACATCCTTCACAAATTTGATCCTTTTGCTCGATGGATGGAATACCTGTTAAACATAATATGTGTTTTTCATATTTGAATAATAAAACTAAAAATGGATATTTTGAATAAATCACCAAATTTGAATATTGAATTTCTAGATGGCTTGAATATTGAATATCTAGAGAATTTGAATATTGAATATCTAGATGATTTGAATGTTGAATATTTGATTTGAATGTTGCTTATCTAGATGTTTATGAAATCTATAAATAGCCATCATGTAATACATTTGTAATATGAGCAATAAAAATTAAAAATCCTCTCTCTTATATTTCTAATATTTTTCTATTATCTTCTCTTAATATATTTCCATAATATATATATAAAAAAAATAATATTTATATTATTCTCCTAATTAATAAATATTCCCACCATATAGTCCCGTACAATTAGAATAAATAGTCTGTTGCTCAATTATCTATATTAGCCCAATTTGTAGCCCATGTAAGTCCTCACATGAGCTAAATGGGCTTTGTTCCAAGAATCGAAACAAAGCATATAGCTTAGTAATTGAAAAGAAGCAGCTTCGCTGTTGCGTTGCAGAGAAGAAAACCGTAAGCGAAATGGACAGGGAATGGGGCTCGAAGCCCGGCAGCGGCGGAGCAGCCTCCGCCCAGAACGAAGCAATCGACCGCCGAGAGCGTCTCCGCCGACTTGCGTTAGAGACCATCGACCTGGCGAAAGACCCTTATTTCATGCGCAACCATCTCGGCAGGTAAATAAACCCTAATCGCGAGTCTAATTCTCAATTTGATGTGCTTGTCCGGCGACAGTCCAGTGAACAAATTGAGATAGTACAGTCGCTTTCTTTAGGTATATGTGTTTGAGCTTGTAGCATTTTTGTTTGTGAAACAGCTACGAATGTAAGCTTTGTCTGACGCTGCACAACAATGAAGGGAACTATTTGGCTCACACGCAAGGTAAGCGTCACCAGACCAACCTTGCTAAGCGAGCTGCTCGTGAGGCAAAAGATGCTCCGGCGCAGCCACAGCCGCACAAGCGCACGGTTTCGCTTAAGAAATCCGGTAACTGATGAGTATTTTGTCTTTAAGTTTTTTTTTTTTTTATGTTCATTTTCCTTCTCAGAAATAGCTGCTGAATTTTAGTCTTTCTACTCTGAGTGAAGAGATGGTTTGAGTTATTGAATTGAGATGGGATGTGTGAAAATGTGTTATCTTGATTGTGCCATTGGTATTGAACTTTGATGGAGTTTCTCTGGTTTCTTTTCTTTTGGCAGTTAAAATTGGTAGGCCAGGATATAGGGTGACGAAGCAGTTTGACCCAGATACAAAGCAGAGGTCGTTGCTCTTTCAGGTGTGTATGTGCCGTTATTCTGTTTCTGCATTGTGTGTGAATTACTCAACTGTATGTTGATGTTCTTTTGCTGATAATGTCAAAATGAAATTTAGAATACTACCACTGTAAGTGGGCAATGTAGATGTTTGGAATTTGGTGATGAAATAGAAGGATAGGCTGTATATTTTTTGGGGTTCCTCTTCCCTGGACTGATTGCTTGATGGCCTGCTTTATGTATTTAATGTGTGTGGCTTATATATTTCCACTGAATTGGAATTTATTGGAGCTGGATGAATGATAAGATTAATTGGTAAATTCGGAAGTTAGAGCTGTGAGTATATAGCATGTGGCTCTCTGTTTCTATACCGTTGACTTGTCTATAATTACGAAGCGAAGGGTACTTCGTAACATGAAAGTTAAGTCTGTTTGGTTTTATTATAACGCTGGTCATACTCTTAAATTTGTGGCTCCTATATTTGTCCCAATGCATAGCCTTTTGAGTTTAGCTTATTGGTCTTAATGAGTGAGCTTCCGCCCAATATAAGATTTTTAATTGCTTAGCGTGTGTACTGACTAGGTGTCTGTCATTGATTGTCATTGCATAAGTCTTAACAAATTTTAAAAATGCAGATAGAATATCCTGAGATTGAAGATAACATAAAACCAAGGCATCGATTTATGTCATCGTTTGAACAGGTATGTTTTCATCAGCTCGTAAATTCTTGCAAAATTCGATCTTTACTGGAAGTTGCTTTTCTTTTTGTTTCACACTGACGTTTTGGCATTTTGCACTCGTTAACTGACTTTTTTTCTCAATGGCATCTACAGAGAGTCCAACCATTTGACAAGCAATACCAGTATCTCTTGTTTGCTGCCGACCCATACGAAATTATTTCGTTCAAGGTAAAATCGCCCAGTCCCATTCTTTTCATGCGTCAAGAACTTCTGTAAGGTTGACTCTATCTTTATGTGCTGACCTTTTAGGTTCCAAGTATAGAGATTGATAAATCAACTCCCAAGTTCTTCTCTCACTGGGATCCAGACTCCAAAATGTTCACGGTATGTCTCACTCAGATCATCATCTATTTGACTTTAGCGTGCCGTAAGTGATTTCAAGAAATATAATATTCCAGTAAAAATGCCCGTGTCATTTGCCCAATTCATACATCTATACCCATTCATATTTGTGTCAAGATATGCTTCACCTTGGCAATCATTGCCTCGATATTAAAGTTTTTTGTCGATCATAAATTCTTAAGCATCATATCTTCTTCTTCTTCCTCAATATGCAGCTGCAGTTGTACTTCAAGACAAAACCGCCCGAAGCAAATAAGCCACCACCACCACCACCTTCTACGGCCAACGGCGCCGCCCCACCACCACCACCTCCTCAAACACTGCCGCCGCCACCACCTCCGCAGGGACCTATGGCTTTTCCACCTCCTATGGGCAATGGGCCGAGGCCAGGTATGCAGATGGGCCGCCCTCCGATGATGCCTCCTCCGCCTCCTCAAGGGTTCGCCGGACAATAGATATCTCTGTAGCGAATGCTTATTGAGTTGTTACTTTTTTAGACTTTCCGTCTTTAAGACATCATGGGCTGAGATGAATTGTGTTAAAGCCATATATGCCTGCCTGGATTTTGTATGCTTTGGTATTGGTGATGGGTAATGATTGTGTTGTGTGTGCTATTGATGAACTTGCTTCAATTTAGTTGCGATAATCTATTACATGTCTTTGTACAATTGAGTAGATACATATCTTCTTCTTCAAAAGAACATATTGTTTATATTATAACTACTATGTTTTTATGATATAAATGAAAAAGGAATATACTGGGATGGGAATATGTAACTATAGAACACATGCATATCTGTCTATATCAAAACTACAAAGGGGATAATATAATAGATTGGAGGAGAAGAGAGAACGTGTTTGAGTGATCACATAACATCAGAGTCAAACCAAAGTCTTTAGTAGTATCACATGTGTTGCCTCACTTCAGACCATCATGAGTTCTCTCCTCTCGTCTCCTACCATGTTCAGCAAAACAAACACCACCACATTTACTAGATGGGCCCACAAAACCAAATGTCTGATCTTATTTACTCCCTTTTTTTTTCTTCAAGTGTTTTGTGCAAACTTAGTTCAGTAAAAAACACCTGTGTTACGGCTTCCAAGCAAGACTAGTATAATAATCTCTTGTCCATGTGACTTGCGATAAAGTTCATGGTCAATAGTATATTAGGCACGCTCCTCAAAACCAGCCATTCAACGACAACACTTGGGAGGAAGACTTGGTCTAGTGGTCAAGGAGTAGGCTTCAAGAATTTGTGAGCTAGATCATGAGATTAAATTCCACCTCGCACAATTTATTGGGTTGTCCCCATTGGATGTTATATGATAATTATAGTGTTGGGTAAATTTGGGATGCGTTTACCTAGTCCCATCCCGAAATGTATATCGTAACTATAGCTGGTTGCCTGGTTGAATGGGATAGTCCAAAATTGTTAAAAAAAACCGACAACATTTACTACAAAGCCATAAATAACACCATTCTTCCACCGTTGTTGCGTTTTCCCGCACATGGAAACATACTTTCATCTTTTCACTGTTTTTCAATAGTCTGCCTTCTGTCGTTTTCTTGTGTTCCCCACACATGCAAACAGAACCACGATCGATGACAAACACATACTAATAAATTTCTTAATATATTCTTCTCATTGGTTGTGCTTGTTGAACAAATTAAGATGTTGTTCTCTCATTCATTGCTTACTATCGCTGTTGTAGCTGTTGAGGAGGCATCTCTTCTGCACAGATGAACATATATAGGACTCACATTGATCACATCAATAATACTCTATCTACTCTACTCGGTCATACATAAGAAGAAGAGTATATAATATATATATCTTTAGAAATAAGTGGCTTTTGGATATATGGCAAGTAGTAGTACTACTACTATTAATACGGTGGGAGGCTACGATCTATCATTCAAGATCTTACTCATCGGCGATTCAGCCGTCGGAAAAAGTAGTCTCCTCCTCACCTCCATTTCAAACGTCGCTGTTGACAACGACGATGTTTCCCCTACTGTAGGTACGTCCGTACAGTGAGTTCAATTGTAGCAATTAATTGTTTGTGTGATGGTCGTTGAACAACCTCTGCTCTGCTGTAACTATTCATATTCTTTCTGTTGATTAATTCAAAGGTGTTGACTTTAAGATAAAGCTATCCACGGTTAGAGGGAGAAGACTCAAGCTTACTATATGGGACACGGGTATAAAAATAGCATATCATCATCCTTGATTCTTTTATTCTATATTTTTTTTTCCTTTTCTTTTTCTTTCCTTCTTCTACATTTTTTATTTGTTAGTATTTTCTGAATGTTTTCATGTTTTTAATGTTACTTTATATTCTTTTTAACTTTGACCAATCGCATGTCAGACACGTATCAATTTTCCGTCCAAATTGACGGCCACCTAACGACCGGACTAATTTGTTTCAAAATCGACAACGTCCGAGAATAACTTATTCTACACGAAACATCTAGACATAAATTGGTCCACGTAGGCAGGGACCACTTTGAATGTTCTCCCCTTTTTTTTCTGTCGGAAGGCACTGTAGACACTGTCCAGTATCAATCTAGTTTGAGCCTCATTGTAGACACTATGAAACGATCATAGAAATCGAATCTTTCTATTGAAATTGTTGAAAGTCCAACTAGTCTGCCTCAAGTGTTCAAGGAGCATATGAGTAGTTACTACTGGTGACTTTGTGCAGCTGGACAAGAGAGGTTTAGGACGTTGACAAGCTCCTACTACAGAGGAGCCCAAGCCATCGTCCTCGGTAACTAACCTTACGCTTGCATCATTTTTTAACTCGCTCGGGAAATGCGATATATATCCAATGCGCACTTGCAGTTTACGACGTTACGAGGAGGGATACGTTCACAAACATATCCGATGTATGGGCTAAAGAAATGGAGCTTTACTCCACGAATGAGGACTGCGTCAAGATGCTCGTCGCAAACAAAGTCGACAGAGTAACTCCCCTCCCCGTTTCCGAACGCTTCTTCGACGGGGCGTTCCTATTTATTTAATTTTTTCTCGAAAAAACCGGTTCTTAGTTTAGCCCTCGATGTTCAGACAACCTATCGTTCGATGCCAGGAATCGGAAAGAACTGTGAGCAGGGAAGAAGGGCTGACCTTGTCAGAAGAGCTGGGCTGTCTTTTCGTCGAGTGCAGCGCCAAGGCTCGAGACAGCGTGCAAAGGTGCTTCGAGGAGCTCGTTCTAAAGGTACAACAGAACAAACACTGTATATTGGTTTTAAATGTTCCCAAGAATATTTTCTGACGTCGAGCGCACAAGTCTTCTCCATGAGGACTACACACTAATATCGATTTCTCTGTGGGCTTCTTCTTTAGATAATGGAGGTACCCCGGCTTCTAGAAGAAGGGTCGAACATTAGGAGGAGTATCCTAAAACAGAAGCAAACGAATCCCAGAAATGGTTGTTGCTCGTGAACCAAATGTGGGCAAATAATATAGAGCCAAATGTAAGTATGACCATATTAAGTTGAAACTCACAGTGTTCGTCATCGTAGATGTCCCTTCTCCTTTATGTGTCGTTTATGTGACTCCAGAATCAAAATCCATGTAAATTAATACCAAGTACCTTCTTTTTTCTATATAGTAACTGGCTCTGACTTTGGTCTCTCAGGATTTGATCATCATTAGATCAGAGGGGTGAGGGATTATTCATTTCATGATCTGAGTTTTGGTTACTCTAGTTTGAACTCAAGGTCGATGATATGAATTTAAAAAAGTCACGTTGAAGATAGCAGCACAGCACTACACCATTCATTCATCAGTATATATAGTTCTATTCGAAATTGTACCTCTCCATAAGAAAACAAAAGCATAGATATTGTGAAGAAATCCATGGTTTAGCTGTTGATAGGTGCGCCAGCCATTGCTTCTGTCAGTAGTCTTCTAGCATCTGTACCACGTTCAGCTAGTTCCACTGGAGTCTGCATAAATGCGATATAAAGCGTAGCTATAATCCACATCACAAAATGAGTTACCAACATGTATTTACGGTAAGCTATGGGGCATAGATATATCGAAACTGATTCAATTGCTTTACCGAAGGGAAGCTAGGATAAAACTCTCATATGTAACAAAGGTATTAGCACCTCAAACACAGACTTTTTACATACCTTCCCATAGATGTTTGTCTTGTTCGGAGAAGCTCCGTGCTCAAGCAACAGTAATATGACTTCGACGTATTCCCCTCTAGCAGCATGGTGAAGAGGCTAAGAGATGCACAAAAAAAAAATGATTTCATTTGCAATGAACATTCTCTGCTAAAGTTAAAGTATTAGGAAGGCAAGGAATTGACTCACTGTGTCACCTTCAACATCAACTGTTTCAATCATTCTCTTGATACATTCGGGATCATTAGCACGGCTGAAGAGAAGTTGGACTATATCTGTATAACCTGCAAAGTAATCTGATCAATACAAAGCAAGCAATTGAGAACATTGGAATGCAAATAGCAGAAAAACAGTGCAGCTACCTCCAGCAGCAGCATCATGCAAGGGAACTCCACCATCCTCATCCTTTGCCTCCATGTTTGCTCCTCTGTCCAGCAAAAACTGAAGGAAAGGAGGCATAATTTAAAAATGAGAGAGATATACGAACGCATAGGGCAATGCAAAATTTATTTAACTCAGACGAGCAAAGATTATATAACCTGGACGCAATTGAGGTGGCCATAAAGACACGCGATGTGAAGAAGAGAGTCGCCATCTTCCACGGGATCATCAATGTTGCCACCATAATTGTCTGGATTCATAAATATAGTTTGAAGGACGATTAGGTTACACAACTACAAAGTTTGACAGAAATAGGACATCCAAGCAGGCATACGGCACACAAAACTATATAATAGTCCCAAACAACAAGTGAAAGCCGCTGCACATTGATTCATACTTAGTGCATTAGATAGATTAATCACATATTGGAATAATCAGTATGCATCGAAGAAAGTAGTCAGTAGATACATAAAGAACGTACTTGCACCCTACCTCACTTAAGAACCTTCAAACAAAATGTTCTGTACATACAAGAAGATACAAATCAAACTAAGCTCTGTTTTCAACATATAGCGGAGTGCTAAAACAAAATATTGGAATATAGTGGTCTCGTATAAGGACTAAACCTGGGAATCAACAGCTACCCATGGAATCATTCCCCTCTAATGGTACAAATCAACTGTCAATTAAGGGACAAAGATACCAACTAGAGGTGATCCAAATACAAAAAGAGTGTACTAAACATAATTACAGCCACATCTGTTAACTTCAATGCCGTGTTCTGATCAACATTAGAAAGAAAGTGCCCACTTGAAATGGTGAAAAAAGAGAGTTGGAATGGGTAGCATAAGTGAAGTAAGTCGTTTGTACCGGTTGAGTAGGTTAAATGATTGGCGTTTGCGGGAAATAGAAAGGTTAGGTTTCAAGCAACTCGGTGATTTTACGTCACTAAAATGGATACTCAAAATCATCCAAATCCATACTACAGCAGCTTTCAGAGATGCAACAAATAAAAAGTTCATGAAAGACATATCGAGGAGAACAACAAACAAAACTTACAAGAATAAAAATAAGAGAAATGGATGAGAGAAACCTTCCACATCCATACCAAAGAAAGGATTCGAGCAAACATATTCAGTATCTAAGAACAACATGCCTAAAAACAAGCATTGCTACATTAACATAAACGAATGAACTCAATCTCAGCTGTCAGCTTATGCGTCAACCTCAATTGAGAAGAGTAACAATAAACATAATAGTCAAACATCCGCAGCTGCACAAACCAAGCAGGGGAGCAAAAAAGCAATAGGATTATCGACCTAAGGCGTGACGAAGGGCGTTCAAATCGCCGGACTCAGCGGCGGAAAGAAGAGGACGTAGATGGAAAGGCACGTCGCTTTGGTCGACGTCGAGTTCCTCTTCGGCGAAATCCATGCCACCGCCGCCGAACAGATTAGCACCGTCATCTTCCTCCCCGTTTCGCCTTCCACCTGGAACCGCCATATCACCCAAACGTCTGTAATTTTGTGTGTGTGTTGTGTTGTCCTGTTCAGTCGCCGTTTCCCAGTCAACACAATACCTACTACTCCCAGGATTTGTAATTTTATACATTTTCTTTTCTTTTTTCCTTTTCATTATTTATTTTCTTTTATAGTTATTTAATGCAAAGGATAAGTTGAAATCGTACATTTTTCATTCCCTGGAAAGTAAGCTTGTGTTAATTTTCTTGTATCTACTCTATTGCCCTCGGAATTCTCAGCTAAACGGTAAAATAACCCGCGAGCTAAGAGGCGAGAAGAAAGATAGAGAAGGAAGCATGTAGCTTCGAGGAGTAGCCCGAAAAGAAGGGTTCGAGCACGAGGAGGAGGACGAGCTCAAAGCGACTCGGGGAATTGGCCCGAGGGAGAGTGGACATATAATCTCGAGGAGAAAGAACAAGGGACAGCCCGAGCAAGCTGGATCAAAGAAAGGAGAGAGCAGGTTGAAGGGACAAAACCCGAGGAGCAGTAAAGAGGAATTCAGATAATATCGAGGTTCCCGAGGAGGAGCTGAAAAGCTCAAGCGAAGCAGCTTCGTGTTGGGAAGAGGAGGTCGTGAAGAGTACGAAGGAAAGAATGGAGAAATGAGAACGTGGGGGAGAACATGGAGAAGATCACGTTTCCATGCGAGGTCCGCCGGGGTGATGAATAGGTCAAGGCGAGGGAAATTTCGGCTAGGATAAAATATAACGGCTAAACCGTTTTTACAGGTACGCACACTTATATAATAAAACTACCATACCAGCCTACCACTTGTCTTCATCTTTTCCTGAGAAAATACTAACTCAAGCATCGGAGGGCCGTCGTCGAAAACCACTCCGGCACCTTCTAACCTGTTTTCGTTGATTCTTGAGTGTTATGGTAGAACGTTGAAGTCGATTGTTGGTTTACGAAGGCACACTAGGAGTTCGTTACCAAAGTCATTTTTCGCGAAACACATCATTGGCGCCGTCTGTGGGAGACCTATGTCACAGAAACATGGTGGATTCCGCAAACGACTCCCAATCACTGCTAATAGAGGAAGTGCTCATGGCAGAATCGATGGAAAGAAGACTTAAGTAAACGTTCAGTGCCGAAATGGTTGAGTTGGGAAGGCTGACAGCCGACGTGGAGATGTCGAGGGCCGAACAGATGCGAATGATCAGGCCAGAGTCACCAAATCGAACTTAGACAGAGGAAGAAGAAGCGGAACGGCTAAACGGAGATTCCGCACTTTGAAGATCAAGACAAAGAGTCTGGAGAGAAAATGTTGAGGACGGAGATCAATGCGAACTGACAAAGAAGACGAGTGGAAGAGAAGCAAATTACTAAGTGGCAGAGGAGATCATTTGGCTAGCTTTGAAGGGAACGCCGTGCTTTACCAGTTGGGAGACGCGATCAAATGTCGAGTATGTGCACAACCCTTGCCCGAGGAGCCCAACAGAGGTTTACCATGTTACCTGCTGGAGAGATTCGTAGATTCTCAGACTTCACTCGCTCCTTTTTAAGGCAGTTTTCGAGCAGTCGAAGGAGGCCTTGCTCGGCAGTAAATTTACTCAACAAGAGATAAGGGGACCAAGAAAGCCTCCGGAACTATCTAAAAAGATTCAACAAGGTTATGATGGAAGTGCCGTCAGCCACCCCAGATCTGTTAATTAGAGCCTTCCAGAATGGGTTGAAGGAGGGCGATCTTTTCAGGTCGTTAGCAAAGAAATATCCGACCACGGTAGAAGAGCTGATAGTCTGGGTTGAGAAGTACGTGAAGAGGCACATGGCTTCAAAAGGGAGACAAAAAAAGAGTCATAGGAACAGTGGACATAACTCGAGAGCCAATCCGCCCCCGAGCTTTAAAGAAGAAAACCGGCAAAAGGAAATCCCGAAGGATACTCGATCTCGTAATGTCCGATGGAAAGTGAGCAAAGTAAGGGCGCTAGAGATATGTGGTGGACGATATTTCATCAAAAGACCCTTTGGAAGTAGAAACTGACCTAGAAACCCCATTTCGAGAGAATACTGTGAGTTCCGTCGCGAGTATGGCCACACAACAGAGCAATGTTATCACTTGAACGATGAGCTCGAGAGGCTGGTGGAGTCCAACCCCGAGGCTTGAGAAGAGTTGGTAGACGAGGAGGGGGAAAACGCCCCACAGAAGTATCCTAAATGTGAGTTCGAACAATGGACGGGAAGGATGCAATCATATGTGAGTGATAGACCAACAGACGGATATCGACGATCTCCAGAGCAAAGACAAACTGGCTCACGAGTGGAAGCCAAACCTGATCGTGGATGAGATAATAATCGACGTACCCTCGACCGTGCCCGGGCACACGAAGGACCCCATGCACCCCCACGAAGAATTAATATGATATCGGGCGGGCCTGTAATCGGGGATTCGAACAAAAGGAAAGCTGAACTAATAAAAAACCTGGGAGATAATGCCGCGCTCGGGACCAACCATATCCTTTGGACCTGAGGATTTTCATGGAGGAGATGATGCTCATGAAGACACTCTCGTTGCCTGGGCCGAAATAGCCAACCACGACGTTGGGAGGGTGTTCGTCGACAATGGAAGTTCAGTGAACATCATATTCAAGGATAAAAAATCAGATGGAACTAGGGGAGTACCATATGGATTCGGTAGAAACAGCTTCGTTTGGGTTTACGTGGCATGCAACGAGACTGTGGGATTGATATGATTACCCTTGACCCTAGGATCGGGAACTGAAGAAAATGAGGATCACTTCTTTCTTGGTGGTCGACATGTCCTCGTCCTATAACGTCATACTAGACCGACCAGCATTAAGCTCGTTCACAGCCATTGCCTCGGCATTACACCAAAAGATGAAATTTCCAGTACGAGACCGTGTGGAGAAGTGCTTGGGGATCAAAAGATAGCACACAAATGTTACGTGGAGGAAGTGAGAATCGAGCTAAAGTCCTTGAAGAACCGCCGGGACAGTCACCTTCGGAGCTGCGAAGCTTTCTACTCCATACACACCATTCAAGGGTTAGTGCCGAGGAAGAGATGGAAGAGGTCATGATCAGACACCCCTCGGGAATGGTCAAGATAGTGCGAGATACCCCCCGAATTGAAAGCGGACCTCGTCGAACAATTGAAAAGGAACGAGGATGTGTTTGCTGTTAGGAATATGCCCTCGAATGCTATACGAGGATTAGATTGTATAGGGCATCAGACTATTTATCATTCGACCTTTTGTGTAATAAGATATTTTCGTGTGTTTAATGAAAGGCATTGTTCGTCTGTTGGATATAAGAGTTCTTTACTTAGCATCCGATAAAGCAATAAATGAATAAATCCAAATCTGTCGAGTTGAGTCACTTTTCTCGATGGGTATGAGAGAGAAAGGCACCAGTGGACTCTTAACCTCGAACATTAAAAGTCCGTAAGCCTGAGGCTCCAGTTGAGTGCTGGATAACCGATCCCGGGTTATTTGTCGATGACCTATCGTGTGCTGATATCTCGCTTAGAAGCAGAGGTCATGACTTGTGATACGAATCGAATCAAGGGATTGATTCGTTTCATAGACACTGACTGACGGGTCGTACGGTCGAACATGGCTTATTACTCAAGGAGTGTCAATGACCGACGACAACACTATAGTAGTCTACGTGAACCTTAGACCGAAAGGGGCTTTGATGGAGTTGACTTCGAAGTCTCGACTGTCACTGGTTCCCTCGACCCGATTTGTTGTTGCATGGGTCAGCGGATTAGATGCGGTCTTGATGACGATTTGTGATTGCCGGGCTTAGACAGCCGAGTACGGATTCACAGTCTCCTAATTGAGATATGTGTCCTATGAGGACAGTGACAGAAAATTACGAAATCCTTGGCCAAGGTATTGAACTAACTCATGTGAGACATGGAGGGTAGTTTGGTAATTTGCCTCTTCTCCGCTTTATCATAGAATCGAGTTTAGTGAGTTTGACATAGACCGTGGCTCTCACTTGATTGGGACACAGCTGAAGGGTTTATACGTAGCACTGTTATCTATAGTGAGATTCTGGGATAAAGACTGGGTCAAAATTCGCACTCGAATCGGATTACGGTCCGGTACTGCGGGATTGGCTAGGGAACTACCGGACTCTTGGATTCCTCCCTTGCCGATTGAGTCGGGTTTAAAAAGGATCATCAACATGTACTGATAAGGAGATAAAGTGCTTTGGGCCTTAACGGGCCTTGGACCGTTGGGCCACGCCTTAATGGGCCTCGGGGGATGTATTGGATCGAAGTTGGACTTCTTATAAAACTAACTTTAAGACTTGGGCTTGGCCAAGTGCTTAATGGGCTTGAGGATAAAATTGGATTTCACCTTAAGCTAATTTCGAAATATGCCTTTGAGGTGAGGGTATTTTCGGAATTTGCATATTTGATATAAATAAATATGGAAGAAAATATTTGGAATATTATTTATTTAAATTTCGAAAATAATTTAGGATTAAATTTCAAATTCCATACCATAGTTAAATATACTTAGTTTGACTTGGTATTTAAGTTAGTTTTCTAATAATAGTAAGTTTCCTTAAGTTTGGATTTGGAATTCAAAATAGAGTAAGATTTGACAAAAACCTCTCACACTTTAAGGACTAAGATATCGAAATCCAAGCCTTTAAATAGGCTAAGAATTTCGTTCTCCAAAGGGAGAGAAAAAAGAGGTGATTTACGAAATCAACCAAAGGCACAAAACACACACCGAACGCACACACGTTTCTCCCACGCAACGACAGTTCTCTCTAGCCATCTTCACAGAACTGATTCCGTGGTACACTGCGAGGTCGGCGTGACGATCTAGTGTCATCCACCACTATCGACGAAGTCTTGAAGAAAAGGACGAGGAGCTGCTACTCGCGTCAACTGGTAATTCTCTACGAGTTTGACCCGTCCTATTGCTGTCTACGTGTTACTATTCTGATCCGAGCTACGAGGGAAATGGGGGAATCGGAAAATTTTTGTTCTGCATCGTTCCCGGGGACGTGGTATCTCCGGGAGACACCGAGTAACCCATCATTTGGGTGGTCCGCGAATGAGTTAACAGTGATACCTCGGGATGTTATGGAGCATTGGGTGAACATTTCTCATACAGTCCGGCCTATTTTCCAAAAAGAAGAGACACTTGGGAGCCTAGATGGGTGCGATAGTGAAGGAACAGGTCGGGGAACTTCTGAAGACATGGTATATTATGGAGATCCAATTCCGAACCAGATTTTCGAACGTAGTGCTAGTCCCCAAGTTCGTGGGGAAATGGCGAATTGGAGTGGACTTTAGGGACTGCTATCCCTTGCCGCGAATCGATCAGTTAGTGGACTCCACGGCCGAGCACGAGTTGCTTTGCTTCTTAGATGCTGTCCAGGGTTATCATCAGATTGGACTTACCGAGGAAGATCAGCCCAAAGTCAGCTTCATCACTTCGGATGGAACCTTTTGCTATGTGATCATGCCGTTCGGGTTAAAGAATGCTGGAGCCACGTATCAAAGGCTGATAAACCGAGTGTTCAAGGCGCAGATCGGGAGAAACGTGGAGGTATACGTGGACGCATTCTGATCAAATTTAAGGCACAGAGTAGCTTCTCAGAAGATATTCGAGAAACCTTCTCCATAGCTAGGAGGTATGGGTTGAAATTGAATCCCGCCAAGTGTACATTCGGGGTACGGTCGAGAAAATTCTTGGGATACATGGTAACCCGGTCGGGCATCGAAGCCAACCCTGACAAGGTGAAAGCCATCGCCGACATGACATCCCCAAAGACTCTCAACGATGTCCAGCGACTAACTAGAAGAATAACGGCATTGTCTCGATTCACTTCGCGATCGGCCGGGAGGAAGCCATTCTTTAAAGTGCTGCGAAAGGTAAAAGATTTTGAATGGACACCTGAGTGTGAAAAGGCCTTCCTAGAACTGAAAGAATACTTGAAGGAGCTGTCGGTACTGAACAAGCCAAAACCTGGGGAAGAGCTTACCGTTTATCTCTCGGCCACTCCGCGAGCAATCAGTTCGGTCTTAATCAGGGAAGAGGATAAGTGCAGAGACCAGTCTACGACCTTATTTCCTATCACACTCGATCGTGGTCCTGACTAACATTTCGTTGGGAGTAATTGTTACCCGACCAGACGTATCCGAGAGATCAATCAAAATAGGTGACTGAGTGGGGGGAGAACGACATCCAATTCTGGCCCCGAATCGTCTTCAAAGCGCAGGCCTTGTTGGATTTCATCGTTGAGATGACGGAAAAATGACCGCTGAAATATGGAAAATTTATGTGGACGGGTCTTCTTGCCAATACGGAAATGGTGTCGGGCTTATAATCATCTCACCATGGGGGAAGAGACCAGTTTAGGAATAAGATTGGGCTTCCAACAACGAGGCCGAGTATGAAGGCTGCTCAGGATGGGGATAGCTATAAGAATAGAACTTACTCGAGTGACTTTGTACTTGGATTCGCAGTTACTGGTTCAACAGACAGAGGGGAATCTCGCCATCAAGGAAGATAGGTTGATGGAGTATGCAAAATCGTTCGAAAAATTAACAGACTCATCAACAGAAAGGAGAACGAGAAGGCGGACCGGAACGCCAAGTGGGCTAACACGCTAAACCCACCCGAAGAAGGTGTCAAGATAGAAAGAGCTCCACAAATCTATCAAATAGAGGAGGTGGAAAAGCTGGGGCCCGAGGACTGACGATATCACATCTATTGATATCTCGAGGGGAAAACCCTTCCTGACAATAAGACCCGAGCCCGAGCAGTTCAGAATAGATCCAGCCGCTTCACGATCATCGACGGAATATTTCCTACGCGGGTCCCCTGCTGAGGTGTTTATCCAAGGATGTATCAGAGGAAGCCTTGATAGATATACACGACGGAAGTTGTGGAAGTCACATTGGAGAATGGCACTGGCACGCAAAGCAATGTTGGCAGGTTTCTTTCGGCCGACATGAATGCAGACTCGATCAGAATGATGTGGAGCTGTCAGTGATGTCAAAAACACGCGAACTTGAGCTCCTGCGGAGATGATGAGGGTAGTGGTGTCGGCCTGCGCATTTGATCAATGGGGTCTAGACATCGCCGAGCCATTCGAAAGCAACGCCTCACAAAAGAAGTTCCTCCTGGCGGTCGATTACTTCTCTCAATGGGTAGAGGCCGAAGCACTAGTTAGTATCACTAAAGCGGCGGTAATTGTGAGGCCCGGGGCCGACGAGGGCGGGGAGTGATCGCCGGTGCCAAAGAGATGCATGGACAAAGAGCGGCTCCTGGCAGGCTTCTAGGCAAAGGGGTACATGAACGAACCGATCCGACACCCGAATGAGAGGGGATCCTGAGACTGACAATGTATGGGCGTGTCAGGCTAAGAATCATATAAAAGAATTGATAGTACTACTCATATCACCAAGGTCGACCTACCTTTTCGGGAGTCCATCCGAA
Organism: Craterostigma plantagineum; assembly: GCA_027422505.1. Lineage (NCBI taxonomy): Eukaryota > Viridiplantae > Streptophyta > Magnoliopsida > Lamiales > Linderniaceae > Craterostigma > Craterostigma plantagineum. Next base: position 357,231 of record JAPQWV010000160.1, read on the forward strand.
AGAACTTCAAAGTTAAGCGTGCTTGACTTGAAGCAATCTTGGGATGGGTGAACCCCTGGGAAGTTTGCCCAGGGTGCGTGTTAGCGAGGACGAAGCATGCTGAAAGGTTAAGTGGTGGTACAGTGGGGCCAGACTATCAGTCAGGGTGTGGTGGGCCCAACCCCATAGGTCCCGGTAGGGACGGATGCTACAGTGACACTCGGTATGGGACGGGATGTTACAGGTGGTATCAGAGCACAACCTCTCGCAGTACGGTGCTAGTTCGGGGACGAACCAGGCGAAAGCTGGTGGGCATGTGCTGCCCGGGGCCGACGAGGGCGGGGAGTGATCGCCGGTGCCAAAGAGATGCATGGACAAAGAGCGGCTCCTGGCAGGCTTCTAGGCGAAGGGGTACATGAACGAACCGATCCGACACCCGAATGAGAGGGGATCCTGAGACTGACAATGTATGGGCGTGTCAGGCTAAGAATCGTATAAAAGAATTGATAGTATTACTCATATCACCAAGGTCGACCTACCTTTTCGGGAGTCCATCCGAAAGAACTTCAAAGTTAAGCATGCTTGACTTGAAGCAATCTTGGGATGGGTGACCCCCTGGGAAGTTTGCCCAGGGTGCGTGTTAGCGAGGACGAAGTACGCTGAAAGGTTAAGTGGTGGTACAGTGGGGCCAGACTATCAGTCGGAGTGTGGTGGGCCCAACCCCACAGGTCCCGGTAGGGACGGATGCTACAGTGACACCCGGTATGGGACGGGATGTTACAGTAATCTCCTTCCTATAGAAGAACATACTGTGCAGATTCGGTATCCTGAGGAGATTAGTGAGTGATAATGGGAGGCATTTCAGTGGAGGCAAATAATCATCAATTTGTGCAATTCGCTGCGACCAATTTTGATTTTTTTTCTTCCCTTTCTATATCTCTCTTCAGGCAACTCAATTAAATCCCAAAAATATAGTTCAGCACTATGCCCACGTTCAGGAGGATCCAGCGTTTTGGTCACGCAAGTTAAAAGAATGGTGCATTGGCTACGGAATCGAGCAAGTATTTACTTCGGTGGCTTACCCGCAAAGTAATGGCCAAGTGGAAGTGATGAATTGAACCGTCGTTCAGGCACTCAAAGTCCAATTGGATGGATTAAAAAGGGCTTGGTTCAACGAGTTGCAAAGCGTGCTCTGGTCTTATCGAACCACGCCTCGGGTCAGGACCAAGGAGACTCCATTCAGTTTGGTGTATGGAAGTGAAGCGATTCTGCCCGTGGAGATAGGGCATGAAAGCGCCCGAGTGATAGGATACTTGGAAGAGAATGATCAATTTCGCACGGACGAGCTCGACCTAATCGAAAAAGGAAGAGAAAAGGTCGCGCTCATAATGGCAGCATACCGAAGGAAGATGACCCAAGCCTATAATCGAAAGGTGTGCCTGAGGAGGTTTGTGGAGGGGGATCTGGTCAAGAAACAGATACAGCACAAGGGAGAAAGAGGGAAGTTAGATCCAAAGTATGAGAGACCTTTATATAGTGATCAGGAAGATCGGAGAGGCTACCTACTATTTAGAAGACATGGAGGGAAAGAAGCTAGAGAGGCCCCACAATGCTCGGCACTTGAGGAAATACTATCATTGAGAGGCCGAGCTCTTCATACGTCGAGTACCATACTTTGTTTGCTTAGTTTAGTAATTTGCTTATTTCGTTGGGTTGTTTTTATTCTTGAACATACTTTCGATGAAGTTGCACGTTTCCCAAAAAAAATGTGGCAAGACAAGACCTTGGATGAAAAAAGAAAAACAATTTCAACTATCGAGAAAGGGGCCCGGCAAGACCTTGGATGAAATAAGGAAACCAATTTAAGCCCTTGAGAAAGGGATTTAAGCCCTCGAGAAAGGGGCTCGGACAAGACCTTAGATGAAACAAGGAAAACAATTTAAGTCCTTGAGAAAGGGGCCCGGACAAGACCTTGAATGAAACAAGGAAAACAATTTATACCCTCGAGAAAGGGGCCCGGACAAGACCTTAGATGAAACAAGGAAAATAATTTAAACCTTCGAAAAAAGGCCAGGACAAGACGATGGATGAAACAAGGAAAATAATCTAAGCCTTCGAGAAAAAGGCCCGGACAGGACCTTGGATGAAATAAGAAAAATAACAAAGTCTTAGAGAAAAATGTCCGGACATGACCTTGGATGATACAAGGAAAATAACTTAAGCCTTCGAGAAAAAGGCCTAGACAAGACCTTGGACGTAACGAGGAAAAGATGATCCGCTCCCGAGAAGTGGAATCGGCTCCAGTCCTCAAGAGAGGCGCGAGATAAAACTAGAGAAGGACCAAAGATATCATGCACTTGGGAGTAGGCAAGCCCGAAAGAGAACGAGGATAATTCGAAAAGCGAACGAGATAAGAAGTGTAGTAGAGAATGTCAGGAAGCAAAGATGATGAATAAAAAACTAATTAACATAAAGTATGTAATCAAAATATAACCAAAATAGAGAAGGAAAATGTGATAATACAAAAGGGATGTCGATGAATGCTGAAACAGCAAGGCTATTACATAGGGCCCCGGGCGTAAGGGGTGCCCAGACGCCTCACTCCCGAGGGAGTGAAAGCTTCTCTATCCCCATGGGTCTTCTTTTGCCTCAGTTCCAAATCCCGCTGAAGCAAGGAGAAATAACTCGCCACGTGCGCCTTGAAAACCTTGCTCGGGCCCCTGTTTTGCAAGGCCCCAGACGAAGCCCCTGATTTCCCGCTCGAGACTCGGCCAATAGCTCCTTTAGCCTAGTGATTTCCCGCTCCTTCTCACCCAGAAAAAGTCATCAATCGAGAACACGCATCTTCGTAATATCGAATAAAACTACGTTGGTGGAAGTAGCGCCGAAGTCCTCACAAGAAAGTGAATAAGACTGAAGGAAAGATTAAAAAGAAAAAAGAAAGAGAGAGAACGGGAAGCGAAAGCTATGGTAACCCACTTGACTCTTGGATAATGCCCACCAGTCCCAGAACTCTAGATCGGGAAATTTGGCCAGACACCGCTCCTCGTCGGGAGCTAAGAATCCCTCCATGAAGCGGGATGAGGCACCCTCGGTCTCCATCAGGAACTTAGGGAGTGGACTGTCCCACCTCAATGAGGATGTTCCCCAAGAGAGGGGGCGCATGAGAGTAGAGTCCTCCTTACGCAAAAATCCCGCGTTTGAAGTATAACCTGTCGCTTCCTCCCATAAGTCCCAAAGTGGACGAGTCGGAGGATCTGTTTTCTGGGTTGGAAAATGAGAGCTCCCTCCAGGATAAGGGTGAGCCGCCCTCTTATTCATTGACGAGCTGATTATAGAATAAAGAAGAAATGAGAGTAGAAATGCAAAAACCAAGAAACAAGAAGAAGTGGCCACTTCATACAATGACGAATAAAGGAAAATAAATTCACGACGACGTAATAATGATAAGACATGGAGCCGATGGAATTAAGTATGATCTTGAGACAGGTTAATCTTTTAAAGGAATTTTAGGAATCTAACGTGGCAATTATCGATTTTATAGGGGATGCCCCGTAATTCTATCGGTTGTTAAATTCAAAAATTCAAAATAGAATATGCAAGGGGACTGTTGATTTTGAAGGCAGGTATCCAAGGGACCCGTTGTTTGAAGAAGAGATTATTCCTAACAGTTGGGGATTTTGAATTTAAAGATTTGAAATGAGATAAGTGTGTCGAGCGACCCCTGAGGTCCGCGAACTATGCTTGGGATGTCACCATTTCAAGGTAAAGGGTTAACTTCGCGATTGCCGAGTTTTAAATTGGGAACTCGAAACGAGGATCACGAGGCAACAATTAATGAGCTCTAGTTGGGGAAATCTCTTTGTTAATGAGTGCCGGATTCCATACGGTAGGATACGAGAGACAATGAGAAGTTATGGGATCGCGAGAAGAAAACATATGCATTAAAGATAGCAAAACACAACGGTCTACGAGAAATTACAAGCAAGACGCCGAGTAAAAATACATCATTAAGCTAATATAATAAGGTTCGAAAAAAAGAAAAAGACATATTAGAATAAGGTCCCGAAAAGAGAAAAGACATAGTATAATAGGGTTCGTTAACAAGCGGAGATTAAAGTAGAAGTATTTAAAGTTGTTGGCTAGATCGGCCAGATCGGTTGGGACAAGGGAAGATTCTGGCTGCTCATTCGAGAGGGCTGAAGCCTCGGGACCAGCCTCGAGATTCCCCTCAATCGCATTGCAAGCATTAGATGGTTCAGGAACCTCGGTAGTCAGCTCGGGGATCTCGACTGGCAGCTCAGGGGTCTCGATTGGAATCTCGGGGGCCTTCACGGGAGACTGGGGAGTTTCTTCATTCTCCTCACTCGAAGGAGTGGTTGCTATTTCCTCCGAGACGATATCCTCAGAGTCTCCCTGAGCCACGGACTCGTGCTTGTACCCCCCAGCGGGGCACTCCGTGAGAACCCGATCAACATCCAAGAAGTCGAGCTTAAACTTTTGGCGGACAAAGCCAGTTGTAACGTATTTTCTTTTATTCAAATATTGAATTATCGGAAAAATAGTGTAAATTAATTTGATGAAATTTAACGGGCTCTATCGCTATTTATTCCTCGGATTCTTCACTTTATAACTTTTGAAGGACTTCGGAAAATTCTTGATCTTGATCTTCCTTGATTTGGGCCTTCGTTAAATTCTTTCGTGGGCCTTTGGGCTTGATCACGAACTTAATACTTGGACTTGGAGAATGCTTTTTGAAATACGGGCGTTGCTTCGTGGGCTTTTGGGCTTGATCACGAATCTTAGTGAATGTTTCTTCGTGGGCCTTTGGGCTTAATCACGAAGCTATATTTGACCCGGTACTTATCAAAGATGCTTTGTTCGTGGGCTTTTGAACTTGATCACGAACTTAGCGCTTTAGACATTTTGAACTTTCTTCGGAAACGAACAACTTCGAAAGAATTGAATGCTTTTGTAAAGACTTATATCGTCTGACGAAGCTTCGCACTAATCCGCCTTTCGATCTGAATACGAACAACTTCGAAAGAATTGAATGCTTTTAGAAAGACTTATATCGTCTGACGGAGCTTCGCACTATCCCGCCTTTCGATCCGAATACGAGCAACATCGAAAAAATTGAATGCTTTTAGAAGGACTTATATCGTCTGACGAAGCTTCGTACTACCCGCCTTTCGATCTGAATACAAGCAACTTCGAAAGAATTTAATGCTTTTAGAAAGACTTCTATCGTCTGTCGAAGCTTCGTACTCGATTCTCATCTTTGGGCTACGATTTGAATAAGATGAACTTCGTTGAGAGAATTGAATGCTTTAAAAGTCTTATATCGTCTCTTGAAGTGTCGCTTCCCCGTGTCCTTTGACTTGTGATTTCTTAATTCTAAAGCCCCCTATTTATAGGCGTAGAGAATTCACGGTTATGGAAAATATAATCTTTTTGGGATCATATCTTTCACATTTATGTCGATTTTATCCATATATGATTTGATTGATTTGATTATGATTTGATATGATTTATTCCACATTTGACTTGTTCTCTCAATATCTGCCGATTTTATGATTTTTGATTTGATTCATTAACTTATTTAACAAATCTCTACACTTGTTACCATGTATAGAATTTTGTATAAAAGGTATGATACTAATTTTTTAATTAAATAAACATTTATTAACTTGAGATTAATTTATAGATCCCAACTATAGCAATTTAATTAAATGATTTTATTTTATTTCTTGAAATCAACTTATTAAATCCCAATAATATAATTGACAATTTATTTTTAATTGTCTACACTAGCCCCCCGAAATTGAGGGAGACACCCTCATAAGCCATACTTGAAATAAGTGATGACTTGAGCTCCATAGGTTTCTCGGGGTAGATAGTCTCGAGTGATACCCTCTTCAAGCTCCTGAAGAGTCTTCTCTGCCTCAGCTCGAGCATCCTTCTCACCAGCAAGAGCACGCTTCGTCCTCTCCAACTCAGCCTGAACCTCACGCACCTGCTTACGTAGCTCACCCTCTCGCGACTTGGCCTCATTCTTCTCCTGATCTATATCCTCCTTGAGCTTTGCCTCGATCTAAATTCATCACAATCTTCATGCATAAAAATCATCCTTTCCAAGGCCTTGACAGCGCAAGAAAAACCCTGTTAGGACAAAAAAAATGGGAAGAGAAACACCCATATAGAAAGGGAAAGACAAACGAGGAAGGAAAGAAGAAAATCGATACCTGACCCATGTTATGGGCGAAGGTGGAAAAGAATTCCATAGGGTTCATCTTTTGAAGATGAGATCGATTAGCCTCATTCGGGAAACGCCGAAGAAACTCCTCGCACTGGGTCCCTCGGGGCCGGTGGAAATAGTTTGGTTGCTCGACTGGATCGTCAGAGAGGGGGAACCCTCACCGACACTCGCGCTCGCCCGGGAGCTGGACTTGGTTTTCTTGGCTGAAGAGCTGCTCGGGGCAGCTGGAGCTTTTCTTTTGGAAGCTACCTTAGGAGGGCTCGAGGATGAAGCAGGTGCTTTGCCCTTTCCTTTGTTAAGGGCCCGGGCAACAGAAGGAGGAGGAGGAGGAGCTTGAGAATCCTGAATGACGAGCAAATTGGCTAGGTCCATTCACGAATCTGGCACGACAAGAAAGTTGATCGATAGTAAGGTAGGATAAGGAAAGAAAAATTTGTCGGGTTCTTTTTGGTTAATCTTAAGGAAAGAGAAAATGAGTGATAGAGAGAAGGGTCTCTGGAAATACTTGATTAAAATGGACAACGATAAAAGGAGACTGAAAGAGTTAAGAGTTAGCTTACTCGGGGAAATCTGATAATAATTACAGAGTTCGGCCAGGAAAGGAGGGAGAGGAAGACGAAGGCCCATGTCTAACTGGCCCATGAAGAATGTATGAAAGCCTTCGGGAGGTCCGTTGGCCACATCCCGAGGCGCGGGGATTTGGACTTCAAAAGTCGGGGCTCAACCCAGCCCGATCCACAATGGTCGAGATATGAGATTCCCGAAGAGCGGAAATGTTCACTTCATGCCATGGGAGTTTAGCAGATTCGCGGAAGTCCTCCATTTGGGAAGTCCAATCTTCCAGAGCACGGAGAAAATCCTTTTTGCTCGGGTACCCTACAAGACGAGTGGTTGGAAAATATCCAGGTCAGGGAAGTTGCTTATGGCCTGGGCCGCGGTGAGAAAGGAGGTTAAAAACACAGAAGGAGAAAAGGATTCTGGGAAAGGTCGGTTTGAAGGAGAAACTGGTCGATTTGGGGAAGATGGAGACACGTCGGTGCTCACAGCGAAAGGATGCATAATCCTAAAGGAACTAGCGAAATAAACTAAATCGAATATAAAGGAAAAGGATGTGAAGAAATGAAAAGCAAGGGCAATGCCCATGGCCCAAATTCGCAAAACCGAGACACAAGAAACCAAAAAGGGGAAAAGAAGAAAGGAGAAAGGACTTACCGGTTTTGACAAGGAGGGCGACGAAATCGTGGAAGAAAATCGCCGCGGTTACGCCTAGTTAGATTGCAGAGAGAGAAAATGGAATGAGAAGATGAAAACCGATATGAACGAGAAAAGAAAAAACAATAAAGAAAAAGGAAAAGAAAAGGGAGACGAGACGTTATGTCTCGCGATGATCGACATGTGTTGATGTCGATCTGAACTTGATTCGATGGGGCAAAAGTTTTCCAGCCCAAAGGGACGGCGACGTGGCAAGTCGAGAAATCGCCACAACAGGTAGAGGGCAGATGATGCCCGAAAATCTTTCACGGAAAGCACGGATAGACCCGAGAAGGTCTATGGGGAAGAGAAGGAAGGTTTAAAACCCCGTTATTTTACCGATAGCTAAACGCCAAAACTCACTACACTCGCTTTGGACTATTTTAGGGGAGACTATTGTTGACCTCGGGATTCTCGGCTAAACGTTTAAATAACCCGTAACCCACGAGCTAAGAGGCGGGAAGAAAGATAGAGAATGAAGCAGGTAGCCTGAGGAGTAGCCCGAAAACAAGGGTTCGAGCCCGAGGAGGCACGAGCTCGAAGCGACTCAGGGAATTGGCCCGAGGGAGAGTGGAGATATAATCTCTAGGAGAAAGAACAAGGGACAGCCCGAGCGAGCTGGATTGAAGAGAGGAGAGAGCAGGCCGAAGAGACCAACGTAAGGAGCAGTGAAGAGGAAATCAGATAGTAATGAGGTTCCCGAGGAGGAGCTGAGAAGCTTAAGCGAAGCACCTTCGTGTCGGGAAGAGGAGGTCACGATGAGTACTAAGGAAAGAAAGAAGAAATGAGAACATGGGGGAGAACGTGGGAAGATCACCTCTCCATGCGAGGTCCACGGAAGAAGCGGGCCGGGGTGATGAACAGGTCAATGCGAGGGAAACTTCGGCTAGTATAAAAGCTAACGGCTAAACCATTTATACAGGTACTCACACTTATACAAAAAAACTACCTTACCGGCCTAGCACCTGTCTTCATCTTTTTCTGAGAAAATACTGACTTAATGATGAGTTAGGATTTTACATTATTTTATTCCCCGTAAAAGCGTATTTTCTATCGTCATTTATCGAAATATCTCGAATATTTTACGTTTACGTATATATTTCTTGTTTGACAGGTAGCGGAGAAAAACGTTACGAAAACCGAGCTCTTTTGTGCGCTAAGTACAATTATGGAAATTGGGCTACAATCATCAAATGAATTATTTTGTGGGCTTTGAGTTAAATTTCAGCCCATCAGAGATAAGCCTACATGCGATTTGCTCTCAAAGAAGAAGTCAAGCATACTTACTATATTGGCGAAGTGAGGGAGCGATCTTCAAGGAAGTAGAAAGTCAAGATATGCTTTTGAAGATTGAGAATATTATCAAATATTGGACTTAATTACTCTCAAGTCGGCGGCTCTCTTATTATATATATTCTGCAATTGCTACAAAAGGAGAACAGCGAAGCTTTGAGCAGCGATTTTAAGCGACGACAGCGAAGCTGGGAGCAGCGAATAATAAAGAAGAAAGCAGAGAACGGCTGAGAATAATAAACGAAGAGCTGCGACGAAAGACGATCGACGCTTGCGAGGCGTCTCTTCCGTAAAGGCGAAGTTTATATTATTTCTCTATTATGTCTGAATTGAATATTTTATGCTTCTATTTTATTAATATGGTAGCTTAGATTTTGTGATTAGGGCCATGGTAGGCCGAATAATGACTACGTATTAATATTTTTCTTATCCTATTTGATCGTGTGAATCGAGTCACGTGTTCCTTGTTTGCGCTTAATGCTTGTGTATGCCTGATCAACATATGCATGTTTATTTGATTGGTTTATGAGACGGACAAAGTGATTAGACCGGTTAGAACGATAAACATCGAACATCACTACGTAAAACCGACCAGAGATGGAATTCGGTTTCGTATGTGTGGTTTCCGAATCCTTAAGCGCCGAAAGCGTTTAAGCTCGGGGAATTTCATAGAGATTGAATGCATGCGTAGAAACTACAATCCTATAGATATATACGGGTTGGTTCTCTATCGCATAGGATCGCTATTGCGGGACAAACGAGTAGCGATTGTTTTAGGAAATTTTACCTTGACTGAGATTCATGATGGTTAGATAGGATAGAATTTTATGAAGACGTAGGAATTATTTGTGCTGAGCATGTGCCTTGGTCACTCGTCGTTAATTGATCTTTATCTCATCTATTTTATTTGCGTCTATTTTATTATTTGCGCCTTTTATTTCTTTTAATCAAATCATTAAAATTATAAAAATTCTCTTAGTCTAAATTAGAATTAGGTTTAATATCTTAGAATTAATCAAGCTATCTTCGTGGATCGATACTCGGACTTCGTCCGTTTTACTACTTGCACGACCTAGTACACTTGCTAGTATTTGAGCGTGTCAAGTTTTTGGCGCCGTTGCCGGGGATAGCTATATTATTAGTTGTAGGATTTATTCTGAGTTTTGGTTTAGACGTTTTATTTCTCGATTATTATTATTATTATTTTTATTTATTTATTACTATTTTTTTTGCCAATTCGCTTACGCTGATTTTTCATCTTTTGCAGATAATTCCTATTAGTGCATGACACGAAGCTCGAGGAATGTACCATTGCTATTTGACGCAGAGATTGAAGTGACGTGTCGGCGAAACAATCGAAATCGAAGACTGAGAATGGACAATCAAGAACACGAGGAAGAACAGATGGTTCCGCCACAACCCACTTTACTAAGTTGAGCGCTTCCAGGACTTTTTGATGACAGCGACCCGATTGCCATCCTGCCAGGATCAAATAATCATTTTGAGATTAAACCCGTTACTATACAGATGGTGACGGGTTCAACACAGTTTCATGGGCTTACAAACGAGGACGCAAATTAACATATTTTGAAATTTACCCAAATCTGCAGAACTATTAAGTATCCAGGCGTCTCTATGGAAGTGATAAAACTGACATTTTTTCCCTTTTCTTTGACAGGTAAGGCGTTTGAATGGTTCTCATCATTGCCTCATGCATCTATCACTAGTTGGGAGCAACTAGTGGAGTGCTTTTTGGGCAAATATTACCAACTGTCACGGACCAGCGAAATTAGGAGCCAGCTAGTAAACTTCAAACAAGAAGGTGGCGAATCTCTAAGCGATGCATGGAGCAGATACAAGAGCCTTCTGAGACAATGCCCGAACCACAGCATACCCCTGAGCGTTCAGATGCAGTCATTCTTTTTAGGGCTGAGCACGCCAAATAAAAGAATCGTCGATGGCGGGTGCACACAAAATTTTATGGAGTTAGGCGACGAGGAAGCACTCCAAGCCATCGAGCGAATCGCGGCCTACCCAGCAAGATATACTGAGAATGATCTGGACCGACGGACGGCTGGAGTACATGAGATAAGTAGCTCGTTGGAGGCGCAGCTCCAAGCCATACATAAAAGGCTAGATCAGATACACTGCCAGGACCCTGAGACGGTCAATCACATCCACAATAGGCAAAGGAATGCATACTCCAACACATACGATCCGAACTGGAGAAGCCATCATAATTTGTCGTATGGCAACTCGCACTACTTGAAGCCTCCAGGAGTTCAGAATCAACAAATTGAGCCACCAACAAAGCAAAAGGCCGACTGGGAGATAGCCTTGGAAAAAATGGCGACGGTTCAATGCGATCAAAATCGCAAGACGGAGGAGAGACTCCAGGGTCTAGAAGGGAGAGTTCATGAAGGCTTCCATGATATACGGGCTGCAATAAAGGACTTAACAATGCAAATGGGACAGCTCTCACATACAGTGTCAGATCGCAAACCAGGCACACTCCCAAGCGACACCGAAAAGAACCCTCGAGAGTACGTCAAGGCCATTAAGCTGAGGAGTGGGAAGACACTAGAATCAACTCAGGAAGCCGAGGAAGTGGAGGAAGCAAAAGAGACGGGAAACAACGATGGGAGCAAAATCACGGTCACTGACACAGCTCATCACAGCCAAAGGAAGGATCAGCGAGCCGAAGAAGTCGAGGACGAGCCGGATCCTCTCGCGGTGGAAAAGAAGGTCGACCCACTCCCACCAGTCAAGATTCGACCTCCATATCCCGCTGCATTACGAAGGGGAAAATCGGATAAGCACTTCGAGCGCTTTATTAATATTTTTAGGAAGTTAGAAACTAACATTCCTTTTTGTGAAGCTCTTTTGCAGATTCCGAAGTACGCCAAATTTTTCAAGGAGTTGCTATCAAACCGGAACAAGCTAGAGCAATATGGCACGATAGCCCTTAACGAAGAATGCTCTGCAGTGCTGCAAAGGAAGCTACCACCAAAGCTCAAAGATAGGGGGAGTTTTTCTATTCCTTGCTCTATAGGCTCATTATCATTTACTAATGTTCTTTGTGATTTAGGAGCAAGTATTAACTTATTACCTTGTTCACTTGTGAAAAAGCTAGGGATTGGTGAGCCAAAGCCTACATCTATGATCCTCCAACTAGCGGATAGATCGATCACATACCCACGAGGAGTATTGGAGGACGTGCTAGTGAAGGTTGGAGAGCATTACTTCCCAGCCGATTTCGTGGTGCTAGACTTGGAAGAAGACACCGACATGCCTCTAATTTTAGGAAGACCATTTCTGAATACGGTAAGAGCTCTTATTGATGTTGATAATGGTAAACTCATCCTACAGGTTGGGGATGAGAAAGTTACATTTGATGTTTATAAAGCAATGAAACACCCTCCAGATGATGATTCTTGTTCCTTTATCGATAGTATTGATGCATGTGCGCTGGAGTATTTTAAAATTTTCAGGAATAAGGAAAAATTGGAAGCATGCCTAGTTGGAGACGAGTCTGAGGAAATGGCTGATACCGTAGCAAGCTTAGAAGCGAACCCACCTCATCGGAGGTCGGCCAAGCCCAAAGTAGAGCGTCTAGATCGATCATCAGCCATACGACCTCGACCATCAATAGAGGAACCTCCGATTTTAGAACTTAAACCTTTACCTAGTCACCTTAAATATGTTTACCTTGGTGCCCTTGATACTTTACCAGTGATTATTTCTTCCACTTTGACAGATCTAATGGAAGAAAAGCTAGCGAGGGTGCTAAGAGAACACAAACGAGCATTCGCGTGGAAGGTTGCTGACATCAAGGGAGTAAGCCCGACCGTTTGCATGCACAAGATTCTGATGGAAGATTCTTACAAGCCGGTCGCACAACCACAGAGACGCCTAAACCAGCGATGCAAGAAGTGGTGAAAAAGGAGGTAATTAAGCTTTTGGACGCAGGTATTATCTACCCTATCTCTGATAGCGCGTGGGTTAGTCCGACCCAGGTTGTTCCTAAAAAGGGAGGTATGACCGTTATAAAGAATGCCTCTAATGAGTTGATTCCCACGAGAACTGTTACAGGGTGGCGTGTATGCATAGATTATAGGAAATTGAATGATGCCACCCGTAAGGATCATTTCCCCCTCCCCTTTATTGATCAAATGTTAGAAAGACTAGCTGGACATGAGTTTTACTGCTTTCTAGATGCTTACTCAGGTTATAATCAGATCTATAGCGCCCGGGGATCAGGAAAAGACTACTTTTACTTGTCCTTATGGTACTTTTGCATATAGACGCATGCCATTTGGATTCTGCAATGCACCAGCTACTTTTCAGAGATGCATGCTTGCTATTTTTCATGACATAGTTGGGAAATATATGGAAATATTTATGGATGATTTTTCTATATTTGGGTCTACATTTGATACATGCCTTGATAATTTAGCATCTGTTCTATCTCGGTGTGAAGAGACTAACCTTGTCTTAAATTGGGAAAAGTGTCATTTTATGGTACAGAAAGGTATAGTTCTCGGGCACAAGGTATCGCATAAAGGAATTGAGGTGGATCGAGCCAAGGTTGACGCGATTGAGCAGTTGCCACCACCTACGTCAGTGAAGGGGGTTCGAAGCTTCTTGGGACACGCGGGATTCTACCGACGCTTCATAAAGGATTTTTCAAAAATAGCTAAGCCTTTATCGAATTTACTTGTTAAAGATGCTATTTTTAACTTCACTGATGATTGTTTGCAGGCTTTTCAAACTTTAAAGGAGAAACTCACCACCGCCCCAGTGATGGTCGCACCAGACTGGACACTCCCATTTGTACTGATGTGCGATGCTAGCGATGGTGCGGTAGGTGCGGTTCTAGGACAACGCAAGGATAAGGTATTTCAGGTCATTTACTACGCTAGTAAAACTCTGGACGATGCCCAGAGGAATTATGCTACTACTGAGAAAGAGTTACTAGCCGTGGTATTTGCAGTAGATAAATTTCATTCTTACCTAGTGTTGAATAAGGTAATCATCTACACTGATCATGCTGCACTTAGATACTTATTTGCTAAAAAAGATGCTAAGCCTAGGTTGATTCGCTGGATTTTACTACTTCAAGAGTATGACTTAGAGATTCGTGATAAGAAAGGTGTTGAGAATGTGATAGCTGATCATTTATCTAGGTTAGATAATTCGCATGAGCAGGATAAAGAGCTACCTATTGACGAATGTTTTCCTGATGAACAATTATATGCTTTAATCGATACATCATTACCTTGGTACGCGGATTTTGCGAATTATGCTGCTACAGGTGAGATTCCCTCAGGCTTTAGTTTTCATCATAAGAAGAAATTTCTCTCTGATGCGAAACACTACCTGTGGGACGATCCATTCCTATACAAGATCTATCCTGATCAGGTAATCCGGCGATGTATACACGCCGAAGAGGTGAGCTCGGTTTTATCTCATTGTCATGCGGGGTTGACGGGTGGACACCATGGACCCACTAGGACTGCATTTAAAGTATTACAATCGGGTTTGTTTTGGCCTACTTTGTTTAAGGATGCGCATGCTTATGTTACCTCATGTGATCGTTGTCAGCGTACGGGTGCTATGTCTCGAAAACATGAAATGCCTTTGAATATCATGTTACAAATAGAGCTCTTTGATGTGTGGGGCATTGATTTTATGGGACCTTTTCCTAGCTCATGCTCAAATAAGTATATCTTGGTAGCAGTAGATTATGTGTCTAAATGGGTAGAGGCAGAGGCATGTAGGACCAATGATGCACGCGTAGTCATTCGATTTCTTAAGAAGCATATTTTTACTCGTTTTGGTACACCTAGGGCAATAATTAGTGATGGCGGTACTCACTTCTGTAATAAGTTATTTGCTAATTTGTTGTCTAAGTATGGTGTGAAGCATAAAGTGTCTACCCCATACCATCCTCAAACTAGTGGACAGGTAGAAGTTTCGAATAGGGAGCTCAAGCAGATCTTGGAAAAGACGGTGAACGCCTCAAGGAAAGATTGGTCGTTGAAGCTAGATGACGCACTATGGGCGTACCGCACCGCATATAAAACTCCAATAGGGACTTCGCCGTTTCGTCTTGTTTTTGGAAAAGCATGCCATTTACCTGTAGAATTAGAACACCGTGCATATTGGGCTATTAAAAAAAGCTAAATTTTGATTTGTCTGAAGCAGGTAAAAATAGGTTCCTCCAGCTGAACGAGATGGACGAGTTTCATCAACAATCGTACGAGAATGCCAAATTATATAAGGAGCGAACAAAGAAGTGGCATGACAAGAAGATCATAAAAAGGGAGTTCAAAGTCGGCGATCGCGTCTTGCTATTCAACTCAAGGCTACGTCTCTTTCCAGGGAAGCTAAAGAGTAAGTGGGTAGGCCCCTACATAGTACAGAAAGTGTTTCCATTTGGGGCCGTACAAATCCTTATCAATGGGAAGGACGAGCACACAGTTAATGGGCAGCGCTTGAAACTCTACGACGTGGGGAAATGGGCAAAGCGAACTTGGTATTCCTTGAAGAACCTAGTGCTACTAATATTCCTGCTTTACGTTGTTCTGTGCCTTTCAGGGACACCTCATCTGGAGAGAATACCAGCGAGCTGAAGGACCTCCTGAACACCAAAGCAAGCTTAGACACCAAGCCACCCTGATCGTCTCGACAGTCGAGCTAACGACTTTAAAAACAGCGCTTCTTGGGAGGCAACCCAAGTATTATCGATGCATATATTATATTTAGTCCTATTATTCTAAGTATTATTTTTTCTAATAAAACTCACTTTCACGGTGCGCCTAGTCATGTTTGTTCTCAGGCTCATAACTAGTTTGGGGGTTGCCCATTCGCGATGGTTGCTTGCTTACTGCGAATCAACAAAGTCTTCTACATCGATCAACTTAAAATTCAGGGCAGTGTCACTTCTACTCTTTCTTTGCTTTTAGTTTATACATTGATGACAATGTGATATTTAGTTTGGGGGTGGGATGTGACACATGCTAGATATAATATGCTTACATATTTAGGTATCGATGCGTTTCGGTCTTTTTAGTGGGTATAAGTGATGAAGGTTGCGATTTGAACGTCATCTGTGAAATCTCCTATCAATCTTACATATTTAGGTATCGATGCGTTTCGGTCTTTTTAGTGGGTATAACTGATGAAGGTTGCGATTTGAACGTCATATGTGAAATCTCCTATCAATGATGAAAAATTTAAAATTTTACGTGTCGTGATATGATTCGGCGAATTGAGTGAGATAGTCTTACATGTTGCATTGTCGTGATATTAGCATGATTATTTGGCTATATAGATTGCTTTAGGAGAGTATTACGTATCATGAAGCACAAATCCAGTTATATATGTGAGTTTTTGAGCCTTCAGAGATTAATTCAGAGCAACTCACTATGCTCGATGTTTATTCTTGTGTGACACGCATGGACTGAATATTTTCGAACTTGCTCTGTTATGCATGTCAATGGTTACTATGTGGATTTTTGTGTGCGAAAATGATAAGGGCACTAGGAATGAGTCATTGACCTAAATATTTCCCTACCTTACGTATTCACCACTTAGTGGGCCCCTTTGAGCCTTATTTGACTTATTTGTTGATTTGGAGCCCAGATATTTAGCCTGATTGCCTCAAATTTAGCCTATACGACCCCGTATCAACATGTTAATTTATCGATGTCGTGATAAGTGGTTCGTTGGTTGAGAAGGAACTAATCGTCGATACATGTTAGTTATGAACTCGTCCGATGATATAGATCTCTCGTCGTAATATTGCAGTGGACTAGAAACCTCTCCATTCGATAAGAAAAAAAAAAGAGAGAGAGATAGGAGGGGCTGGTTCGAAAAAAAAAAGAAAAAAAAGAGAAAAGACCAGAAAAAAAAAAGAAAAAAAAACGAGCGAGAAGAGCTAGAAAAGGAAAAAAGGATGAGTTGAGTGAAAATAGGCACGACGTTAGAAGAGCGAAATAAGTGGTGAGAAGAGCGATTCGATGATTGACACGTTTGATACTTTTAGCTCAGTTTTTCCTATATGACGCACCTTTCAAAACGCGAGCCCCATTACAACCCTTGATGAAAGACCCTTTGATTCGTGCATGACTTCTACTATGTGACTATGATGTGATATATTTGCAAGCATAGAGTAATATCTTTTCATGTCGTGAATTGAGCGTCTTTATACAGATCCCTTTGGAGAACACTTCGAGCGACTTGAGCGACCCTTGTGAGAGTTGTGGATTGATGCGTGGTATAATTCTAGAAATGTCTTTCATGCTATGATAAGATTGCGACATATTACGCATGCCTCGTGTTTTGACTAGATCGTTCATTAGTTGATGATTATCTCGACTTTATATGCTTTTAGGTTTTCTGAAATAAAACAGGAGAATTTCACTGACTGATGTTCTATAATCTTAACTTGATTTGGTTTTATTCCGCTTTTATGATCGAGGACGATCGAAGCTAGTTTGGGGGTTGTTGATAAGTTAGGATTTTACATTATTTTATTCCCCGTAAAAGCGTATTTTCTACCGTCATTTATCGAAATATCTCGAATATTTTACGTTTACGTATATATTTCTTGTTTGACAGGTAGCGGAGAAAAAAGTTACGAAAACCGAGCTCTTTTGTGCGCTAAGTACAATTATGGAAATTGGGCTACAATCATCAAATGAATTATTTTGTGGGCTTTGAGTTAAATTTCAGCCCATCAGAGATAAGCCTACATGCGATTTGCTCTCAAAGAAGAAGTCAAGCATACTTACTATATTGGCGAAGTGAGGGAGCGATCTTCAAGGAAGTAGAAAGTCAAGATATGCTTTTGAAGATTGAGAATATTATCAAATATTGGACTTAATTACTCTCAAGTCGGTGGCTCTCTTATTATATATATTCTGCAATTGCTACAAAAGGAGAACAGCGAAGCTTTGAGCAGCGATTTTAAGCGACGACAGCGAAGCTGGGAGCAGCGAATAATAAAGAAGAAAGCAGAGATGAGAATAATAAACGAAGAGTTGCGACGAAAGACGATCGATGCTTGCGAGGCGTCTCTTCCGTAGGCGAAGTTTATATTATTTCTCTATTATGTCTGAATTGAATATTTTATGCTTCTATTTTATTAATATGGTAGCTTAGATTATTTTGTGATTAGGGCCATGGTAGGCCGAATAATGACTACGTATTAATATTTTTCTTATCCTATTTGATCGTGTGAATCGAGTCACGTGTTCCTTGTTTGCGCTTAATGCTTGTGTATGCCTGATCAACATATGCATGTTTATTTGATTGGTTTATGAGATGGACAAAGTGATTAGACCGGTTAGAACGATAAACATCGAACATCACTACGTAAAACCGACCAGAGATGGAATTCGGTTTCATATGTGTGGTTTCCGAATCCTTAAGCGCCGAAAGCGTTTAAGCTCGGGGAATTTCATAGAGATTGAATGCATGCGTAGAAACTACAATCCTATAGATATATACGGGTTGGTTCTCTATCGCATAGGATCGCTATTGCGGGACAAACGAGTAGCGATTGTTTTAGGAAATTTTACCTTGACTGAGATTCATGATGGTTAGATAGGATGGAATTTTATGAAGACGTAGGATTTATTTGTGCTGAGCATGTGCCTTGGTCACTCGTCGTTAATTGATCTTTATCTCATCTATTTTATTTGCGTCTATTTTATTATTTGCGTCTTTTATTTCTTTTAATCAAATCATTAAAATTATAAAAATTCTCTTAGTCTAAATTAGAATTAGGTTTAATATCTTAGAATTAATCAAGCTTTCTTCGTGGATCGATACTCGAACTTCGTCCGTTTCACTACTTGCACGACCTAGTACACTTGCTAGTATTTGAGCGTGTCACTTAAGCATCGAAGGGGTGTCGCCGGAAATCACCCCGGCCCTCTCTAACGGAGGGGTGGATCCAGTATAGGGCTCGAGGGGGCCACGACCCCCCGAAGATTTTCGACAATTTTAGTATTATACGTGTAGTATAAATCTTAGTACTTATAAATGAAGAAACGTATATACAGAAATATCAAAATGTCTGTTGGCTCAGTGGATAGAAGCTCTAAGTACTAGTTGCTGGTCTTGGAGTCTTGGGTTCAAGCCCCGCGCTCCAGTTTTTTTTTTTTTTTATTTGGTTTTTACTTTTTACTTTATATTTTAATGATTTTAACTGTTTCTTATTTATTTTTTAAAATATATCTTTAATGTTTTTTAAATTTAGTCTTAACTAATAAATCATTCATCCCCTTTTAACTAACAACACATCACGGCAATTTTCAAAAATAATTTTATTGTTTTAACACATCTTTAATTAAATCTTTAGTTAATATTTAATTCAATTGCATTTTACTTCTATTAGATTAATATCTGGTTAAATTTTCTTCCCTGCTATTTAATGACAAAAATAAAATAAATCAATGTATATATAATTTTTTAAATATCTCCAAAAAAATTTACAATAATATCACAAATACAATAAATGTGTATATGAACCATTTTAAAATTTAACAACTTGGTGACATTTTGATTATTTTACATTAAACATCCAAATGATATTTTGATGATTTTATCAAGAATGAACAATATTCACTGTCTAGTTTAAACACTTTTTTTTTACTTTTTAAAATAAGAATCTCGGTCTCCTCGCTCATTTTAATCTATATGTTTGCTATATAATGGGTAAATATATTCTAAATTTTATCATGAACTTTTTTATCTTCTATGTTGATCTTCGTAAACGCAAAGTACACAAATTTATACTCCCTCTGTCCCTGTATCTTTTGGACATTTGATTTTTGGCACACATATTAAGGCAAACATTATTTTATTAATATAGTACATAATTAAGCAATGTAAATCGGCCCATTAAGCATGCTGAAAATTTTAAAAACACTTAATGATTCCCTCCAAAACAGCATTTATACATAGCTAAATATAAATACAGATTTAAACATCCAAAACACATCAGCTTGACAATCAGCCACACCACAAGCATTCAATATCAGACTAACACAGCTGCTACCAAACTAAAACAGCAATGAAAAAAAAGAAGCCTAATCTAACTGCTGAACAGAAAAATCAGATCGCCCAATGCCTCCTAAATTGTTGTACAGAAGGTAAGTTAGCCCATGGAAAACTGAGCGAGGTTGCTTCAATATTTCAGCTTCACAGGCATACGATTGAGCAGTTTTGGCGAACTGCAAAATCTCAGAGAGATACTGGAAGGGCTGTACATTTGGTGGTGAGGTCAGGCCTGCAAAGAAAAACCATAATACAAGTAGACCTAGAACAGATACATGCGATTAACGTAAAGAAAAGAACAACAATCCGAAGGCTTGCTAATGAAATTCAAGTAAGCAAAAGCACGGTGGGTCGATGGGTGAAAGAAGGGCTGATCAGACCGCATGCCAATGCAATTAAACCAGACTTGACAGCTTCCAATAGATTTTACGGCTGAAATTTTGCTTATCATTATTGGTGGTCGACAATATACAC
This sequence comes from Craterostigma plantagineum, assembly GCA_027422505.1. Lineage (NCBI taxonomy): Eukaryota > Viridiplantae > Streptophyta > Magnoliopsida > Lamiales > Linderniaceae > Craterostigma > Craterostigma plantagineum. Next base: position 377,557 of record JAPQWV010000160.1, read on the forward strand.
AAGGAACTACACTTTTCAAGAATGCACAACACAGTTCACATAGATGAGAAGTGGTTCTACATTACAAAGACCAATGAGAGATTCTACTTATGTCCAAGGGAAGAAGAACCATACAGATCATGCAAGAGCAAGAGATTCATCATGAAAGTCATGTTTATGTGTGCTGTGAGCAGACCGGTTTACACAGAGGATGGACAACTTGTGTTTGATGGCAAAATAGGTTTATCTCCATTTACTGGAAATGAACCAGCCAAAAGAAACAGTAAGAACAAAGCTAAGGGCACATTGGAAACCAAAGCCATGGATTCAATCACCAAGGATGTGATCAAGGCATGCTTGATCAAGAATGTATGTTGTCAGTTCTAATATGTAGTCTCCATAGAGTAGATAGTGTTTGCACAATTACTCATGTGTTGCATTACAATTATCACTGACCAAATGCAATAACAGATTCAGATTTATGCATCATTATCTATTTGGCCAATCAATGTAAGCATCAAGCATGAGCAAATGCATTGACAAGCTAACCTACTGGTGACTACTTTAAACTAGGTGATTATGTTGTGCAGGTAATACCATCAATCAAGCAGAAGTGGCCAACAAATGCAGATAAACACATAATCATCCAACAAGACAATGCAGAGCCACATATTACAGATTCAGATCCTGATTTCAGACATGCTGCAGAAACTGATGGATTCAATATAAAACTACTATGCCAACCACCTAATTCACCAGACTTAAACATCAATGACTTGGGATGGTTCAGAGCCATTAAATCCTTACAAGTTCAGAAAGCAAGATTATAAAATTGGTGAGTTACTTCATGCAGGGAAGAATCATATGAGCAGCTAAGTCATCAGACTTTGAACAATGTGTTCTTAAGTATGCAAGCATGCCTCATTGAAATCATGAAGGTCAGAGGGCATAATAAATACAGCTTGTCACGCATGAAAAAGCAAGCATTAATTAGAGAAGGTTGCCTACCAAATGCACTACATGTGGATGATTACTTAGTGAAGGAATGCATGCAATACTTGGTAGAACAATGTGAAACATTTCCATTCAATCAGCTAGAGGCATATTTTGGAGAATCATCTTAAGGCTCATGCATGTTTATGCAGTAAACATACTCATAGATTAGATGACATGTTTGATGTGTAAACTTGGATAACACTTAACACTTTTGATGTGTAGCCTACACATGTATGTACTGTTTTTGTGTAAGAATGATGAATATGTGTTCAATGTCATAGCGGTTTCTATTTTCCCAATCTCAAAAACACAATTAGACCCAAATTACACCACATAATGCATATGGAACATTACATCCTCATTCGAATACAGAAGCAACCAAGTCAGATCAGATTCAGAACCAGAATCACATAAAGCATCATCGCAACATAACAAATCAGACCAGAATCAGACCAGAAAGCATCATCACAACAATCATCAACACAGAAAGCATCATCACACCAATCATCATCACAGGAGCATCATCACATCCGACAGCAGAATTAGCCCCACAAAACACGAGACACAGTTAAATCACATAAAGCAATCACATCCAACAAATCCGAGCAGAATCAGCCACACAAAACACGAGACACAGTTAAACCCTAAACAACATAAAATCCAACACATCAGGCCACAATCAGCCTTTCTAATCATTATTTCAGCATCTAACCGTACACCAAAGACCTCGGCTTTTGCATATTAGTAAACGACTGAGTTCAAGAATAGAATTAACCTTGTTATACTTCATGGCTGGACAGTAAATTGCTAGGAAGTCCCGGATACCGGCCTTTATCTTCTCATTCTCGGAATCAGGAACAAAGCCGCAGAGTAAATTACCCGAAACAGGAACAGACCCGCCCAGATCCGCCGGATCGACAAGTAAATCACCCGATTCAGGAACAGAGCCGCACAGATTCGCCAGATCGGCGATTGAATCACCCAGATCCGATGAATCCGGCGACTCAAAGAGCAAGGCACCACAGTCTCACCACCTAGAACATACAAAGAACCCAGAGTCAGTAAACCGGAGTCCCAAACTTCAGAGAACAGAGTCTCATCACGCGTCGTCTCAGAAAACCCCATTAGAGACTCGGGTGTCTCTGGAACCTCAGAGAGGTCGTCGCCAGGTTCACCCGCCACCGATAGAGCATTGGCGACGAGCGCCGGCAACGGAGAAACCAATTCGTCCGTTTTCTAGGATTTTCAGAGAGATATGAACCGCTGATAGATGGCGAGAGAGAGATTGATGAAATGAATATGAGAGAAAGAGATGGGTAGTTGTGTCGATTAGGTTTTTCTGGTGGGTAGTATGGTAATTAAATGTTTAGTTGTAGAATTAATTTTTAAGTTGGTTGTGTTAAAATTTTAATTATGTGTAAATTTTTACTATAAATGGAAATGTATAAAAGTTAGTGGGTCGCCCGATTTAGTAACTTGTACAAAAATTACTGGGACGGATGGAGTATTACGGCACCTCCCCTCCTCGCTAAAAAAAATATTACCCCCCCCCCCCCCCCCCAACACAAAATTCTGGATCCTTTTCGTTGATTCTTGACTGTTAGGGTTGAACGTTGAAGTCGATCGTTGGTTTACGAAGGCGCGCTAGGAGTTCGTTACCAGAGTTGTTTTTCGCAGAACACATCATACTTCTTATATTTGTTTGATCTCCAGAGATATTTTTCATTCCGTTCTGGATCGGTTAATTTCTATTCGAGTTCTGTCTCCTTTTATTGAGCTTTTTTCCTTTCTTTTTTTTTCCCAGTTGTTTTTCTTTTCTTGAAAGTGTGCGTTCCCTACTAGATATTAAGGGGTGTTTGTTTCAGATGATCCAACATTACGGTGGTACGCACATCACGGTGATGTGGGTATATCGGAATGTGGATTAAGGTGATATATCATCAGTGTGTTTGTTTTAAGGTGATTCATTTTGCATATCAACGTGACATTGAAGTATTTGTTTGTTTAATCATTGTGATGTGTAGGGTGGCGTTGTATAAATGTCAACTTTGACCCTATACATATGACTTAAATAATGTAATAAAATTTTCAAGGTGATATTTTATGTGATAATAATTAATATATTAAAATATACATTTAATTTGTAAGCATTATTTATATTTATCCTTTTTTTAAATATAAGTTTTAATATTTTTAAGTAACTGAAATATTTTAAGATTTAATTATGCTAATCATGTAATTATCTTTATAATGGCATATAATATTAAAATATGAGGGGTATTCTCGTCCATTAAAAGTTAGATAGATCACCTGATCACCGTGATGTTGGATCACCTAGGTTTTTTGGGGTGATCTGAAATATGAAATACCACCCCATTTTCATCACATAGGTGATCCATCATTCCGGTGATGGCTCATCACCTACCCTAAACAAATACAGTGATAAGTGGTAAACGAGATGATCACGGTGATATTTTGGAAGATCACTCCAAAACAAACACCCCTAAGTTGTTATTCACTTGTTGTAATTTCAGAATGAAAAACTATGGATTGGAAAAAAAAATAAATAAAAGTTCTCTTCGAAGACTCGGTTAATGAAAGACGCGGGAAATTCTTAAACCCTAATTCCATTCCTAAGCATCTCCAACGGGACGCCAAAGCTGGCGTTCCGCTGGAGATTTGGCGTTGGTGGAGCTCCAACCGCCCGCCAAACGCCACGCTAAAATCAGCGGAGTCCACAGTGCCCTGCGATCTGTAGCGGGGCACTGTTCACCCGCTATCCCACTTTTGCTTTTTTTTTTTTTTCATTTTGATTTTCTTTTCTGATTTCTGAATTGATGAAATGGGAACGATGGTGGAGTTGGACGAAGAAGACGACTGATGATTGGGGAAATTTTTGCAATTACTTTGACACCCATACACTAGATAAAAATTGCGAAACTGCCATTCTAATAATAATGATTTTAACGTAGTTGTGGATGTGGGTTTATTATTTTTTTTTTAAATTTATTTTTTTGTTTTATTCCTCTATTTATTTTAGGTTTTATTTTAAAGTAAAGTTGTAGTTTTAAAATTGGCATGTGGGGCTTTATCACTGTAATTTGTTACTTCCAATTAAAATTTTAGTTCTTTTATAATATTATGATTTCAATTTAGAATTTAATTAATTAAATAATAAGTCAATATTATAATTTTTTTGTGAACTTTAATGATGGTGATTATTCTATAATTAAGCCGATGAAGTATCATTGATAATTTTAATCATTAACTAAATATTAAATATAACATAAATAAATAAAATAATGATAGTATTCGGTTTAGAGGGAAATATAGAGGAGATGGTTGGAGTTGTCAGTACTGTTTAAACTGTATGTATAGAGGAAATTAACTGTAGCAACGTTATATATAGAGGGAATGGTTGGAGATGGCGTAACACTCAAGGTTCGCACCGACTGACACTGCTTCGCTTCGCTTCGCTTCTCTGCATCTCAAATGGGAATCAAGGTATCTATGTGTTTATCCAACATGTCAATTGCGTCGTGTTCGTCTCCGACACCTGCGTATTCATTTTTCCCACGCTCTAGGGTTTAACGAAGCTGCTGGCTGACAATGCACCGAAGGCGATGAAAGAGCAGAAATTTGAGAGCTATTTTGGCAGAAAAATCGCGATTGATGCCAGCATGAGCATTTACCAATTCCTTGTGCGTAAATTCCTTCATCCTTTTCGTGCTATCGAGCTAGAATAATCTAATCAATTTCACATGCTCGAATCTCCTTTCTTTCATATGTTATGTAACATAGATTGTGGTTGGAAGAACCGGGACTGAAATGCTTACAAACGAAGCTGGTGAAGTAACAAGGTCCTCACTCTCTTCAAGACTATCTATTTCTTTTAATTTTTTTCATTGCGTTGTTTATACGTTCCAGTTTAGGACCATTATAAGAATGTGTTAAATCGGCTTGCGTTTGCAAAATTCACGGCATTCTGTCGGTTTGAGAATACATTGGAGAAAGATAATTACTAATAATAGAAAACATTATAGAAATATTTGCTTGGCAGATTGTCTGGGAGACATATGTTGAATGCTTTAACAAGAAGTGATAGTGCTGTTGAGGTGGGGCACGTAAAAAATAATTCCATTTTTCTTTCCACTAGTTTCCTCTGAATTTGGAGGGGAAAATATTCCAATAAAATTATTTTCTGGGGTTCTTTTGTTTGTTATATTTCATAGTTGCCAAAGTTTGCTTTTGCAGCAATTTTTTTTCTTCTCGCAACATTAATGTCATACACAATGTAGATTTTAGATCAAATTTAACGTCACTTAATAATTTTCATAGTTCTTTTACTTCGTGTACTTGCGGAATTTGTGCCTTTCGCCACAAACACAGAATGTAGTGGTACTGAATGAGTTCCTTTGTGGCCACTTTCCTATAGTTCAAGTGATTTATTTCTGCTTATATAAGTCATTCCAAGTACATATAATTGTAGATGTGAATTCCATGTGCTTATTTCCAGTTGTAGGTAGCATTAGAAGCTAGAAGGAAGATTATTGACTCATTATTGTTTGTTTTCCTAAAATCTCATTCCCAACTAATGTGCTAATGATTTTCAATCTCTTTTATATAATTTGTACGTTTAGTCATTTGCAGGGTATGTTCACGAGGACGATCAGGCTTTTGGAAGCCGGAATTAAGCCAGTGTAATTGGTTTAACCTTATGTTATGAATTCCTGATGTGTTGTACATGTTTAAGAGTTGAGCATTTTGACTTGTATTGTCTCAGCTACGTATTTGATGGGAAACCTCCAGATCTTAAGAAACAAGAACTTGCAAAACGGTATTTTATTGTTGATGAGTGGTTATTAATGGGCCATCATATTGGAACCACTTGTTCATGATTAAGAATTCGTAAACTTGTTATCTTTCAAATGCAGATATTCAAAACGAGCAGATGCCACAGAGGACTTAAATGATGCCCTGGAGGTCGTTATTAGAACCATAGCTGCTCCTATTTTTTTCACTATATTTTTTTTTTTGTAAAATAACTATTTTTTCCTATTATTTCAGACTGGAAACAAGGAGGATATTGAAAAATTTAGTAAAAGAACAGTAAAGGTAAGCTTCTATGCATTTTTATTGTAATGCCCTGTGTATTACGTCTACAGCAGTGGACTCCTGACAAATGTTTTAAGTCCGCCAGATTGTGTTGCAAACTTGAATAATTCATGCTATGAAATCGTTTTTGATGTGCATGCCCTTATTTAGTTACAATTTATGACGGAATTGATTAATCAAATTAGCGGGAAGGATCCCTTAATGTAATTTCAATGGAGACATGTCCAACGGGAAGATGTGTTTGCCATTGGATTTTATGTTGTTATTGCTTAGAAGTACAACAGACATTTTTCAACCAGCTGCAATATGTATACGCTGCGTAGAGCTGCTCCATCAGTTTAAAAGGAATCCGTATTTCTGAGAAAATGCCTGCTAAAGACGTACTGAATCCAAACATTTTGTGATCTAGCTGCTTGTGAACTGGATAAGTTTTGTTGTTTTTCTTTTGCTTTCTGATACCATCTACCATATCTACCTATGTGGAAAAGGAACATGTATAAGGCATTTTGATATGCCACAGGTTACGAAGCAACATAATGAAGATTGTAAGAAGCTTCTAAAGCTCATGGGTGTCCCCGTGATTGAGGTTTGACGAATTATGTTATTTTTGAAATTATTCATCGTTTCAGACTCTTTGTGCATGAGTTTTTTCATGGTTTTTCTTTATGTGAGTAATTGCTTTGACAATTCTGACATGCACAGGCTCCTTCTGAAGCAGAGGCACAGTGTGCTGCCCTTTGTAAAGCAGAAAAGGTGTGAAAAATATTGTGGTAGTGCCACGATAGTTCTATGAACCAAGATGCATGTTATTTATGGTGCAGTTGCCACATCGTATTGAGCAGAAGAAGTTAGTACTTTTGTATTAGAACAGAAGTTTATGACACTGTTACATAGTGATCTATCCAGTATGTGGTCGCATATAAAGTATGTGGTCGAAAACTATTGTATACTTGGTGAGCTTCTGGTATATATCTAAACTTATGGATGCATTAGGTATATGCCGTGGCTTCAGAAGACATGGATTCATTAACGTTTGGAGCTCCAAGATTTCTCCGACATTTAATGGATCCTAGCTCGAAAAAGATTCCAGTAATGGAATTTGATGTTTCAAAGGTATCATGTCCATTTTGGTTAGCTAAGAGTTTGCAGTTAGTTGATGAAGAACTTTCGTTACAGGTTTTGGAGGAATTGAGTCTCACAATGGATCAGTTTATAGACCTCTGCATTCTCTCTGGTTGTGACTACTGTGACAGTATTAGAGGTAATTGAAAGCATATTTCTGTATAGGGTGAAGCTAAATCTACATTTATCGGTGAACCACTGTCTTGAACCTAATTATATGTTTTTTTGGATGTCTCAGTTAATTGCATTTCTTATCTTTCAGGTATTGGTGGACTTACTGCGCTAAAACTAATACGCCAGCATGGCTCAATTGAGAACATACTGGAGAACATTAATAAAGAAAGGTGCTTCGTGGTTTCCATCTAATTAAGATTTCTTAGTTTAGTGTGGACAACGTTGATGTGCCGGTTGTTCTACGAATTATCATTTCCCAAATGGTTCTTCCTATGTTGGTTGTAGTTGAATTTTTGAGTAGATGACTACCGAGAGACATTCAGCACTGCTACATGTGTGTGAGCCGTGAAGTAATGTATATTTTATTTGTAGTGCTGATTGAGTAGAGAATTAAGAGATATGTTTAGATTTGATTATTGTTTGTTGCTATCTTAATTGGAAGCTCTAATATAATGGAAGTTGGGGCACATCGAGGATTATTATCATTGGTTTAGGAACTCCTTTACTTGATAATAAGTTTTAAATGCATCAGGAATCTAAATCTATTAGAAACATAGACGGAATAACATTGGCTTTCCTCCCATGATAAAGAGAGGACTCTTCCTGTTGTGTTTTTTGGTTAAGAGTATCCTTTCTATGCGAACTGTGTTCGAGCATTTGACTTTACCAATTTCAACTCTATGAACTTCTTCCTTCTTGTGAAACTTTGTGATGACTTGCGGAGATTATTTGCATGCAGATACCAGATACCAGATGAATGGCCATATGAAGAGGCTCGAAGACTTTTTAAAGAACCATCAGTTTTGACAGATGGCGATCAAGTTGAGCTAAAGTGGAGTGCTCCTGATGAAGAGGTGGTTGAATTTGCATACTTTCAGATTTTCTTTCATGATTGTTTGTAATGATCAAATGACTGAGAAACTGTTCTATCTTTTCTCTTCCAGGGGCTGATAACCTTCTTGGTAAATGAGAATGGTTTCAACAGTGACAGAATCACTAAGGTACAGTTAGTCTACTGGTCCCGATTGACAGCAAAGAGGATTCTTACTGTGTTGATGATTGATTCATCTTGTTCTCTGTTTAGGCAATTGAAAAGATCAAGGCTGCTAAAAGTAAATCATCCCAGGGACGGTATGTAAATTGATATCGAAATCTCTCAGCTCACTTTTATATGGTATTAACCATCTGTTACCTCTCTTTAGTTTGGAATCATTCTTCAAACCGTCTGCTAATGCACCAGCGCCAGCTAAAAGAAAGGTGTGTTATAGTCCTTTTCTTCTATATAATTGATACATTACCTTCCATTTGCGACTGACCTCTTTGTTGGTAGTCGGTCGAACAAATTATTTCCAGTTTCACATGTGTACATGATGACAATTTGTTGGTAGTCGGTCGAACTAATCATTTACATGTGAAGTTTATTGCTGATTATTACTCATCCTTATTCCTTTTTATAAATAATCCTGTTTAAGGGAATGTTGTTACAACACCAAATTGCTTTATATGTGATCCTCCCTGCGCATTTTCTTTCTGATACTTGAAGTTATCTTATTGTATTAATAAACTGGTTACAGGCAATGTTTTATACCATAAACATGCTTGTGAAGCTTGTACGGATTATATGGGAAATTTTAATTGGGATTATCGTCAGTATGTTCTTTCTTTCTTTTTTTGTTGTGGCTCCTTGCCTTAGGGTTTGTTTGGATTAAGGAAAGGGATGAGGAAAAGAAATCTAGAGAGAATAATTTTCACTTGCTTTCTTTCCTTTTCCTCAAAATTTTGTGAAAAATTGGATTTTCCATGGTGTTAAGCTTTAAACTTAATTTAATTTTCCTTTTCAGTTCTTTTTCTCATCTATTTCTTGAATCAACAAAACATAAAAATTAATTTTCCTTTTCCATTTCATTTCTTTTTCACTAAATTCCCTAAACCAAACACACATGTACGGTGTGTTTGGATCAAGGAAATAGGTGAGGAAAAGAAATTAAAGTGAAATAATTTTCTCTTGTTTTCCTTACCCTTTCCTCATCATTTGGTGAGGAAATTGATTTTTCATGATTTTAGCGTAAAATTGGTTTAAGTTTTCTTTTCCTTTCCCACCGATTTCTCTAATCAACCAAACACAAAAACTAATTTTCTTTTTCATTTTCTTTTCCCTTCCTCCAAATTCCGCCCAAACACACCCGTAAGGTCAGTCACCGGTATCTTGGACTTGATAACTTAATTTTCAATTTCTTTTTGCCCTGCTAGCCAAAACTTTTTTTTTTCCAGAAGACCTGATTGGGATATTCAAATCTCAAGGATTTTGCCTCCTTGATATTCCATATCTGGCACATCTTTCAAAGAAGTTAAGCTGTTGCATTCTCACTAGTACTATTCACTAACTTAACCTCTCTAGTAAAAAGACTTGCAAGGGATTCTTGTGTAAATATTTTTCGCAAATTGTTGCGATTAAATTTGGTACTCGCCAAACAGGGTGCTCAATGTGTTCTTATGGTACCAAAGCCGGCAATCAAGCTTAAGAATGATGCTTACAGATCATCCTTCCACTTGAGGCCTGTGGCTATTGTCAGCTTATGCCAGCCAATACTGCTACGCAGAGGCTTGTGTTGGCATGCATGAAGCTGAAATCCCTCGGTGAATTTGAATCTGCATTCTCTGATTTTCACCGTGTCTCTATGTGTTTGTGTATGTGATAGTGAGCGAGGGAGGAGTATATATGAGTAGAAACATCACTTTCTCAAACTGTTTGGAGACAAGATACAGTCTTAATGTCGTTGTGTCCTGAAACCTAGAGGTCATATCTCGTTCTTAAAACTGCCAAAATTGATGGTGTCGAAATCATTTGCTTTTGAGGTCCATTATCATAGCCATGTTTTGACTTCCAATGTGCGAACGAAGTAGGAGACGGGCTGCTATGCTGTCGTGTCTGCTTGCGATTGACTGCTTTTTCCTAATGTTTATTTGTGTTTGTGAACCAAGTAACCAACATTCTCTAATATCGACTAGACATGCAAATTGTCCATTTTTTCCTCGAACTCCATTATCATCATCATCATCATCATCATCGTCATCGTCTTTTTGTGTCTGTGGACAGGTGACGACTGAGAAGAATGAGAAGGAATCTGGGAGTAAAAAGGTGAAGGGTGGAGGAGGTAAGAAAAGGAAGTAATTTTCGTAGATTATTAGCCCTGTTAAGTTATGGATCTGCCTTGAATCTGTTATGGATCTTTGACATTACCCTGTTACGTTATAAGTCTATCGTTTTGTTTCTAGTCTGTTGTTCCAACTCCAAATTACTCTGAAAATGATGTATCGTTCCATCATCGTGCAAAATCTTTGCTGAAAGGATTAGTATTTTTACGCCTTTCAATATTACTGATAAGAGCACTGTCATTATATAGCTTTCATGCCTATTGATCGATCGCAACGTATGGCCACCTAGGATTTACCGCGATAATATCTGCTGCCCTCTAGCTTTTTTAAGGTGGTAAGTAACTCAAGATTTGTGGTCTCTATCAGATTCAAAATCTTGGCAATATAGAGACCATTTGTGTAAGGCTGTGTGATTATTCAACAAAGCTATATCATGGTTCAATCTCCATAACCCGAAAAAAAAAAAAAAAAGTCTTGGGAACTTTGTATATTAGCAGCAGTTCGATGAAAGAAGAACACTAGCCACAATCTTTACCATTGCCATCTTATTGCATATCCTCTGAGTTTCATATATATATCATCAGCATAAAGATTCTAACTAACTAGAGTATGGTGCAAAGACCATACTGATAGCCATCATCATAAGTAATGTAGCTAACAGCAGCAAGCTCGGGGCATGGCTTCCAACACACGGGCTCGGGAGGCTTAGGCTTGTTGTCAGGCTTGGGCTTGGGGTTGGGTTTTTCAGGTTCGGGCTTCTTGGGCGGGCCAACGCTCGTAATATCGGCGCATATTCCAGCCTTTCTTAGCTGCACTGCAGCTTCGACTGGGTCAACCGTTCCTATAATGGTCAGCGTCCCTTTCTCCGTGTTCACCGTTACTTCGTCAACCCCTGATATATATTTTTACATATTCCAAGTATTATTATTATTATTATTATTCAAATATATACATACAATATGCACAAGCTTTATGTATTAATTTACCTGTGAGTTTGGACACTGTTTTGAGGGTCCTAATCTTGTCCTTTCCGCAGCAGATTGAGACCTTGAGCTCAGTTTTCTGTTGAATTAATACACAGATAGACGGTTTCTTAATAGAATGATATAGTATGAAATCATATGAAGAAACTTGAGTTTGAAATTCTGGCATTACCTTGGCTTCCATTTCTGAACAACTGGGAAAAATGAAATTGCTTTGCTCCTAATTCCTAACACGGACATTATAGGATTAGATATACTTTCGTAGTCTAATGTTTAGTAATTAAGTGAAGAATAAATTATTATTATTATTATTATTATTATTATTATTATTATTATTATTATTATTATTATTATTATTATTGTGGGTGCATGCATGCATGTCAACAAGCGAATCTTTAGTTAGCCGTCTCTGTCATTGATCAATGAACTATGCAGACAGAAAGCGTTAAGCAAGTTTGTTAGTCTTGATCATGCGCGTGATTCTTTTCAACAAATTTAACATATATACATTTGTTAATTGCACCTTCTATCTTAAGACAATAGCATAATTATGAATTTGGGTTGATAGTAGGAAAGATATGTTACTAAACACATATATTGGAATTAATTTTGGTCTCCACTGATTTTCCTGGCAGAGTAAGTTGAAAATCTTACTTGACAATATTTCATGTGAGTCGCCAAGTGGGTGTGGAATATCATACATTGCGAGTCGTCGACTTATTTTATTTAAAAAATTGATGAGAGGCCACGATTTATTTCGTAATGAGAAGTGTTTTTTTTTTTTTCAGTTACAAATATATTCCACAAAATGGAAAATGGAACCTATATAACAATGGCAGTTGCAAATATAAAACAGGCCAAAGTCAGAGTTTTGCGCAACTCGGTTCAAAATATCTCTCTGCGGTAACACAGGAAATAAAATTGGTGAAGTGAAGGTAAAAATATTAGTTGTTGACCAAACATACATATTTAATGCTTAAATTTTGCGTGGGATCAATTTTAAATGTTGATGAGCTAAGGGGTGAACTTGCAGCAGTTGGAAACAATTAATATAAATTTAATAATGACATCAGCCTTGCTTGTTGAGTATGATCCATGACGTCTCATCTATCAAGCTCAAGTTTGACAGTAATGTGAAAACACAAGCTTCAAAAACGAATATTATATAATAATTTGATTGTACATTCTTGAATACATGGCAGAGAAAAAAGGCCACCTAATCGGATCGATGGCCCTTTCTGGATTTAAAATTGAATATCTGTTGCCTGTCTTTTATAACGCGCAATGCCAATCTACGAAGTGATCGAATATAATTCTGAAGAAAAAAAAATACCTAGCTCAATAATATAATGTTTAAAACAGCCCAAAGGAATAAAAAGCAGATTCAACAAATAAACTAAGCCCAGTAAGAATAAAAATCTGAGGTCCAGTTCAGGGCTTCTTTTTAGCCCAATAAGATTAAAAATATGCCTGCCAAATAACCCTTCGACATAAAAAAAAATTGAATTATCTGTTTCCATCTATTTCGCTTCTAAAATTTTTAAATCTCCACTTCAAAAATTTATCGTAACAAGATCAAAGGCTCGAGCTCGACCGCTTTTATTTACAACTATATATAGATAAATATTAGGTCAATCTATAGAAAAATACTCAATTGTAAAAAAAAAAATTGCAAGTCAGTATCTATGTCAGAAAATTTTGTATGTAAGTACCCGTTAAAAAATACCGACTTGCTAATCCCTTAATATTATAGGTAGCTACTATATATTAATAGAAGACTTTTTCCGTTTATCACGTAACAACAAATAAATAAAGTCAATGAATGTGTCACGTCTAGACACTATTATAGTACCCACACATAAGAAGACAGCGAGCCACGTGAAAATTTGCATGGTCTCACGTGAACTACTTACAATGTGTCTAATAATCTCATCTCATGTCCGAAACCGTACCAAACCTAATCTCTTTCTCTTATGAGGACAAGAATCGATCTAATCTAATATTACTATTTCATTTTAACATATATATTATATATTATAAATGCCAATGAGCAAATGAACATGAGTCTTCGTCGTAATCTATAGACGTAGGGTAATGAATGATTACCTATAATTCCTAAAGCTAACAAACGACGTCGAATCGTGCTGGGAGTAGGAGTAGTTAAATGTGGTTGGATTATTTAAATAAACATATCAATGGTGAGAAAGAAAAAAAATGTAATGACGAGTGTTTGACCCTTCAACTCCATCTATATATTTATTTATATAATTTAGTATATGTTATGTGACTTTGAGTGTCATGTGTCTTGTCCATCCACTTTAGCAAATTGAATGCTTTAATGTAATGTATATACATTGTGTTTGATAATATCACAAAAAATTACACATTGTTAGAAAATATTTATTTATATCTATAAAATACACATAATATATAACGAACGAAGCAAACAAACTGTATAATATAACGTGCGTTGAAGCAATTCATTGTCCATGAACTTTACAAACTACAACGATATATAGACAATTATTTGAACTATTACAACTAATATTTAAGCTAATAAATATGTGGGCATCCACATAGTAATTATAATTTTTCATAACATCCCCCTTGGATGTCCACTAAAGAATATGCCTCATTAAAACCTTATTAGGAAAAACCTAGTGGAATAAAAACCTAAAGAAGGAAAAAGAGTACATCATTCTTTAGATACGCTTTTCAGTTGTTGCCTCATTAAAAACTTACTAGGAAAATCATGTGGGAAAAACCATAGTGAAGGAAAAAAGAGTACAACACGTATTCACTCCCCCTGATCAGAATGTCCTTTGAGATCTCTAAGTTTTCGGACTCCAATTGAATATACCAAATTTTCAAAAATTCTTGGAGGAAGTGCCTTAGTAAATAGATCAGCAAGATTTTCACTTGATCGAACTTGTTGTACATCAATATCACCATTTTTCTTAAGTTCATGCGTAAAGAAAATTTTGGTGATATGTGTTTTGTTCTATCACCTTTAATAACATTCTTTTAATTGAGATATGCATGCTGTATTATCTTCAAATAATATTGTAGAAGATAATTTCTCAATAGATAGTCCACATGTGTCTTGAATGTGGTGAATAATAGATCTTAACCAAACTCATTCTCGACTAGCCTCATGAATCGCTAATATTTCAGCATGATTTGAAGAAGAAGCAATTAAGGTTTGTTAACCGATCGCCATGAAATAGTTGTACCTCCATGTGTAAATACGTAACCTGTTTGCGATCGTCCGTTATGTGGATCAGATAGAAATCCCGCATCTGCATAGCCAACTAAACTTGATTGTGAATCATTCGAATAAAATAAACCCTTATCCGTAGTTCCTTGAAGATAACGAAATATTTGTTTGATCCCATTCCAATATCGTCTAGTTGGTGAAGAACTATATCTTGCTAATAAATTCACTGCAAATGCTATATCGTGTCTAGTATGACTTGTAAGATACATTAATGCTTCAATAGCACTAAGATATGGAACTGCAGCACCAAGTATTTCTTCATTATCATCGCATGGTCTGAACGGATCTTTATTCACATGAAGAGATCGTACGATCATTGGTGTAGTTAATGGATGCGCTTTGTCCATATAAAATCTTTTCAAGATTTTCTTTGTATAAGTCTCTTGATGGACAAATATTCCATTGTTTAAATATTCAATTTGTAGCCGAGACAAAATTTCGTTCTTTCAAGATCTTTCATTTCGAATTCTCGTTTTAAACATGTAATAGCTTTAGTTAACTCTTGAGGAGTTCCTATTATATTTAAATCATCAACATAAAACGGCAATTATGACAAATTCATTTGCACCTCTTCTCATGAAGATATAAGGGTCATTTTTATACCCCTCTTTTAGTAAATAATCACTTAAACGATTATACCACATACGCCCTGATTGTTTTAAACCGTAGAGCGATTTATTCAACTTTATTGAGTACTCATTTCGAGATCCTGAATTTAGGCAAATGAAATCCCTCAAGGAGTTTCATGTATATGTCACTATCGAGTGTTCCATACAAGTACGCACGGCAATTATGACAAATTCATTTGCACCTCTTCTCATGAAGATATAAGGGTCATTTTTATACCCCTCTTTTAGTAAATAATCACTTAAACGATTATACCACATACGCCCTGATTGTTTTAAACCGTAGAGCGATTTATTCAACTTTATTGAGTACTCATTTCGAGATCCTGAATTTAGGCAAATGAAATCCCTCAAGGAGTTTCATGTATATGTCACTATCGAGTGTTCCATACAAGTACGCAGTGACAACATCCATAAGATGCATATCGAGTCTTTCACGTACTGCCAGACCAATTAGACAACGAAAAGTTGTTGCATCCACCACATGAGAATAAGTCTCTTCCTAATCAATGTCAGGTCTTTGTGAAAAGCCTTGTGCAACAAGCCGTACTTTATATCTTACAATTTCACCATTTTCATTTTTCTTTCTAATGAAAACCCATTTATATCCAACCGGCTTTACATTTTATGGTATACGAACCACAGGTCCAAATACTTTTCGTTTCTCAAGTGATTTTAATTCTACCACGATTGCATCTTTCCATTTTGGCCAATCACTTCTTTGTCGACATTCATTTATAGCTTTTGGTTCATGATCCTCATTTTCATTAATCTCATATAGCGCTACGTTAGAGAGCACATCGTCAATGTTGACTTCGTCTCGGTTCTATCTTATTCCATTATGGGTATAGTTTATTGAGATCTCTTCATTTTCTATATTTTCACAATTTTTAGGTACCTGATCAGATTTATCTATGCCTATGGACTATTAGAGTTGACGTGTCCTCGATTGGACCATCTATTTTATTTACTCCTATTTTTTTACGAGGATTCTTGTCTTTGGATCCCGAGGGCCTACCACGTTTCAACCGTGGTTTCGGCTCAATTTTATTATTAGTATTATCAATAGAAGTATCCATTCTAATAGGAGCATTAACAGCTGGTATATGCGATTTAGTCACCTTTTTCTGGTCAGTAAAACTGTCTGGCAATTGATTTGCTAAATTTTGTAAATGAATTATCTTTTGAACTTCAAGTTCACATTCTTTTGTACGAGGATCAAAATGAGCCAATGATAATCCCAACTAATATCTTTAATCAGCTGTTTATTTTCTTTATCTCCCTCTAATGTTGGAAGTTTTGATTCATCAAAATGACAGTCGACTGTTGACCTTTTTGGTCCATATATGTTAGAGAGTTTTGATGAACGATGTAATTGTAATGACATTAGGTCTATAAAATAAGCAATTCGATTTGGGAAAATAAAATGTCTAAATTCATGATAATGTTCAACCATGCATTGCAAATGAAATGAAAATTGTTAAAGTGTTGAATATTTGAATTACGTGTGATTCTGTGATGATTTGATGGAACTATGTGATCGCGTATTATAGACAGTCCATGAGATAGGATATATCGTTCTGTGCTAAATATGGAAATAATGCATGAGATATCCTACTGAGCTATATATGGAAAATATGCTGTTTATATATGGAAAGTGATATATCCGTTGATACCAGTTTATTCCTGGACGAAAATCATATGCACGATCCATGCTTGCCTTGCACTGAATTAAATGCGAAATATTAAATTGATATCTTTCCTTGTGCTGATTGGATTATTATATTTAGGAAAGATTTGATTTGATTGACCTTATGGATAAGATGCTATTATATGATATGTGCTATAAACGGATGTGATCTCTGAATAAGGAAAGTTGTGCCATGATGTGATAAATCGATTTATGTAAGCTCTGATCTGATTCTCGTGCTAAACATGGTAAATATATTGATTAAATGCTATGAGCTGTACATGGAAAACGTGCTTATGCCTTGCTATCTTATGTGCCATACTTGGAAAGTAAATCTAAAGTTACTCGTCACTAGGAACTGATAGCAGGGAATCACTTATGGAAAATTTCGATATGGAAAATATATGCGAAATGGTTGAAATTGTTTGAGTACGAAAATTGAGCTTTATATGGAAAATAATCATGCTTTAATGTGCTATATGACCGTTGTGACGATTTATTAGAAGCATGATTTATATGGTATGATTGACTCGAAAGCTACATGGAAACTATGCTTGATTTGGTGATTATTGTTTGATATGACTTTCCATGTGAAGTGCTATTAGAAAAGGATTTATATGAGCTGCACTCTAGATTTTCGAAGTACAGAAACGGAACAGAACTTGCGTATTTAAAGCCTACGAGAGATTCTTGAGCAGAGAGATACTAAGATATTCCTGAGCTAGTCACTTGCGATAGCTTTCTGCCTACCCGAACTTTAACTTGCCTATCCATCACTGAGCGAGTGATTTATCTGATATTCCATCATCCCCTGCCATATATTCTGTCTTCGGACGTGTTGTCTTCGGACGTGAGCAATACCAAGGAGGCAAGGTCGACGTTTACGCACACGTGAAGGGAAGGACAAGTCCGGGGGCCCTTCGGTAGCGAGCTGTGTCTGTCGGGATCAAGGAGATTCCGAGGAACGAAACTCGGCGTGTGGTAACCTAGTAGTGTCTAGTGTTCGACTTGTTTCGGTTGTGTATTGGGCTAACCAATCAGTTTTGTATCCAGCTACGGTGCATTATAGTGATTGGTTAAACTCTTGGGAAGCAAATCCCAAGGAGAGGAGTAAACCCCAGTTGGGGATATAACCTCTATAAAAATCCTGTCTCGCATTTACTTTTCAGTTATTTCTTTATCGCTGTGAGACAGACCCAACGCACATCCGACGTTACTAGGATATATCCGGCATACTAGCTACAAACATCAGTAGGCATATCTAAGTCACCACACTAAGGTTTTGAAAAAGAAGCATAAAATTTTATAAGCCTAATTCACCCCCCCCCTCTTAGGCACTTTTATATCTTCATTTGGTATCAGAGCTGGTTACTCAAACGACGGGCCTAACAAGCCTGAGTTAAAGATCTAATGGCTTCTTCGAGTTTTGATGTTTTTGCAGAAGGACAATCTCATTCCAGGCCACCACTTTTCGATGGAACAAACTATGCTATATGGAAAAATCGTATGAAGGAATTCCTGCTTGCTACTGACTATGACCTGTGGGATATCATCACCACTGGACCTTACAATCCGAAGAAGGCGGATGGAACTCCAAAGAAAGGTTCCGAGTACGATGCAACAGACAAGCGAGGAATATCCTTGAATGCCAAAGCTAAGAACATGATCGCCTGCGCGCTTACAAGAGAAGAATACAATCGTGTGAGCTCATGCGAATCTGCCAAGGATATGTGGGAGATGCTTCAAGTCACACATGAGGGAACCACTCGAGTCGTACAAGAAAGAATAGCCCTCTTAACTCACCAATACGAGCTGTTCAAAATGGAGGACAACGAGACCATAAGCCATATGTACGCGAGATTCATGAACATCATCAATCAAATGTTCTCGTTGGGAAAGAAAATACCGGACGGTGAGAAAGTACGGAAATACTGAGATCTCTTCCAAGAGAGTGGAATCCCAAAGTAACTGCCATCTACGAAGCAAAGGACTTGGACCAACTTTCCGTGTCAGAATTGATTGGATCTCTTACCACCTACGAGATGACTCAGATCTCCATCAAAGAGAAGCCAACGGTCCGAAGTCAACCAAACATCGCATTTAACACCGAACAAGAAAATGATTCTGAAGGTGAAGAAGAAACTGAGGAGGACCTAATGGAGCAAATCGCCATGCTGACCAGGAGGTTTGAAAAGTTTCGGATGAAAAGAAAGTTCAAAGGAAACTCCAAGTTCCAGCCACGGAACAAGGGAATATCATCATCCGGGAACAACGTGCAGAAATGTTTCAAATGCAACAAGCCAGGCCACTTCGCCTCAAACTGCCCGATGGAAAATGGTGACAAAAAGGTAAAGAAGCAGAAAGCAATGGTCACTAACTGGGAAGAGGGCGAAAGCGAAGAAGAGGAAGATCTCGCCTACATGGCCAATGATGATGATCAGGTATCTTCTTCATCCACTATTAAGAAAATTCTCTTTCTGAATGAACTATATGCTAGGCAAGATGAATCTCATGATAACGCTTCCTCAGCTTCTGAAGTAGATGAAAAGGAAGAGATGTTTGAAATTATTCAAAATGCAGAAAGAAGGATTAAGTCGCTCAACTCACAAGTAAAGAGTCTGATTAGGCAACGAGATGATATAGCTAGAGAGAAGCATCAAACAGATCTAGAAAATGAGCGTCTGAAAGCCGAGTTAGAAACTCTTAAGGAAGAAAAAGTCGTGTGTAATTGCGAAAAGCTTAGGAAGCAAGAAAATGTATCTAAAGACATGTCCGTCCTTGGAAATTTCTTAGAAGAAAACAAAAATGTTAGACTTTTTGTAGGACAACATAATCTCAACATGATACTCGATCTTCCTAGACATGTTGGAAATGCAGGAATAGGATATTCCACAACACCTAAGCATGCTGCACCTTCACTAGATATTAGAAAGCCTAAATGTTTTTCATGCGGCCGTCACGGTCATTATGCTAACCACTGTTTCTTGAAGAAAGCTGATAAGACTAGATATATCTGGAGGCCAAAGCAGATTCCTAAGAATCAAGGTTCTAACACTGGCGCGCCTGCATTTATGAGATCACAGTCTGTGACAGATGATATATCATGTGTTAACAAGAGTCATTTTACCACTAACCCTTTAGGACCCAATCGAAGTTGGGCACCTCAGAAAAGAAATGATTCATGCAGGTACAAAGAAGAAAATCCAGCAAAAAGAACAAGTGGTACCTCGACAGTGGGTGTTCCCACCATATGACAGGTGATATCAGTAAGTTTGTGTCGGTGAAAGCCTATGATGGAGGATATGTCTCCTACGCCGACAACACTAAAGCTAAGATCATTGGAGTTGGAACTGTTGGTAACACTTTACATACTACTATAGATGACGTATGGCTAGTTAGAAATCTAGAACATAATCTCATTAGCATTAGTCAATTATGTGATAAGGGTCATACTGTCACTTTTGAAAATGATAAATGTATTGTTAGAAACAATGATAAGGTACTGTTTAGTGCATCTAGGGATAGGAACATTTATTGCATAACTCTTGATGATATCACTAACCAGAACGTCAAGTGCTTAGCAGTTACACAGGATAATACCTGGTTATGGCATAGACGCTTAGGACATGCCAACATGGAATTACTGTATCACATCACAAGCAATGCACTGGTGCGAGGTGTGCCTGACATAAAATTCGTCAAGGACAAAACATGCAAGGAATGCCAAATGGGCAAGCAGACCAAGACATCGTTCAAGGCAAAGAATGTGATATCCACATCCAGACCTCTGGAACTGCTGCACCTCGACCTTTTTGGTCCTGTTCAGACGATGTCTCTGCGAGGTAAAAGATATGCCTTTGTTGTCGTTGATGATTACTCCAGGTATACTTGGGTGATATTCCTTGCACATAAGAATGAGGCACTAGATAATTTTGCATCGCTAGTTAAGAGACTTGAAAATGAAAAAGAAACAAACTTATGTAGGATACGCAGTGATAACGGACTGGAATTTGATAGTAAGTCATTTGCATCATTCTGTGATCAGTACGGATATAGTCATAACTTCTCTGCCCCTATAACTCCTCAACAGAATGGCGTAGTTGAACGTAAAAATAGGGTATTACAGGAAATGGCTAGATCCATGTTACATGAGTATGATATTCCTAAACAGTTCTGGGCGGAAGCTGTTAGTACAGCTTGTTATGTGTCTAACCGTGTTTTCCTTAGGCCGATATTAAAGAAGACTTCTTATGAAATCTGGCATGGTAGAACTCCGAATATAAGTTACTTTCGAGTGTTTGGATGCAAATGTTTTATCTTGAACGATAGAGATAAGAGAGGAAAATTTGACTCTAAGGTTGATGAAGGGATATTCCTTGGTTACAGTCTTCACTCTAAGGCGTATCGGGTTTATAATAAAAGGAAATTGACTGTTCAGGAGTCCATACATGTTACTTTTGATGAAATACCTAACGCAGATGCTACTGATGAGGAAGGTATAGATTTTCCCTGTGCAGAATTACATGATACTGAAGATGGTAAGGATGATATTCCAGAAGACGAAAATATAGAGACACTGGAACCGGAAGCCAATGAGCTACAACCTAGAAAATGGAAACATGCTTCCAGTCATCCAACAGATCAAGTGATAGGAAATATCAGATCTGGAATCAAAACTCGAGCAACTGTACGAAATCAGGATACAGAGGAATCTCATGATGTACTACTTTCAATGATGGAACCAAAAACAGTCCATGAAGCCTTGGATGATATATCCTGGGTCTCTGCCATGGAAGATGAGTTGGCTCAGTTCGAAAAGAGCCAAGTGTGGACACTCGTAGAGAGACCGCATGAAAAATCCATCATAGGAACCAAATGGGTCTTCCGCAACAAACTCGACGAACATGGTAATGTCACAAGGAACAAAGCGAGGTTAGTTGCAAAAGGTTATTCCCAGGAGGAAGGTATTGATTTCGATGAAACTTTTGCTCCGGTAGCTAGATTAGAGTCTATACGTGTCTTACTTGCATATGCATGCTTTAAACGTTTTAAACGTTTTCAAATGGACGTAAAAAGTGCATTTTTAAATGGCTTTATAAATGAAGAGGTTTATGTAGAACAACCACCGGGCTTTGCTAGGGAAGATTTTCCAAACCATGTTTTCAAGTTGAATAAAGCATTATATGGTTTAAAGCAAGCACCTAGGGCATGGTATGAAAGGCTAAGTAAGTTCTTGATTGACATAGGATTTTCGACTGGAACTATTGATAACACACTGTTTATTAAGTATGAAGGAGATCACATGATACTGGTACAAATATATGTTGATGATATCATTTTTGGTAGTACTGATATCCTTCTTTGCGAGAAATTCTCTAAGTCTATGCAGAAGGAATTTGAGATGAGCTTAATGGGCGAGCTGAACTACTTCCTTGGGTTGCAAATAAAGCAACTTGACGGTGGAACCTTTGTATCCCAGACTAAGTACAGCAAGGAATTACTGATCAAATTCGGGATGAACGATTCCAAAGCAACTTCCACTCCCATGCATCAGACCACCAAAATAGACAGTGACGAATCAGGTACACCAGTTGATCAAACGGAATATCGAGGTATGATCGGTAGCCTTCTTTACTTAACTGCTAGTCGTCCTGATATTATGTTTGCTGTTGGTATGTGTTCGAGATATCAGTCTGACCCTAGGGAATCCCACTTGACCGCAGTTAAGCGTATACTTAGATATATCAAGGGTACTGTCGATTTTGGTCTGTGGTACTCTCATTCGAATGAATTCCCATTATTGGGATACTCCGATGCCGACTATGCCGGCTGTAGGGAAGATAGGAAAAGTACTAGTGGAACTTGCCAATTACTTGGAAATTCCCTGGTAACTTGGTCTAGTAGAAAGCAAAATGCTGTCGCCCTCTCCACAACCGAAGCTGAATATATGGCCTTAGGAAACTGTTGTCAACAAATTCTTTGGATGAAACAACCCTTAGTGATTTTGGGTTAGGTTATGATAAGATTCCTATTATGTGTGATAGCACTAGCGCTATTAGTATCACTAAGAATCCCGTGCATCACTCTCGTACTAAGCATATTGAGGTTAAACATCATTTCATACGAGACCATGTTCAGAAGGGGAATATCAGTGTGGAATTCGTAGGAACAAATGATCAGCTTGCTGATATCTTCACGAAACCCCTAATTGAGGCAAGATTCTGCGACATCCGTGATCGATTGGGAATTATCGAGCTAAATAGGGTTAGTAAATCTGCCTAATTCCATCATTTTCTCTAGGTTACTCTATTTTAGATAGAAATTCTTAGCTATCCTATCTTAAGATATTCGTTCAGCTCTTAGAATATTTTCGTGGATCTTATAGATCTCCTCCTTAAGTATGATTCTCGTATTTTAGGAAGAAATTCGTAGTTATCTCTTCCTGGACATTCCTTCAGCCACTTAGCTTATTTTAGGAATATCCGATCTTCTGGATCTGCCCTTAAATGTGATCAGGTTATTTTAGGAAGGAACTCGTAGATATCTTTCAAGCCGTTCAGTTATTTTAGGGAACTCATTTATTAATATATATTCCTATTCGGTCTAGTCACATCCCTTCCTTAATTATGAGATCCCGTCAAATCAGTCAGACATTTCTGACAGTTTCCTCCTCTCTCCAATTTGAAATTTCAAATTTCGAATTTCGAAATCCATCCTTATCTCTTCCAAAAATAAACCGACCTCACTCCTTCAAAAAGATCCAAACCGTTCCTCAACCTTCATCATTCAATCATCTTCTTGAAACTTCTCTCAACCTTCAAACCCTAATCAATGGCAAAAACTTCCGGATCCAAAGCTGCTCTTCCAAATCATCCAGCCGTAAACGAAAGGAACCTCCATCAGACGAAGACCTATCCGATGCTGCTCCAGACTCATCCACGCCAGTTTCACCATCAACCACCCCTGTTCGAAAAACCCGTTCAAAAAACAAATCGGTTGAAAAAGGACCATCTCCCTCTAAGAATCCCAAGAAGAAGAAGAAGAAAGGCAAGAAAACAACCCCTGTGAGATCACCCGAGCCTGAAAAATCTGTTTCGAGTCAAGAGGATGCTGAAGAAATTCATGACGAAACCCAGAAGTCCCGCTCTAAAAGCCCAACGCCAGAGGAAACCCAGAAATCTCCTTCCCCACTTGATAGGGCCTCGCCGTCTCCAAAACCAAGCCCTAAAACTTCTGATATCCCTTCCATCGACCTGTCCAACCCAACTGAGATCCCAGTTGAAGCCCTGTTCCTAGAAGAAAGTAACCGAACCGTCTACAAAAGCTTTAGCAAGCGTGACATCGCTCGTGGTCGAGGCGTCGCATTCGACAAGTTGCCTGCTGGAACTGTTATCACTTGGCTGAAAGACTACGGATGGGAGAAATTCCTGAGTATCAACAAGCCCTACTACCCAGAAGCTGTCAAGCTCTTCTACGCAAACTTTGACTACGATGAGTATGAAGGACACATCAATGTCCGCTCCTATGTGCTGGGAGGCAGAATCCACTGGACCACGAAGAAAATCAACGAGATGCTTGGAGTTCCTGATGAACCCCTCTGCCACTACGACATGAACAACTGGTGCCATGCTGATGGTTTCGAATCCAGTGATGTCCTTCTGAAACTCTGGAATACCCGTACTAAGCCCCGCTTTTCAGACGGAGAAGCTCTCAATCAACTTCCCGTAGATTTCTTCTTCCTTCATAAGCTGCTGAACATGACCTTGTGGAGTGCCAAAATCGGAAGTGGCGGCCACTCTACCACCATGAATTTCATGAGCACTTTTGCCGTGTACATGATATCCCAGAATCGCAAGTTCAATCTCGGGTATGTGATCCTGAAGCACATGATCCAGGCTGTTGAAAACACAGACAAGGCATTGCCTTACGGGATGTTGCTCACGCACTTCCTTGAGTGTGAGAAAATCCAGATGCCGCCGGCATGGGAAGATACGGTCATCCACGTTGTGGATCTTGTGACTCTGAAACGCATGGGGATTCATCACACTAAAAGTCAAGGCTGGTTCAAGGCCAAGGAGAACAGATCAGTGGATAGCGCCCAGAAACGGTCGGCTGCGAAAGGGAAAGCGAAGGTCAAAAGCGACGAGGACGATGACTACGAGGATGAGCTGAGCGTAGGGAAGGCAGGAATCTCAGTGCTGCGCCGCGATATCTCCGATATCAAGGCTGATAATCAGAAGCGCTTCCGCAAGCTCAAAGAGCAGTATACCGAGCTGTCACTGAAACTATCCAAGCTCTCGAAGCTCGTCAAGAAGACCCTTCCTAAGCCCGCCGATTCTGAAACATCTTCAAGCCAGTAGGCTGCCCCTCTAGTTCCATTCTGCTCCTAGTAGCCCCTAGGTTATTCCGCTCTGCCAGTATCGTTTAGTTCCTAAGTATTTCTCCCACCTTTTTGATAATGAAGGGGGAGTAGTAAGGTAAGTTTAGGCGTTTAGCGTCTAAGTGTTTTAGTGGTAGTGATGTATAGGGAGGCTCGTTGAACCCTAATATAATATTTTGCTGCTATCATGATATATCTCCTATGCTTAATATTTTCCTTGCTCTGATCTTCGGATATATCATATGCTGATCTCTTACTCTGATACTTAACTGTGCGATTTGACTTGCGTGAAACTTCTTGATAAGTGCTAAGTGCCTGCTGCGATGATTACATGATTACTTGAACCATGCTTGGAAAATGCGCACTTAGGCAGGGGGAGCACACTCACGGGTAATTTTTGAAATTCTTGTACTTAAGATATAACATAGAAATTAATAGGATATATCCGCACTTAGACAGGGGGAGCAAAATTTGATCATGATATATCTTATGCATGTCATAGAGATAACTGCACATAGGCAGGGGGAGCAAATGGGTATCACATGTGATTAGGAAATATCGTATGCTCTGCTTTGTGACTATGGAACACTTAGACATATGTGCTAGGACTTGCATAATCGAATATGCTTACTTGCTTCCGTGCTGCATCAATTACATGTCATCATCAAAAAGGGGGAGAATGTTGACCTTTTTGGTCCATATATGTTAGAGAGTTTTGATGAACGATGTAATTGTAATGACATTAGGTCTATAAAATAAGCAATTCGATTTGGGAAAATAAAATGTCTAAATTCATGATAATGTTCAACCATGCATTGCAAATGAAATGAAAATTGTTAAAGTGTTGAATATTTGAATTACGTGTGATTCTGTGATGATTTGATGGAACTATGTGATCGCGTATTATAGACAGTCCATGAGATAGGATATATCGTTCTGTGCTAAATATGGAAATAATGCATGAGATATCCTACTGAGCTATATATGGAAAATATGCTGTTTATATATGGAAAGTGATATATCCGTTGATACCAGTTTATTCCTGGACGAAAATCATATGCACGATCCATGCTTGCCTTGCACTGAATTAAATGCGAAATATTAAATTGATATCTTTCCTTGTGCTGATTGGATTATTATATTTAGGAAGATTTGATTTGATTGACCTTATGGATAAGATGCTATTATATGATATGTGCTATAAACGGATGTGATCTCTGAAATAAGGAAAGTTGTGCCATGATGTGATAAATCGATTTATGTAAGCTCTGATCTGATTCTCGTGCTAAACATGGTAAATATATTGATTAAATGCTATGAGCTGTACATGGAAAACGTGCTTATGCCTTGCTATCTTATGTGCCATACTTGGAAAGTAAATCTAAAGTTACTCGTCACTAGGAACTGATAGCAGGGAATCACTTATGGAAAATTTCGATATGGAAAATATATGCGAAATGGTTGAAATTGTTTGAGTACGAAAATTGAGCTTTATATGGAAAATAATCATGCTTTAATGTGCTATATGACCGTTGTGACGATTTATTAGAAGCATGATTTATATGGTATGATTGACTCGAAAGCTACATGGAAACTATGCTTGATTTGGTGATTATTGTTTGATATGACTTTCCATGTGAAGTGCTATTAGAAAAGGATTTATATGAGCTGCACTCTAGATTTTCGAAGTACAGAAACGGAACAGAACTTGCGTATTTAAAGCCTACGAGAGATTCTTGAGCAGAGAGATACTAAGATATTCCTGAGCTAGTCACTTGCGATAGCTTTCTGCCTACCCGAACTTTAACTTGCCTATCCATCACTGAGCGAGTGATTTATCTGATATTCCATCATCCCCTGCCATATATTCTGTCTTCGGACGTGTTGTCTTCGGACGTGAGCAATACCAAGGAGGCAAGGTCGACGTTTACGCACACGTGAAGGGAAGGACAAGTCCGGGGGCCCTTCGGTAGCGAGCTGTGTCTGTCGGGATCAAGGAGATTCCGAGGAACGAAACTCGGCGTGTGGTAACCTAGTAGTGTCTAGTGTTCGACTTGTTTCGGTTGTGTATTGGGCTAACCAATCAGTTTTGTATCCAGCTACGGTGCATTATAGTGATTGGTTAAACTCTTGGGAAGCAAATCCCAAGGAGAGGAGTAAACCCCAGTTGGGGATATAACCTCTATAAAAATCCTGTCTCGCATTTACTTTTCAGTTATTTCTTTATCGCTGTGAGACAGACCCAACGCACATCCGACGTTACTAGGATATATCCGGCATACTAGCTACAAACATCAGTAGGCATATCTAAGTCACCACACTAAGAGTGTGTTTGGTTGGGGGTATTAGGGGGGTTTAGATGGGTAAGGATTAATAAAAGCTGTGTTTGGTAGGCAGGTTATTTTAAAGGTAGGTTTTATTTAATACCTCCTAATACCCCCTATTAAGTATTAAATAAATCAGCCTTACCCCCTTCCTTTATCTAATCCTATGTTCTTTTGACATATTTATCCCTGTTTTTAATTCTTATTTCTTAGTTTGCCCTTTCATTGCAGCTCGTTGAAAGTTGAAACAAATCAACTCATTATTTCGACATCCCAACCATTAGACAACACATGTGACCAAGACTTCCAACCAACTACCATCTCATATGGTGACACCCATCCATCAGCGAGAGTCCAAGAGCCAATAAAACCCTCCAAGCACAAGATATAAACCTTCGTTACCTTTGAAAGCTGGTATGAATTATGATTTTATGTTAAACCTAAATTTTTGAATTGGGGGATTGGTAGATATGTTCAATTCTTTGACTTGATTGATGCTTTATGTGGTTGAATGTGCTGCGCATATATGGGTTTGGGCACGCGATATTTTCTGTTCCTTTTTGTTCTTCGAGATTAACAGATGAAGTATGCTTATATTTCAATTTCTTTTCTCTACAGTGTCAAAGGGTTCGGTTTCTTGATTTTAAAATGGGCTCCAAAGATGATGATATTGCTGCAATAATGGTTCTTGGACTATTAGCCAATCATTTGTGTATGATACAGTTTGCTTTATATATCTATCGGAAGAGAACTAATAGGAGAAAACAGAAAAAGTCGTGTGCTTATTCAATGTATGAAAAGATGCCAAAGCAGGTTGATTACTTGAAACATTTAATATCAGATTATTGTAGTACATCACATGAAAATTTGAGGATTAGTAGAGATGCATTTGCACGATTATGCATTATTCTTGAGAATTATGGTGGATTGCGACCTTCCAAATATCTACAAGTTTCTGAGATGGTGGCTATATTTCTTGGTGTATTAGCGCATCATAAGAAGACGCGAGAACAGAAGTTTCACTTAATAGATCAACTTGGACAGTAAGTAAGCATTTCAGTTCCGTACTAGATGCAGTTCTTAGACTTCACGAGAAATTATTGGCCAAACCCCATGCCATTAGTACTGATACTACATCTAACTTCAAATATTTTCAGGTATTGGTTCCACTTTGTAGATTCATAGAAATAACTTTTTGAGTTCATGAATCATGATAATCACTAACTTTTTTATTTATTTCTTATGTAAGAATTGCTTGGGAGCCTTAGATGGATCATACATCTATGTTACAGTGAAGTCAAGTGATATTCCACGATATAGGAATCGCAAGGGGCAGATCACAACCAATGTTCTCGGAGTATGTAATGAAGATATGAAATTCATATATGTTTTGGCAGGTTGGGAGGGTTCAGTCGCTGATGGCCGTGTGCTTCGAGATGCACTTTCACGAACAAACGAGTTTCGTGTTCGTAAAGGTAATTTATTTTTACATGATTTATGTTTTGCATATTAAATGTACTTTTATGAAAAATTGCAGGTTGCTACTATTTAGCTGATAATGGATACACCAACAGCGAGGGATTTTTAACTCCTTATAGAGGCGTTCGCTATCATTTGAAGGATTGGGGAACAGGAACTCGAACTCCTCAAAACGAAAGAGAGTATTTTAATATGAGGCATGCAAAAGCAAGAAATGTTATTGAGAGAACTTGGGGTTTGATGAAAAAAAGATGGGGTATACTACGAAGCCCTTCCTTTTATCCGATTCCAAAGCAGAATAAAATTGTCATAGCATGTGCATTACTTCACAATTTCATACGTACGGAAATGGATGTTGATCCATTGGAGGTGGAGGTCCCTGAAGGATATCAAGAGGATTATGTAAATGGGGATGAAAGTGAAGGTCAATTCATTAGTTCAATTGAAACGTCTACTGCATGGACGAGTTGGCGAGATAATTTGGCTACGGCCATGTATCTTGAGTGGCTAAATGGTTGAAGGAGACAGTTGGCTGATAGTGATATTTCTTATTTGCAACTATCTTATTTGTCTTATTTCTTATTTGATTACTATTAGCTGATGTGGTCTGCAATTTGTGGGTAAAAACTTTTCATTTGGGTGAGTGCCTCGTAAATTGCACATAATGCTTGCACATCTGTATTGTTTTACAATCCTTGCAAATTGCATATTGTAGAACTTCAATTTAACGTTACTGAATGCTGGTAAATAGTCAAACATGGAATCATTCGTAATAAACCAAAGTGGAATTGTTGATAATGAAACAAGAATAATGACAATATCTCAAACTGACACATAAAAACATGTAAAATACCTCAAGAAAATATAACATGACAGCACCACTATGTTTAAGTCTTAGACGAGATAAGGATATAACAAAATCTCATTAACGGCTTGTCATGCTCTTCACCAAATGCAAGCGTTCGACTTCATTCATGGCTAGAAAAATCTGTAATTTTCCTGAATTGTTGATAATGGCGTCGGAAACCTCAAACAACTGCATGGGAGACAAGTTCAAAGGCATATTCTTAATTATCTCAGCAGCCTTGCATTGATTTTGTGCCTCTGCTCCGATTCTCGACATTCCTTCCATTAATATTTTAGCTGTCTCTCGAGATATTTCTCTCATTTCATTGATGAAATCCTCATCTTCAATCTCTTGTCGTTTCCTTTTAGCTTTTTTCTTGGACCGCTGATCATCAGTAGCAGGTGAAGCACGACCATCAAGTGTGGGAGAATCACCAAAAGGTCTATTAGTCGCGGGAGAGTCAGAAGTACTCGGAATTTCTTCCGTCTGCGAGGTGAATGTTTCATCCTCTAGTCCTTTCTCATCAGTAATGCCAATTGCATTTTCTCCTGTGGCTCGATCTCTACCGAAAATCTCACACCAATCTTCATACATAGGCCATGTTTTGTATCTTATAGCTTTGTAGAGTTTTGGGGAGTGCTGCAAGAAAGGGGAATAATAAGTCTCATGTCTTTGAAATATGATAGTATTCAATTATAAATAATTTACATCTCTTATCTCGTTCCAGAGATCATCAGTAGCATCTATCATTTTTGTATCTGGATTAAAACCTGTCCCTGACTTATTGAGCATGTCCTGCAACATGTAGTAATCTTTCTTCCATGTTTTTGTCTTCGACTCAATGTGAGGAAGAGCTTTGATATTTGTGTTGGGCAAGTACTTCCGCATAGTCTTTCCAAAATATGGTGAAAGCCAGGTTTGAAGCCGTTTTCACTCCTCCATCCATCTGTGATGATCTCTTTGAAAGACAAAACAAGCACCCTCTCTTCCTCTAAAAGCCATGAACGTTTGGTGTTAACTTTAGCCCGTTCCATGCTGTATAAATAATCAAAGATGAATACATCACTGAAAAATATATCTTAATAGGAGCAAACAAAAAATTAAGAATATAAAGATAATTGAGGGAATCATATCGAACCAAAAGGACACGGGTGTTGTGTATAGATGATCGAGCTTGGTTAATAACCAGGAAACAACGATTATTGGTCAAAGAACACACACATAATTGAAGCAACGATCTAAGTTAAGCAAAAAAAAAATGGCAAACCTTAATTCAACTGGCAGCCGTGTACTATGAAGGAGATAAAGCCCTAGCCAAGAATGATTAAATATTTAAATTATACATAAGGGTAAAATTGTAATTGACCCTAATTAAACCTAATACCATCTAAAATAATCTACCAAACACAACCAAAATTATTATTTAAACCCACTAACCAAACACTCAAAAAGTTTATACTCCCCGTTATATAAACCCAACTAAAACTAATACCACCTAAACCCATCCCACCTACCAAACGGGCCCTAAGGTTTTGAAAAAGAAGCATAAAATTTTATAAGCCTAATTCACCCCCCCCCCCCTCTTAGGCACTTTTATATCTTCATCGACGAATCGAGCCGTAAATAAATCTCCTGTCAATAGTTCTAAATATTTTCGTATTGACTTAGATTCAAATCCAACATAGATTTCCAATCTTATTTGAGGTCCCATTTTAGTGCGTTGTGGTGGAGCAATTGGAACATACACTGCACATCCAAAAATTCTCAGATGGGAGATATCTGGTTCCTGACCGAAAACCATTTGTAATGGGGAAACATTATGATAACGTGTGGGTCGAATGCGAATAAGTACTGCCGCATGCAAAATAGCATATCCCCAACATGATAAAGGAAGCTTCGACTTCATTAGTAATGGACTTGCTATTAATTGTAATCTTTTTCTTAATGATTCCGCAAGTCCATTTTGAGTATGCACATGTGAAACGGGATGTTCAACATCAGTCCCAATAGACATACAATATGCATTAACTGCTTTAGAGGTGAATTCACCAGGATTGTCAAGACGTATTTTCTTAACTAGATAATAAGGAAAGTGTGCTCGTAATCAAATTAATGAGCAAGCAGTCTAGCAAACGCAACATTGCGTGTTGATAATAATGATACATGTGACCATTTAGTTGATGCATCAATTAAAACCATGAAGTATCTAAATGGACCACTTGATGGATGAATTGGTCCACAAATATCGCCTTGAATACGTTCTAAAAATGTAATAGATTCATTCTTTAATTTTACCGGTGATGGTCTAACGATTAATTTTCCTTTCGAGCAAGCATCACATGATAACTCATTGGATTGAATAATCTTCTTATTTTTTAAAATGTGTCCACATGAGTTCTCAATTATTCTTCGCATCATAGTTGAACCGGGATGGCCTAACCGGTCATGCCACACAACAAATAAATCATTGTTTATAAAATTCGACTCAATTGTATTAATATACGCATAGTATAAACCGGAGGATAATGCGGATAATTTTTCTATAACGCATTTCTTATTTAAAATCACATTTGTGATTTGAAGGAATTCATTTTCACCTTCTTTTGTAATCTCAATATGATATCCATTTTTACGAATGTCTTTAAAACTCAATAAGTTTCTATGAGATTTCGAAGAATATAGTGCATTTTCAATATGCAATTTTGTTCCTCCGGATAATAAGATATTAGCTCTTCTAGAGCCTTCAATCAATTTTGTAATTCCCAAAATAGTATTAACATTTGCCTCTTGAGTAGTCAATCGGATGAATATTTCTTATCCGTGAGTATTGTGTGAGTTGTTGCGCTGTCCACAAGACATATATCTCCACGTGTGTTCATTCCTCAAGAAAATAATAAAACACACATTAATTATTAAGTATACATAAAATTCATGATAACAACACACGTACATAAAATTCAAGATAATACAGCACACATACGTACATAAAATTCATAATAATACAGCAGACGTACATAAATTCATGATAATACATAAAAAGCACACGTACATAAAATATCAATACGATACACAATAATAAATCTTTTATTCATTATAACCGGCGAGAAATTCTTCAAGATCGACGTGGGGAATATCGTCGAGGTTGAGATTAGAACCTCCTTCCTCTTGGACAAAGTTTGTCTCAACTTTCTATCCTTTTTCAAGTGCTTTTTGATAGAGCTCAACAAGATGTTTTGCCACACGATAAGTACGAGCATAATGACCTTTCATACCACAACCAGAACATGGTTCATTGAATCACCCTTTTGATGGTTCGCCGGTTTCCGTTTTGTTTTCATTTTTCCTTTTCTGATAAAAATTATCATAATTACCATAGTGCTGTTGCCTACGGCCACGACCTCGGCCACGACCACGACCACCTCAACGACCTCAATTACTATACCTGCCACGACCGGAAAAGCTATTGCCTCGATCACTTTGGTAAGTGTTCATATTGACTTCAGAAATGGGAGCAGATCCCGTTGGTCATGATTGATGGTTCTTCAATAATAACTCATTATTTTGTTCAGCAACGAGGAGACGTGAAATTAATTCTGAATATTTCTCGAAACCCTTTTCGCGATATTGTTGTTGTAACAACAAATTCGTTGCATGGAACGTGGTGAAGGTTTTTTCCAGCATACTTGCTTCTGTAACTTTCTGTCCACACAATCTTAATTGAGAAGTAATTCTGAACATAACAGAATTATAATCACTTACAGATTTTATAATCTTGGAACCGTAAGTTTGTCCATTAATATTAGATATTTTGGTAGGATCACAGTCCTCTGATGGCCGTACATTTATTTTAGATTAGTCCACAGAAAAAGTGGATCTTTCACAGTGAGATATTCCACCTTTAACTTTCGTGAAGGTGGTGACGGAGAAATATCATGGCCTTGGCCTTGTCTTGGCTAGATGCCGTATTATTGGCTTGTATAGTAGTTCCCATACCTTTCGATTCAAGGTGGATTTCGGCATCCAAAATCCATGACAAATAGTTCTTGCCCGTAATATTCAGAGCAACAATATGAAGCTTTTGAAGATTCAACATATCACAGAATATACCAATTGGTTAAGAAAAATAGTTCGAAGCGTAAATAATATTAACGTTATTGCGATAAAAGTAAAAAGTCAAATTTGAATAAAATAACATAATTAAAAAGTCAACGGCCCAGCTAGGATTCGAAATCTGGTGCTCACGCCACAAGTTTGTGGGGTTTACCGCGAGAGCTAGCGGGCTTTTTGTGTTGTAAGATATGAAAATAAAATGTATATAATATACCGTGGCGTGAGGACGTCGACGAAATTCAAATGGTCGGAACCCGTGCTCGGAGTGATGACGTCGGCAAACCTCGGTTGGTTAGAGCTTCGTGCTGACAACGTGTTATAAAATATTTATTTATATCTATAAAATACACATAATATATAACGAACGAAGTAAACAAACTGTATAATATAACGTGCGTTGAAGCAATTCTTTGTCCATGAACTTTACAAACTACAACGATATATAGACAATTATTTTGAACTATTACAACAATGTGGGCATCCACATAATAATTATAATTATTCATAACACACATATCATTGAATAAGCATATATTTAATATAGTGTAACATTTTTAAGTAAAATTCTCAATCATATTGGATTAATCGTAATAGTTTTGAAATTTTGAATTTGAAACGGGATTTTTATGAATTTATTGAATCATACATAGATCTCAAGATGAAATATATTATTTGAAATTAAATATTGTTAGAATCAGAATGGTCTAATTTAACCTATAAATATGTTTATAATCCATTAATTACCAAGAAAAACAAGTAGCTAAACAATCCCAATAAAAGTAAAGTATTGCATCCACAATTAATAATAACCTCGCCATTGAAGTGCAATTTAGTAGCATTTAATCATACTTCGAACTATGAAAGAAAAGTTGCACTCAAAGAAACAAAGGCTTTCAAAGTTTTTTAATAGTAGTTTTTCTATTATAATATTATTTAATTTTTAATTATCAGAGGAATATTATGGGTGTATCAACACAATGCTGCATTCATTATACGCGACGAATGTTATACATTTTTAGACGTGATTGAAGCTACAACCTACAGGACAAAGAAAGATATAATAATATTCAATGCTGTGAGAGCATAACATCGAAAAAATTGGCACTTGATCCATTGAAGTTTGTCGAAGCTCGCGGTTAGGGTAGTGTCGTTAAATGATGTTATGACATATTAGCTATCGGGTAGTGCAACCATTAAATTTTCTCGTTTGAATTTACTTTGTCTCACGCAAACTTCAAGTGTTTCCAATAACAACAATTTTGTGGAATACATAATATGGGATTATTAGAATAAAATGGTGGCACTTATTATCGGGGCCATGGGCGCGATTACTAATTTCTGGTATATATATATATATATATATATATATATATATATATATATATATATATATTATATATTATATATAATCAGGAAATTTCTAGAATAAAATGATGGCACTTATTATCGTGCCATGCCCAAAGAAGCTTTTTCTTTCTGGTGACCTAACATTTTGATACTACCTCCGTCCCACTTCTTTCTTCCCATCTTTCTATTTCGGGCGTCCCACATAATTCTTCTCATTTTCATTTTTGGTAAAAAATTATCCCACTAATTAAACTAATTACACAATTAATATTAAAAAAAGTCTTCTTGATTTGCGTGTCTACTAATAACTTTTCTCTCTCCATACCTCAAAAGGTGTACTATAATATTAAAATAATGTGGTTTCTTAATCTCCGTGCCCACTAATTTTTGGGAAGAAATAGCCTGGACAGAGGAAGTATGTCGCAATAATTCACAATCTTCTCATGGAAGAAGGGTCCACTCTCGAGAGAGGTATTGATGATGTGGAACAAGCAATTTTCTCATATCTTTTTTCTTATAATAAAAAAAATATATATTTCCCATGATTAATAGATACGTGTGGTGAAGCACCAAATCTCGGACCATCGGTTTCCTATGTGGGGATTGAGATGTCCTTTTGTTTTTTCCCTTTACTCTTTGAAGAAATATTCTTATGCAAATTCCTTTACTTGTGAAAAAGAGAATGATATGTATAATATTGTGAAGAATAATCACCAACATTCAAGAAGATGAAAATTCCACCAACTTTCGAACACCGACATATAATAGTTATTATTAATTTAGTGAGTCATTATACACATCGCATCTATTCAAGAATTAATATTTAAGTTTCATCCACGCTAGATTATCTAGAAAATCACAAACTGACTTAAATGCCTATATATATGTGTATAGCTTCTCTATGTAAGTCGTCTGCGTCTCTATATTGTCGTATAGTGTCCGTAAAGTCTATATGATTTATGTGAGTACAGTAGAAACTCTATAAATTAATACTCGATAATTTAATAAACTCTTTAATATAATATTTTCGTCCGGCCCCGACTCGGGGATAACGTACTAAATTAATAATTCTCTAAAATTATAAGATAATAGACATTTGATAATTTCTATAGGTCCCGTATAAATTATAAATTAATAATTTCATATGTAAAAACATTCTCGTCGGTCATTGTTGTTTTTTTTCACACTTTTAAGATGAGATGCCATGTACGAGTTGTTTGTGGGTCTTTTTTCATAGTGTATTATATAGAAGATATATTTATTAATATTACTTAAATGTACATTAACACCATGCGGATTATGATAGATCTGGGAGATTGAAGGTTTGATCATTGATTTGACGTTCATTGAGAACATAGGAGATTGAAGTTTATTTAATGTTTGTGGAGTTTGAAAGGTAATATACACTATAAATTAATATTTTATTAATTTATCGATAAATTAATAATTATTAACTTATCGATTAGTTAATAACTCTTTTAATTAATAAATTTGGCCGGCCCCAACTGTATTAATTTATAGAGTTTCTACTGTATAATAAAAATAAGGGGTGAGTGTGAGTGCTTTAATAGTGTACGTGAGTTGTGAGGCATCATAATAATTGATTGATCTTTAATAATTATAAAACATATATTATTATAATCCGTTCTTGCATATTCAAAATTTTCTACAAGTGGTAATGCCAGAATTCAGGCAGAGATGAGGTCGCACACCCACAAGAAGGCGGAGCCTTACGAAAATGGAATTAAGGCGGAAAATGTCATGTACGCACTCAAGACGACTATCAGCAAGAACACATACGAGATGCTAAGTACTCCAAAAGAAGCATGGGACACACTACCGGCATTGTTTCCGAAGAAAAATGAATTCAAGCTGCAACTTCTCGAGAACGAGCTTCTGTCAATCAGACAAGGGGAGATGTCAATACGCGGATATTTTAATAAGGTAAGATCCTTGTCGTGAAATCTCTGAGTTAGATCGACTATAAAGTTTCAGAAGCTAAAATAAGAAGAATTATCACGGACTAAGACCTGAATTTAGAGAAATTATAGCCGCCATGCAAGGTTGGAAAGAGCAACCTTCTTTGGTCAATCTTGAACATATTTTAGCTAACCGGGAAGCGCTGACCAGACAAATGTCGGAGGTCTCTTAAAAGAAAGATGATGAATTTTTATTAAGTTATAAACTTAAGGGGAGACCTCACCAACAAAATAAGTGAGACAAAAAAGAGTTTATTAAAAGGAAAAAATAAGCCCAACAAGGTCGTTAAAACAAAAATCAGAAGTTCAAGGGAATTAAAAAATGTCCATGCTACGTTTGTCACAAACCGAATCATATAGGAAAAAGACCGCTGAAGGGAATACATTAATTTCCAACAGTCACGAGACTAAAAATAGTGAGGATGAGTGGAATGTAGAGGCATCTACTGCAACAGTCGAGGACGTAGAGGAGGAATCATGCTTACTCGAAGAATCGGCATTGGCGGTCATCATCCCTGGACAAACAAATTATGAAAATGATTGGATTATCGACTCATGTTGCTCCAATCATATGACGGGAGATAAAGAGAAGTTACAGAACATAGCGAGTACAAAGGCGCACGAACGGTGGTAACTGCTAACAACTGTAGGCTGTCAATAGCTCATATTGGCAAAAGGGCCATCACCCCGCGATTCAGCCAGGTAAAGTGCAACTACACGATGTCTACCATGTCTCAGGGTATGAAGAAAAATCTCTTATCAGTGTCACAAACGACGTGGGGAAATCATGTTATTTTCGGACCCAATACCGTTAAGGTGTATCGAAATCATAACTCCCAAATCGAGACTCTTGCGCCGAAGATGAACGGGCTAAGCGATCTGCCGAAGCTGTGGGATGTAAAAATACATCGGCAGGGGAATTACCGGTACACAGATCATGGAGTCACTACAAAAAACAGCGCTTTTAGCGACTACGAATTATTAGTTGCTATATCAAACAAATACAGACTACCATTTAAAGTTAGCGACTACATGTCGTAGTCGCCATTCCGACCGAAAACGTGGTCGCTAAGTTGTACAGGCTTAGTCGCTAAACTTATTTTCGACTACGTTTCCGACTATTTGGTTTAGTCACCTATACCGTCTACGAATTGTAGTCGGAAATATTTTTATTTGTAGTCTCTATAAAATTGCGACTCATGTTTTCCATCTTCGTTTGTAGTCGCAAAATGTTAAATGTTTAACCTAAATTCACCCCGCGCCGCGATTTCAGATCTAAAATCTCATCTCTCTCGCCCTCTCCCGCCGTCCCTGCCGCCATCGGCCCGGTTTGGGTCCGTGCCGCCCCCTCTCGCCGCGACCACTGCCATTTCACTTGCGCCGGCGCCTTCTCGGCGTGCCTCCTCCTCCTCGCCTCCGCCCTCGTTGCAGCCGTCCTCGTCACAGCCTCCTCCTCCTCGTCGATACGACGTCGCGCCTCCCCCTCGTCGCAGCCTCCTCCTCCTCGCCGCCGCCCTCGTCGCAGCCGCCCCCTCGTCGCAGCCGCCCCTCCTCGCCGCACCACCACCGCTACCATCGTAGTGTCGGGCCGCCTCCTCCTCGTCGTGCCACCGTTGCAATTTGGGTATGCTATTTTAATTTTTTTCATTTTGACTCGGTTTGGTATTTCTATTTATTTCCTTTGCATTTACGTTGTCTGATCTTGTGGACTGATATAGGTTCCTTACTAGAATTTATTTTGTCAATTAATCACGGTCCTATTAAACGTAGTCGTTATACGGAAAAAATGTCGTAGTCGCTATACGGAAAAAATCGCTACACGAAAAGCATGCCGTAGTCGCTATATGAAAAAATGTCGTAGTCGCTATACGAAAAAATGCCCTATCCCATTAAATGCTTTCCCTGATCGTTGGTTCATGATAAATAAGAGTGTTTATGTTAAATAAATATCTTATGTTTATTGGTTTTGTTGTGCAGCTGTCCCAATGAATTCTTACAGACAATGGATGTACGATCAATGGGACGGGAAGTGGTTAAAACCTGAATATGTAGAGGGAGTGAAAATTTTGTTGAGTGGGCTCTTAATCAAATTCGTTTAGTATCCTGGGGAAGAATACGATGTCCCTATAATATTTGCTGGAATAACCTATATAAATCCCCATATGATGTCTACTTACATCTTTATAAGTATGGATTTCATCCAAATTACTTTAATTGGGAGTGGTGAAAATTATGACATCGGTAGTTCATCAAGACAAGCTAACAGTAGTCGGTTTACAGATATGATAGTTGATGCTCTTGGTGGAAATAATGAGAATTATTTTTACGGGCACTCACACGGTAGCAATCAAATTATGGGTACTTCAGATTTTGATAATAGAACTTACGAAGAAGAACCGGGAGCGATGACGAGAGACTTTTTTGAGTTATTGAAATCTGCTGAACGTCCCCTTTACGAGGGCTGTAAAATGACCCTTCTAGCTGTTGCTTCTAGAGTTCTCAACATTAAGTGTGAGTACAATATGCCTCTTCGAGCTGTAGATGCTTGGACGTCATTAATGAGGGATGTGTTACCGACCTACAATATTGTGTATTGCTCAATTCATAAATGTTTAATGATTATGAAAGGTATACGGAATCATCTTCCTTCATAAATGTAGTGTTTTATAACGACTTATGTTTTTTTCTATTTTTATAGAATCTATCAAGATGAAGTACACAGTCGTAATCCTAGACTTACTATGGCGCAAGTTATCCGTAGATTCATGAACAAATTCCCCGAATGGTTGAGAGTACACGTAAGTCTTCATGAAAAATTCAATGTGTATTGAGATGCATTAAATTTTAATATGAAATGTTATATAGGTTGCTACCAACACGAGTATAACCGATGAATATATTAAGGCTATTGCTGTTGGGCCTGATAGAAGGGTTCAATGTTGGAATCGTTACTACATCAATGGATACAATTTTCACACCTTCGATTACGGTCAACATAAGGCTACTTACAATTATGGAGTAACGATTAAAAGCGACGAGAGTAATTCGTATTACGGTATTCTTCAAGAAGTCGTTGAGTTGGTTTACTATGGGTCTAATAGGACGCTTAAATGTGTTCTATTTCGGTGTGATTGGTTCGACCCAATTAGGGGTACTATCATTCATGAATCGTATAGACTGGTCGACATAGATCACACGAGGTCATACCCAATATATGAGCCATTTGTCATGTCTTATGCAGACCAAGTTATTTTGCTCCGTATACGTCTATGACAAGTACAGACGAAAAGTGGTGGGCAGTTTTTGATTCTCATCCCCGACCGCAATATAGTAAGGAAGTGAACGAAGAACAACCGCTTTTCAAGAAGACATGATCAATGATCCTCCGTTATTATCAGATCCGAACGAAATAGTTCCCGAAAAGGACGACATGGTAGAAGAAGATGAGGAATCGGTCGTACACAAGATCGAAGAAAATGTTGAACCTAGCGAGTGTGAGAGTGATGAATATCAAAGTGACGATGATAGTTCTGATGCATCGTATCCCAGCGTCTTTATAGTTTGTTTTGTATGTGCGGTATCTATATCGTTATAGTTGTCATTTTATAAATTATACGATCTTATATATGTAATTTTTTTAATATAGGTTCGCCTTCGATGACGGGTAGATCGTTTAAGTGTCGTTTGGACACATTCGTCGGCTCTCGCCTTTCGGCCTCTAATGAGGATGATGTTGAAGAGACCCAGCCACCATCGCCAGCCCTGCCACCATTTCCTTCTCCACAGATGGGCATGACCTCAAAGAGTGGACCATCAACTTCTACTACATCAATAACGCCCGTCACGGATGAACACGGGGCGCTAGGAAAGCCTAAGCTGATTCCTGATAGTCTAGAATGGTATGTATGTTAAATTAATATATAAGTGTTTAATAATAAGTTACAATATATCATGTTTCGTTTGGTTTAGGTTCGACAAGAGTTCTGTTGTTAGTTCGGTGACACAACCCTTCAAGTCCTACATGCAAGGACCATGGACATGCCTTAGCGATGTCCCTGATGACGTAGTGGAGCGTTGGTGGTTCCATTTTCGGGTTTGTGACTTTACTTTTTTAATATATTTTTCATTTGTGCTCCACTGACTAAAAACTTTGTAGGAGAGGTATTCATGGGATCCGTCTGCGGCGGTGGTCGTGAAGACCAAATTCCTGGACGTTCTTCGTAAGCGGCTCAAAGACAACATGCGAGCTGAAGGTTTTAGATTGGAGAAAGACCCGTCTTATAAGTCCACGTTCTTGAGCGATGCAGTCGCTCAAGAACTTAGAGATAAACGGTTATCTTCTGCGTTCAAAGAGAGATCCAATACGCGGAAGACTAACCGTATTGGTCAGGATGGTAAAGCCGCGAAGTTCGCGCAAGGTTCGTGCTCTACGAGCTACCTTGCGAACAAGATGGTAAGTTTGATTTCATATATACTAATATTTGAAATATTCATATTCTATTTTAACGTTATTGTTATATTTTCAAATGTGTATGTTATTATTGAACAGGCTGCACAAAATCAGGGAGCCCTTCCTCCGCCGCATCAGGTTTATTTGCATAATCACACTAAGAAGAAGGACAAGTCATTCGTCGATGAAAAAGCAGAGAAGATGATGGTAAGTAAATGCCATTTGTTTAGACATGCTTGGATTGAATATGGGAAATGGAATTATTGACGTTATTACGTATTGTGGATTGGGATTTGTTGATATGTTGTGTTTTAGTGTTTCGTCTAATGGTTTGAAATTATTTAGGTTGGTCATTTTATAGGGGAGGTTCTGTCCAAATTTTTTTTATCATTTGAAAGTTTTAGTAACTTAGATTGATTGTTAACAGGCGGAATTTAATGCGAAGAAGGCAGCAAATCCATCCATGTCGGATGCAGAAGCTTTCGTTGAAGTCTCTGGAGGTTATACGAGGTTTCAAAACGTACCCGGCATGGGAAACGCGTCAAACCTCTTCTTTGAGACACCTTCAGAGCCATCCCTAGCGAGTGCCAACAGCTACATGCCTTCCCAGAGTGTTCAGGTTCAAGAGGAGTTGAAGGCAACTCGAGCGGAGCTGGAAGCGTTGAGGAAAGACTATGCTCAGGTCAGTCAGTTTCTTGAGCATTTGGGTTTCGTAGGGATTCTCGTGATTCGGACGCGGTCGACTTGGATAGGGATGATACGCAGACTTGTGCCGCTGCAGCGTCTCTGAACAGAAATGTTCGTCGCCACGATGACTTCCCAGACGGTGGTGGTTCTGGTCACGGCATGGCGTAGTTATTATTAGTTAGTAGTATTTGTCGGTTGTGACGTTGAAACAACTTTTATTTGTTTATGTGTATTCGACATGTTGACATATTTTTATTGAATTTCCCCTATTTTGGATTCCTAGTTAGTTTATTTATATATAATTAATTAATTAGCTGTAATAAATA
Organism: Craterostigma plantagineum; assembly: GCA_027422505.1. Lineage (NCBI taxonomy): Eukaryota > Viridiplantae > Streptophyta > Magnoliopsida > Lamiales > Linderniaceae > Craterostigma > Craterostigma plantagineum. The sequence goes on from JAPQWV010000160.1 coordinate 420,604, forward strand.
AATACAAAAAAAAAAGGAAAAACGAGTTTAGCGACTACTTATTTGATGAATAACGACGCCGATAATTAGTCAGAATTTGGAGAAATACCGACTACACATCAGTCGCAATGCAGTCGCAAAAAATTGCGACTACAGTAGTAGTCGCACCGTAGTCGAAAAACTTTAGCCGCCAGTTGGTCGAAATATGGCGACTAACAACCTAGTCGCCAACCAGTCGCAAGTTGCGACTAATACAGTTGTCGCCGTAGTCGGAAATTTAGCGTCGACATGTCTCAGTCGGCCGTAGTAGGATATATACCGACCACGCGTGGCAGTCGGCTTTAGTCGGAAGTGGCGACTGCTTACCGATCGCGCCGGAGTTAGCGACTGACTATTTTCCGACGACATTAGTAGTCGGTAAATTGGTCAGTAAATGCGTTAGCAACTACGTTTAGCTATATAGCGACTAGAATATGTAGTCGCTGAATGTGCTTTTTTTTTTGTAGTGAGTGTAGAAAAACCGAGTCTATCTATATAATGTCAACAGAGCCTGCTTACATAGATAAGACCCGAAAGAATGAAACAACTGAGTCGAGTGTGGCACTCAATGCTAGGACATGTGAGTTATCACAAGCTCAAAGTAATGATGAAGAAATCAATGGAGAAAGGTCTCCCTCCACTAGATATAAAGGATAACACAGTTTGCGCATGTTGTCAGTTGGTAAAGCACATCAACTGCCATTTGGAGACTCGAGCTACAGAGCAAAGAAACCTTTGGAGAGAATCCATTCTGATGTATTCAGGCCAGTCAAACAACCTTCAATCAGTGGTATGCGCTATATGGTGAGATTCATTGATGACCTCTCAATGTATGTTTGGGTTTTCTTCATAAAAGAAAAACAAGAATTTTTTTCAAGATTTAAAGAATTTAAAGAAATTAGTGAAAGAGAAGTCGGGGATAAAATCTGATGCCTTCGCATGAATAATGGGAGATCATACTCATCAAAGGGATTCTCTCAATTTCTGGAGGAGCAGAAGATATACCATCTGCTAATGTGCCCAAACACACCTCAACAAAATGGTTTGGCAGAGTGGAAAAATCGTCACTTGGTGAAACGTGTCAAAGCATGATATACGCGAAAAAATGTCCCACCAAAGTTTTGGTCAGAATGTATGAAGACTGCGGCTCATGTGATAAATAGACTACCACAAGAAAATTGGGATTCATGTCACCAAATGAGATGAAAAATCAACCAATTGTTGGCCATTAGAGTCTTCGGGTGCGTCTATGTATTCGTACCAAGTCATTTACGAAGAAAATTTGACAGGAAAGCAATCAAGTGCATATTTTGGGATACGACATCCAGGAAAAAGAATGGAGATGTTGCGATCCAACTATTGGCCGGTGTTATACATCTTGCAACGTAATATTTGATGAAGCACCCTCTTGGTGGACACCAACAAAATCAGAGCTACCCGATTCAACAGAAACGGCGGAACAGTTTGAGAAAATGATAACTTCCGGACGAAAATCAAACTAAAGAAGAGGAGGAAGATGGTGAAGAATCTCCAAGAACAACACAAAGCACATGGCGGACAGGCATGCATCAAACAACTTCAGAAGTGACTAGGCCAAGTCAACTTGAGGAGACTAAGCAACCATAAGAAGAACATGACGAAGTTTCACCAAGTCCACCTCAATTACTAAGATCCTCTGGGCAGAGAAGGCCAATCCCAGGTACACTAATATAGCTTTAGAAAAAAATCGCAAGTCTAAAAGAACCAGAAATATTTGAAGAAGTTGTAAAACATAGTGAATGGAGAAAAGCAATGAATGAAGAAATTATGGCTCTGAAACTAAATGAAATATGGAATTTAGTACCTAAACCAGATGGAGTTAAACCCATTTCTTGTAAGTGGATTTATAAAATTAAAAGGCAAACTGATGGATCAATGGAAAGATATAGAGCCCGACTAGTAGCACGAGGATATTCACAATAATATGGGATAGATTATGATGAGACGTTTAGTCGGGTGGCAAAAATTACAACTATCCGAATTAAAACATGCACCACGAGCATGGTACGGTAAGATAGCTGAATTTTTTATCCAATACGGATATTCAGTGGCACCAGCAGACTCGAGTCTTTTTGTCCAAGGCAACAGAAGGAAAACTAGAAATGGTGCTAGTAGATGTTGATGATATTATTATTACTTGAGATGACGAAGAAGAAATCCGACAAACCAGGAGGAATTATCAGTAAGGCTCCAAATGAATGAACTTGGAGAGCTTAAACGTTTTTTGGGGTTCGAGTCAAAAGAAACAGGTGATGGATTATTACTCTACTAGTTAAAATATGCAAAAGATTTACTAAGAAATTCGGCATGATTGACTGCAAGGCAATATCAACCCCAATTGAAGCAAACGCCAAGATATGTGCAGAAGATGGCAGAGACTTGGAGAATGCAACTATGTACAGACAGCTTGTTGGGAGTCTAATTTATTTAACGCTGACTCGTCCAGATATCTCCCACCTAGTGGGAATCACTAGTCGATTTATGGAGAAGCCAAAGAAGCCACATCTTGAGGTAGCCCGAAGCATATTGAGGTACGTAAAATAAACGATAGATTATGGAAGATGCAAAGCAGGGACGGACGGGGGGGAGGGGGGTAGGAACTGACCCCCCGAGCTGTCGGATTTTGCCATAGTGGGTTTCGATCTGCCCCCCAAGCTTGTGTTGGCCATGGGAGAAATTGGGGATGTTTCTGCAATTCGTCTATTGAGGAAGACAACCTATAACCTGGGCTATTTATTAGTTTTAAAGAAAGCTACTTTGGCCCAATATATAATATATTAAATTAAATTGTTTTGGATTTCATTTACATGTGTAGAGGCCCACTGAAATTTAAATATGAAAAACAACCCACTAACATTTAATATTTTTTTTATACACTATTATATTACGTCTTATTCTAACATTAGTTTTGCAATGCATTGCATATTATCTATTTGATGTTAACTCTTATCTAGCATGTATAGGAAAGAATAGTTTTTGACCCCCCCATAAGATCCTGCGTCCGTCACTGATGCAAAGATTATTGGCTATTGCGACGAGGACTATGCTGGATATCGTGATACAAGAAGATCCACTATTGGATACGTGTTCAACTTTGGATCAGCAGCAATATCATGGTGTAGAAAGAGACAACATACAGTGTCTTTATCAACTGCAGAGGCCGAGTATCGAGCAACGGCGATGACATCTCAAGAAACCACTTGGTTTGTGCAGTTATTGAAAGATTTACATCAGCCATTTAGCGATGCGGTGCAGATATTTTTGCAATAATCAATCCGCTAACGCATATCAGAGAATCCAGTTTGCCATGCTAAACACATCAATACCGAAGATCAAGTAGCCGAAGTGTTCACCAAAGAACTCAACTTTTCAAAATTCGAGGAATTTCGAACACGCTTAGGAATGGCTCACGTAGTAAATACAATACGAGAGAATGTGAGTGCTGAAGGGGAAATCGAAGAATCATCACCAACATTCAAGTAGATGAAAATTCCAGCGACTTTCGAACACCGACATGTAATAATTATTAATAAAGTGAGTCACATACATGTTGCATCTATTCAAGAAATAATATATAAGTTCTATCCACGTTAGTTTATCTAAAAAAGTCACAAGCAGACTTTAATGCCTATATACATGTGTCTGTATAGCTTCTCTATGTAAGTCGTCTATGTGTCTATATTGTCTTATAGTGCCGTGCCGGCAAAGCTATGTAAGTTAAACGTGAGTATAATAAAAATAAGGGGCGAGTGTGAGTTCTTGAATAGTGTACGTGAGACTGAGTTGTGAGGCATCATAATAATTGAGTGGTCTTTAATAATTATAAAACATATATTATTATAATCATTCTTGTCCCATATCGTTTTCTTCTATATTGGTCTGCACTATGATGTCTCTTTCTCCGATTGTTTCAGGAAGGTCGCCAACTATCAATCCAGCAATCTCATCACTGGAGGGAAGTTCATATTGTTTTCCTCGATCGCCTCGTCCAATTAGTAATATTGATAGTTCGGCAGTTTCGCCCGACTCATATCTGTCCCGTGCGATCCGGAAAATTTTAGCCAGTTTATTGCATGCATCCATCATCTGAATAAGCCCAGTAACCACTTCTGGATCCAAATTTTCCGAGCTTTTTTTCGACAACGTACCTAAACGGTTAGATACTTCATTTGATGTGTCGTAGATGTAGAGCTGCGCAAATTTTGGGGAATGACCTTCAGCGGGAAGTAATGAACCAATAGTATGACAATTTTGCCCATGAATTCTGTATACGTATGAACCTGCGCTTGCCTTGACTTTTGTGTCTATTTTTGCACCCATTGACGTGAATGAAAGGATTGAGTTATAGACCCTTATAGATTGCCGGAAATATCTATCGGATAACTTTTCTGCAAGATACAATGGAGGTTCTGCAAGAGGAGGCAGTGAAACCCTTCCTTGACCACAACACAGGGAAAAAACTGGTATGCCATCATTGATTTTCCGTTTTACTGATTCTGACTTCCACATCAGTGCATGACAGTAATAACATTGAGTGATGGTGTCCGTTTTTTTTCCCTGAGAATTTCTTCTGATTGTTTCACTTGATACGGAATCTGTTAAAACAAACGTTTATTTCATATTAAAACATCATTTTCGACATTACTACATACACATTTAGAAAGTTGTAGTACTGACATTTACCTTGTAATGAACTTCGAGGTATCCGTTCATTGTCTCCAAATAATTTTCTATGATCATTATGCGAGAAGCGTTTCCTCTTTAATGGCGCTGTTAAAATATTTGGATATTAAGTAAGTATATCAAAATCGCCATGATATTCGAATCCGGTAAGGTAAAACATGACTAATATTATTGTTGATCAAATTTGCTATACCATTCTGAAGATGATCGATAGAATCATTCATATTTGTCTTTTCGAAAGATTTTCTTCTTCTTTTTTGTTGAATGCTTGCAATACGATCTACAACATCAAAAAAAATTGAAGAAGGATGCTATTTTCATAAAAATTATATTGTAATACAAAAACATATGGCGTTACCGAGCTGCAGATCAATTTCGGAATTTTTCTGCATTATTGGCATATATTGGTATTGGAAAAATCTTGAGGAGTCTTGTATGTTTTGTGCAAGTGTCTCATAACTCTTTAACAGATCCCGGCAACGATCATGCTCATTTTTTGAATGACACTCCACTTGTTTTGAAATTCTTCCGGTTAAACGATCAAGAAATACAGGTAGCTCATGAAATATCTTTTTGACCGAATCTTCAAAATCTTTCTCCATAACTGATTCTTTAATCTTTGCGTCACTATAGATCGATTCTATGCTGTTATACTGATGTCTTTTCAGCGATGATAGTCTAATGCTCTCTTATAATGTAAAGTTTAACTTGTATAAAATTTCTCATCTTTATAATTTTCCCTCATCTAACAGCAATTATTAACATTCTCCCAGCTATCTGAAGAGGCACGTTACATATTTATAGTTGTTGTTTCGGCATTAGATGCGTCGCATGAGATACAGCTGAATATAATATATCATCGGATATTAAATTGTAACTATTAATGTGCTGAAAAGATTAAATGAAATTTTATTTAATTTTTAGACAGTGGTATAATATTCACCAATAATTGTATTTATTTGTAAATAAAAAGTATTTTTTTCCTGGAAAACGTTATGGAGTATTAACTAATGGCATCTGTTTATGTTCTTTTGAATGTATGTTCGCTACCTTGATGCTATAGTTGATATGAAACATGCACTAATTAATTATATGGAAGTCAACTTAATCGTCATTTTAAGGATACAATGCATATTCGGTAGATTACTTAATGCTATAATTCATACCAATCATGTAATTGTTCAAATGCTATCATTAATTATCTGGAATGTGATGCGTCAAGCTATCAACAACTGCAGCCCAGTAGTGCAGATATCTTTTCAGTCACAACGATTCAGTAGTGCAATTGCTCATCCAGTAAATCCCGCAAGTAAAGGTTTTCATCCCTACTATTTCAGGACTATAAGTGGTGTGTTTTGGGTCGTGCAGTGTAAGATAAGTTGTTAATTGAAACTTACCAGTCCAACGATCTAGGGCATCACACAGCGATTGGATACAGTGCAATAAGAGGTTATGCTATTTTTGGCACGAATGGGAATCAAACAGTCTCGTAACATCTAATTTATGGAGTGATTAGATCACATAATCTCACAACATAAAGTTACCGTGAAACGACACTATTACGTATACGAATGGTAGAAAATGGAATGAACAAAATCTCAAGCACACGTTTTCTAATAAACGTCATCAGATACTTAATGTAAAACATAGAAAAGCATAAAACATTCACTTGATCTCAGACGGCCAATGCCAATACGACAGGAACATAGCGACTGTTAAATAGTTTCTAAATTTAGAGACGTCCAAACTGGCTAGTTCAACCATCGTATCGTTTGCAAACATCAAGGAGAAGGCATTGCGGAGCATGTGTACACCAGAATCTCCGCCGGGAGAGATAATGATCAAATTGTCAAATTATTAATGTGTTTTAGGCAAATTTTAGAATGACCGAAATATATCCTATAACAAAAACAAACATTAAGTTAATTAAGTATAAAAAAAAGGGAGAACCTGGATGTCTGTTTCGGAATCCCAATATGCTTCTCCACAGTAAATGGGTTTCCGCAAGTTGGGAGGCGTAAATCTTCTTGGAGAAGAATAATGGCAGATTTTATGCTCTCAAAAGCATCGTCCGCAATCTCACTTTCATCAGCAGTCATTGAATTAGAACGTATGATGGTTAGTTTTTGTGCATTTGGTGAGAAAATGCACATGATCCAATTGACATCGTTAACCACCAGTGGAATCACTACTGTCTCTGACCTTCTCCATGGGCACGAAGGCCACGAATCCACCTTACCAAGAACGAATGGCCTAAGACTGACTAAATCTATTCGTCGGTCTGCAGTGCGACGGAGCGTTGTACATTTGGTAAATGCTGTGTTCATGAATGAGACCTTTTTCCTGCTACTCGTGCATCGATTTTGCATCTCAATGAAGCCACGCAAGCATTCATCGATATGCTGTAAAATAGATATAAAGCAAATAAATAATAATTTAGGTAATCAAAGCGTTAAAGTCTCAATAAATTAATGCATGACAAACAAAATACTTACATAGTCTCTCAGACAACCACGATCCTTCATAAAAGTATGCAAGAATCTCTACTGAGATCAGTAATGTAAAGTCCCGGTACTTGTCCGTCGGCCGACATACAACGTATCTTTTCCACCGTTTTCGGAAACAAATCTACCTTCGATGCAATGTGCGCCTTGAGTATTCGGAACTCACGCGAATGTTTTTTGGGTTTCTTGCGTGCAATGGGTGTACTTTTGTCGTGATATTGCAGTCTTTTTGAAGCCAAACGTTGCAAATCAACATTGCGGTGGCTGTGTTTGAATTCATCCAGTGTTAAATTATCGAAATAATTAGCACCCCATGAAAGCCGGTCCGTCTCTTTTCATTTTCCTCTCGGACTTCTCTATGTTTCACGCTTGGGCCTGCATCTGTTGCTACAGATTTCACCGATTTATTTATTCTGCTGCTACAGGTAACATACTCACCACTGCAGGGTTCTTTTCCGCTGGGACGTCTTTCTGTTTCAGACTTGGGCCTACATCGGTTCCTGCTGGCTTCGCCGATTGATGCTTTCTGCTACTACAGCCAACATAATTTACCACTGTAGGGGCCTTTTGCAGCGGGAATTTCATCTGATTCACACCTGGTCCTGCATCGGTTGCTGCAACAGAATTCACCATTGCAGGTGTCTCCAAGTTTCGCTGCATTAATAGCCTTGTTCGGGTGTCATCTTGAAAACAACTCATCAAAATATAAGAAGAGTTACACTCTTGCTCCGTTGGTTCTAACACAATCTTGTGCACGACTGACGTTGAAACTGCGTTGATTACATCTTCAAGTTTAGGAGATGCCTTCTTTTCCAAGATTTGTTTTCCAGCGACACATTCGAGGGAGCGTTGGATCCACGTCTTCAATCTGGGCTGCAAACTTTGTTGAAACACCAGGCAGATATTCATATGCAAGCACCTAATACAAACAGAATAAAATAATCAATTAGCGAGTTATAGAAGGCAAAAAAGAATGTACCTTTATAAAAAAAAAAAAACATAATCATACAGGCACAAAATAATGTAATTCACATGAAAGAATACAAAATAAACCTGAAGTATGTGGACAAATCCTCCCAAGGTCAAAGCTCGATACTGCTTTGTTTTTGTCTCTGTAACGCAAGACCTAAACGAAGACAGGTCCCTCCTCATCGATTTACGGACCTCATTGTATGCAGCAGTACCCCACGGGTAATTATTAAAATCATCAAAATTGGCAGCTAAATGAAATAATTTAGGAGGAATCAGCATTCTATCTCTGCCACTTCGTTTGTAGAGAACTTCAGCAGCAAAGATTATGCTCGCAAATTTGAGCTTTTCAATGTTGACTGACACAGAAGATGAGTGGCTGCTCATGTCTTTAAACTTCTCAATGACATCATCCACACTAACTCTTCTTTTTGTTGGGAAGTGTCTCAAAATGAAACTATCATTCTCGATAATAGTCGGCGGTTTTGAACATCTCATTCCAGTTAATAAACAAAATTCAGTAGCAGAAAATCGGACAGGCCTTCCTCTCACAAGCATCCACACGTCATCAATTCCATTGTCTTTAATCTGACATTGCATCATATACCATATTACCTGACTTGAGAGGTTGAAATTTGGAGCATGCGCAATTAGGTTTCCAAATTGAGACTTCTCAATCATCTCTTTCATCTCTGCTGCATTCAGATTATTTGCAATAATACTGCAGGTCTCTGCATACTCCGAGCATATCGATAATTTGCACGGTACAATTCTATCCTGGGAAGCTCGGTTTCGAATGACATCTGCAGCAAACACATCGGAAACAATTTATATACTGCAAGCCTAAACGGCGAAATTGAAAATTTTTATAATAGTTGGCAAATACATAAAATTTTAAAACAATATATCTCGAAAACACAAACGAATCAGTAACATCATTGAAGAAGAACGAAGCACATCACATACCCCATCGACATTTATAGCCATTCGTATAAGCGTTCTGTAAGATGGGTAACTCTCCTCGAAATAGATCAATACGGAAACACTTATAAGATTCGCAAATACTCTTTACCGTTCGTTTGACGCAATAGAAGACCGATTTTGACCAGGTATGAATAGGTTGTGCTTTGATTCAGATGACCTAGATGTTTCGATTTGGATGACCTAGAAATAATTTGATTTTAATTATTTTTTAAGGTAATTTTCTTTTTTTATTATTATTTATTGCAGAAGCTCTCGCTAACAGTGATTACAAAGAGTAGGTCCGGGTAGGGTTACGACAGTGTAAATATCATTGAAGTATTATATTTTTTTCTGTAAGTTAGTAGCGTTAGTACCCAGGTCTCACACAGTTGACATCTTATTTTTTATAATTTTTCTAAAGTGAGAATTGAACATATATTAAGTTCCATGAGCATGAGTGGGAAAAACGGTACAGAAAATATACATAGATATCATATCATCGTTTTCATTTACAGATACAGAGCTGTTGGCAGTGCAAACTTAAAGTTCATAAAGGAAATCAGATCATCAATGTAAAAATATCTCAATTCAGATCTCATCTAATCTCATAAAAAATACAGTAATTTTTGTGCAATTTGCATAATCAATTTTTATTTGAGGATCAAACCTTTCGATTTTCGAAGTTTTTATAAAAGTTTTATGTACCAGGTGTAGCAGGAATTTTTGTGCAACGCAGAAACGCGACTACCTTTTTAACACCACAGTCATTGTAATAACAAAAATAGACGTTTGTTGACAGTGCAAGGGAACTTTACATTATAGAGAAGTATGAAGTGCACAAACTGCCACTTATATCCATCTGTTGCATGCGAGAGCTACCGTCAGATATTTTCTGAAATCTTCTATCTGAGGCTTGGTAATGCCGTAAACGGAATCATCAGAGAATATTAAAGCAAACGCCGAACGCAACACGTACACACCACAATCCCCACTGTTCCAGAAGATTAGGATAATGGATCAACGAATCCAGGCAATGGCATGTATGAAATATATGTATGAAGGAAAGCACAATTTTTAACTTACGCAATAGCTTGCTGAGGGTATTTTTCATCTCGCACAATGGTGAATTCCGTACGGTCAGTTGTCAACGCAAGATGTTCAAGTAGAAATTGTATGGTGTGTAATGTCTTACGAAGCGTGGTTGAACAATCTCATGTTCACATCACACGTTTGGTATGAATCGTGAACGACAACAGTCCGTGCTCTGTAGTCCACTATTGCAAGAACCCAATGACACTGATTGACGTTCACTGGCACGACAATTAGATCAGTTTCCCTCCATGGTGTTGCGGGCCAGTCAGCCAACATCCCTTCAGCATAAGGTTTGATCACAGAAAGGTTGTGCTGCCCTTCCAATAGGTATTCTGATGTAAAGATGTTGTTGAATGCAGTATTCATAAATGCAATGGAACGGCGTGCAAGGCTTGTTTTTTGCTGAAGTTCAATAAATCCCCGCAAGCATTCATCAATATGCTGCATGAAATGAAATTTAATTCAAGCATATTACGACAAATATGATTGGAAAGTATCACATGACATACCTCATCAAGCAGCCATGCACCGTTTGTCATCAGAGTTGTTAGAAACTGTTTGCCGCGCTGCATACGTAAATATCCGGTAACGCGCACATCTGCGCTCATATTTTCAATGTTCGTGGATACATCGGGGAACATATCAAGAATTCGACTGATACGAAAATCAAATGCAGTTCTGACAGAAGTACTTCTTCCAGCATCAGAAACAACATTTGGCGATGCATCCGTCAGAATGACTGTTCGCTTTCTTTTCTTAACCATTGCTGGAAATGTTTGTTGTTTTTTGGGCTGTGGTTGTTGTTTCTTCGGCGGACGTACATCAGTACCTGTTGATCGTTGCGGATTATGCGGTTCTGTAGGGAATGTGTTACCTGAACGTTGATAACTAAAAAGATTAATAGCAAGATAAAAAATGTAATAATGTTTCTATCTATTGTCAGGAAACAGTCGTGTACCGATTTTTTTTCTATTGTCAGCAACTTCTTATTCATTTGTTGAAAATGTTGATCAATCATTGTTCCCATACTCTTTAACATAGCGGCATGAACATCGTATTTTGTTTGCAGCGCATCAAACCTCTGCGAAGCATGCTGTGCATAATCATCCATCTTTCTATCAATACGGCCAATCATCTGGCTTATTGCACTCTGCAATTCCGCAAAAGTTCTTTGTAAAAAATTTCTAATCTCATTCATCATCTCAAGTTTGAGTTAAAGTTTCTATTATTATTTTTTCTCCTACATCAATGAGATTTATATATGCAAAATAGTAACCTACATACATTGGTCTAGAATAAATGTGACGCCTACAAACACGTTCACATGCAATTATCAATACTTAATGAAGAGAAGCTAATACGACCAACCTAATGGTGAAAAGTTTCCAAATCGGAAAATTACTGCATAAATTAATGGGCTGGAAGCCTAACGGTTTCTCCGCCACATTCCCCCCTGAGAACATCATTTCTATAGTAATTAATTAGCTACTTATGCACGGAATTTTAACGGTTGGATGAATTTATACAAATACAACGGTTGGTTGCCTAATAATGAGATATACGTGTCAAATAAAGCGGTGGAAATCTAATCCATCAATAAGCTCATAACACGTAATTTTATTAAGTACTGACGCATAAGACGCAAGAAATGTGTTACAATAATTATATGCTTATAAACCCTAAACTGCAAACTCAATCAAACTTAGACTCTATATAAATCATATCATTTTCATAATTTTACTTATCGTCTGTAGCTCTGGTATGTAGAGCAATTCTCTTCAGTGGTGCAGTTCACTTCGGTAGTGCAATGCCCCTCAGTCGTGCAGCTCATATCGGTAATGCAATTATCGTCAGTGGTGCAGTTCACATCGGTAGTGCAATTCTGTGGTCAAATCAGCAAAAGTGCAATCATGTGGCCACATTTTCTGTCGTGCAGCTCATGTCGGTAGTGCAATTATCGTCAGTAGTGCAATTCCCATCGGTAGTGCAATTCTGTGGTCAAATCAGCAGTAGTGCAATCATGTGGTCAGACCACCAGTAGTGTAATATTTTCTTTATATGCTTATAAACCCTAAAGTGCAAACTCGATCTGACTTAGACTCTATATAAATCATATCATTTTCATAATTTTACTTATCGTCTGTAGCTCTGGAATGTAGAGCAATTCTCTTCAGTGGTGCAGTTCACTTCGGTAGTGCAATTCCCCTCAGTCGTGCAGCTCATATCGGTAATGCAATTATCGTCAGTGGTGCAGTTCACATCGGTAGTGCAATTCTGTGGTCAAATCAGCGAAAGTCCAATCATGTGGCCACATTTTCTGTCGTGCAGCTCATGTCGGTAGTGCAATTATCGTCAGTAGTGCAATTCCCATCGATAGTGCAATTATGTGGTCAAATCAGCAGTAGTGCAATCATGTGGTCAGACCACCAGTAGTGCAATATTTTCTTTAACACAATTCGGCAGCGCATCATGGAGAAGTAACTCATAAGTCTTGAAATTGCAAGATCACTAAAATTACGTCTTATTTTGCAGGATTCTAAATAATAACAGTTAACGAACATCCCTACAATGGCATCCAATATGAAAACTACTTGAACTTCTCAATCTTTTCCTCCTTTATCTTCTTACTTCTGACATGAGGTATGCGTTCGGCGTCATCACGCTTAGCCCTCTTCAACGTTGACAGAACCATATCGAAATCGTCAGCGGCCTTTTCTTTTAAAATGCGGTCTTTTGCAACAACAACAGACTCCTCAACGGGTTTACAAACAGCAGGAATGCGTTCGCCGTCACCACGCTTAGCCCTCTTCAACGTTGACAGAACCATATCGAAATCGTCAGCGGCGTTTTCTTTTAAAATAAGGTCTTTTGCAACAACAACAGACTCCTCAACGGGTTTACAAACACCACCCTTAGGCATTTCTATATAGTATGTCGGTTCTTCCGGGAGGACGCATTCAACCGGGGATACCACCTCCGACAGAGCCTGCGAAACCTGAATACAACTCATGAATCCACCAAGCTCTATATAATACACCGACACATTAGACCACAACTATTATAGTAATAAATGTTATATACACCGTTTACCTGAACAGTATCCTTCTCATCAGGCGCGCCTTTAATAGCATGAATCTCATCCATACGGGTCACCGTCAGGCTTTTATAAGAACTCCGAAAATCGAAAGGTTTGATCCTCAAGTGAAAGTTGAAAATTTTCCCGACCAATGAACGGATACATTCAGGAAGTTCTTCTTCATCAACGTTTTCACCATCCATCACACTTTTCTGAGACAATTGGAACACTGATCATGATACAATTATTCACAGTATATAGTCAAGCATTCTCGCCTACCAAGCCGTTCTTCAAATATTCAGCCGTTGTGTTTGTGTATTTTTTGGCTGGACCATCAAATATAACGAATGTACCGGTATCAGTCCCATCATCAACGATGGCCTCAATACGGAACCTACACAAAGTAAGAAAGCAAAAAAGGAATATTCACAATAGGTCACTTTAACAGAAATTATAGTTTCTTTCATTACAGTGCACAATACCGCAAAACACCCAAAGCATTCATATTGTCGCATTTGTTGCAGGTCAGTGCGCTTGCGGACTTTCTCAACTTTGACGAACATCTCGAGCAAGAAATATAGTTCCAACCACTCCGGCTGACGACATCGGTTATTTTAGCTTGACATAAAAAATTGCGGTCCTATGGAACACAAAACATTAAAAGCAAAGGAGATTCATGAGACTATATGAATACATGAATACTACCTGCTCGACTTCCGTACTGAGAATCGTGTATATATCAGACAATGTGCTTTTTGTTGCTTGCCTCACACTGCTAAATGACTGTATGGCTGTCGAAGTCACATGTACATTCATCCTAGGAAAAATAAATATAACATATGAGAGTATCGCACCGTTTGATATACAAATTAAATAATGTGAAACGACATGTCACCGTTTGCGGAAATCGGAAACGGTTGAACTATCTCCATTAATATAAAGAGCAGTTGCAGAAGTTGTATTCAAATATAAGCCGCCTGTGGGACACATGTAGTCAGAAATTATTTGGGAAAGAAAGTATCAAGTATAGATGGGAATAACCTGAAAATATCTTTGGATTTATATTCGTCGCGATAACCACGATAGTGTCCCCAAAAGTTCCTTTCAACCTCTTGTAAAACTCTAGTGCTTTATCATCCCAAGCTGTAATAGTTGCATGATGTCCACTGCAATAAAAAACATGGTCATATCATTATAACCCACACAACAGAGACAATGAATGAGAAGGGAAAATTACATCGGAAACTAAAACGCACCCTTCCAAAATTACATTCACCATCGTACGTGTTGAATTACTATTGTCATCTGGCTCAACAATGGACGAAACCACCGCAATTACATCTACACAAATATATACCACATGAGGCCTACATTAAAAAATAAAGCAGAAACACATTTTATAGACATAAAGATACAAACCTGGCAAATACTCACGCCCACCAGCGCTAGATTCAAAATATTCAAAAGAACGAAACTGAAACTTCTCCTTTTTGACGATGACACCATCACCAATATTGCGAACCATTGTCGTACGGTTAGTATAACGTATCATATAACGATTCTCTGTTGTCCGATATGTGTGCGGAGCAGTGACAACATCAAAGTTTGATATGGAAAAAAGGCAGCCTTCCTCAAGCAGGCCTTCAAATTTTGGAACGACCGAACTATTGATTGTAGCCTGAATAAGAGTATCCTATAACGGAAAAAACTAACATTAGTAAGTTAAAAAAACAAAAAATGAAAATAAACTGAATTTTTCTCACCTCTTCATCGAGCAACTTTAACCCAACGAATATCAGCTCCCCATTTCTTCTAAAATTTGTAGCTCTCCAGTAACGAAGCAGCCTAACAACGACGGTATTGTCGCCCATCCCAGGACTCAAAACACTAAGAACAGAATGATTATTTGGTGCAGCCATCATGAAAGAAATGATATATTGATATATGTACTTAATAATAGCCGGGAATAATATAAACTGTGGTGACAAAATAGTTATACAGTTCTATCATATATAATGGCAAAATTAAAAATTTAACATTAAACAATTTATTGTTATAATTATAACTCAAACGCTCCGACTATAATACGATAAGATTCAGTGAATGAACGTTCTAGTTCGCTACAATATACACGCATAAGCCTACAAAATATCGTTATATGAAACGGTTTGATGCCACACATTAAAGGCAAACCTTTGAGTTCCACTAATATAATCAATCAATTAACGTTTTACTAATGTTATACACGCATAAGCCTACAAAATATCGTTATATGAAACGGTTTGATGCCACACATTAAAGGCAAACCTTTGAGTTCCACTAATATAATCAATCAATTAACGTTTTACTAACGTTTCACATGTTACTCGAACCATCACCGTAAATCCCACAACATTCAGACCCAAAATGGTAATTGGACTTTCGAGCGCTGACGTGTCACCCAGCGATTGGCTATAGGGGGGTCAATGAGAGGTCAACCATTTTACTTTTAATAAGTATATGATTATATATACATGTGGATGTCCACTAAGGAGGTATGAAAGACCAATACCATATTTAATATTACAGTTCATGTTTTTGCCTATAAATAGGCATGTTCCGTTCATTTGCATGGACGTGAGTTGAAGTGAAATAAAAAATCCTATTGCTCTTATTATCTACATTTATAACATGTTATCAGCACGAGGCTCTACCGACTACACCGACCTCCGCCGACGACGCTAATTCCTACCGAAGATTTGTACGGGCATAATTAAGGTATAATAATTTTATTTTAAATTTATAACAATATATTACAAATATAAAATATGTATATATATACGATATACAACAAATGTCATAGTCTGACTGGTTTCGCGGAATACCGTCAAAATCTAAGTGATGGGAGGTCCAGATTTCAAATCCAGCAGAGGTATATTAATTTTTTTTCCGACTAGCTTGGTTCGGTTTATCAGACTAGCTTGGTTCGGTTTGTCCGACTAGCTTGGCTCGATTTATACCGCCTATCATGTGATGGTTTGTACCACCTGATATGTGCTGGTTTATACCGCCTATTATGTGCTGATTTGTAACACCCGCCAATAACTACGTCTAATTATATATCCAAAATAATTGGCTATACCGACTATATTTTTCGAATATTATTTTTATTAAGATTAGTTTTGCATGTAATATTGTTATATTATCATTTTTGAAATGCTTTTGTATTTTATAGTAATATGACGAATTCGGCGAGCCTTGAGTTTGTTGCACTCGATATCACTGGCCGAAACTATCTATCTTGGGTACTAGATGCCGAAATTCATTTGAAAGCAAAAGGTCTAGGTGATACCATCAAACCGACCAATGCGGCATCCGAGCAGAACAAGGCGAAGGCAATGATTTTTATTCGCCACCACCTTCATGAAAGTCTCAAAATTGAGTATTTAACAGTGAAAGACCCAAAAGATTTGTGAAAAAATTTGGAAGATCGATATAACCACTTAAAAACTGTTATTGTCCCAAATGCAAGGTATGAATGGGTGAATTTACGCTTGCAAGACTTCAAATCGGTAAGCGAGTATAATTCTATAGTTTATAGAATTACTTCTACACTGAAATTATGTGGAGAAACTATTACCGATGCAATTATGTTGGAGAAAACGTTCACCACATTTCATCCGTCAAATGTTATTCTACAACAGCAATATCGGGAGAGAAAATTTGAAAAGTACTCAGACTTATTTCTTGCTTACTATTGGCTGAGCAAAACAATGAGTTGGTGATGAAAAATCATGAATCCCGACCGACTGGTACTGCTGTACTCCCTGAAGCGAATGCAGTGCTAATAATGATAATAGTCGAGGTAACGGCCGTGCACGTGGTCGTGGTGGACATCGCGGTCGTGCACGTGGACGTGGCCAAGGTCGTGGTCGTGGACGAAGTAATTATGGTGGTGGTTATCAATATTTCCGTGGTGGTTATCATAAGTATCGTGGGGGTCATCAAAATCTTTCCCAGAAGAAGAAAGTTTATAAAACTAAAAGTGAAAAGAAGCAAACTGAACGAAAAGGGAACGACGAAAAATGTTATCGATGCGGTGGTCCGGGCCATTGGTCCCGCACTTGTCGTACGCCTCAATACCTTGTTGAGCTGTATCAAGAATCAATGGGCAAAGGAAAGAAAACTGAAACGAACTTTGTTCAGGGTACAATTGCTTCAACTTCTGGTGTTAATGAAGAAGGTGTTAATTTCGATGCAGACGATTTTCTGCTCCTCAATGAAGAAATTTAACCTGCTATCATTTTGTATATTAAATGCTTTATTATTGTGTGCTTGGTGTGTATCGTTTGAAAGTTATCGTTATGTTTGCTATGATTTGGATGATATTCCTGTGTTTGCTATGTATCGTTTGTTTTCAATAATATCGTTATGTTAGCTATGATTAATATTTGGATGCTATTCCTGTGTTTGCTATGTATCGTTTGTTTTCAATAATATGTCTTAATGATAATTATTTGTTTGTTTATAAAGGAATTTATATGATGGACACGAGCATGTGCAATGGAGAATGATGTCTTGCAGACTGTGCAACGACTAAAACAATTCTGAAAAATAAGACATATTTCGAGCATCTTGATATGAAAGAAATCAGTGTGATTACTATATCGGGTAGCACAAATAAAATTGAAGGCTCTGGAAGAGCTAATATATTATTGCCCAGAGGAACAAGGCTGATTATTGAAAATGCTTTACATTCCCCTAAGTCTCAAAGAAATTTATTAAGCTTTAAAGCGATTCGAAATAACGGATATCATGTTGAGACTGCACAAAATGGAGATATTGAATATTTGCGCATTATAAAAGTGATTTCGAATGAAAAAGTAATCATAGAAATATTACCGTCTTTTGACTCTGGGCTATACTACACATATCTTCGAACAATTGAATCATATGCTATCCAAAGATTTACCAGTGACAGTACATTTAATGTTTGGCATGACCGGTTGGGCCATCCCGGTACAATTATGATGCGAAAAATAATTGAGAATTCACACGGACATTTATTGAGGAACCCGAAGATTCTTCAATCTAAAGAATTAGCATGTGTTGCTTGCTCTAAAGGGAAGTTAATTATTCGACCATCCCAAATAAAAGTAAGGACTGAATCTATTCTATTTTTTGAGCGTATACATGGCGATATTTGTGGACCGATACATCCACCATGTGGACCATTTAAATATTTCATTGTATTAATTGATGCATCAAGTAAATGGTCCCATGTATGTTTATTATCTATGAGAAACGTGGCATTCGCGATATTACTTGCTCAACTGATTAGATTAAGAGCACATTTCCCAGATTACCCGATAAAGAAAATACGCATTGATAATGCTGGTGAATTTACTTTCAAGGCATTTAATGATTATTGTATGTCTATCGGTATCGATGTCGAGCATCCCATGCCACATGTACATACACAAAACGGTCTTGCAGAATCATTGATTAAACACCTGCAACTAATTGCAAGGCCATTGTTGATGAAGTCGAAACTTCCATCGTTTTGTTGGGGACATGTTGTATTACATGCAGCAGCACTAATCCGCATCAGGCCAACAAGTTATCATGATATCTCTCCGTTACAAATGGTTTATGGTCAGGAACCAGATATTTCTCATCTAAGAATTTTTGGATGTGCAGTATATGTTCCAATTGCACCACCACAACGCACAAAGATGGGACCTCAAAGGAGGTTGGGAATATATGTCGGATTGAATCTCCATCAATTATAAAATATTTAGAACCCTTAGCTGGAGATCGATTCACGGCCAGATTTGCCGATTGTCACTTCGATGAAACAAATTTTCCGACATTAGGGGGAGAAAAGAAACAGTTGGAAGGAAATATTAGTTGTAATGAATTATCGCTAAATTATTATGATCCTCGAACAAAAGAATGTGAACTAGAAGTATAATTTATTTACAAAGTTTAGCGAACCAATTGCCAGACAGTTTTGCTGACCCAAAAAGAGTGACAAAGTCACATATTCCAGCTGTTAACGCTCTTGCTAAAATTGATGTTCTTGCAGAACAAACAGATAATACGATTGAGCTTAAACCACAACTGAAACGTGGTAGGCCCTCTGGTTCCAAAGATAAAAATCCTCGGAAAAGAAAAGGAGCAAATAATAAGAATGGTCCAATCGAGGATTTATCAACTAGAGAAGAGTCGATGGGCATAATGATGATAAGAATGAAAGTCAGGTACCTGAACAAATTAAAAATAATGATAATGAAGAGATCTCGATCAATTACGCCCAGAACGGAATAAAATGGAACCGAGATAAAGTCACCGTTGACGATAAATTCTCATTTAACGTAGCGCTACAAGAAATGAATGAGATTAATGAGAATGAGGATCATGAACCAAGGTCTGTAAAAGAATGCAGCCAAAGAAATGATTGGTCAAAATGGAAAGATGCAATCGATGCTGAATTAAAATCACTTGAGAGACGAAAAGTTTTTGGACCTGTAGTCCATATACCAGAGAATAAAAAGCTGATTAGATATAAATGGATTTTTATTAGAAAGAGAAATGAAAAGGGCGAAATTATGAGATACAAAGCCCGGCTTGTTGCACAAGATTTTTCGCAAAGATTTGGTATTGATTATGATGAGACATATTCTCCGGTGATGGATGCAACAACTTTTCGTTATATAATAAGTCTGGCTATACGTGAAAAACTCGATATGCGTCTACTGGATGTTGGCACTGCCTATTTATATGGCTCACTTGATAGGGCCCCGTGATGAGTACTCAATTAAACTAAACAAATCGCTTTATGGATTAAAGCAATCTGGGCGTATGTGGTTTAATCGCCTAAGTGAATATTTACTAAAAGAAGGATACAAAAATGATCAAATTTGCCCTTGTATATTTATGAGAAGATGTGCAAATGATTTTGTCATAGCAGTATATGTTGATGATATCAATATAATTGGAACTCCTGAAGAGTTATCAAACGTCGTTAGTTGTTTGAAAAAGGAGTTCGAAATGAAAAATCTCGGAAGGACGAAATTTTGTCTTGGCTTGCAGATTGAATATCTGAAGAATGGAATATTTGTATGTCAGGAAACATATACAAAAAGGGTAGGGTTGGCAATGGAGCGGGGATTCCCCGTCCCCGCGGGTATCCGCCCCGAACGGGGCGGGGAATCCCCGAGAGTTTATCCCCGTGGGCGGGGACGGGGAATGATGTCTCCCCGTGGGGATCCCCGCCCCGTCCACGAACCCTCTTTTATATATTATAATATATATAATATTACATTATGATTTAAATAATAGTAAATAATATCAAAATATAGACTAAAAAATATTAAATTAATACAAATAATATACAAAATTATAATTATATTTATAACAAAAATATATTCAGATTTATATATATGATATTAAAGATATTATTTTTTTTAAAGAAAATTAAGGGTCGGAGAATCCCCGTGGGGAATCCCCGCCCCGCCCCATTGCCATCCCTAGAAACGGGTATTGAAAAGATTTTATATGGATAAAGCTCATCTATTGGATACTCCGATGATTGTTCGATCTCTAGATGTTAATAGAGATCCGTTCAGACCTCGAAAAAATGATGAATAATTGCTTGGTCCGGAAGTATCATATCTTAGTGCCATAGGAGCACTAATGTATCTTACGAGTCATACGCGACCTGATATATCTTTCGCTGTAAATTTATTGGCGAGATATAGTTCGTCACCAACTCGTAGACATTGGAACGATGTTAAACGAATTTTTTGATACCTAAAAGGAACAACTGATTTGGGATTATTCTACTCAAATGAGTCCAAGTCAGATCTAATCGGATATGCAGATGCTGGTTTTCTATCCGACCCACATAATGCTCGATCGCAAACGGGATATCTATTTACATATGGTGGAACTGCTATTTCTTGGCGGTCAGTTAAACAAAGTTTAACCGCCACTTCATCTAATCATGCGAAAATTTTAGCGATTCACGAAGCTAGCAGAGAATGTGTTTGGTTGCGATCGATAATCCAGCATATACGACAAACTTGTGGTCATTATCGGAAAAGTTACCTCCGACGATCTTATATGAAGACAATGCAGCATGTATTGCTCAGTTAAAGGAAGGTTACATCAAAAGCGATAGAACCAAACATATATCGCCTAAATTCTTCTATGCGCACAATCTTCAGAAGACCGGCGAAATTGACGTACAACAAGTTCGAGCAAGTGACAACCTCGCAGATCTATTCACCAAAGCGCTGCCTCCAAGATTGTTCGAAAAATTTGTAGATCTAAGTGGACTCCGGAGGCTCAAAGATCTTGAGTAATGTTTACATCAGGGGGAGACATATACGCTGCACTCTTTTTCCCTTCATTAGGTTTTTATCCCACTGGGTTTTTCCTAATAAGGTTTTGAACGAGGCCGTTATATAATCTGGCAGGGGTTCAAATGTATGAACATCCAATGGGGAGTATTATAAATATTATATATACATGTGGATGTCCACTAAGGAGGTATGGAAGACCATACCATATTTAATATTGCAGTTCATGTTTTTGCCTATAAATAGGCATGTTCCGTTCATTTGCATGGATGTAAGTTGAAGTGAAATAAAAAATCCTATTGCTCTTATTATCAACATTTATAACAGAATGGATATATACACTATTTGATCAAATAAGAATAAAGACCAACCTAGAAAATTATTGTAAGTTTCCAAATATAACTGATAAAAATTGCACCTTATCTATCCACAGAAAAAAAAAACATTGGATTCTCCCCCTCCTCCTCCTTTAATACCGTAGATATTATATTATATTTGTTACAATTTATTAGAATATGCGGAAATCCCCGATAATTATTTGCCCGAAAAATGACGATAAAAATAACGAGACGAAAAATAAATTTGGACAGTGACACGAGATTTACGTGGTTCGGTTAGAATGAGCTACGTCCACTGGGCAGCGAACAATTCTCGTTGCCTTTATTTGTCCCATTCCCATGTGAAGAATGCATTGTCCTTTTTCTTATTTGTATTGTCAGCGCCCACAAAAGAATAGCAGCAACCTTTTTCCTTTCAATATTCAACACCCACGTGTATCAAGTTCACCCAATATTTAGTATCTAAATATTTGAAAATTTTGAGCTAAATTTTTGAATCCTTCTGTTACATCATTGGTAAATTTGCAACGAAAATTCCGTAATACCTGTGTTTTTTAACTCTAAAAAAAGAATATGCTTATCTATACTATTTTATAAACATCATTGAAGTTGCCAAATTGATCTCAAATGACTTGATTACAAACCCTTAATATTATATTTCATTACTACATCCGTCGCGGCTATTTCTTCCCAAAGATTAGTAGGCACGGAGATTAATAAACTACATTATTTTAATATTATAGTACACCTTTGGAGGTATGGAGAGAGAAAAGTTATTAGTAGACACGCAAATCAAGAAGACTTTTTTTAATATTAATGGTGTAATTAGTTTAATTAGTGGGATAATTTTTTACCAAAAATGGAAATGGGAAGAATTATGTGGGACGCTCGAAAATAGAAAGATGGGAATAAATAAGTGGGACGGAGGAATTATAACTTTATTCTTTAATTATAATTTAATCTTTAAAATAACTGATCGAAATATGAAATATTTTGGATATATTTGCAGTGTGAGCTAACATACCTATAATTTTATAATAGAAGAAAATGGTAATGCAAGCGATGGAGATAAA
This sequence comes from Craterostigma plantagineum, assembly GCA_027422505.1. Classification (NCBI taxonomy): domain Eukaryota; kingdom Viridiplantae; phylum Streptophyta; class Magnoliopsida; order Lamiales; family Linderniaceae; genus Craterostigma; species Craterostigma plantagineum. The sequence continues at coordinate 443,704 of JAPQWV010000160.1, forward strand.
TAGCGGGGAAAGGATGGGCAACACATTCTTGCGGCGCCCGCAACCTTAAATATTGCGATAAAACTTAATATAGTATTCTTAGTTATTACTTTAGAGTGCACAAAATTCAACGTGTGCCATGTTGTGTTGTTTCTCCAGACTTCAAAAAACATAAGAAGCTACAGAAAAATAGCATGGAATACCTTCGAACTTTCTTGAAAGATCTTCACGTGATCGAGGTTCAACTTTTCTCGAAGTCTATAGCCATGATCTCCGAAATCATATCAACTATTAAATCATGCATATGTAGTGACGATGATATGGGCTTTAGTATTAAGAACGGTGAACGGTGTTTTTGTGTTTGTTTTGGGGTGATCTCGGAAGCGTGATCCTATCATTTATGATTTATCAATGTATATATTTTCAGTCTAGGTATGAACCATCACCTGAACGACTGATCACCAAGGTGATAAAATGGAGAGATATTTAAAGTTTCATATCACCCCAAAAAAGTTAGGTGATCTTACATCATAATTTTTCTAAAATATTTACGGAAAAAGATACTCTTTTATTTTAACTTTTCTACTGTATATACCACTCAATTACATAACTCACGTAATTGAATATTATAACATATTTTAGTTATTTTAAAAATAGAATACTAATTATAGAAAATAATAATGAATTAACGCTTAAAAAAATAAAACCTTGACATTGAAATATTAATCATTATAACGTAAATATCATACTAAAAAGATTTAATCATTTAAATAATATGTAGGGTTAAATACGATATTTACACAACTTTACCCTGCATGTCACGGTGATTGAACAAACAAAATACTTCAATATCACATGATCTGAAAAATGAAATATCACCATAAAACAACACACTGGTGACCTTGATCCACATTTCGGGATGTGAATATCAACGTGATGTCGGATCGCCTTAAACAAACACCCCTTTGTCTTAGGTTAGCAAAAGACTAGATTTCATTGCCAAACCCAAATTAATTGAGTTGTCAGCCCTCCTATTTTAACTCGGCCATATCTCTCCCTCTACTTACTTTGCTATAAATAGTCGTATATATAACACACACACACAAAGCACACAGCAGTGATGCAAATATGGAAAGAATGTTCTTTTACAAGGAAAGCAAAGATCTTTTACAAGTTTGAGTTTTGAAAGAAAAAAGACTGCATCTTTGGGAAGCTGCGAAGCTGTTGTTGCCTATTAAACCGTTTCATTAGGTGGGTTTCTCTCCGTTTTCATACTCAAATCTTCCATCTTTGTGCCTCTGTCATAAGTCCGTACGATGGATAGACGAAAGATTGAATCTAGGTAAGCTTTCTTCTTTTTCATTTCACATAGAATCAATCATCTTTCTTTGATCATTGTTGTCTTTCTCCTAAGTTGGTGTAGTGAATACGTATCTGCTTGCAGAGCTGAGAATGGTTTGCTAGAGCTAGTCTGGGAAGATGGCCAAGTTGTAATGAAGGACCAAGCAAGACTATGAAGGGTTGTTCATCTTCTAAGCCTCATTTAGCATCGGAAGGTTCAGAAATTATCATCGACAAAGCGATTAATCATCACAGTCGAAGTTCTAACACTGATCTTCTGAACTTCCCCCATTTCTCAAGACCAGCGTTACTCGCAAAATCCAATGTATCTTCCTCGTTATGCGATGGAAAGATTGGATCGTCTGAGAAATTTGCAATTTCTTGTAATAAGAGTAAGGAGCCGTTAGAGATTGGCCGATTTCTGGTGAATCCCAAGAAAGCAGAAGCCAAGGATTTGCGTTCGATGCATAGGAGAGAAGATAGTTGTGTAGGGAAAACAATTGAGGAATCTGCTGCTAATTCAAGAAAAGAAGTACCAAGAATGAATGATGTTATTACATCTTCAATGGGAATTGGCAACACTGCTGAAGACAGACTCTCTTACGTTCGAACGAAGAGGAAGAAGTTGTTTCCGAACGCGGATGAATCAGATTCAGTACAACACCAAAGTGATGATGTAAGTATTCATCAGTCATTTCTCTATGTCAATTGTAACTTAATGATCACATTTTTTTTTCTATTTCTACATCTGCATACGAAAAGGACTTCGAAACAGAATCTCTCGGAGCGAAAAAACCAACTGACAATGGCTCGAAGAGAAGAAGACGAGCAGCAGATAATGCTTCGACGCTAGACGAAGCAATTGAGTACCTAAAGACCCTTCAACTTCAAGTACAGGTCAATCACATCTCTTGGGGCAAAAAAAGATGCAATTTTTTTTAATCTTCTTACATGTGCAGATTATGTCAATGAGAGCTTCACTATGTATGCCACCACCACCTATCTATCCTCATCCTATTTCACTGCCACAATTTACGCCTTTATTCATCGCCGGCGAACCGAGGATTCAATCACCCTTTTCTAACATAGAAGGATATGGCAATCCAGTGCAAGGAATCCCAGGTTTAGTTTTACCAATGGGCACTCATCATGCTTCGCGTACGATCCCAAAAGCTGACGCTGTAATGAACGAAAATCAGCATTCGATGTTTGATTCTGAAGTTAGCAGCTCGGCGAACGATGAACCGTCTGCTAAACAGGTACATACTCGGATCTTTTAATCGTCACTCTTTCTTGGTGGTGGAAGAATATCCTAATATTTATAACTCAATCGTATTTTTACAGCCACGCACTGCATAAAAGTTAGGTCGAAACGAGCACCGATCAGTGGTTCAAGACTAGGGCTCGTTCATTCGCTCGAGTATGAGCAACTTGGCATCATCGTCACCCGAGCTTTAAGCTGTTTGCAAGTAAAAGTTCGATGCAGCCATAGAGAATATATGACCACATCTAAATGTCAAGAAATCTGAAAATAAGTTAACCAAACAGTTACCAGTCACTTCTCAAAGTTATGACAACCTCTTCGATTGATCCTCTGAGTCGAAGATAAACAGAGTCGCAACTCGTTAGGACATAAGGACATATAAATAAACTACAGTATCACTGCCCAACAAACGCAAAAAACACAAGCGATGGTAGTAAGTAAACTTCATTGAGCCCTAAAACCGAAAACTTACTCTAACAGAACCTCTGTACAAGACTTCTTGTTGTGACCAATTCCCTTGCACCTACGACACTTTGGTCGGCGTTTCCTACCATCAATTGGCCCAATCCCATTCTTCCAAGGCCTGCCAGGCGGGCGACGGGTCGGGGGAGGAGTCACCTTCACAGACGACTCAGAATTCCCATTGTTTCTAGCAGCAATTGTGCTCGAAAGTTGATGTATTGGCTGCGAGTATGTGATTCTGTAATACTCGCTAGTGAAGTACTGGGCATAGTAGGCGTAAACGTCTCGGTTCATACAGTTTATTACGGCGATTGCATGGCAACATGGGATCCTTGTAAGCGGCCAGCTCTTGCAAGAGCAGTCACAGTTATCGATGTCAACAACTTCGATAGTATCTCCACGAACTTCAAACTTGTGGCCTGCCAGCATCAGTACCTGAAAAGACCTAGATCTGAGGGTTTCCTTCTCCAACTCTTCCTCGATTTTAGGAGTTAGCCTTGCCAGCCATTGGGTGGACATTGCATGCCGAGTGGAGATCAGTGCCATGATTTTGCTCTGTATTGCTTCCACTAGCTGGGTTATAGGCAATTCGCGGGCATCCCATGCCCAGGTGTAGAAAAGATCGCCGAAGTCTGAGGTCAAATGATTGTACCTCACGCCTTGGAAGAAGGCGTTGGCCCAGTGAATGGGCTCGCTTTGCACAATCCAACTATAGGCGGAGATAGAACTGCTCCTAATGCTCTCAACGTGCTTGTGAAAGCCCTCAGAAGTTGCAGCGTAAGCAGCGCCGGCAAGATCTTCAAGAACGAGGTTCTTGATTTCGTTAGAGAGTTGCCCTTTCAAGTCCCTAACAAGCTGCTCGGAGAGAGAGCGTAGGCAGAACCCATGGTAAACTTCGTCTGTCTGAAAGATCTCAGCAATTGAGCTTCGCAGGCCCTTCTCCCTATCAGAGACGAACGTCAATCGTCGCGAGACTTTGAGGGCGATTTTGAGCTGCGTTAAAAACCAAAGCCAGTTGTCATCAGTTTCTGCATCCACGACGGCGAAAGCAACGGGGAAGAACTCATTGTTTCCATCGGCTGCTATGGCGGCTAAGAATGTGCACTGATACTTGGACATCAGAAATTTGCTGTCCAAAAAGAGCAGAGGACGGCAGCCTTGTTCGAAGCCGTGAATGCACGCGTGGAAAGAGACAAATAAGCGGTGAAAGGTGGAGTCATCTTTTGTGGTGAAAGCAGCTAAACTTCCTGGGTTTGATTCCATTATCTTGTTGCAGAAATGAGGCAACATGCCATAAGCCTCCTTATAAGAGCCCTTGAGCTGCTCCACCGCTATCTCTTTTCCACGCCATGCTTGGTAATACTTTAGCTCCACCCCATATTCCTGCTTGATGTCATCCACAATGTCCCGAGGCTTATATTCAGGGTTAGCTTTCACTTTCTCCTTGATAATATTCGCAATCCAACCCCTGGTTGGCTTGTAGCCAGATCTTGATAATAGGCCGTCGCATGTATGGGTTGGATTCATTTTCTTGATACAGATTAGCGGAGTTGTTGATAACCTCGAAGCGTAGATTCTCCATGGACAGCCCTCTGATTTGCACGTTACAGTCACACGCTGCCCATCATTCTTCTTGTACTTATAGGCAAACCTGTTAGCAGCACAATATTCTCTTATTGCCTCGCGAAATTCATTGACGCTTTTGAACCTTTGGCCAATGCCAGTGATGGTGGTTTGCTGCCCGTTCCACGTGGATTTGGCATGTGGCGGTTCCATACGAAGATCAACAAAAGAAAGTGGCTCGGGAACCCCATTAGACTCAGGCATTTCAGCTATTACATTAGTTTCTGCGTCTTCATGATTAGCATCCTCAACCACATCAAAAGTAGTATCAATCATAAGACTGTTTTCGTTCATGTCATCAACAGCACTGTTTAACATATTGGCAGAAGCGTCCATAGCTGCTTCCAGGTCTGGAAAAGATTGTGGTGCTCCCATTTCAGGAAAAGTTGCTGTATTCCTCCTGAAAGACAAAATTGATTTAATTTATGCATACCATACAATAATCCTAGCAAACATGTTTTTCTTCTTACTTACGAACAAAATGTACAGAAAAAAATGTACCTACTGCCCGTTGGCTGATTTAATTGCCCGGGAGCCAAACTTTCTTCAGTCATAACATATATTTCTGCAGTCCCCGACTTGCTATGGAATTTTATCATGCGTTTGAAGTCTTTTTCATTGGAGATGCTGATGAGGGTCTTTTTATTGTCGGGAAGAAAGTACTTGACAGAGATTGTAGCAGTATTACTGTTGAACATTTCTGCTACCTCCGACTTAAAATCCTTCAGCTTCATTTTACTGTCTACTTCCATTGCATGAGCATCACCGCCCTTATATGAAAGTTCACCATCTTCTTTGGTCCCAAATTCACCACCAGACAGGCAGATGGCTATAATACTCTTCTCAGCCATGGGCAATTCACTGGTAAACAAAACAATTACTCCCAAAATACAATGGTACTGCTGAAATACAACCTTCAAACAAACAAACAGGTTTGGTAATAGTGCAAAACAAAGAAGCAGAAATATAAGTCCAGATACATAATTATCTGGGGCGTTCATCAGTCCTAAACTTTCTGGGTTCCAAGACTTCATTTTGAGTTACCGAGACATTCATTCAAAATTAGAGATCGGCTACTAAGGATGATCTAAAATAGTCCCATAAACAAGAGCATTAGTTCTACGATTCATGCCTTATCAATATCAACAACAAAATAAAAGAAAAATAAATAATTGAACAATAGCCCTCTGACTCTGATACTCTGGAACATAATGTAAATTGCATATAAATAAGTACAGGAAAATGTGAAATTTTTATGAACACAAGAATAAGAAAGCATAAAGAAACAGTAAATAAATTATCAAGCAATGACTTCCAACGCACTGAAATTTTTGCCGTCGGCTCACTGAACTATCTACAGTAAAGCATGTTCAACCAAGCAGTAACAAAGATGTAAGCAGAACGCCAACAGAGTTATAACGAAATTACAAGAAATGCGAACACCAGATGTAAATCAGAAACCAACAAAACATGGAATGAAACGAAAAAGAGAAAGAACTCCAATGACTCGAAACGAATTCACACCAGGAGCACTAAGAGCACCACCTCTGTCTCCCCAAAATCGAGATTCTAGGGCTGTCAAGAACTCCCTAATTTTCCTATGGCCTTCGGAAAATTTATCCAGGCTTCAACTATGCCGTTTGCTCCTTTAACGTTTCGTTGACGAAATGAGGGGGATTGAAACTGCGATTGGGAAGAGATTTGATGAAATATCGAAAAAGATTAAAAAGAAGAGATTGTATTCGAGTCCCGAATCAATAGGTAGGGTTTAACAACAACTCCTCAACTATTACGTAATTTCATTTAGCCTCTTATAGTTCTAAAAACTAACGATAAACCCCTGAACTCCAAAATATTGTAGTTGGACCTAACATGAAAATAATACCATAATCCATATATCGCATTTTCCGTATTTCGAGTCCTGTTTTTTGTGGAAAATATCATAATGTCCACCGACACAATAAATTTTACCAATGCTAGTTTTTGCCCGTGCATTGCACTGCACGGATCATAATTATCTATAATTATTTTAAGTCGATTATACAAATTAAGTATTGAGTCTGACTCATAACGATCATTTATCAAAGAATGACTTTGGTTATCAAATGATTGAACAACCGGGAGCAACTTACTTACGATACTTAGTTGACATTCAATACTTTAAAAAAAATAATATTATGATTACAAATCTATAATCATATTAATAATAATTGACTTTCTAGACATAAGGAGTGTACTTTGTTTGCATGCCAATTATAATATAAATTTCAAGACATCAAAACTAATATATAAACTAAGTAAATCATATAATCCAAAATCGGTACACTATAAAATGATGTGATAAATAATGGTTTAAGTATAAATTATTATACCCTTCCTCCCATTCGACTCGAAAAAAGTACGACACTTTAACTTCATCATCGTTTGTTTGGGGGCAGGGATAATAAAAACGAATTCGGTCTTCAACACATTGTTTATAATCTTGTATTATAATGGTCCATCGTCTCCACTCCACCCTAAAATATTATCAAGAAAATGAAGTGGATATACAGTTATACCTCATTGAAAATCTTTTGTAGATCAGATGCTGATATGCCTAATATGATTTTCGTTTGATCATTGAATCGGATTTATCACTAATCGTTATCTTCAATGTATACCTGAAACATAAAGATATATAATAGTATCGTTAAGCTGATATTTAGTTTTGATTTTAACTATGTTACACGAATAAAAAATTGCATATGAACATCATTTATTACCTCGGAATAGTGTGTTCAATCAGCCTGTTGCAAGTTATACAATAATTATCGATGACTTTGTTGACTATACAAAGCGGGAAGGATTCATACCAAATTGTTGTCATATCTATATGCGCTATACGTGCACGTATACGAAAATGTCGCACCTGCAAATTATTATAAAACATTAATAATTCAGATCATAAAAGATCTATAATTTGCATTAGATGTACAGAATAGTACGTTTTCAATGACACCATAATCCTTTAACGTAATCGAAACAGCATCAAGCAAGTTGTGTAGTTGATGTAGAGTTTTTCCTCTTTTATGAGACAAAGAAATGTGTTCTTGCGCATTCTTATTCCCAACGTACCTGATATATAATAAGGGTTAAATTAATATAATTCTTATGTGGATAAGTACGAATGTGTAACGAAAAATTAGATAAAGAACATATCATGTATGGATCTCGTGTACCGCGGCGATATTTATATCTACAAAAACTAGGCTAAATTTTGAGGTGTTTATATATACGCCTAAATCAAACCAAAATTTTAAAATGGATGTAGGATTTATTAAATAAGTGGAATATGTATCAGGTAATGAAATAAAATAAGTGTTAAAATGGTGGAACTCGCCGTTAAATTTCTTCACTTCAACTCTTGATACAGCCAAAATTTGAATATTTTCCGCATCATATATTACCTAATAACGTTCGTCCGTTGCAAATTTCCCGAAAGAGAAAGTTTCACTATATTAATGCTAAAAACAAAAAAGAAATTTGTCAGAATAGTGATATTAATTACTATATGAAAAATAAACATTTCATAGGATGCTACCTCGTATCACATATTAAGATATTTCGAACGTGAGCCTGACATCAAGGCCACATTTATTTTTGAAGCTAACATTTTCCAACTCACCGACGTAAACTACTAATTCAATTGCAGCTGCTAAATGTTTAAAATTGTGATCAACATAAATGATTGACGTTTAACGCAAAAATAATTAAGAGTACTCGCCGACTAAATGGTCTTTGTGGGTAGCACATCTTGTTATCATGCAAAGTTGATCAAACCGAAAGTTGTGTCGAGGACTATCAACATGAGATTGATGCTAATAATCTACAATTTTGGTTGTTCGTGCAAATTTCAGCTTATAATCATTAGGAATGGGCCAATCCAAATGTGATGCACGGTCGACACTTAAAATTGTCAATATAATAAACTTCCCCTACTTTCATAATATCTCGAAAAATATCAATATCATTATTTTGTTGGCTTACTTGTATGTACCCTGAAACAAAAATATTACTATTAAATATTAATGGAATAATTTCACGAACGATATGTTGAATGATGTAACAGTAGCAATAAGGATTTTCATAAGTCGACATCAATGAAGATCAGATTTTGTACCCGCTACTCTATATTTGATAATGAGGAATCCGATATACGATGAACAAATGAAGTAGATGTGGTATAATCCTAACTGACTATAATCATGGCATGTTGATCCATTTTAAGTTTAAAGAATTAAAACTAATTTTGACTCTTTCACAAGCAAATAACTTAAGCTCCTCAACCGTTTTTAATTAATTAAATAATCTGGTTTTGATAATTAATTCTCAGAACGTGTTGATTAGTTTTTTTAGAAAGTGGGTGGTTATATTTCAGAAATTATATTAGTGGGTGGTTTTAATTTTTATTTTTCAAATAATTAATTTTTACTAAAAATTTAAAATTAGAGAGTGGGTGGTTTTATTTTTATAGTTCAAAAATGACATATTTCACTAAAAATAAAAAGAGGAAGGATCGTAAAGTGAATTTTAAATAATAATCTTTTATTACAAATAAAGAGTTGAAGGACACGTGGCAGCTTTAAATGACTACATTTAAATGTATATATAGGATTTTCTAAAACTAAACTACATGGGTGTCTCTTTTGGTGCGATCATCCGAAATATCACCGTGATCTTCCTATTTTTCTCTTATCAATGTGTTTGTTTCGCTTAGGAGATGAGCCATCAGCGTAATGACGGATCACCTAGTGATGAAACGGGGTTACATTTCAAGTTTGGATCACCCCAAAAAGCTAGCCGATCCAACAACACGGTGATGTGGTGATATTTTTATTTTTATAGACAAAAATATCCCTTTTATTTAATATTACTATATAATATTACATATTAAAATAAATAAATCTATAAAAAATATTAGTTATTTAAAAATATTTAATACTTATAGTAATAATTATATTAACAATTATAAGTATGCTAAAAAATTAAAATAATAATCATTATCACACCAGCTTACAAAATCTTAACATAATATTTAAATATATGTCTATGGTCAAATATGAACATTTACACGACATCACCATAGACATCACTAGGGGTGAAAGATGAGCCGAGCCGGCTCGTGAGCTCGACGAGCCGGCTCGATAAAAGCTCGGCTCAAGCTCGACAAAAATGAGCTCGAGCTCATTTATGTTGACTCGAGCTCATAAGTCTCGAGCTTGAGCCCAAACATAGAGCTCGTGAACAGGCTCGCGAGCTTAATTTTTTATATTTTAATATTTTAATAACAATTTATATTATCTTTATTTTTTTTAAAACGATTTTTTTAAAAATTTTATATTAATTTATATTATTTTTACAATTATTTATTAATAATCTCGATTTTTAAAAAAAATTATATTTTTTTGTATTTTTATATTAATTTATATTATTTTAATTAATTTAATAATTTTTTTTATGAGCTCGAGCTCGATCGAGCTCGATGAGCTTTGTGAGCTCGAGCTCGAGTTCGAGCTCATCTGGCAGTAAACGAGCCGAGCTCGAGCCGTGAGCTGAAAAGCTCGAAAGCTCGAGCTCGAGCTCATGTAACTCGAGCTCGAGCTAAGAAAATGAGCCGAGCTCGGCTCGAACACCCTAGACATCACACTGACTAGACAATAGAATACTCCAATATCACATTGATTTGAAAAAAATGAAATATTACCACAAAACAAACTATTATTATCTTAAACTAACATAAAAGATAAAACTTGTAATATATCCAGCTCATTTTTAATAATTTTTACATTAGTTAAAGAAATGATAAAAATTAAATTAAATGGATGTAATTCTAACCTACATTTCTAACTCCCAAGTGATTAAATAAACAAATAATTAATTCTTAAAAATATTTTTTTACTATTGTTTTATCAATCATTCAAATGAAAAACCAAACAATCTCACAGTGAACAACTAGTGCTTTTACTCCTTGTAAACCATATCCTCCCCCTTGAGTTAGTAATGTAAGCCAAACATATCGTTCAGGGAAGTGATTAGTATACAAGATGTCGTCACATTCAATACAAATATATTATTATTGATATTATCAATATTATTTTATTATTATCATTATATTATTATTGTTATTATATCATCATCATTGAATGGCTGCTCTATTTTCTTTACGTTTGCAAGTATTTGAAAGTTGATATATAGTAACTATTATTATTATTGAGTGATTGTTCTATTTTCTTTAGGTTTGTAATTATTTGATAGTTGATCCATACTAATATATTCCAAATGATTCAGAATTAAAATATTGGGGACATCATATATTACAAGTTTGAGTTTTCATTGATGGAAGCCTCTTTTACATTTGATTGGACGGTAATCGAACATGATGCTATTCAGACGAAGTAAAGTCTCATAAGAAACGTTCGAGGTAATGTTGATAGTTGTGAAACCTTTTTCAGAAATTAATCTTTGTTAGAGAACTATTACTTTGAATATTTTGAGGATTATTATTTGGTTTTTATCGAAAAAGACATCTTTATTCGTTCTACCTCCTATTTTTTATGAAGAAAATGAATCTTTTTATCGAAGTATAATATTACTTTATAACTATGAAAGTCAAAATAATAATAATAGTATATAGTTTAGTTGAAAGTTTTGTCTTTTATTCACGTCTGAATTTATTCTGTACACGTTTAATTTTTAATAGTTAAAAAAATTAATTGTGGTGAAATATCTAATTATTAGTAATTTTACTAACTAAAAATAATAATTGTGAAAATATTGTAATTTTAAAAAGTTTTGTGGTGAAAATTGAAAAGAACTCATAGTTAAAATTTACAACTTGATTAGTTTTGTAATATTCCTAAAAACAGAACTAGTTTTAACTAATATACGTGATTATCTCCGACTGAGTAGGTCATAGGTCAGACGAGATCTTCTGTCCCATTGGGTGTCCCATTGTGTGTACCCACTTATTACGCATAGAAATTCTATATTTCTAATTAAAATAAAAGAAATAAAATGTGAGAGAGAGTAGACTGGAGAGATTAACGTCCAAGGGTTATAAGATTTCCCCTTTTTGTTTTATTTTAATTTAATTCCACCAAATTCTAAAATCATAATTGATTCATTAGATTCATATGATATAATCAAAATATCTAATTTATTACTTGTTTCATTACGATCATATTGATATCCATATATATATTTTACGATATTTCTAAGTATCATTTTATTTTGTATATTTTAAAAAATGGGATATAAAATGGATATATATTAGTTAGAGAATTATAAATTAAAATAAAACCAAAAGGGAAAATCTTAACCCGTTAAAATCTTCTCTCTCCTCTCTCTCACATTTTATTTCTTGTATTTTAATTAGAAAATATTAGAATTTCTATATGTAATAAGTGGGTACACACGCTGGTCACCCAATGAGACAGAGGATCTCATTCGGTCATCGAGATCTTCTGTCCCATTGGGTGTCCCATTGTGTGTACCCACTTATTACACATAGAAATTCTAATATTTTCTAATTAAAAAAAAAAAAGTAAAATGTGAGAGAGAGTAGAGTGGAGAGATTAACGTCCAAGGGTTAAGATTTCCCTTTTTGTTTTATTGTAATTTAATTCCACCAAATTATAAAATCATAATTGATTCATTAGATTCATATGATATAATCAAATAAACATATCTAATTTATACTTTTTCATTACGATCATATTGATATCCATATCATATATTTTACGATATTTCTAAGTATCATTTTATTTTGTATATTTTAAAAACTGGGATATAAAATGGATATATATTAGTTAGAGAATTATAAATTAAAATAAAATAAAAAGGGGAAATCTTAACCCGTTAAAATCTTCTCTCTCCTCTCTCTCACACTTTATTTCTTTTACTTTAATTAGAAAATATTAGAATTTCTATGTGTAATAAGTGGGTACACACGCTGGGTCACCCAATGTGGCGGCTTTGTATCGGAATGAGTGGGATACTTTGGATAAGAAAAAACAAATGAGGACCAAAACGTAAATAAAATAAGAGAAAAGGGGAAATAAAAGATTCTTGTTCTCTCTGTCCAACTCCAACACTTCTCTAAACGCCGTCGTTTAGGTCGCAACCTTTGCGTGTCTGCTTCGGACAGCTTCAAAAGCGGGGGTTGAAATCGCCAGTTTGCTGAAAAATCCAAAGTTGAGTCTTTACCTTGGTTTGAGGTTCGTTTTGATCAGTCGACGTTATTGATCTTGGGTTACCATCACCTATTACAATTTCTCAGGGTTTAGGTTTTTTGTTTGGGTGCTGATACTGTGAAAATATTTTCCAAGTTTCGTCACAAGGCTAAAGACATTTTCTTCTGAATATTTCCATCGGAGGCGATAATCGTTTTTCTCCTAGGTTTAATTTCGTCGTAAGAGCTGAATTTTGATCTTCGCTGAATATCGCTTTTAGGGGTAACCGAGTTTGACTGTGATAACACGCTGGTTGACTATGATATTATGGTCAAATCTAGAGAAAGAGAGTCATGGTGTAGATATGAAATCAGAAGCTGCTGAATTTGTTGCAGTTTAACTCCATTTTTGGTACATATGTTGTAATTAGGAAGATGATGAGACAGAATCTTGGCTTGTAGCTTTCGATTTTAGGAATCTTCACAGACACGTAGTTTAAGAAGCCATTAACATCACAATTACATGTATGATTTTTTGCTTAGTATATATTTCATGTCTGAATGTATGGAAAAGAAGTTTTCTTTCTTGAACATTTCTTGTCCATTCTTTGTAGGATTGTGTTGCATATAGTCGATCTCAGATATGATCGCCAAGGAAACTTAGATTCTTCTCAAGATCCTTACCAGGCAACAAATATACAAACGCAAAGATGTTGGAGGCACCGAAATACACAGGAATAATCGGTCTCAACACCAACCACGACAACTACGATTTCTCGCAAAACTTCTACCGAAAACTGAACGAGGGCTCAAACATATCCATCGATAGCTACGGAAGCATGCAGCTGAGCAACGGCGGAGGCTCAGTCGCCATGTCAGTCGATAACAGCAGTGTGGGGTCCAACGATTCGCACACTCGAATCTTAGGCCACCAGGGACTCAAGCGTGTAAGAGACTACTCAGTGGCTAATAGCGTGAACCATGGCAGAGCCTCTAATGGGCTCAGCAACGATGCCTTAGCACAAGCCTTGATGAACCCTCACTACCTAACCGAAGGGCTCGGTTCTTACGACGAGTGGACCATCGACCTGACCAAGCTCAACATGGGGCCCGCTTTCGCTCAAGGGGCTTTCGGGAAACTATATAGGGGCACGTATAAAGGAGAGGATGTGGCCATTAAGCTGCTTGAGAAACCCGAGAATGATCAAGAAAGGGCACAGTTAATGGAGCAGCAGTTTCAGCAAGAGGTTATGATGCTCGCTAGGCTGAGCCATCCCAATATTGTGCGGTTCATAGGCGCGTGTCGCAAGCCTATGGTGTGGTGCATAGTGACCGAGTATGCAAAGGGTGGCTCGGTTCGTCAGTTTTTGACCAAGAGGATGAACCGTTCTGTGCCTTTGAAGTTGGCTGTGAAGCAGGCCTTGGACGTGGCTAGAGGGATGGAGTATGTTCATGGGCTGAATTTGATTCATAGGGATTTGAAGTCTGATAACCTTTTGATTTCTGCAGATAAGTCTATTAAGATTGCTGATTTCGGTGTGGCTCGTATTGAGGTTCAGACTGAAGGGATGACACCCGAGACTGGGACTTATCGCTGGATGGCTCCGTAATTTTCTTACATCTCTTTGCTTTTTTCTGTTTCATTTTGGTCTCTATCTTGTGCGCTGTGTTTGGTTCAATGAAAGTGGCGAGGAAAAGGACACCGAAGAGAAAATGGTTTTCGTTAACTTAGTTTGAATTTATTTTCCTTTCCTCGTCTATTTCTCCAATCAACCGTACATAAAATTAGTTTTCCATTTGCTGTTTCCTCGCCTCACTAAATTTCTCAAGTTGTGACTTTGTGTTTGGATCATGGAAAGGGGCGAGGGAAAGAAACTGAAGAGAAAATGATTTTCCCCAACTTTTCTTTTCTTTTCCATGCCAATTGGTAGAAATTGATTTTTCTTAGCTTTAAACTTAGTTTAAGTTTTCTTTTCTTTTCTTCATCTATTTCTCTAACCAGCCAAATGTAAGAATTAGTTTTGTTTCCCATTTATTTTTAACTTTCCTAACTAAATTCCTAACCAAACACATACATAGTCCATTTTATCTCATTTCTCAACGTCTCTAACTCCTTATCTATTCTCACTCTCATCATCACTTCCATCTAATCGCTCACCAACCATTTTCATATTGCCTAAGCCATTGTTGTTTTCCATGTTCAATCATTATTCGATTCTTCTCTTACAAATGCCTATGTTGATTCTAGTGAACCTATTACAAAAAATTGTGCAGGGAAATGATTCAGCACAGGCCTTACAACCAGAAGGTGGACGTGTACAGCTTCGGGATAGTGCTATGGGAGCTCATTACAGGCAATCTCCCATTCTCTAACATGACTGCTGTCCAAGCAGCGTTCGCAGTGGTCAACAAAGGCGTTAGACCGAATATACCGCCCGACTGTCTCCCATCGCTCGGTCGAATCATGACGCTCTGCTGGGACCCAAATCCCGACGTGAGGCCATCGTTCAGCGAAATTGTAAGGATGCTCGAGTCGGCGGAGACTGAGGTTATGACTACTGTAAGAAAAGCGCGTTTTAGGTGCTGCATGAGTCAGCCCATGACCACTGATTGAGAGAGGCACGTGTTTCTTCTCGTACGCATTGCCGTTGTATTGTATGTGTATTTATTACCTAGTAGAAATTTGAGGCTTTGCTATGTTCTGTGTTGTGTTGTAATGTAATGTACCCTTCTTTTTTTTTTTTCCTTCTTGGATTGATTACGAAGTTGTTTGTGGATTTGGGATGGGCTGAAGGTTATGCATGCTGGTGAATTCTGGCCATAGGGTGGAAGTGTATAATGTGCTTTTATTGCAGTCGATCGTCGTTCTTCTATTACAGCCTTTATATTACTACTATGAAAAGAAGTCAGGAAAGTGACCCCTCTTTTGAGTCTATGAATTAATGTAATGTTTCGACGAAAATTATCGCATTTTGAGTCTGAATTTGTTGCTTGGACTTAGTTGAAAATTTGCTTCTGAAAGGACCATTGTGTTTGTTGAATAAAACCGCTGACGTTATTACGTAGATTAGATATCTTTAATGTTGTCGAACCGAGGTTTACTCAATTCAGAAACATAAAAAGAAACATAGTATATAAAGTTCAAAGTCGTCACACTATATTGAGTTAGAAGACTAAGTCAAGGACTAACCTATATGATATAAAACCCAGGTCAAGCAGATCTAACAAGTCGCATTACTCGTCGAAAGATATGATCACTTTCCGCGTATATTTTTCCCCGACTTCTCTAACGAGGCCTTTCTCTTCTTTGAGACTTGAGTTTCAGCCCTCTCAGGCGATTCAGTAAAGGCCTTCGAAGAAGATCCCAATGGCTTTGATGTAACTGTAAAAAATTATGGAGTATGTTCAACATCATCAATCTACATTTGCCCATAAAACAACAAAGATTACGCATGAATGACAAACGCTTTTAACAAAATTCTATGGAGCTTATAAACCATAAAATGCCGAGTAAAAAACCTTCTGTGGCTTCAGCGATCTCATTATCAGACGCAGCAGAAGGCTTCGTCACACAGTCTTCATCAAAGCGCTTAGGAATTTGAAAGGAAAACTGTGCCTTGGTAATGCCTTGGTCCTTGAAATGTGGATTTTCATCGAGGTATCTAAGAAAAAGAATGTGTTGTATTGTGATGTCACACGGAGAACCTCACGAAATGAATGCATATAGCTCTTAATCGTACACAGAGGCGCCATACTTGATTTCTATGGACAGAAAGTAAATGATAATTACTAGAGATTATTATACCTTTGCAGTTGAACCATTGAGCGTAGCCTCGTACCACATGGTGCAATATAATGCCTGCGTTTTCATACAGCATTAGACTGATTATTCAATACAAACTGGTGCCAAATCAGTTGTACTGAACCTCTTTCAATCGCATGGAACTAACCAACTATGTCATATAAGCTTTTAAGGGCTTACACATCAGCGAACTTGGAGCTTGCCGAATATCTGAACCTCAGAAGCCTTTCCCAGCCATGAGGTGCTCTGGGGATGTTGGGCTTATCAACGGCCCAAACCCGACTCCCATCATGTGTAATATCTGATGGTTCGTCACAAGAAACCTTAGGATTCCATTCCTTAGCCCGGGTGCAGAGGAAAGGTTCCTCTGCGATATGCTCCCTAAATGCTTCGTATCTCTCCTGAGTAGGAATGATCCTCCATTGCAAACATTTGGCGCATTGTATTGTAAAAGTTCCTATATGTGGAGCCAACGAACGTTTTCTTGGAACCAAAGGACTGTATACTTCATCTTCGTCTTTATCGGGTCGATCGGGTGATGATAGGTTGCTTGCAGTTTTCTCACCGCTCATTTTGATGGCGAGTTTGGTAGTATCTGATTCAATTGATTTCTCAATATTGTTTGCCAATGACCTAAGCAACGTTTCATGATATTTAATACAAGTTCAAACAGGGGATAATTAACTGGACAGTATTGTTACTTACCACATATAGTCATTACCTCTTTTCTAACTATCATTTATGTAACAGCCAGTCAAAAGAGCGTAATAAATACTTGTGTGAGCAAAGAAAATCAAGACAAATGACAAAGATAGAACATGCAATATACTGTTCATCCATACACCCTGCGCTACTCTATGCTTCCTATGACCTCCTTTCTCTCCATTTAGACACCAAAGAGAGTCCTTATTGCAGAGGATAAGGTTTTCGGCATCATAGATTGCCAAACAATACATAAAATGAGAATCAGCCTTTGATATTTGTTATTTACCCTTCACTTCTGAGCAACCGTAACAGACGATCCCCTGAGCCAACCAGAATCTAAGCTCTAGAGAGACATAATGGAATTCATGAGGCCTGAAGATGCGCACTCGGGTTATTCCAAGTTACAACTAAACTCTAATAAAAACCAAGACGGCCTTTCATTACCTCTTATCAACCATTTATACCTAATCCACTCATTGTCTGTGTCCAAATCTATCCATCGTCTCAAATCCAAAACTTACAGTCTAAGAACTCCCCCCTTTTTTATTTCTAATTCCTTTTCTTATTCATCGCCAAAGAGGAAAATTAAACTAAACAAAAAAACATATCCCAGATAAGCAGAAAATTAGGGCGGAAAACTATCAATGGAAATTCCGAACAAGACCGACAGGAGTCTAACAGAGAGCAAACGTAAATAGACCAAATTAATCGCGTAGCATACATCACAGACGGATTCCGCAGAAAATTAAGGAACATAGAGTCATAGAGGGCGCATACCAGCAAAGATCGGAGACTTCTCTTGACGATTCGTTAGCGAATTTTGCTTGTCGAAATGGCTCGGCTCAGCCTCACCTCACCGAGGTATGAGAGATGCAATTGGAGTTGTGTATAGAGAGAGACAGCTCTAATTTTGGGTTTTCATATTACTTCGTGGGCTGACTTTGGTTTTTGTAATTAATTTGTTTATGGCACCTTTAGTTTATGAAGTTCTCAACCTTTCACTAAATTTATAGCCCGATATTCAGAAAGCCCAATATCAAAGCTCAATCTATTCTTATCTTTACTATTATATAAAGCTCGGGCTGGATACAAATCGTTCAAATCCAAATTGATTTGGTGTATAAAATTTCTCGTTAATAAAATAATAACTTGTAACTTATGACACTCAAATGCATGTGCTATTTTTTTTTATTAAATGAATTTTAATTTAAAATATTTCATAGAAATCATAATTTAAATTTAATTTGTATGTTATAAATATGTAAAAAGGAAAAATTGATTTATTATAAATTTAAAGTATGATAGTAATTAATTAAAAATAGTAATTAACTAAAATACTACCAAACTAAATATAGTAATTAAAAGT
The DNA here is from genome assembly GCA_027422505.1 of Craterostigma plantagineum. Taxonomy (NCBI): domain Eukaryota; kingdom Viridiplantae; phylum Streptophyta; class Magnoliopsida; order Lamiales; family Linderniaceae; genus Craterostigma; species Craterostigma plantagineum. Next base: position 462,455 of record JAPQWV010000160.1, read on the forward strand.
AGTTAGTGTTTTTTTACTTTTATTAGTTATTTTTTTAATCACAATTGACAGACCATTTGACAAGTTATCCTTGCCCATCACCCTAAATATAATAGGATAGATAATACTCCCTCCGTCCCAGCAACTTTATCACATAAGTTGTTGGGCACGCAAATTAAGTTGGCGTTATTATAATAATATAGTACAATGAAAAAGGTAAAAAATTGTATTTTAACACGTCTTTTAAGAATATTTAATATTATTATATTGATTGTTTGTGATAGTTTTTACTAAATGAGGAAATGTGATAAAATTATTGGGACGCCCGAAATGGAAAAGTGTGATAAAATTAGCGGGACGGAGGGAATATAAATTAAACTCAACACCTACTAGGCACACTACCTGCTAATTAAATGTACACCTCTTATAGTAACCACCTCTTAATTAACTTGGTATGTCAACTATAATTACAATTTTATCCGTGATATTACTAATATATTACAATTGTATTCTCAAATCAGTTTTCTTATGCATGATAGGTATAAAGTTAAAATTATATTTTGATTTAAAAATAACTTAAAATATAAAATAATATGTTTGTCTATTGTAAAATAATATGATTGTCTATTGTATATTGCACATGCATAGAATGTGCTTACATACTGTCGACATAAGTGGCTTTTGAATGGTCAGCAAAAGAAGGCAATGTGAGGAAATAGAAAATTTCGGCCGTAGCATTCTTTGTTCATGTGCTGAATATATTTTATTCATTCACATGCATTCCATCACCTATAAATAGGCTACGAAGGATCAGAAAGAAAGTAAGCCCACAGACAGAGAGAAGAGAGAGATCATGGTGAGAGAAAAATAGAGGGAAAATAATAGAGAGATTATCGGTTATTTTTTCTGACTATAAAGAGAGATATTGATGGTTTTCTCCTTTGTAGTACGAGAGGTTGTATCCTTTATTTCCCCTATAGTGGATTCTTCTTCCTTACCCGTGGTTTTTACCCCGATTTGTTTGGGGGTTTTCACGTTAAATCTCGGTGTCCACTTCTATCTTTAATTGCTCAAATATTACCAGCAGTATTACTCGACCGGATCCGCTGTCACGCCAACACATACTAGTATATTTTATCAAGCGTAGGGGTGTCTATAAACATCCCATTGGTATGTCGGATTTCACAAGAAAAAATTAATTGTAAAATTTCAAAACATTGAAATGATTTTTATTACAAAAAAACATGTCTATCTAAGAATCCTAACTAATTTATGCTTGCGGTTATCGTGATAAATGAAATTTCCATAGTCAACATTCTTACATTTAGGCTCACTATGTTTTACGAGAATCTGACCTATCAATTGGAGCTGAGCCGTCCCACTTTGGCTTTAGCGCACTAGCGATGACGTGAACCACTTGCCATTACCAATAATAATAAGTTATGAGTATTATTTCTATTATCACTATTCTTTACTAGTATTTCATTATTAACGCGCACTATGACCTTGGTTATTTTTAGGGATTTTTATATTATTAATTATTATTATGCAGTTTTTTCTTATGAATTTAGCAAGAATTTTTTAACTCGATGAGATACTGAAAGCCATTCTGAATTTATTTACATTTATCTACTTTTTTTTGTCTTTCACAAACGCATATAGCAGCTTAGATATCGACATAGAAGATTAGCTCATCATTTATTAATTGTCGACTTAGGAGAAAAAATAATTGAATTCCGTACCGCACTATAACAAGTGATATCTCTTTTGTTATTTTCCTTTCGGGAAAAAATTAGTTAATAATGGAAATGGAAAGAAAGTAACATAAAGGAGAAGATAAAATCGTCAAAAGAGTAGTATGTATGGAGTGCGCGCATAAAAAAAGGTTCACAAAAACATGTCATTTGGTGTTTTCGTATTCATAATTTATTACAAGAATTAAATATTTGTAGATATAATAGATGTATTTTTTTTAGTATCATGAAAAGATTATCGACCTAACATGCGGATTGGATGCAATACCACACGGCCACTCAATTGGTATCGGCAAATAATTGGTACTTCATTCTCAACCTTATTAATTAATTGTTTTCCTTTCTTAAATTCGTGTCTATACTTTTTAGTGTTCTCGTGGTCCCAAATATTAATTAAACTGTATTTAACTTATCAATTTGCTTAAGAATTTCCCCTCTCTCTATATCCTCCAAAACCCTACTCTCAACAGCCGTCTCCAAACAGTTCTTCTTCCTCCCCCTCCTCCCCTAGCGGAGGTTGGGGGAGCTCATTTTCTACTTATTTTCTGTTTCCGTTTTGTATTAAATAAATAATTGGAGAGGGAAGTGGCGGTTTTGGCATCGACGAGCTCCATTGGTGGTGGATCTGGCGGCGAGAAGCTCGGACGGCGGTGGATCTACCGGCGACAAGTTCCGTCAGTGGATTGACGGCAACGAGCTCCGACGGTGGTGGATCTGGAGGCGGCGAGCTTGGACGGTCGTGGATCTGACGCCGACGATCCGTGTTGGGTTTTCAATGTTTGCCTTCATTTGCCCCCGAGCTGATGTCATCTCCTCCCTCTGCTCGACCACCCACCTCCTTGCCATGTCTCCTTTCGATCTGTCGGTCGCCGCATCACCGCCTGCCGCCATCCCTTATTCCGTCCGGCCGTTCTGGTCGTGGCATATTCTCCTCGGGGGAGTTCTCCTTATGGAGTTTTCTCCCCTTTGTAGAAGTTTTTCTCCCCTATGTGAGAGCCTTCTCCTCCCCTCGTGTGAGCGTATCCTCTCCCCTGGTGGGAGTTTTCCTTCGGGAACTTCCTTTCCCTTTTTGGGGCTTAACAACGGACATTTGTGCTATCACCGATCTTCCACGCAATAGAAATAAGAACATGTTGTAATATGTTGATTGTTGCTCTATTGTACTTTTTGTTCATTTGGGTTTATAAAATGAAATTCTCTTTTCACAAAAAAAAAAAAAACTTATCAATTTGCTTGCAAATATTGATTTACAATACATCCAATTGGAAAAAGTTACAGCTTTTTCTAATGTATTGAGTCCGTTTGATAGGGAATGAGTTTAGATGATACTCCCTCCGATTTTAAATACAAGTCGTTTTTACGGTTTATATTTTGTTTTTAAATAGAAGCCCTTTTGACTGTTTTCAAGAACAAATAATTTGAATAGTACCAGCTTTACCCCTCATTTTAAATAAAAATAATTATATTAAATAGAATAAAACGATTAAATAAGAGTATGATAGAGATTTTTATTTCTTAATACGTGTGCAATTACCTTAAACGAACTCTATTCAAATCAGAGGGAGTATTAGCTATAGTTGAGCCTAAATAATGGAGGTTGTGCATTTTTAGGTGTTTGGTTGATAGATTTAAATTATGATGTTCGATATGTTTGGTAGATGACTTTAGATGATATTAAGTTTACTTATATTTAGTTACAATTTTACCCGTATTTTGAATTTAATATTTATAATCAAAGAGTAAATTTGTTAAAAACGGCTGGAATTAGCTACAGGTATGGGAGAGTTAGCTTTAGCTAATACCTTATTGAGGTGTTAATTTGGATTGGATCACCTGTCCATCTCCCTATCCCATTGTGTATACCACACTGCAAGATCTACGGAAAATAATTTTTATAGATAACGAAAAAAAGATAAGATATATCAATTTGTTATAATGAAACAAAGAATAAATCAGTGTTGTTTATTTGGAAAGAAGAATGATTTTTATGGGGAGAAAACTATTTTTGGTCCCCTATGTTTTCACTTGTCACATTAGTTCCTCATATTTCTTAATTTGAACCAAATGGTCCATCTGTTAAATCCACGTTAATTTGGACGGAATAGGTCGGCATAAGCGACGGAAATGCCGTCATAAAATTAGCGACGGAATTTGCAATGGAATTTCCCTCGCTAAAGGAAAAAAGTTAAAACAAATGATAAATTAAACATAAAAAGTGAGGAAAATTCCAAAAAAAGGAAAAATAAATCAAAAATATAGTAAAAAATTCAAAAAAGAGAATATTACTAATAATAATAATAAGATAAATAATAATAATAAACTATATTTTATTTTTTATTATTTATTATTATTTTATTATTTATAATAAAAATCTATTAAAATAATAAATTAAATTAGAGAAAAAATATAACATTAAAATAACTTAAGTAAAAAAAACAAAAAAAAAGAGAGATAAAAACTAAAAAAAATAATAAATAATAAATAATAAAAAATACAAAATATTTATTTATTGAAAACTAAAAATAAGTGAGGATAAAAATGTCACTGAAAGGTGACGATAATTCCCGATCTCGCTCTGTCCAGTTAACGGTGATGCAATCATTCCAATATATTTGTTAAAAAAATTCGAGAACTGGGACGATTATGTCCTCATTAACTTGGCAGGGAAGGACTTCGTAAAACTTTTAGAGGCATTTTTTATCCTTAATGTTGTTTTTCCTTTTTATTTAATTTTTAATAAATAAATATAATTTTATTTTTACTTTTTTAAAAGCTTAAATTTTTATTTATCATTTTTAAATTTAAGTTTATTATTTTATATTTAATATTATTTATTTTTATTTAATTTATTAGTAATATTTTTTTTTTGAATTTTTTGCTCTATTATTGAATTTTTTCATGTTTTGGAAAATTTCCACATTTTTTATGTATCATTTATCATTTTTTTAACTTGTTTCCTTTAGCGACGGAAATTCCGTCGCTAATTTTGCGACGGCATTTCCGTCGCTAATGCTGACCTATTTCGTTCAAACTAACGTGGATTAACAGATGGATCAGTTTGATTCAAATTAAGAAATAGGAGGGATTAAATGTGGCAAGTGAAAACATCGGGGACCAAAAGCGCCCATAGGGTAAACATCGGCGACCAAAAATGGTTTCTCCCGATTTTTATGATTTGGTGGAATATCTATTTAAAAATTGGAACAATAATTAAAAAATAAAATGAAAATTTCTGAACCACACAATTTGACAAATGTCAGCATGTGGTGATGTGGTACATACAATGAGACATGAAGATGGGACAGACGGTCTCATCCGATATTAAGTAGTCAATAACTAAATTTAAATAAATCTTCGACCAACTACTTTTACCAAACACTTCTTCAATTAAGTGACTCATAGGAGCTTACTCTTGATTAAAACATATTTTCCTTGGCAAAAAATTTATCCAACGCTATTATTGAAAACATTTCTTACAATCAGACCGAATAACGTGAAATATGATATATAAAACCTTAGGCGGCTACTATGTTTCCAATCAACAATTAAAAATGAATTTATATTGAAATCCACGGAAGATTCAATTAACTTACGTATCGATTGGATATCTAGTAACGAATTATGTATCGCACTTCACCACTACACTAATTCCTTGTAAACCACTCACTCCTCATAGGTATTAGTCTCCAACTCAGAACTCAAAAATATATATAGTATTAAAGAGATCTCCAACCCAACTGGAAAACAAAAAAAAATCATAATTTTACTCCAATCGATACCAAAAACCAAACCCAAAATGCGATTTCTAATTTCTCACTTAAAAAAACGCATGTTTGCGTTTAAATCAGTTATTATGCAATGGGAACGTTTTAATTTACAGTGCAGTCCTGATTTCCTTTTCTCTCATATATTTTTGTCAGAAAAAGCAGACTGAATGACAGATGAATGACGATCACAATTTGAGCTGAAAAAGTGACAAGAGAAAAAGTTGTGTTATATGATATGATATAATAAACAACCACATAAACGACGTGACCGTTTAATTATTATTCTTATTCTTCTTATCATTACGATCATCACAATTACCTTCCTCCGTCCCAACAACTTTATCACATAAGTTGTTGGGCATGCAAATTAAGGTGACATTATTATAATAATATAGTATAATGAAAAGGTAAAAAAGTGTATATTTTAACAGTCATTTAAGAATATTTAATATTATTATATTGATTGTTTGTGATAGTTTTTTGCTAAATAAGGAAAGGTGATAAAATTATTGACCGAAATGGAAAAGTGTGATAAAATTAGCGGGACGGAGCGAGTATTTATTACAATTGAGCGAGAGTTTTACTCAAGTATTATCATGCATGTCATGAACATTATCAAAGCTAATACAAAGCTAATTATCTTACCATCATCATCGTTATCTAACTTGATAATTGTACATATATTTTTTATATGCATCTCGAATTAGTTTGTGTTTCCCGTGTTATGTGGTTGTCGTGTTTTTAATAAACATTAATCGATGTTTTTTATATGTATTAAATTTTTTAAAATTAACCTTATTAATTTTTTTCGATTAAATCTAAGATAATATTTGTTGTAAAGTTGTGAAATATGTGGGTAATATTGAAATTTGTCAAAATTGGTGTGGAAGTGAATATTACAAAATAGTCTATTGAGTTTGAGAATGAGTTGATTTGTTGGAGAAAAATTATTGCATTTTGAGTTTGAGAATGCGTTTGAATTTGAGAATGCATTTATCGATTGAAGATGGTCTAACAGTGAGAGTTCCAACTCAACTAGTTAACTTAATTTCATTTAATATGTCCTACGGTAGCTCATAAAATTTCAGAATACTTTCGAAAATAAAGAACGAATAGATGGAGTTAAAATAGAGTTCGTAAACCTGCGCTGAAAATTTCCAGATGGGATCCGAAGTTTTATTTATCTATTTATTTATTTCATTTTATCATCTCTCTCTCTCTCTCTCTCTAACAATTGTTTCTTATTTAAGAACCTTCTAATTCACTCATTACTACACTGCATTTTCGTGTAACTGCCCAGAAAAGCTTTTCAGCTGATCGTTATTTCCGTTCATTCAAGGTTCAAGTTTCAACGACTCTTTCTTTTTCCCTCCTCTCTTTTCTTCGATTCTCTGTAGCTACGCAGACGAAGAAATATGGCTTACACATATGTGTGTGTGTGTGTGTGTGTGTGTGCAGACTGCAATGGAAGTTGATGGGAAGACGAAGCTTCAGAAGACGTACTTCGATGTCTTGGGGCTATGCTGCCCATCGGAGATTCCGTTGATCGAAAACGTTCTTAAGAATTTCGACGGGATTGAAGATTACTCAATTTTGGTGCCGACCAAGACTCTGATTGTCGTCCACGATCCTCTCGTCGTCTCCCAGATTCAAATCGGTAGCTAAAAAATAGTCGATTCATTCATTTTTCCCACTCGCCGGAAGATTCTGTAATCCTTCGTCGGCGTTTGTGTGGTGGCTGTTTTTTTTATCAGTTAAGGCACTGAATCAGGCGAGGCTAGAGGCGAGCATAAGAGTAAGCGGCGAAACGAGCTACAAGAACAAATGGCCGAGCCCTTACTCCATCGCCAGCGGCGCCTTGCTTTTGCTCTCTTTCCTAAAATATTTCTACGGCCCTTTGCGGTGGTTGGCCGTCGGTTCGGTCGTCGTAGGAATTCCGCCCATCGTGCTCAAAGGCGTCGCTGCTCTTCGCAATTTCACGCTCGACATCAACGTCCTCGTACTAATCACTGGTAAAATTGCAATCTATAGCTTATAAATCCGTGCCCTCAGAGTGATTTAGGCTAGACATTTAAAGGAAAGATTGTTCCATATATGGTAAAGAATGCTTCTGAGAATAGGGTTTATATGTAAGGCAGACTCTGTTTTTTATTTTTTGTTTTTAACAATTTGTGTAATAAATCGCCCAGTTGGAGGATCATTAGCCCTGCAAGATTATTGGGAAGCTGGGACGATCGTGTTTTTGTTTAGTATATCCGATTGGCTCGAATCAAGAGCAAGTCACAAGGTATGCTAGTATTCCTACTGCTTCATACGCAGGGAAAGTTTTGTTAGCTTTTTCTGTCTATTGATTTGTTTTCCCTTTCTTCTTCGATGACAAAAAAACATAGGCAACTGCTGTTATGTCCTCCTTAGTTAACGTCGTGCCTCAAAGAGCTGTACTAGCGGCAACTGGAGAAGAAATAGACGTCGATGAAGTCAAATTAAACACAATCTTAGCCGTCAAAGCTGGGGAAGTCATACCATTAGACGGTATCATAGTCGAAGGCAGCTGCGAGGTAGACGAGAAAATCTTGACTGGTGAATCTTTTCCCGTCCCTAAAGAAAAGGAGTCCACTGTCTGGGCTAGCACGATCAATCTCAATGGTAATCACATAGTTAAATTTACATTGTTTTGTGTTCTATGACTAAGTTGAGATTTGTTAAATGTTGCTTGCGAAACCTCATAGGATACGTAAGTGTTAAGACCACGGCTGTGGCAGAAGATTGTGTTGTGGCTCGAATGACTAAGATCGTCGAAGAAGCTCAGAGTAATAAGTCTCCAACCCAGCGTTTCATTGACAAGTTCGCCAAATACTATACGCCAGGTTTGTGTTGATCAGTCTTGTTTCTTTTGTCTTTAATTCGTTTCGTTTACTTACAAGAGTTGTTTTTTTTTTTTTTTCCTTACACTGCTTTTTTCGCAGCGATAGTGGTGATATCTGCTTTAGTAGCTATAGTCCCGTTAGCATTCCACTTGCATGATAAGAGGAAATGGTATCATTTGGCCCTCGTCGTCTTGGTAAGTGGATGCCCTTGTGCGATTTTACTCTCGACGCCCGTTGCTATCTTCTGTGCGCTCTCGAAAGCTGCAACGATAGGCGTTCTGTTCAAAGGAGCAGAGCATCTCGAAAACCTCTCAAAGATTAAGATTATGGCTTTCGACAAGACTGGGACGATAACTCGAGGGGAGTTTCAAGTGGTGGATTTCAAATCAATACGTGATGATATTAGCTTCGATCAGCTGCTATATTGGTACCGTTTTTCCTTTGTTTACTCAATTCAAGAATTAGATTATATTATAGTTCTGATAGTGTTTGCGGTTATTTATAGGGTTTCTGGCATAGAATGCAAATCATCTCATCCGATGGCAGAAGCAATAGTTGAGTATGCAAGGCGAAACTCCGTTGAGCCAAGACCTGATAAAGTTGATGACTTTGAAAACTTCCCAGGTGAAGGGATTTGTGGGAAAATAGACGGCGAGGCAATTTTCATTGGAAATAAGAAGATTGCGCTGAAAGCAGGCTGCAACAGAGGTGAAGGAGATGGAGATGATGTTAATCATTAATTGAAGTTCACATCTGTGCTTTGTTTTTGCGACTTATTGCATAGTTTTACTGTATTTTTTTTTTCTCTTTGCAGTTCCCAATCTAGAAGGCTACGATATGGAAGGGAAATCCATTGGATACGTTTTCATGCGCTCGTCACTCATCGGTATATTCTCACTCTCTGACATGTGTCGAACGGGAGCCAAAGAATCAATCAAAGACCTCAAATCTATGGGGATTAGAACCGTAATGCTCACGGGCGACTGCCAAGGAGCAGCAAACAGAGCACAGAATGAGGTATAAATCTCTTAATGTGATCTCAGAGCACAAAAGTACACCTTTCAATTTTTCTTTCTTCTGTCTCAGTTGGATGGAGCTTTAGACCTCGTACGAGCTGAGCTCTTACCAGAAGGCAAAGCACAAGCGATCAAAGAGCTCCAAAATGATGGGCCCACAGCTATGATCGGCGACGGTTTAAACGATGCGCCAGCTTTAGCCACAGCTGATATAGGAATCTCAATGGGAGTTTCTGGCTCGGCCCTAGCAACTGAGACGGGAGATATCATCTTAATGTCCATTGATCTGCAGAAGATCCCAAAAGCTCACAGCCTCGCAAAGAAAGCCCGGCGAAAGATATACGAAAACGTGGTCATATCCTTTTCTACTAAAGCTGGAATTTTGGGATTGGCCATCGCTGGCCATCCTCTCGTTTGGGCTGCTGTGCTTGTCGATGTGGGGACGTGTTTGCTCGTGATTTTCAACAGCATGCTTTTGTTGAGGGGTTCGAGACAAGGAAAGGTTGAGTGTCAGAGGTTGAAGGAAAAGGAGGACAGCTTTGGCTGTTTGGACATCGAGGCTCAGAAGAAATGCGAGGATAAAGCATGTGCTTCCAAGAAGTGCTGCGATTCTTCGAATTTGAGAGTTTCTTGCGTAGATGACAACAAGTGCTGTGATTCTTTGAACTCGAGGGCTGTTTCTTGTACAGATGGTAAGAAATGCTGCAACTCTCCGAATTCAAGGGCACGTTCTTGTGCAGATGACGCGAAAAGCTGCGATCCTTTGATTTCAAGGGTTGTTTCATGTGCAGATGTCAAGAAATGCTGCAGTTCTTCGAATGCAATAGCGGATTCTCCTGCAGGAGAAAAGAAAAGCTGCGATCCTTCGAATTCGAGGCCCATTTCTTGTGCAGATGACAAGAAATGCTGCAAACCTCTGATTTCAAGATCAGATCATCGCGCAGAAGACAAGAAATGCTGCGATCCTCCTAATTCAAGCTCAGATTCTTGCGCAGACGTCAACATACGCTGCGATCCATTGAATTCAGCAGCAGATTATCGTGCAGATGCCAAGAAGTGCTGCAATCCTTGTAATTCAAGGTCCATTTCTTGTGCGGCTGACGACAAGAAATGCTCCAATGCTGATAAAGATTCGAACTTTCAAATGCGCGACCGAATATTTTCTCAAGGCTGCTGCCAAGAAAACAAGTCGCCAAACCACAACCAGGGAATTATTACAGCTGCAGCAGAAGTTCGCTGTAAGGATGAAGAACAGAACAAGTGCTGTGCTTCGAAGAGGCTTGTGAAGGAATGCTGCAGTGCTAATGAGAAAGATACAACAGAAGATTCTCAGCTTCTTGCCCGTGAAGACGCGGTAGAGATCGTTACGGTCGAAGATTGCGCTAACGAATGCTGTGGAAATCCTTCGAGGAACAGAGAAGATGGCGTTGAAGAAGTTGTTTGTGAGAGAACGAACGGTGGAAGATGCTGCGAAAGCTATAGAAGAGATTGTTGTGGAAGAAAGGGAGATTCTTTGTTGAGATTGTCTGAGATTGTTGTTGAACAATAAGAGTTGATTTGATAGCATTTATGAAACTCAACTCATGTGTTATCCTCCCCCTTTGGTGTATATTTTGGGATGGGGACGAATAACTGTGTTTTTATGTTTTCAGGTTAGAAGTTTAAGGAGAGTTATGTCTTAGAATCCATAAGATTTCTGCTGTGAACTGTGGAGATATTGCAGGAAAAAGATCTTTAGTTGTGAAAGAATTGGATCATGTTCTAAATTTAGTGATAACATTTACTCTGTGGCATGTTGATGATTGAGTTGCCCATGCTCATGGAATTTCACTAGAATGATACATTAATAATACTTCAATAATTACTCCGTCCCTTCATGCTTTCAAGAGCCAAGTTATGGCCATTTCCTTTTATTATTCATGTTAGTATTAGGAAAAAAAAATCTCAATATATATCCTTTATTCGAAATCAAGCATGTTAACATATACCTTTGACTGAAATGTATTTATTATTTGTGTAATCTTTATGGGATCGCACTAGATGATTGGTCAAATTTTTGTCGCCCACTAAAGCATGTACGAATCTTTTATTATACGCGCATAATACGTTTTTACCAAATTCTAATACGTTCATCAGGTCGATTAATTGATCTTGTATAGTGCTACACTAATATAATGAGACAATTTCCAATTCCATTGATTTGATAGATCTTTGCCATTCCAAATAAGAGGCAATTTTATTGCAAGTATATAAAGATTTCATTCTATTTCTTTTTTGGTGCTGCTTTTGACGGTTGTGAATGGTGTTGATGCTGCTTTTAGAAACTTGACCTGATGATAGAATATAATATATTCAATGCAGCCAAATGATTATTGCCAAAAATATTTGGCATCAACTGTATTAATTATTCGGACCCAAATCTCCTTTCAGTCACAAATAATTTCTTTTAAGGAAAAAGGAAAATCATTTCGCCATGCCTAGCTATAAATAGATGAGACACCTTGCTTTAGTTGAACGTGAAAATTTCAAGAACCACTTATGAATTGTGTTTTTCTGTTAGTCTCTCTCTCTCTCACACACACAACCTCTCTCTCTACATATATACACATATATACACACACACACACATATATATATATATATATATATATATATGCGCACATAGATATTAATGTAGGTATATTAGTTTTTGTACTTTGTCGAGGTTTTGCATGAAGGCGAAGAGAGTAAATTGCAGCCAAGGATGACTTGCCGGTTTTGTTTCGCATCAATTTTATTCACATCTTAAGATGCACATATATTAACACACACGGAGAGAAAATATATATATATATATATATATATACATATATGCACCAGCAAGTTGTTCTTGGCTACATTTTGGTCTCTTCCTCTCATGCCAAACTCGATCATCGATGAGACTATATTCAAGTTTTGATGTTGGTCTCTCTCTCTCTCTCTCTCTCTCTCTCTCTCTCTAATATATATATATATATATATACATAAATGCCGTTAATTTAGTTCGAGTGGAGTACAAAGATAACGTCGTTTTGATTATATTAGCATGATAACTTGTACTTTATGTTGAAGGAAATGAAAACAATTGTATAACTTGGTTTATCTTTTAAGAAGCTCCACACTGAAACTACTTAAAAGTATGAAGAGTAACACACAAAATCTACATGCATAATCTACAGTGTTCAATAAATTTTTATTTTTCATTTTATATAGGTGAGCTATGTAGTCTGAGCAATATCAGCTTCTTGGATAACTTGGTTTATCGTTTTTTAATGGATTAATATCTATTTCTGGGTCATATGTCGGTTTATTTTATAATTAGAACTTTTTTTTTGTTACTGTGTACGATATTGGCTTGTTGATTTATGATTTGAGCTAATACTAACGCTAGACATGATTCTTGATATTGGGATGATAGATGAGTAACAATCAAAATGAGGCACCCTAACAAATGTTTCAATATGAGATGAATCTTTGGAATAAGATATATATGTATATGTAATATAAACTTTTACAATAGACGGTCACTAATAAATAATAACGGTCACCCAAAATGCAAGCTTTAATGATAATAGACTTTAATGAAGTTCGATGAGATGTTAATAATTTAACGTTAATAATTATACTCAAGCCATTTACATAAGAAATAAGAGGCCAAGTTATATAATACCATTGTATAGAACTCCGACATGCAATTGACCAAAGGTGAAAATGGCACTTGGACAAATATCGTTTCATCATTTCTTTGTTTGCATGGGATATTGATTAGTCTCGTCAATTAAGTCGGTGGGAACTTGGTCCCATCAGTTTACATATTTATTTTATTTTTTTATTTTGATAAAAAAACATGATAATATTCGCACTAGACCTCAATCGTTATAAAGCTACAAAAAAGAGAATAATGAAATGAAAGTCCTGCCATCATATTTCATAGAAGTTAATGCAACGAAAATGCCATATCAAAGTAGCTGTCGTAAACATGTGCAAATTTTAGGGTTTTACTACACAGATATGGATTAAAATTAAACGTATAAAAGACATTGAATTAAAACGGTGAAAATGAGAGATACCTAGATATCACGTAACTAATGATTGATGTCTATACCAAAACCTTACGCTACGAAAGCGCTTTTAATGGTTTATTATTGGGTTTGATAATAAAACAACGATCGAAGATCAATAATTTCTCGTTAAGTTTTCAGTCAAAGCCATGATTGGAGTACTATTAATTCGTGATAGACCCCAACACAAAATTATATTACTAAATTTTTATTTCTTAATTGAGAAAATAGATCACTAGCTTTATATGTCTGAACCAGTGTTTTAAAAAGCCTATTGCGCAAGCATTTTATTTCCGATATTGCGCAGCGTAGATAGCGTAGTGTAGTGCGTGAGTATTTTGATCATGCCACATATAAGACAAAAGATATATAATAATAATAATAATAATAATAATAATAATAATAATAATAATAATAATAATAATAATAATACAAGCAAACAAACCATTATAAAAAAACAACGGTGAACATTAATCTAATTATACCTAAGCACACTTCATGAGTTATATATATATATATATATATATATATATATATATATATATATATATATATGTGTGTGTGTGTGTGCATGCGCGCATGTGTGTTAAATTTTATTATTTTCAAATTTTAAGTTAATAATTTTATATTAGTCTCTAATAAAAATCCTTTGGCGATGTATGGCAAAATGAAGAATTAGCCGCCACATCGCCTTAATTTGTTGCAGTTTTGATTTTTTTTTTTTTTAGCTTTATAAAAGAAGGAAAAAAAACTAAAATTAGAAAAAAATTTAAAAATATAAAAGTTAATTTTATTACGCTACAACGTGTTTTACGAAAAAGTTACGCCATACATGCTACGAAGCAGCTACACTGGCGCTTTTTAAACACTGGTCCGAACAAATTTGGGTCCATGACATGTTTCGGATAAAATAAGTAAATCTACATATTTGAAATAAAATAGATAAAATTAGAATATGACACACTTATACAAGTTTAATCTTAGATGAAGTGGTCAAACATGGTATCAAAATTCTAATAGCAAATTGCACGTTTAAGGCTAGATAAGAGACATCAACCTCGAGGAAGATATATTGAAAATAGAATATATAAGATCAAAATATGATATATTTACTACAATATAAAGTGATTATTCAATTGTACAACACTAAATATTTTTAACCACATGGTTGCTGACTAGCAAAATAAAAACCCTAGCCATATGCACATAGATGTGAATTTAGAACTATTTTTTCAAAAAAAAAAGTGATCGAGATCCAAATTTTTAATTTGTTTTCACCTGTGAAATTAATAACTTTTGTAATTATGAAATATAGTGACTCAAAATAATATAGGTACATATATCTAGAACGAATGTTGAATAATTATTTAAGTTCATGGTCTTCTTTCGATTCGCTTAGGAAACCCATCAATCAAGGTAATGGCTCGCCAACATCACGAAAAGATAAGATACTAAGAAGATTTTTTCAGCTGCAATTTGCAGCATTATTTTAATTCAAGATATATATTAATACTATATATTGGCATCAATGGAATATAAATCGTGTCCGAAGACAGGTCGCTATGTATATATGGCATGTAGGGTCGTTTGTAATCTAACTTTGTACTAATAAAGTGGCACCACACACATGCGCTCACATGATTTCCTATAAAAAAAAATACAACCGAAATGATTTTTACAAAAATTAGTATAAATTGATATTTCCCTTTGTTGTAGGTTTCCTCTCTCATGATTTTCATCTCCTTGGAACACTTTCGATCGTCCACCTATGATATATTATATTATGAATAAGATACATGTCGGGCCCATTCTTCTTCTTTTTTTTTTTTTAATTGAAGTCAAGATACGTATGTCACATAATAAAGCAAAGACGTTTGCACTATGTAGATGATTTGTTTAAGTAGAGTTTAATTTTTTTTCTTACTGACATAGGACTACTAAGTAGATCCTATTATGAAATATTGGAGTGGATGTATATGGAGTGGTTAAATAAGGATGGAATAGATGAGATTGTAAATTAGTTATGATTATTTTATGAGAATGTAATATTTTATTTTGTGGTCGTAATTTGAGAAATTTGTCTATAAATATGCACCTTGAGTTGTATTGTAAATACACCAAGTATTGAATTTAATTCATACTCCATCTCTCTAAATATTTCTCTCTATAATTATAATCATGATAATCATAATATAAATATTAATTCCAATAATATTTTTATAACACGTTATCAGCACGAGTGCTCTCCGTCGTTGAACCACTGAAGGAAGATCCTCGAAGGCCGTTGACGATGGCTAGATCAACGAAGGTAATATCGTTAGCATAAACTCATTTCAAGCATGTATACTATAAGATATGCATCACGCATTGTGTTGATCTCTTATGAAATCAATATCATATCTAACAGTTAGCAAGCGATGTCAATCTGATACATAAAATGAATGAGTTTTACCTTTAAGAACAACGAGAGTACTATGATGATTTGATTCTCTTCGTTGATAAATAGATATTCCGAGTCGCTTATGATCCACGTGATTTTTTGGTTGATCTAACCAAAATCGCATTTTCGAATCCTTGTGTGAAAATTGTCTCTCACTATGCTTGTTGAAAATTCTCGTTAAGAATATCAACGTACGAATTTTCCTTGATGAATGAGAGAAAGAATTGCGTAAAGAAAGATTTTCTTTGATGATATAATATGAAAAAATTCTCTTTGCCCAACAATTATGACCATACTACTGAGCTAGATAAAAAAATATATTTTATGCATGCAAGCAACCTGATCTATATCGTAAGTTAGGAAATTCATGCGTTATGAAATTATGAAATTTTTATCATTGTGAGTTGTCTTTTTTTTTTTTTTTTTTTTTTTTTTATATATCTTTGATTGAAATGAGTTTCGTCATACAATGGATCTTATATATGGTACAATGAAGTACCGCATGGGTGGATATCTATATGAATATGAATCCAAATCCGCCGAATCACTCATGGTATGATCTTATACATCGTCATACAATCACAATCGACATAATGCATGTAATGATATTATATATTAATAATAATAAATAAATTTTTATATTATCGAGTTAGCATTATTGTTTGAATTGGATCATAGTTGACGTATAGTTGCAAGATAGATTGTGACATGTTACCGTTTATATGCATGTCGTTTGTTATATGCATACTCCAATGATTAACCATTTATGCGTAACAATTCTTGAGATGTTCGTATATTAATAAATTAGGATATGTTACTTGTTGAGTCATGTTGTCTTAATTATTAAATTTTGTTAAAGACATGCCAATTATTCGACTCTCATGATAGTTTATGTCATCGTTAGAGCACTTAATAATATTATACGTGGTGACATAATTAAGAAAAAAAAATTTGTGTCAATCATATTAAGTTGATGACCATGCACTGAATTAGTTAATGCTTTTATTACTTGATCTCATTATATTGTATAACAGTTTAATTAGTATAGAAAATTTTTAGGCATATTACTTTGGTTAACGTGATAACATAATGTTACGTGTATGACATGAAAGAGCCAACATTTATTATATCCATGATGTTTGTTTAAATGATCATATTATTCAACCAGTTTATGCGTGACTATATTTGTTGTTAATGTGCGAGTTATTGATATTTTAATACAACAAAGCATAGGAATAATTGTTATTTGAATGACATTTAAAAATATGATATATGCCTTTAATAATATTTACAATGCATGGCAAATATGATGATACATATTGATGTGGCATGTTGTTCGCATATTTTTATGCATGATTCGTAGTACCACATAATAAAAACTAATCAGACATGACAGTGTTTCAATGCTAAATAATAATAATAATAATAATAATAATAACAATAATAATAATAATAATAATAAAATTATTAAGGCTCAAAGTGTCGACATAATGAATTTATTTTTATTATTGATCCATCTATACATAAAGAACTTTTATGATGTTTAATATAACGACATAATGATATGAATATACTGTTGAGCATCACGCAAAGTGAAAGCGAAAATTATTTTGTTTATTTTGACTAAAAGAAGCCAATGTTGGTACCATAAATATATTTGAATATTTGCATCCGACAGAGTTGTACGCCCCGGGGCCATGTTGGCTATGTTCCTTGGCAGGGAAGTTGACTTAGCGCCGTGGGCTGCCGACTTGTTGACAAACATCCCGTGCATTCGATGGTACATCATAAAAATAAGTTTGAATGGTAAGTAAATAGTTGAGATATTACATGTATTTGATGTTGTGTTGTACTATACATATCTTAGAACGTTTGAGTCATTTGTTATAGTAACCCAGAAGTTTACTAATAAAATATTTAATCTTTGGCATGACCGGCTGGACCATCCCGGTTAATTATGATGCGGAAAATAATTGATAATTCGCGAGAGCATTTAATGAGTAATCAGAAGATTCCTCATTCTAATGAATTAATATGTGCTGCTTGCTCCAAAGGAAGTTAACTATTCGACCATCACCATCGAAAATAAATAATGAATTGTTGTATTTTTGGATTGGATACATGATGATATTTTTGGTCCAATACATCCATCATGTGAACCATTTCATATTTAATGGTATTAAATTGATGCATTAAGTAAATGGTCGCATGTATGTTTGTTATCTACGCGGAACGTGGCAGTGAAATTTCTTACTCAGTTGATTCGATTAAGTGCATTTTATCCAATAAAGACACCGCAATAATGCTGCAGCATATTGGAATTGAAATTGAGCATTTCATGCCACGTGTTCATACGCTAAACGATCTTGCAGAATCGTTAGTGCCTGCAACTGATTGCGAGACCATTATTGACGAAGTTCAAACTTTCCTTGTCTAGTTGGGGACATGCTATATCACATGCAGCTGCACTAATTCGCATCATGCCATTAAATTATCATGACATCTCCAGTTGCAAATGGTTTATGGTCAGGAACCAAATATTTCCCATCTATGAAATTTTGAACGTGCGGTATATATTCGAGTTGCGCCACCACAACGCACAAAGATGGGACCTCAAAGGATGGTGTAACATATGTCGGATTTGAATCTCCATAAGATATGTAGAACCCTTAACTGGAGATTTATTCACGGCTAGATTTGCCGACTGGCACTACGATAAATTAAATTTTCCGACATTAGGGGGAGAAAAGAAACATCTGGAAAGAGATATTGGTTGTAATGAATTATCGCTAAATCATTGTGATCCTCAAACGAAGAATGTGAATTAGAAGTTCAAACGATAATCATTTACAAATCTCAGCGACAAACCGCCAGACAGTTTTACTGACCCAAAAAGAGTGACTAAGTCACATATTCCAGCTGTTAATGCTCCTACAAAATTGATGTTCCTGCACAACAAACACGAAATAGTATTAAGCCTAATCCACAACTTGGTAGCCCTCGAGTTCCAAAGATAAAAAATCCTTGAAAAAGGAGTGAATAAGAATGGTCCAATCGAGGATTATCGACTAAAGAAGAGTCAACGGGCATAAATATTGATGAGAATAAAACTCAGGTACCTGAAAATTCTGAAAATTTTGAAAATAATGATAATGATGAGATCTCGATAAACTATGCCCAGAATGGAACTAAATGGAACTGAGACGAAGTCAACGTGGACGATCTATTCTCATTTACGTAGCGCTACATGAAATGAATGATATTAATGAGAATGAGGATCATGAACCAAGTTCTGTAAACGAATGAAGACAAAGAAAATTGGCCAATGAAAAGATGTAATCGAGACAAAATTTGAATGAGTCGAACAACGAAATGTTTCCCGACCTGTAGTCGCATACCAGAAATTGTAAAGCTGATTTGATATAAATGAGTTTTAATCCGAAGAGAAATGAATAGGGCAAAAACTGTGAATATGACTCACGCCTTGTTGCACAAAGTCTTTCTGGTATTAATTTGAGGAGACATTCTTCTGTGGTGGGCACCATAACTTTTCGTTATAGAATTAGTCTGGCAATACATGAATGCTCGCTCGATATGCATCTTATTGATGTCACTAATGAAGCTTCCGGAGGAATTTTAGTTGCCCGGGAATTTAGGACCCCGGTATGAGTACTCAAACAAATTGAATAAATCGATTTGTGATTAAAACAATATGGGCGTATGTAGTATAATCGCCTAAGAGAATTTTTAGTAAGGAAGTAAAAAATGATCTACCTTGCCCTTCTATATTCATGAAAATATCTAAAAATGAGTTTGTCATTTAAGCGAATTATGCTGATGATATTAACATGATTGGAACTCCCGAAGAGTTATCAACATCTGTTAATTATTTGAAGGAGAGTTATAAATATGATCAAATTTGCCCCTGTATATATTGATGACGATGTGAAAATGAGTTTGTTATCATTGCAGTGTATGTTGATGATATCAATATAATCAGAACTCCTGAAGAGTTATCGAAAGCTGTTGATTGTTTGAAAAAGGAGTTCGAAATGAAAGATTTCGGAAAAACGTCTCGGACTACTAATTGAATATTTAAAGAATGAAATATTTGTACATCAAGAAATTTATATGAAAAAGGTATTGAAAAGGTTTTACATGGACAAGCTCATCCATTGGATACTCCGATGATTGTCCTATCGTTAGACGTGAATAAAGATCCGTTCAGACCACGTGAAAATTATGAAGAGCTACTTGGTCCTGAAGTACCATATCTTAGTGCTATGGAGCGGTAATGTATCTTATGAGTCATATGTGACCTGATATTGCATTTCTTTAAATTTATTGGCAAGATACAATTCTTCGCCGACTCGTAGACATTGGAACGGAGTTAAACGATCCGATACCTTCAAGGACAACTGATATGGGATTGTTCTACTATAATGAGATGAAAGCAGATTTAATTGGGTATGCGGATGCTGGATCGATCGCAAACTGGTTATTTATCTACGTATGGAGGAACTGTCATTTAATGGCGATCAGTTAAATAAAGTTTAACGGCTACTTCATCTAATCACGTTAAAATATTAGCAATTCATGAAGCTAGCCCAGAATGTATTTGGTTGCGATCGATAATTATGCATATACAACAAACTTGTGGACTTGTATCTGAAAAGTTACTTCTGACGATATTATATGAAGACAATGCGGCATGTATTGCAAAATTAAAGGAATGATATATTAAAGGCGATAGAATAAAGCATATTTCTCCAAAATTATTTACACACGAGTTGGAGAAAAATGGCGATATTGATGTACAACAAGTGCGATCTAGCGAAAATCTTGCAGATTTATTCACGAAAACACTTCCCCAATACTTTTTAGAAGATTGATATATTCAATTGGCGTTCGAAGACTTCGTGATTTGAAATGATAATGTCATCAGGGGGAGCAAATACGCGTTACACTCTTTTTCCCTTCGCTGTGGCTTTTCCCATGTGGTTTTCCCAGTAAAAGGTTTTTAATGAGGCAACATATGAAAGTGTAATAAAGGAATTATGTACTCTTTCTTCTTCACTAGGTTTTTATCCCATTGGATTTTTTCTAGTAAGGTTTTTAACAAGGCATATTCCTGAATATACATCCACGAGGGAGTATTATGAAATATGTACTTATTATGAAATATTGGAGTGGATGTATATGGAGTGGTTAAATAAGGACATAATAGATGAGATTGTAAATAAGTTATGATTATTTTATGAGAATGTAATATTTTATTTTGTGGTTGTAATTTGAGAAATTTGGCTATAAATAGGCACCTTGAGTTGTATTGGAAAAATTGTTGTAAAACTCACGCGAACACAGTGAACACGATTTTGTTTTGGTGCTGCTGAAATCTGCAACGTTTCCTGTAGTCTTTGCACTTCTTAAATAGTAGTTTACATGGACGCTAATAAATGCCTACGACCATGCCACTAATTTAGTCTAAAGTAATAAGGAAAACATAATCACTTCCTAAGGAAAACACAATCATCTCCTAAGCTATGCCTAAGCTAGGAAGGTAAATCACAAGGATTATTTCCTACAATATCCTCCTAAGCCTTGTGTCCACCGTTGATGTCGATTAGGCCGATCTTGCCCCGTAGCTCATGAATGTCGCCCAGCTGATCCTCGCTTCTGATAAACTCTACATCAATCAAGTCTTCTTCTGCAGCCTCCCGGATGAAGTGGTATTTCACTCGAATGTGCTTACTCTGTCCGTAGAGTACTGGATTCTTGATCAAAGCAATGGCGGACTTTTTATCCACCCTCAGCATTGGCGCTCTTGCTGCTGTTCCCTGCACCTCAGACAACACACGAGCGAGCCACAATGCTTGACAAGCAGCATTAGCAGCTGCTATATCTTTACCTACACATGGACTGAGCCACCACCTTCTGCTTCATGGATTGCCAGGTGATCGGGCTGCCGCTGAGGAAGAAAATCACGCCAGTTGTGCTTTTACTTGCACCAACATCCCCGACGTAATCACTGTCGCTGAAGCCTGTCAGATAAGGCTCCTCCTTCTCCCTCCTGCCGAACCAAAGTCCCCAATCTTGGGTCCCAACCACATAGCGCAGGATGCGCTTTACAGCTGCAAGGTGATCCTCAGCGAGATCCCCCTCGCGCCCTGCTTCATTTCAATGCCGAGGTAGTAGTGAAGCCATGTCGAGGTCACTCATCTTGAATGCGCCCGCCATCTCCTCCTTGAATGACTTGATGTCGCCGCCGTTCGAGCCGGTGATCACGAGGTCATCGACATAAACTCCGATCACCAGCTGCTTGCCGTCGTTTTGCCTGATGTATATGGCGTGTTCGGACGGGCTCTTCCTAAAGCCGAACAACAACATCGTGCTGTCCAGCTTCACATTCCATGCGCACGGCGCTTGGTGCAACCCGTACAACGCCTTTCGGAGCTTGAGCACCTTGTGCTCCTTGTCGGTGATGACAAACTCCGACGGCTGCTCGACGTAGAACTCCTCCTCCAGGTCTCCGTTCAAGAACGCCGACTTGATGTCCATGTGGTGCACCTCTCATCCTTCGTGCGCCGCGAGGGCGACGATCAGGCGCACCAAGTCCAGCCGCGCCACCGGTGTGACACTTCGTCGTAGTCGATGCCGTGACGCTGTGCGTAACCCTTCACCACGAGGCGTGCCTTATGCTTGGACACCGCCCCGTGCTCGTCCCTCTTCACCTTGAAGACCCACTTCAAGCCGATCGCTCGACGACCCGGCGGGAGGTCGGCGAGAGACCACGTCCGATTGTCCTCAATCGAGTCCATCTCCTCCATCATCACCTTCCTCCAGCTGGGGCTGCGTTCCGCCTCGGTTAACAACGCAGGTTCGTCGGAACTCATGGCGTAGAGCTCCTCCGCCACCAGTGCTCGTGGCACAAAGCCACACGGCGAAGCTGGCCCAATGATGTTGTTTATTCTCCGAAATCGGAGGAGAGCATCGTCGTCGTGGTCGGCGTCTAGGTGCTCTTCGGTCTCATGAGGCGGTGAGGCGAACTCCACCTCCTTTGCCCCGCTGGATCCTGCAGGTACAGCTCCTCCACCACCATGAGGCGATGCCGGCGGCGTCAGCTCGCCCTCCTCAGTTACAGTTCTAGGTGCCTCCTTAGTGCCATCAGCCACCGGAGGTCCATGGTTTGCGATCGAGTACTCCACCGTGAACACATCGTCGTTGTCGTTCGACTTGCCATCGACCTCTAGAGTGCCCCAGTCCCACTGTGCTCCCTCGTCGAACACCACGTCGTGCGTCATGTGGACACGCTTCGTGATAGGGTCGTAAGCACGGTATGCTTTGGAGCCGCACTCGTAGCCGATGAAGATCATCTTACAGCCACGATCCTCGAGCTTCTTCAGATGCGGCGTCGTGTTTCGGACATAGACGATACAGCAAAAAGTCCTCAGGTGATGCACTGTCGGCTTCTTCCCATGCCACGCTTTGAACGGCGTCATGCCGTCCACGCTCTTCGTTGGACATCGGTTGAGGATGTATACCGTGATGGTCACGCCCTCGCCCCAGAACCACCCCGACAGCCCTTTCGCCTTAAGCGTACTCCTCGCTGTTGCCACCACCGTTCCATTCCGTCGCTCGACCACGCCGTTCTACTGCGGATTGTATGGTGCAGTGTGTTGGCGATGTATCCCTTCTCCCGCGCAGTACTTCGCAAACTCGATGGCAGCCCGGACTCCCCCTCTCTCCGTGCTTGGAGTTCCTTGATGGCAGCCGCAGCACGATCCTTTGAAGGGATCACGGCTACCCACATGTAGCGGTTGAGGTCGTCGACGAGCAACAAGATGTACTTGTTGCCACTTGGGGTCGTTGGCATGAACGGCCTGCACAGATCGCCGTGCACAAGCTCAAGTCGCTGCTTCGTGCGGTACTCTGCTTTCGCCGGAAATGGGGTTTGCCTCTACTTCCCAGCTAGGTATGCGTCGCACAGCTGGCGCACCAGCTCCTCCCGAGCTAGCTGCCGGAGCGCCGCCATGTTGACATGGCAGAAGTGATCATGCCAGTGCCATGCCACCTCATCACCGCGTTCGTGCACCGCTAAGCACGTCGGCTGAGCTATCTTGATCCGGAGCAGGTACAAGTGGTTCGCCTCGCGCGTCGCCCTTGCCAACAGTTGACCGCCGAGCTCCCGAATCCGCATCACGCTAGCATCGATGTCGATCTTGAAGCGGCCCTCGTCAAGATGGCCCAGGCTCACGATGTTCGTTGTTAGCCGGGTAATGAAGTAGACCCTGACAAACGACCGAAGCTCCCCATTTTTGCACACGAAGACGACGTTGCCCCGCCCTTCAATTCGTGCCACCGAGTCGTCTCCGAAGCGCACGGTGCCGCGCACCGCCACGTCGAGCTTCGAGAAGGCAGCCCAAGACCCAGACATGTGATTGGTTGCCCCCGAGTCCAGGACCCACGTCTCCGCCTCGCTCCTTTTCTCCATCGAGCTGCGTGAACACCTTCTCCTCGCGGATCTCGATCTAGCCCACGGACGATGCCTGCCCAGATCCACCCCCGCCATGCTGATGCGATGCTCCCAGCAGCACCGGATCAGCCCTGGTGAGCGACTCGACCGCCGAAGTTGGCGTCGATTGCAGCGTCGGTGGGGAGAGAATGGGGGAACACTTTGCGAGACAGAGTGAGGCCTTCTCCTCATCCTGGACCGCATGGGCTTGCTCCTTCTTGGGCTTCGACCAGCATTCCCGGGCCCAATGGTCAAGCTTCGACGGCATTCGTCGCCCTGCTTGTTCGAGATCGCCGGCCCACTCGACGACCCGCCAGCACGCCCACGACCGTGCCCGCATCGACCGCCTCCCTTGTTCGTGCTGCCGCCGCCTCTTGCGCCTCCGCGAGAGTGGTTCTCCGCCTCCCGCTTCTTCCGCGGCGCGTCTCACTCCTCCTCAGTGAGATACAACTTGCTCTCATGCTGTAGTGACGCCGGCGGTCCATCCAGCTCTTCCTCCACCTCTTTCAATTGCCCGGTGAGATCGGCGACCGTCATGGTGGATGGATCGAGAAGTGGCTTGAGCTCAATCGCGATCTGTTTGAAGCGGGGAGGCAGACTCCGTAACATCTTGGCTACTATTTCCTCATCCTTCACCTCATCCCCCAATGTGGTGAGGTGCGCCGCCATACCATTAAGTCGCAGCATGAACTCCTCGACGGTCTCGCCGTCGTTGAATGTGGCGAGGTCGAATTTGCGACGCAGCTGTCGCGCCGTTGCCTTCTTAACACGATCGACCCCGATCCGCATGGTTGCGATCGCGTCCCAGGCCTCCTTGGCCATCTCCTTGGGGCCGTCGACACCATTTCGGGCGGGACAGCACTCACCAGCGCATCGAGCGCCATCATGTCTTCCTGCTCATCGGCAGTGCCCTTCTCGATGGCGTTCCATAGCGCTCTCGCCTTCAGCTTCACCTTCATCATGAGCTCCCAGTCAGAGTAATTGATCTTGGTGAGAATGGGGTAGCTATTCCCGCCGGCCACCTCACGAATCACTCGCTGGATCACGGCACCGGAGGCATCGGCTTTCTCCCTTCGCCCTTTCTCCCTTCGCCCACGATCACGGCGCCGGAGGCATCAGCTTTCTTGCTCTCACCTCCCATGGTCCCTGGATGAAACTCGCTCTGATACCAGTTGTTGTATAACTCACTCGAACACAGTGAACACGATCTTATTTTGGTGCTGCTGAAATCTGCAGCGTTTTCTGTAGTATTTGCACTGCTTAAATAGTAGTTTACATGGACGATAATAAATGCCTACGATCATGCCACTAATTTAGCCTAAACTAATAAGGAAAACATAATCACTTCCTAAGGAAAATACAATCATCTCCTAAGCTATGCCTAAGCTAATTAAGGAAGGTAAATCACAAGGATTATTTCCTACAATACACCAAGTATCGAATTTAATTCATACTTTCCTCTCTCTAAATATTAGGGTTATATCTTTTCTAAGATTATCATTAAACAAATTTTTTCAGCAGTAAAATGGGCATTACACCCATTAAACGATAGAGAATATATACATCCCGAATAAAATTCGATTAAATTCAATTATTATGCTTATATTGATGCATTTTACAGAATGTTTCTGTATCAAAACGATAGCAAGAAACATTCTTGGTGGATAAAAATCTGCCCAGATGTTTATAAAAATGATTTATCAAATTGGTTTAATCAATGGTGGCTATCATATGGCGCATCTATTGATATTTTAAACGAACCCTTCTTTGGATTATATCAAGAATTGGTGAAAGTATCTCCGATTCTAATAGAAGCGGAGCATAATAAAGAATGTATTGAATGAATGACCTCTTTACATTTTTATATTTAATTTTCAATTCCTTGGATTGGAGATGGACACCAGATGTGGGGTATACTCAGCAAAAAATTCCATATCTCCAAAGAAATTTGTATATTAAATTTGGGGGAAAATGATTTGAAAGGATCAGACTGGTGAATTTGAAAGCCAGCAGACGATTGATACGATCGAGAGAAAAATTTCTGAATATAAAGAGTCGATTAACAATCGACAACAGAGAGAGGTCCCCAGCCCGTTTCAAATTATTTCAAGGAGGCTTAATGTTCAGAAGGGCAAAATGAAGTAGAAGACTTAGTTGAAACCTATTTTGAAGAAATGAAGAAAGACATTGCCAAGAATTTCGGCGTTGAGATCTCCACTGATATTTCTATGGGACATCTTCAAAAGATGAAGAAGTTTGTCTTGCCGGTGTAGGACAAGATCCGAAAAATTCGAAAAATTTTGATCTTGATAAAATTGATATTCATCTTGATCTCATTAGAGATTTCGATGTCATCAAGAAAGGCGTCTCAGAATTGTTCAAGAAAGAATTGAGGACAAAGAAAAAGGAAAGAAGTCGAAATGATGGCGACGGGGCACGATTTGCTTTACCAAAGGCAAGAATAAGAATGAAGACTTTCAAGGCAAAGTGGACGACTTCAATAAAGAAAAGGACAAGACATAATTGTCCACCTTTATAAAAGAAATGCAACATTTTCAAAAGATGCTCGATGAACGGCGAAGCTTTGAGGAAGGTAGAGCCAGCTAATAAGACATGTGGCGAAGAAATTTTTATCCTAATAATTGATGTTTACAATGCCTTTACTTTTTCAGTCTTTAAATATAGCTTGTTCGAGGTGTCTTGGCTTGTACCTCTCCTTACGTTCTCACTCTCTCTCTCTTCCCTCTTGTAATTCCCTTCTTTTGTAAAATATTCGAAGAAATAAATATTGAAGTTTCTCACAAACATCTCCAAGTAAGTTTTATTTTTTTTGTTTTTATTATTTTAAGTATGTTCTTAACCTTAATGCAAAGCTAAATTTCCTCGTTAAACTACACCAAGATGCCTTAATACTTAAAATCATGGTTTTATATCATTATATATAATATATATAATTTTTTTGGAATAAATCTTATAAAAAAGGATAGAATAAATATTGGATAAAGGTTGTGATAAAATTTGATTATAATTAATTCTGTGTCGGCTCTTGGCATTGTCCGTGTTACCAAGGAAAGGCGTTTGAGGGCGTTGGCTGTTACTTGATTGAATTAAATCTCATGAAATTTTTATTATGTAAAAATCCTTATATCCGACGACTTAGTTCTACTGATCACCGCAAACATTTTATTTTGTTTTTACGTCTTGTTTATTGGTATATCGAACTGAAATACCTTGCGTAACCATTACGGGAGGCTGTTTACAGTTTAATAACTGTTTCGATAGGTTTAACAACGCCACGTACTCTTAATCATAATTTCGTAAAGCTTTTTGTAAATATCCTAAAAATTTGATAAATAAACTCTTAGTATATTAAGTACTAATATAATGTCGATATATTTTTATATGATAAAGAACATGAAGTATAACGTGAATGATAGCTTTTGATTTGTTTATTGATGAATTCATTTATACCAATAGAAGTGAATATGCGAAAATATAATACCCCATGAGTCAGTTTAAGAAAACTGCACACATATTAAAATAAAATGAAATTTCTATTCTACCCTCAATTAATTAATTTATCTCAATTAATCTAATTATGTTAATTTAATAAAATAGGGAAATTTGGAATTATTTAAGATATTTTTTAGAAAAAGTAAAACGATGTCCTTTCGAAAACAAAAACAAAGTTCTAAAACGACTTCCTTTTAAAATCAAAGAGGGTAAGTGATTTGTAGCAGATATAGTCGAGAAGATAGTTAAATACCATTAAGTGTCCAATATTCGTAATACTATCCATTGGTTGTCCAAAATAAGGGGAAGTGTTTTAGCGAACAAATATGTAAAGATGTCACTTGATCGAACTTGTTGGATATTAAGACACCAATTTTCTCTAAATCATGTGTAAGGAAATTTTACGTGAGATATAAGTTTTTCATCTCCTTTAACACATCATTCATTTAATTGGGTAATATGTGCTACATTGTCTTGATATAGTATTTCCGGACGTAACTTTCAGATAACAACCCACAAGTGTGTTGCACATGCTTAATATCGACTACAACCAAACTCGTTATGCGTTAGCTTCATGAGCTGCTATTATTTCAGCATAATTAGATGAAGTGACTGTTAAACTTTGTTTGACAAACCACCATGAAATAGCAGTTCCACCACATGTCAAATACATAATCAGTTCGAGATAGATTATAACGTGGGATAATCCAGTCATCTGCATACCCAATTAAATTTGCTTTTAATTCATTAGAATAGAGTAATTCATAGTTCCTTGGATATATCAAAATATTCGTTTAGCTCCATTTCATTGTCTACGAGTCGACGAAGAACTACATCTTGCGAATAAATTTACAGTGAATGTTATACCAGACCGTGTATGATTTGTACGATACATTAGTGCTAATTTGTCCACAACACGGTTGGATTTTTACTGCTAAGTTTTTCAGCATCTATGAATGTGGTGGCGAAGAAATATCACGGCTTTTGTCATGTCTTGTTCGGTTCCAGCTTTCGTGGAGTCAATGATGTCGCCTAGACTTTTTTCTTTCAAATTGATCTCGGCATCTAGTGCCCCTGATAAATAAAATCGACCAGTGATATCGAGTGTGACACGACAAACTCAAAGCTCGTCAAATTCGTCATATTGCTAGTATAATAAAAAAAGTGACCATGAAAACGTAACAAAACGTTGAAAGAACTCATACTTGATCTCTTCTCAAGAAAGTCCTTATGGAAAAGTATATCAACATTCAGAGGAGTGTCGCCGTAAATATAATAAAAGTAAGATCAAACATCAGTACAACGACATCTTACAAATTTTAAAATATATATTTTAATGAGAAATATATTATAACATCTAAAGAAAAAATCAGTAACTAATTATTCTCGTATAGTCTTGGTAAACACATAATGCATAATCCACATCGCGATAAGCAGCACCATGGACAGGGTAAGAATCATTGATCTTTGTATATAATGACATGATTTTATAAAATATAAAATCGTAATAAATTCGGGAATCTACACATAAATACCCAAGAGAAAACAAAAAAGCCACTTAGGTACCTTGTCAGACATATTTTATAGCTAGGTACCCAAGTAAATAAAAATTTTACACTTAGGTACCTAATCACCTAAGATTACCAAGATACCCTTATTAAATGATTTAGATTTTCATTTCAGCCTTTTTCTTTCTCTGCAAAAATCGAGCTCCATCCCCCGTCGATGAATTTCTTCTTGCCAACCACCTCCTTCTGCTCGTGCCGGCGGCGGACAACGATCGACGAGCCTCTTGAACGTTGGGTTCTTGATTTTGGCGTTGATTTTGTCAGTTAAGCTTTTCTTTTGGTTTGGGTTTGGTTAATCGATTTCACGCATTTATTCAAGGTTTAGCCCAAATCCGGGAGTTCAATGCGATCCAATAGCTCCATATAAAGGTGGAATATTAGGATTTGATCGTTGTTGGGGCTAATCCATCGAGAATTTCGGATTTTTTTTATATAATTGTTACGACGTACCATTTCTTATGTATATTACGTACCATTGTATGTTGTTTTACCGTACCTAAATATAATGCGATACAGTCCGATTGGACATTTATGTTATGTAGTATCTTTGTGTATTTATATTACGTACCAAGTAACCTTGTCTATACGGTACCAAAATGTTCGGTTATGCAGTACCAATCTAAACTATACAGCGTACCAAAATGTCCGTAATATATGCAAATTTGGTACTGTAATTTATGCCAGTTTGGTACAGTAATATATGCACATTTGGTACTGTAATATATATAAATTTGGTAATATGCCAATTTGGTATCGTAATATATGCAAATTTGGTAATGTAATTTATGCCTGTCTGGTACAGTAATATATGTACATTTGATACTTTTGGTACTGTAATATATGCCATTTTGATACCGTAATATATGCAAATTTGGTACTGTATTCAGTTTGGTACAATAATATATGCGCATTTAGTACCGTAATATATGCAAATTTGGTAGTGTAATATATGCCAGTTTGGTACCATATATATGCACATTTGGTACTATAATATATGCAAATTTGGGGTTGTAACATATACCAGTTTGATACCGTAAATATGCAAATTTGGTATTGTAATATATGTCAGTTTGGTACAGTAGTATATGCATATTTGATACTGTAATATATAACAGTTTGGTACAGTAATATATACATATTTGGTACCGTAATATATACCAGTTTGATACCGTAAATATGCAAATTTGGAACATCTAATATATACCAGTGCGGTACTGTAATATATGCCAGTGATACCGTATATATGCAAATTTGTACCTATATTTTATGCCAGTTTGGTACCATAACGTATGCACATTTGGTACCGTAATATATGTAAATTGGTACTTTAATATATGCCAGTTTGATACCCTAAAATACCAAAATTAGGTACCATAATATATGCCTGTTTGGTACTGTAATATATGCCATTTGGTACCATACGATATGCATATTTGGTACCGTAAACCTATGCCAGTTTGGTAATGTATGCACATTGGCACCGTAATATATGTAAATTTGATACTGTAATATATGCCAGTTTGGTACCCTACGATATGCATATTTGGTACCGTAATATATGCCTATTTGGTACTGTAATTTATGCCAGTTTGGTACCCTACGATATTCATATTTGGTACCGTATATGCCAGTTTGGTAATGTATGCACATTTGGCACCGTAATATATGTAAATTTGGTACTGTAATATATGCCATTTTGGTACCCTTCGATATGCAAATTAGGTAGCGTAATATATGCCTGTTTGGTACCCTACGATATGCAAAAGTGGTACAGTAATATATGCACATTTGGCACCGTAATATATGCCAACATGTTTGGTACTGTAATATGCATATTTGGTACTGTAATATACCATTGATACCGTAAGATATGCCAACATGGTACTAATATAAGCGAACTTGGTACTGTAATATATGCCAATTTGGTACGTTAATATACGCAACTTTGGTACCGTAATGTAGGTCATTTAGGTACTCTAAGTGTACGACTTAGGGTACTGTATCGTTTCAGAAGTAGGTACCGTATAATTAAAGTAAGACTTTGAATTTAAGACTTGGCTATATTTCGTCAGAAACGAAGCATTTCAGTAGATGTTGGTGTGGATAAAGGAATGACAATTTCTGACTTTTTCTGTAATGATTGCGCACTTTTCTGACATTTTTCAGTCATGAGTGGACAGATTTCTGACATTTTCTATGTCATAAGTGGTTTGATTCTGACATACGAGGTATTAAATAATAAAAGACAGCTCATCTGACATGTCAGTGGCTTTCATAAAATATTTCTTGTCATATGTAATTTTGGGTACTGCAACCGTGGCTGCGTTGGTACGCTTTAAACAAAACGACAGGTACCCCTACAAAGATATTTAAGGTACGACGTCCCTTATATATATGATACGTCATGCTAGGGTTAGTTTTTTCGAGGTCGATCGAATTACTTTTTCATCTCGAACCACCGTAGAACGGTAATATATAGTGTCAAATACGTTTCAGATCAAATTCGGTGCATTAGGCCCCGCACGCATGAATTAAATCTTAGAATACCAAGATTCATTATAGTACAAGGATAGAAGCAAGAACATCTACAACATAATTTGAATAATGTGGTGAGTGCTACATATGTGAATTCGGTGCATTAGGCTTTCATATTTTTTTTTTCATTTCGTTATTGTTAGGTATTGTCAAATCACGCAGGACAACACGATTCGATTAGGAATGTATTTATTTTTCGATCGTATAACAAATGGTACGATATACTTTCATATCTGGGTACTGTATATGTGTAATTATAGATACGGTAAACCTGCAGGTTATGGTACTATACAGGTAAATGATAAGTTACCTTCTGTAAAATACAAGGTACCTTAGTGTACAACAGATAAGATCATGTGCGATATATACGGTACGGTATATATTACGTAATGGTACGGTTAACCTGCATATTACGGTACTCTATATGTAAGCGATACGGTACGGTACACTTGCATAGTGATACGGTGAAGCTGCAGATTATGGTACAATATATGTAAATGATAAGGTACCTTAAAGTACAAGATAAGGTACCTTGCTGTACCACAGAAAAGGTACTTCATATATTATGTTTATGGTACGATATATATATACCCAGTGGCACTGTTAACATGCATATTAAGGTACTCTGTATGTAAAAGTTCTGGTACGGTAATATCAAAGACAAGGTACTTCATATCTTTTGTGTATGGTACGCCACACATTAACATAATGGTACGATTAAGTTGCATATTTTGGTACTCCGTATGTAAAAGTTGTGATACGGTAATATACAAACAATACAAGGTTCTTCATATCTTCTGTTTTGGTACGGTATATTTGTACATAATGGTACGATTAGGGTGCATATTATGGTACTCTGTATGTAAAGAAAAGGTACGACAATATAAAAACCTATGGTACTGCATAATATACAGACAGATTTACAGAACTACACAACAAACGAACATCACTGAGTCATGAACAAACTCCAAACAGTCTCAAAACAGTCTCATCCCCAACTCAAAGGAAGTTAACCTACATAAACAAAGTCTTCAAACAGTCTCACAGCATACTCAAGTAACTTAACCAAACAGATCAAAAATACAGACAATCTCATCGACATCACTGAGTCTCCAAACAGTCTCATCCCCAAGTCTAAGAACAACTTAATGAACATAAACAACAAAGTTTCCAAACAGTCTCATCCCCATGTTGACTTCATTAGCCTCAACCTCTTCCTCTTCCATCGCATCCTCCTTGGACACATCATCGCATCCTCCTTCATTAGCCTCAACCTCATCCTCTTCCAAACAATATTGAGTCATGAACAAAATCCAAACAGTCTCAAAACGGTCTCATCCCAAACTCAAAAGAAGTTAACCTACATAAACAAAGTCTCCAAACAGTCTCACATCATATTCAAGTAACTTAACCAAACAGATCAAGCATACAATTGTGCTCGTCACGTAAAATGCAAGCAGCCATAGAAGCACGATACACTATTGATCAAACAGATCAAACAAATGTGACATCTTAAGCATATCTACAAAAAGTGAAACGGAGACCTTCTTATAGCTTCTTTTTTATCTGGGGTCATGCTACCCTCCAAGTTGCTTATGGTAGATCAAAACAGTGCAGGATGGCACCTTGAAGACAGCTCAGATCTGTTCCCCTGACGCATTTCTGCAAAAAAATCTACGGTAAAAAAGAAGTACCATTTTATTCACACAAGGGGTACCAATTTGCCCAAACAGAGGGTACCAAAAGCAGTGATAATGTAGTACCAAAACAATTTGACCCCATTCGAAAAGCCGTTTAACAAGCAATACCATTTTATTCACACAAGGGTACCAATTTGCCCAAACTGGGGGTACCAAATGCAGTGATTATGTAGTACCAAAATAAATTGACCTCATTTGAAAAAACCAGTTAACAAGCAGTACCAATTTATTCACACTAGGGGTACCACTTTGCCCAAACAGAGGGTACCAAATGCAGTGATAATGTAGTACCAAAATAAATTGACCCCATTAGAACAAATCAAAACCAACCCATTCCAAAAAAACCCAAATCGGCAACAGTTAATCCACCCATCCGAAAATACAAGCACAAAAAACCCCTAATCGAACAACAAATCGATGTTATTCCAAAAACACGCAACCTTGTTACGAACATTAACCGAAAATGCATAAACCCAACGAATAATGGCAAAATCAAACTAGATACAAGCCTATTGAGGACGGAAATACTGCGAAGAAATGCGACGACGTACGGTATTACTGCGAATGACTTACCTACCGATTTCAGAAGGGGAATGCCACGACGAACGAGGAAGCAACAACGAACACGGCTCGATTTCTGGGATTAAATCTGCGATTTGGGTTTGGGAGAGTGAGAACTTTTTTTCTTTAGGAATGAAAGAACGTGAAGAAGAAAACAGGTAAAAGATGTAATAAAGTTGTTTTAGCAGGGGTAAATCCGTCAGTTAGGTACCTATCAGTAAAATAAAATTTAACTAGGTACCTAGATTAAAAATAGATCTGACAAGGGACTGATCTGTCTTATTTTTATTGATGTAGGTATTTAAGTGTTGAATCCCCTAATAAATTGGGTAGTTTAAGATATAATAAAATATATTTAATAATTTAAATAAATATTATTTTCTGAAAAATATCATTAAAAATATCCACAGGCCACCACCACGAGGAATCGAAATCTGAAATTTCAAATTACTTTTTTAGTGACAATACTCCGCGAAATTGCTCGTGCTATGAATTTTAGTTATCCGTTCATTATATACATAAGCATAAATATAACAGACACGTCGAAATATATATATATATACATACTAGGTGAGGATGGCTGCATGTTGTGCGGCTGCGACGAACTTTTAGCCCGTAATAGGAATCATACCAAAATACAAATGCGTGTAAGCGGCTGCGACGAGATTTTAGCTTTAGCCCGCACGTTGATCCTAATCTTGACTTGGTTCAAGGCCTATCTCTAGTAAAAGGTTTATGCTGATGAGTTTGAAGGCAGAATTATTACAGCCCTTATCACTGTAACAGAAGGCTTTTAGTTTTTGACATAAGGATACAAACTGTAGTTTCGTCTTTCAGCCAACGAAGGTGTCAATATACAGTGAAGATATATTCCAGCATTGATAGGAAAAACATATCTACATTGCTAATTGTTCTTATATCTTCCAAAACGAGTTATGACTGATGTATATACAGAGTCGTAAATATAATGTTGACTATGCAAAAAAGACAATTACATTGATTTACCCTTGTTTTGTGCGCTTGGTTATTGTATCTACAGTGGTTGAGGCTGGTTCAAGCTGTCTTTTGCTACTGGAAGAGGGAAGGAGTTCTTCTTCTGGTGATTGTATAGTAGGATTGTCGCAGTTGCAGGTCCGATGTTATCTTCCGTGGAATGGCTTGATGATGGTATTGTGGAATCAGAAAGCCATGTAATGATTGTGTGTCGAGTGACCGGCTGTCCTTTTTGTTTGAAACTGTAAGATTGAAGGTGGTATTGAGATTCGGCATTCTTCCATCTTTTGTTGACACATGTGATATCAAACTTTTCTCCCAGTAAAAAATGGACCTGATATATTTATTGGAGAGTAATATGTTATCATTAGGTCTTAGCATGGAAGACTTACATTTTCTTCAATCTTAACGATGCTTCAGCCGACATTCCGATTAGAGTTTCGGCTTCTTTCCGTTCAATAAAAGCAGTCATGCTTCCGCTCCCATCAGATAACTCCACTTCGAAACATAATCTGCATGCAAGTTTAATAGTGTTAAGCTTGCAAATATGGTGAAATAGTTAGAAATTCTAGTAATATAACCTACATTGCTATTGTGCTGGGAAAGTTTTGATTGCAGTGAAGACATGGGAATTCAGTACCATTAGTTGCTCCACAAGATTTACTGCAATTCAGACACTCCATGACGTAAAAGACTTGGTCAGGGTCTTCAATTTTCAGCTGGCCTTTGATCCAAAAGAGTGTAATCTGAATATGTTTAGGAAACAATGAAATTGTTTGCTAGTGATGCTGCGTGGATTAAGAAAATTGGGCAAGATAATCCAGATTACCGGTTCATGCAGACTTGTAATTTGCAGATTTTTCTAATATGCGAGGGAGGTGGTCGTCCAATGGTTTGGTGTTCCTTTCTGTAAAGTTCCTTCGAGATAACATCGTCAAGATATTTGTCTTCAACTTTTAACCTGAATTATATACGTGAATATATATGCATTGTATCTTATTTTATGTAAATGGTCTTTATAAGACATTATTATGTAATAATCGCGACATTTTATTTTAGTACCATAGTTGTAGATGTTCAGCTTCAGTAATCGGAGGTTCGAAGAGGATGACACTGTTTGCCGTCGTACTTAGTGACAATCCTGCCGTAGAAAAAACATAAGATAGGGTTAAAGTTATGTATATTTGTTCATGAATGTATGGAAAAGTAAAATTGAGACAGCTAAGGAATTGCATAAAATATCAACGATGACAAGTTATACCGTGGAATGTGTTGACTGACGGCCTCATACATATTATTATAGGCCTGTTGTGGACATCAGTCAACTTAAGTGAGACTACTTGCGCAATGTCGTCCCATAAAGTTAATATCGTTGGTCTGCACCTGTACGGAAACATGTTATGCCATATTAATAACATGGTTTGAGTATTTAAATGTACGAAAGAGATGACTCACTCTTCGTTAACGACAAACTCTTGTAAAGTCTTTCCTTCCGACGTGGAACGTGGTGGGAAGATGTGTATGCGGTATGTCTGAAATATACGTGACATGTTGTAACCACACACACTTCGAAATTTTTTTTTTTGTAGGAATAAACTTCATTACCAAACATAGATCAAAGTTTACACACAAAACTCAAACCACATCTCGCACCAAAACTAAGGATTCAAGCAAACGCCGGTAACTCGTGGTGAGATGGTATATACGCCCATCAACTCTCCCAGACTTAGCACGACACCAACAAGAGATGCGCGCCCTCATCAACCGCAGGATCATACCAAAGAGTTCCTTTACATCGCGTGAGCCCGACGCATGCATTCGCCCATTTCTCTCCGCCCAAATGAAATACACAATCGCCGCAATCCAAGCAAGGACAATCTTAGCCCCACCTTGCTTCATCTTTCCCAGGCCACACAACCACAACCGCCATCTATCAAAAAAGATAGGGCAATCTTCCAACTCTAACCACGCCACAAACAACCGCAGCAGTTCCCTATTGAACACACTCAAAAAAGAGGTGTTTGATGGTCTCGTCTTCCCTATCACAGAGTACACAATCCTTTTCCCTATCACAGAGTACACAATCCTTTTGAATCACCGGGATCCCCCAAGCACTAAGCCGGTCCTTAGATAGTAACCGTTGATGCACGAGCAACCAACAAATAAAGCTATGTTTAGGAAGATTGTATCTATTCCAGACCGCCGAGCTCACATGACACTTGGAATGATTATTAGTGAGCCACTTATACCCTGTAGCAAGGGAATAGCAATACCCATCTTTAAAAAGCAACTTAACCTTATGAAGTTACATAAAAGGAAAATTGGTTAGGTTAAACGAATAGGCAACAATAACTATATTTTCATAAAAGGAAAATTGGTAAGAAAAAGTGATCGTTATTACAATTAATGACAAATGTGAGAGGATGTTTGAGATAACTTACTGATGCGGTTGTTGCTAATATCAGTGAATTCTAATAACTGTATGAATGGTGTTAACTCGTACACATTTTGCATCGGTAATTCATACTCTTTCGACGTCACTTTGATTTAGGAGTTCTTTGACAATATCCTTTGATACTGAGCATTGACCATAGGTGCAAAACTTGCGGCAGTTTCTTTAATTTTGCCCCCTCCAATGTAGTACGTGTGATAGAGCTGAAGTACTTTGTCGAGTTGTTCAACGTCTTGCTACATTGTATGTTTGTGTTCTGTCGATAAGCCAATGAAAAGATAAGTAATAGCCGTCTTCAACAGTAAGTATATAAATTTAATATTTTACCTCTTGATCAGCGAAGACGAACTTTTGTTGTCGGCTTTCACGGATTGGTGTTTTTTCAATCAATAATACTTTAGCATACCAAGAACCACTGTGAGGGGACAACCTCCCAAGTGTTATTCACCTGCTTTCCATGACCCTGAGAAAAAGCAAATATGTAATGCATATCTTGTAAAATGTAATTAAATGGAAATTCAAACATTTGTATGTTGGAAACAGCGGAACATGGTAAATTGTTCGTTCATGAAAGTACCATCGTAGACTTGAGTAGAATGCTGCGAATTCCCAAGCATTTGTCGAAGTAATTCAAGAAATCAATCTAAGTATGATAACGTTAATTTAGTTAATATTAGCGGCTTCTCAAACTTCTTCATAAACTATGTTTTTTGTACTATCATAGCTTTCTCTTATACATGATAATGGTCGACTTTCAGTTGGCGTACTATTTTTGCTCTTGACAATGCGACATAAAGCTGGCCGTGCGAGAAAACAGGTTCTTTCAAATAAATGCCTGCGAAATCAAGAGTTTGACCTTGTGCTTTGTTAATCGTCAAACACAACCGCACTGGGAATTGTTTCGTTTAAAAGGTATGGATGAGCAATTGCATTGTGGAGACTCCAATGTTATACATGGAATAACTACTGTTTTACCTGTAAACGTACCAACTGAAATTTCTGCGTAAATAACATTGCTTTTAAAATCTTTGCATATAAGGCGTGTTCTGTTACATAAACCTTAACTCGGATTGAGATTTCTTAGCAATATTATAGGGCATGTTTTTTTAATACAAATTTATGTAGGGGAAGACCCGATGGATTTAAAGAATGAAATAGCTCTTGCTGGTCTTGAATTGTGCGAATACCAATATTCATAGTAGCTTAAATATACAACTTCATCACCGGGAATACTGATTAAAATGTCGTTGATTTCGTGAACAAATTCATTTCTTGTAGTTAGCATATCTCTATTGACAAATGTCGAACAATAAATGTAGTACTGATGTTGGAAATACTGCATCAATTAGTTTATTCAATGAAGTATTATCATCATCAAAATCAATGTTTGCTTGAGAGGGAATTTGAATCTCACCTTTAATGTTTGTGGTTTCAGTTCCGTTACCGACATTTAATAGATAAGATGAAAATTGAGGATCAAGTGATGCAAGCATGTTTCTTGAAGCTTTAATTTTTCGAACAAATTCCACAAAGGCGACATAACTATGGAAGGGTCTATAATATCATCTTTTGTGCCTTTTGCGACAACAAGTAACGTTTGACAGAAGTCATCACCGAATACAACGGTTTTACCTCCAAATAAAAGCTTAGGACTCATTATGTCTTTTAACATTTCATTGAACTTTCCAATTGTACTGCGTTTTGCCATTGTAGCTTCATCCCAGATGATTAATTTTGCTATTTTCAACAAGTAAGCCAATGTGCTCTGTCTACTTATATTGCAACCTTTAGAATCATTTCATCTAACGGAATTTTGAACCTTGAGTGTGAAGTACGCCCACCAGGGAGTAAAGACACGGCAACTCCAGAGGTAGCTATAGCTAGAGCAATTTCGTGTCTTGATCCAACTGTGGCAAGAATAGCTTTATATAGAAAAGTTTTTCCAGTACCTCTAGGTTTGTCGACGAAGAAAACGATGGGTAAGTTAATATTGACACGGTATAATATCTTATCGTAGGCATATTTTTGTGCTTGATTCAATCGATTAACCGCCAAGATATCATCATGATATATTGGTATGTTTTGCTCCTTTTGTAGTTCTTCGGTTAAATTGTCCGACAAACT
This sequence comes from Craterostigma plantagineum, assembly GCA_027422505.1. Taxonomy (NCBI): domain Eukaryota; kingdom Viridiplantae; phylum Streptophyta; class Magnoliopsida; order Lamiales; family Linderniaceae; genus Craterostigma; species Craterostigma plantagineum. Next base: position 502,315 of record JAPQWV010000160.1, read on the forward strand.
CATTACTAAATTCTCGCTAATAAAAAGGGAAATCTTCAATTTTTTACCCATTGAATAAATATGGAAAGTGATAGCTTCTAATACTTTTGCTTTAACTAAATTATAATTCAGATTTTTGTTTGCATTAAAATTCTCTGAAAGGTGACTTTCAAATGTTATCCATAAATCTTGCGGGCTTTTCGGAGAACAGTAAGCGAGAACTACAGAAAATAGTTGTCGCAAAGCTTCAGCCATCAAGTAAGCAGCAGCCTCTTGAAGACACATTTCAGTTGTATTGTCATTCTCCATCAAACCCATTGTTTGTGCCGCTTCTCTAAATGTTTTATAAGTATATCCGTTTACTGTTTTTATATGGTGGGTGACAAGTTAATATTTGACCAATTACGTTTTGTTTTTTACGTCGTCTCCATTCTTTTTGCTATGCCAAGTAAAGAATTCTGGAAATTCAACATATAAGCAATTTAATTTTTGCTCTTAGCGTAATTGTCGTGTAGGTTCATGTCGAAAATTGTGCTAGCATGGTTTTTTTTTTTTTACTGCTGAGTTATTCACAATTTCATTTAATAAGTCATCGATTGCAAAAGCTATCGACTGCTCACCTTCTAAATGGGCAGGTAGAAATAACACAGGAGGTTGCATATGATTGAGGTCAAATCAAAAAATTCGACAAACTGCTCCATGCTTGTTGAAAGTTTTATTTCATCGTGGGTTGATTCATTTTCATTTGCAATTAATGTGTACAAGATTTTGTCACGCCCTTTGTAGATGTATTTGTACATATATTTTACAGCATCAACGGTTGAATGGATCTCAACGTTAATGTGACAATTGAATTTGACTAGTAAGTATGGATTATATGGTATAACACAACGATTATCAAGGCGTGAATTTCTAACGTCCGTCCGTTGTTTCGACGACGATATATCGGATATGAGTTATTTGCATACTTGGTAATTTCTGAAAAATCTTTCGGATACTTAAACTTGCAACCTAAATCTTTTTTCATGCAAGGACATGTAGGATCAAGATTCCCGCAAGGACGCATCATGTGTTTCGTTACCAATTGGAAAATATCAGGATCAGTAATTGAAAAGCTGGTAATTCAGCACAAAATGACTCAGGTGCATATATTTTTTTATTTTTGATTCAAAATAAGCAAGAAATGAGCATGTGGTAAACCCCTTTTTGAAATTCTACAACATAAGTATATGCTTTTATGTCACCAAAAATTTTGTATTTGAAAAGTTCATTTTTCAATAGTTCAAGTTTTGCACGAAATACTCTGGATATTATATCTGGCCTATTTTGTGTCATCATAAGGTAAACATTTCCTTTTATTTCTGGCAAGTTTGGATTTGTTATTATCTTTAAGAATAGAATATATCTGGTTTCCCATATTGTTGCACTAAGGCTATCGTATCCATATATCGTTTACGCATATCACTAGGGCCGCCTATAAATGATGCAAGTAATATAACTCGTGTACCAACATTAGCACCATTTTGAGACCTTGCGTTACACTATCTAGTAGACCTTTGTAAGCTTCTTTTCGTAATTTAGTTTGCATTTCTTCACTTCTGAAAAAATCCAATCCCGATGTTTCTATTTTAATGTACATGTGTACGGCATATTGTTGTAGAAGTCTACCAACATTTAACAAAAATGATTGGTCATTCTATCTTATTTGTAGCATATAACAATAATATTCACGACAAGGTACAGTGGTCCTTGTGGCATTTTTCTCCATAGCACCTACATGAGTAGGATCGTTATTTTAATGTTTGAAAGGATTATTGCTAGCGGTGCCACTCTCAAACTTTAAGAAAAGTACCTTCATTTTCGGCGAGCAAAAAGTCCATCGGGCTCTTAAAATTTGCAATATTGTAATTGCCTTCATTATGGCATGATTTTTCCAAGTATTCATTTTTAGTATTATGATTGAATCGGCCAACTTTTCTGTGCCACCCGGGGTTTCCAGCCGGAAAGATAAGTGGATATTGTAGAGGATCATAACAACCAAAATAATGCTGAATAATCTGCAGTTTGCTATCTTCCTGATATACTTGAATGTGTGGCGTCATATCTTCATTGTTTATATTAGATTGCAACCATATACCATAAACTTGCGATGCACTTGGTTTGTTGAAAACGCGCTCATCTACAAAGGGATTGAGTTGTAAGGAAATTCTATATTCATTCCGATTATCAATACTGCTAAGATTTCTGAAAAACTTAGCATGTGGATTAACCTCCATGACGTTGAGTAATTTTGTAACAACACTTCCCTTGAAATTTGGATGGATAGACATGCGATTCAAGACTTCGGTGTTCTGTGTCAAAGAAATATAACTGCAGATTTTTGGGTTTTTACCAGTAGATGGAATTAACTGATCCATAAATAGTACAGTTGACCTTGCACACGAAATGTATAAATACCACTGCTTCTCCTGGCTAATGATTTGTCATAATATACTCCTAATGATGTGAATGCAAACATATTATTGTAACTACAAACATATTGCCGGAAATGTTTGCATCTTCATTATTGCCTATGCATAAATCTAATAATTCAGGAGGCATTTTCGAAGTCAGAAGCTTCGCCTTTCCTAACGAACAACTAAAAGTAGGTGGTTCTAAATATATCCGTCTTGCATTGCGAAACTCATAACTTGCTACCTTTGGCAGTAATTCAGGTGTGTTTGATATGCACTGTAGAGGATCTAAACTACTATTTGAGATACTACTTAATTTGTTCCGTTTCCTCGCTCGTAAGTTTTTCATTTCCCTACGTTCCTCTAATGAATTATATTTTCTCATCTTGTTTTTTTTATCATTTTTCTCATTCAACAGTATCAATAATTTGTACAAATACACTTCGAACGACAGAATGTACTAAGACGGTGGCTTAATTATTCGTAATTCTGATAGCTATAAACATATAAATAGAAAAAAATGTAGGGTAACTTAGAACAAGACTAGTAAATGAACTACCGACGACTAGTATCAAGATGAGTGTAAGTGGCTACCCGGCCTTCTCGAATAATAGCGATCTTCAACTATTCCCACTTGAAACGTACGTGAAACAAAATCATAAAATAAAAATTGTAACCATGGGAAAAAGTAAAATTGTCGTTTAGTGAGCGAGTTTTCTAATGCATTAACAACACAACAGAAGTATGCAACACACATACAAATACGACACAATTAACAAGCATGTGAGGGCGTTTTATGATTTTCTCTATAACCTAGTAAAAGTATTTTCGGAAAACTTCACCGTTTAAGAGCCAAATGAGAACTGTAGGAAAAACTACATTTGCTCGGTAACTGCATCCCATTTTCCCCGTAATCAACCAATTATGTAGCTTGAATTTAGAAAAGGTCGCAAGTTATTGGAAAATGGGTGAACATTACTATTTTCAATGCCTAATGTTTGAGCGGAAAGTAGGGAAGAATGAGGTAAAGGGAGCAGACAGTGACGCTGAGCATCCAAGGCACGAAAAACGCAAACCGTAGCCAATGGTTATAATGGAGGTCTACAATTTGGGCAACCCTCTACTGATTTTTGTCTACTACAACGAAGTCAAATCCCAAGAGTTGGCACAAGGCAATATCTTGCAGAAACATTAATGCGGAAAACAAAGCTGCCAAAAAATTAAGTGGGGAAGAAGACGATGTTTAGTGGTCGTCATGAAATCGGTCTAGTGAAGCACCTATAGTTAGAAACACAATTATACTGATATAAGTAATTGGTAAAGATGTACGATAACAACGGCAAAACAATCCAAAAAAAGACAATAGTGCCAAATATGTCTATGAACTCCCTCCGACTCCAATCGAAGCATAGTCACTTGAGGGAAACAATGGGGCTAAGTCTATCACTCCTTGTTCGGAGGTCGACAATACGTTGCACGAATGACGAAGACAGGCGCTAAGGGCGGGCAAACACAGGAGAGTCCGACACACTTCTAGCTAAGAACGAGGCAACAAAGCCAAGGCTCAAACGCTGATGACTGGACCGAACTTAACAGCTGAACCCGAGCTGCCCAAGGCTGAGCTCAAGTTTGACCTTGCTGAGCCAATTTCAAACCCTGGTCGTTAAAACATGGCGGAAAACAGATGCCTTGTGGCCAGCGACGATGGAGAACCCAAAGATGTTACAAACGAATTCAAGCGAACTCTTTACACCGGCCTTCAAAGCCAAAAACCATATGCTCCCAAGATGCCTATATTACAAAGAGGTAACTCTACCAAGTTGGGTAAGATGGGCCGTCGGCACACTGTCAAGTCGTTGAACGAAGGTGAGGATAGGCCGCTTTACAAATTATCCCATTGACCTGAGATTACAGGTGTTAGAAGCTGCAAACTGGAGTCATGTTATTGTTTTTTACCCTCCGAGGCTAAGTTCAAGGCTAATATGACTAAATCTACAGAGCCGACGGGGGAGGAAAAAGGGCAATCTGGCCGAGGCCAAGCACGATAAAGGGGAAAGCGGACCAACGGTGAGGCGAAAGTTGTCGTAACAAATGGCAAACTGAGGTGGACGGCAAACCCAACTCAGTCTCGCATAAATCACGAGGGGTAAAGGCATCCCGCGGCTATGGACGAGCCAAGGCCGAGGCTAGCGGTAGGTCGGACCGCGTGGAAGCCGCAGCTACGAAGATAGACAGAGCAGACGTGACAGTGGCGAAAGCAGAACACAGATATATGAACGGCTGTATTAGGCTTTAGAAACAAACTGAAGAGTTGAGATAAACAGCGAAGAAATAAAATAAATTACCTAGCTAATAAGGAAATTACCTTAGTTAAAGCTACTGTGAAAGAGGTAGAAGATGAAGATGAGAACTACACTAGAAAACGTTCTATTGGTATTATCAGTGTAACGTACTGCCGTTTGAAGAACCAATGGGACAAAAGATGGGCTGTACTTGGAATGCCAACAGTCGGCTGCAGTGAGATTCAAATATTTATCTACTGTAATTTAATTTATTGTTTAGTGAAGGGAAAATATATTTTTAATTTTAAATTGGATTTGATGGTGACCTGTTACCCGAGGGAAACTGGCTGACAACCAGTGGGTTCCCTCTTAGTATGTAACTAGATGAGGACTGCCGCACAACGTGCGGCTATGAGGAGGATGTAGCCCGGAGTATGAATCCTTCGAAAATAGAAATACGTATAGGTAAGTGTATAACATATGTATTAAGAAATTTAATACATACCTAAGTTTGGGCTGCCGTGGAGGACCTGGGGAGTGCCGCGTGGTTTCTCCAAGACTTAACCAACGAGCAGGATGACAAAGAAGACAAGCACAAAACCTAGGCAAGGCTCATTTAGCTAATTTATGGCTCAAGGATATCGCGACAGATATTTTGATCATTGTTTATGAGTCCTTGTTGATAAAGTAAGTCCTTAATAAGCTGCATTCCTGAATTATAGATGCTTGCTAAATCTTTATTTTAGTTTCTTGTTTTTTTCTTTTAGCTGAACTTGTTTATATGCGTACAAGTGGCTAAACTCATCAAGTTCTTGAAACAAGTCAAGTCAATTCTAATACCTTTAAAGTCAACGATATTTTACAGTTTTAATCGAACACCAACCATCCACAAGAAACCAATTTAATTAAGTTGGACGACGGGCTTTGGAACTTTGCCAGTAAAATCATACATTCAAAAATCAACTGCGCTAGCAGCCAAAACAAGATTAGTAGCCCATAAATAAAACGAGAAAAATCATCAACAGTAAGAAACCTTCGATTTTAAAACTCACCATAATCCAACACCATATCTACAGATGCCAACTACACGTAAACCAGCGAAGGGACATTTTGTACTACCTAGAAAGGAAAGATTCTAGCATAAGGACTTCATTTTCAGCCGACAGAGGGCTTGAAGATATATTCGAGCATTGATAGCCAAAAACATATTTACATCGCTAGCCGTTCTTATATCTTCCAAAATGAGTTACAACTGATGTATATACAGAGAGTTGTAACTGTAATGCTGACTATGCAAAAAGATGACACTACCGATTTACTCTTGCATTGTACGCTTGGTTGTTGTATCTACAGTGGTTGAGGCTGGTTCAAGCTTTCTTTTGCTGCTAGAAGAGGGAGGGAGTTCTTTTTCTGGTGTGTTTATGCCAATTTCTCTGTCGTAGTTGCAAGTCCGATGTTCTCTTCTATAGATTGGCTTGATGATGGTATCATGGAATCAGGAAGCCATGTAATAATTGTGTATCGAGTGACTGGCTGTCCTATTACTTTGAAACTGTAAGATCGAAGGTGGTACGGAGATTCGATATTCTCCATCTTTTTGTTGACACAGGTGATATCAAACTTTTCTCCCTGTAAGAAGTCGACATGCCTTATTTTATGGAAAGGAACATGATATTGTTAGTTTTAGTCTTGGAAAACTTACATTTTCTTCAATTTTAATGATGTCTTCCGCTGACATTCTGAGTAGAGTTTCAGCGTCTTTCTGTTCAATAAAAGCAGTCATGCTTCCGCTCCCATCAGATAATTCCAGTTCATAACGTAATCTGCATGTCATTTTTCAGTAAGCTTGCAAATATAGAAAACTGTTGTCGAGAAATGTTCTAGTAATATTGACTTACATTGCTTTTGGGCTGGGAAAAGTTTGATTGCAGTGAAGACATGGGAATTCAATACCATAAGGTGCTCCATAAGATTTACTTCAGCTGCCCTTTGATCCAAAAGTGTTTGATCTGAGTATGTTTAGGCGTCAACCTGGTCAAACTCTTACATAATGAATTAGCGTCGCTTTGATGTAAGAGTTCTTTGATAATATCATTTGGTATTGAGTGTCGACCATCGGCGCGAAACTTGTGCCAGTTTCTTTAATTTTACCTTCTCCAATGTAGTACGTGTGGTAAAGCTGAAGTACTTTATCGAGTTGATCGACGTCTTGCTCATAAACAGTACATTGTATCTTTGTTTTCTGTTGATAGCTCAATTAAAAGATATCTGGGGAAAAAGATGTTGATAGTGGGAAAATATACAAGTTCAATTTTTTACCTCTTGATCGACCAAGATGAACTTTTGTTGTCGGCCTCCAAATCTTTGGCGGATTGGTGTTTTTTCAATCACTACTACTTCAGTATACCAAGAACGAGTATGAGGGGACAACCTCCCGAGTGGTGTGCACCTGTCTTCCATGAATCTGAGAAAAAGTAAGGATATAATGCATATGCTGTAACATGCAATTATATAATGAAACTTGAATATTTATACATTGGAAACCGATGAACAAAATAATCATTACAGTAAACTGTTGGGCAATAAAAGTTTGAACCCAAAGTTGTCGTAACGGAGGGCAAACCGAGGTCGACAGGAAACCCAAATCAGCGTTGCAGAAATCACGAGGGGTAAAGGCAAACCAGTTAAGGTCAAGCGGCACGCGGCCATGGACGAGCCAAGGCGAGGTTAGCGGTAGGTCCGACAACGTGGGGCCCACAGCAACGAAGTAGACGGGGAGACAGAACAATCCCTAGAGCAGAACATGTATATATGAACGGCTATATTGCTTACAGAAGCAAACTGAACATATGAGATAAACAACGAAGTAAAATAAGTTACCCTAGCTAATAAGGAAATTACCTTGATTAAAGCTACTATGAGAGAGGTAGAAAGAGGAGAAGAAATGAATTGCTAGTCGTAGAATATTATTCTCGTCAGACTTAAAAACCTAATATAACAATGGGGTTTTCGTTGGTCGAAGCTCACACGAGGGCAGGTTGCTTTGCGAATTGCCCCATCGAACTGAGATTACAGATGTTAGAAGCTGCAAAACTCAAATCATGTTAATTTTTTTACCCTCCGAGCCTAAGTTCAAGGCTAATACCGGTAATTCTACAGACCCGACAGGGGAGGAAAAAGGGCAAAGCTGCCGAGGCCAAACCCGACAGAAGGGAAAGCCGGAGCAAGAGTGAGGCCAACTCAGCCTCGCAGAAGTCAGGGGGGGTAAAAGCAAGAATAACTAAGGTGAGGAATCCCGCGGCCTTGGATGAACCAAGGACGAGATTAGCGGTAGGTCGGGCGGCGTTGAGGGCGCGGAGACAAAGGTAGACGAGGAAACGTGACAGTGGCGAGATGAGATAAACAGCAAAGGAAAATAAATTACCTAGCTAGTAAAGAAATTACCTTGGTTAAACCTACTGTGAAAGAGGTAGAAGATGAGAAGTACATATAACGTCTGTTGATATTATCAGTGTGAGAAGCACTGCCGTTTGAAACAGCCAATAGCTACAGTGGGAGTGGAAACTGGTGAAGCAAACGTTTATCCACATCATTTATGTTATGGTGTAATGTAGGGAATACATATTTTTAATTTTAACTGTCGTGGTAACTTGTGACGGGAGGGAAACTGGCTGAAAGCCAGTTGATTCTCCCTCAGTAGGTAGTAGTAGACTAGGTGGTGTCATCCGCACGTTGTGCAGCTACGACCAAAATTGAACCCAGAAAAAGAATGGGTACCAAATGGATATGAAATGTATAACATCAATATAAGAATCTGTTCAAAAATGGATTTTCTCCCATTTTCTGTTCTTTTTCTTACAGAGAACGTGAGCAGGCAACCTTGCCATGTGATTTCTATTCGACATCTTCCTTATCAAATCCTTAGCAAGATCAAAGGCAACAGTTCCTTATCAAATCCTTAGCAAGATCAAAGGCAACAGTTCTTATCAAATCCTTAGCAAGATCAAAGGCAACAGTTCGGTATCCAAACCAAGTTTCCTTCAAGTATGTCGTCGAATATTCAGTTCTCAGTCTATGAGAGTCAACATATTCATTTGATTAGAGAAACATTTCACAACAAAGGTCATGGCTTTGAAAGATAATCTGTGTAAAAAATACCAGCCCAAAGAGGAGAATACCACAAAATAGAATATAGTAGACAACATCGGCACTCCAAATATCTGCATTCAGCCCGTAATGATTGCGAAGAACATATGGTGCAGCGTAATAAGGACTCCCACTCCACTACACCACTAAATGTTTCATCTGCGAAAAAGAATAATGCACACTTGTCAAGTGTAGGGTAGGTTGAGTATTATACATATCCACAAAGAACAAGGCTTGAATACAGAAACGCCAAAATCAGACGTCTTCAAAGCAGCATCCTCTTCATCACTAAGGTTGAGATCCCTATGTTATCATATGAAAAGAATGACAAGCCTCCACAAACCCTACAATCAATAGGGATCTCAAGCCGGAATACGAAGTAGAACAGCAATGCAAATATAATCATAAATTCGAGATTTCACGCTTGGGTCCTTAGCATCCACACCACCGCATTCGTTGAATATGAACATATCGTAATTTTGTCTCACCATATTGGCAGGTGCCTTCATGTTAAAGTCGCACTTGTCTTCATTTTCAGGCAACGGACGCCTCCCAATGACCGCTTGTGATATCGACGAAGAGGATCACAGGGACAACGATGGCTGGCCTTACGGGGAGCAACAACTGATGTCTTAATCCTAAAACCCATCATAGGGAAACCATCAAATATGTTCTTTTGCAAGATTAAGACATTAGCGAATGATAAAGAGAAGATCGAGAATGCAAGTATAAACAACAAAACTTTTACTTGGTTACCTTTTTCTCGTTTCGCATAGGGATCTTAACAAGAACCATAAGGTAATAACCATGGCCGTCATACCAGATTCAAGATATAATAAATTATCTTCTTTCAACGACTGGTTTGATCTACTTCAGGCGGAGAACAATCTTTCCAAACTCTGTACGAGAGAAAGCACTACTATACAGATGTTTGTCATGAACATAACCGGCTGCACAAGCGCGGGTGGCCAACCCTCGCCAGAACCCACCAAGAGTAGGACAAATTGAACGCATTACCCACGCCAAATCTGTGGATATAGCTCGACAGGGCCGCATGATAAGCTCCCCAAGTCATGCCAGCCCTTGAAATATTGGCCGAGCACAAACACCCAACAATAATAGGCATGATTTTTGGCTGTTGACGCGCCGGTTCTTCCAAAGGCGAGGCGGCGGCGACTGAAACCAAGCAGCCGTCTGATGTGTTTCAGATGAGCTTTGCAATAATTTTTTAACTGAGAAGCAACGTTGTGAGCCAGACCTTCAGATTCTACACAAGAGAAAGGTATATCCTATTTCTTCTTCACCTTCTGCGCGTGTGTCGATAGAATACGATATCCAAATTTCTCCGGCGAAAACGATGAAAGGAAATGATTAAAGTTAAGGCCTGAATTTGGCCGGAGGAGATGGAGGGGGTTCATCACCACCGTGACCGTCTGTCTCCAGGGTAAATCTGTTGGGGAAGTGCTACAGAATTACAACTGACCATTTTAAGATACCATAATTACAATAATACCAAAAAAATTGACCGACAACCTGCTTGAAACTGGCTGGATTCCGGTGGATTCTCTCTTAGTATAAAGTAATAGATAATAGATATGTATATTATATATATATATATATATATATATATATATAAAGCTTATGTATATGTGTAACCCACACACGCATATATGTATATATATCAGTATTATGTAATAGATAAACAAATTTATACAACGGAATTCATCTTCATCTTCGAATCGGTAGAGTCTCGTTTTGATAACGTGTTACAAAATATTTATTTTATAATAAACTTTTATTGTATTAAGTATGATAATATAATGTATATATATTCTTATATCACAAAGAACATGTAATACAACGTGAATTGGTCGCTTTTTAATTCATTTTTCTGTGTCATTCCAATATAATGATGAAATCTATTTATAGATAAAAATCAAATGAATATGACAATATAATAAATGATTTGTAGTTGATAGTTGAGAAGATAACAAAATGCCTTCAAGTGGTCATATAGACATACATTTTTCGCAAAAGTATCACCTGATATCTTCTGCATAAAGGTCGTGCATTCAAATTAAATTGGACTGGTTGGACTTATATTTTCAGTGTGAACTTGAGATGACACATACATATTAAGAGGGATTAGTCATGTTGGAAATCAGTGGTCTCAACGTTGAGGTTCAATATTTGTTTCGAATTTGGACCTGGTGGAAGTGTAGAAATAACGGTGATATTGTATGGAAACATCTTAGCAAGTATGAGGATTATGGTGCCATTATAAGGGAAGAATAAATATATATCTGTTATAAAACATTTAAAATATAATACTTATAATGATCAACATATAGAAACAACGAACAAAATAGTTTATATTATGATTTGCTTTTTTACAACTAAAATTGTGTACATCAAGAGACCAATTTATAGCCCAAATACAAGTACTATTGCAACTAAATTTTCACTCCAACAAATATATGGACATCCACATAATAATTCTTTGAAATTATTCATAACACTCCCCCTTAAATGTCCACTAAAGAATATGTCTCATTAAAACCTTATTAGAAAAAACCAAGTGTGATAAAAACCTAATGAAGGAAAAGAGTATATCATTCTTTAGATACGCTTTTCAGTTGTTGTCTCATTAAAAACCTTACTAGGAAAACCCTGTGGGTAAAACCATAGTGAAGGAAGAAAGAGTGCAACGCGTATTTACTCCCCCTGATGAGAATGTCCTTTAAGATTTCTAAGTTTTCGGACTCCAATTGAATATACCAAAGTTTCAAAAATTCTTGGAGGAAGTGCCTTAGTGAATAGATCAGCAAGATTTCACTTGATCGAACTTGTTGTACATCAATATGACCATTTTTCTGAAGTTCATGCGAAAAAACTTTTTTTGGTGATATGTGTTTTGTTCTATCATATTTGATGTAACCTTCTTTTAATTGAATTGTGCATGTTGTATTATCTTCAAATAATGTTGTAGAAGGCAATTTCTCAGTAGATAATCCACAAGTGTCTTGAATGTGTTGAATAATAGATCTTAACCAAACACATTCTCGACTAGCCTCATGAATCGCTAATATTTCAGCATGATTTGAAGAAGTAGCAATTAAGGTATGTTTAACCGATCGCCATGAATAGTTGTACCTCCATGTGTCAATAAGTAACCTAGTTGCAATCGTCCATTATGTGGGTCAGGTAGAAATTCCGCATCTGCATAGCCAACGTGATTGTGAATCATTCGGATAGAATAATCCCGCATCCTTGGTTTCTTGAAGATAACGAATATTCATTTGATCCCATTCCAATGTCGTCTAGTTGGTGAAGAACTATATCTTGCTAATAAATTTGCAAATGCTATATCAGGTCTAGTATGACTTGTAAGATACATTAATGCTCTAATACCACTAAGATACGGAACTTCAGCACCAAGTATTTCTTCATTATCATCGCGTCTGAACGATCTTTATTCACGTCAAGAGATTGTACGATCATTGGAGTAGTTAATGGATGTGCTTTGTCTATATAAAATCTTTTCAAGATAATCTTTGTACAAGTTTCTTGATGGACAAATATTCCATTGCTCAATTATCCATTTGTAGTCCGAGACAAAATTTCGTTCTTCTGAGATCTTTCATTTTGAATTCTCGTTTCAAATATATAATAGCTTTAGTATACTCTTAAGGAGTTCCTATAATATTTAAGTCATCAACATAAACGGCAATAATGACAAATTCATTTCCATTTCTTCTCATGAAGATACAAGGGCATGTTTGATTATTTTTATACCTCTCTTTTAGTAAATAATCACTTAAACGATTATACCACATACGCCCTGATTGTTTTAGCCGTAGAGCGATTTATTCAACTTTATTGATTACCCATTTCGAGATCCTAAATATTTAGGCAAACAAAATCCCTCAGTGAGTTTCATGTGGATGTCACTATCGAGTGATCCATACAAGTACGCAATGACAACATCCATAAGATGCATATCGAGCCCTTCACGTACTGCCAGACTAATTAGACAACGAAAAGTTGTTGCATCCACCAAAGGAGAATAAGTCTCTTCATAATCAATGACAGGTCTTTGTGAAAAGCCTTATGCAACAAGCCGTACTTCGTATCTCATAATTTCACCGTTTTCATTTTCTTTTCTAGTAAAACCTCATTTATATCCAACCGGCTTTACATTTTCTGGTATACGGACCACAAGTCCGAATAGTTTTCGTTTCCCAAGTGATTTTAAATCTGCCTCGATTGCATCTATCTATTTTGGCCAATCACTTCTTTGTCGACATTCATTTGTAGATTTTAATTCATGATCCTCATGCTACGTTAAATGAGAAAACATCATCAACGTTGACTTCGTCTCCGTGCCATCTTATTCCATTATGGGCATAATTTATTGAGATCTCTTCATTTTCAAAATTTTCAATATTTTCACAATTTTCAGGTACCTGATCAGATTTATTTATTCGCATGAAGTCTCTTAGAGTTGACGTGTCCTCGATTTGACCATCTATTCTATTTGCTCATTTTCTTTTACGAGGATTCTTTTCTTTGGATCCTGAGGGCCTATCGCGTTTCAATTGTAATTTCGGCTCAATTTTATAATAGTATTATCCAATAGAAGTTCAATTCTAACAGGAGTATTACACACTTGGTATATGCGATTTAGTCACCTTTTTCTGGTCAGTAAAACTGTCTGGCAATTGATTTACTAAATTTTGTAAATGAATTATCTTTTGAACTTCAAGTTCACATTCTCTTGTACGAGGATCAAAATGAGATAATGATAATTCATGCCAACTAATATCTTTAATCAGCTGTTTATTTTCTTTATCTCCCCCTAATGTTGGAAATTTTATTTATCAAAATGGCAGTCGGCAAATCGAGCCGTAAATAAATCTCCTGTCAATGGTTCTCAATATTTTAGTATTGACTTAGATTCAAATCAACATATATTCCCAATCTTCTTTGAGTCCCATTTTAGTGTGTTGTGGTGGACCAACTGGAATATATACTGCACATCCAAAAATCCTCATATGGGAAATATCTGGTTCCTGATCGAAAACCATCTGTAATGGGGAAACATTATGGTAACTTGTGGGTCGAATACGAATAATTGATGATGCATGCAAAATAGCATATCCCCAACACGATAAGGGAAGCTTCGACTTCATCGGTAATGGTCTTGCTATTAACTGTAATCTTTTTATTAATGATCAACAAGTCCATTTTGAGTATGCATATGTGCTGCAGGATGTTCAACATCAATCCCAATAGACATACAATATTCATTAAATGCTTTAGAGGTGAATTCACCAGCATTGTCAAGACGTATTATCTTGATTGGATAATCAGAAAAATGTGCTCGTAATCGAATTAATTGAGCAAGTAGTCTCGCGAACGCAACATTGCGTGTTGATAATAATGATACAAATGACCATAGTTAATGCATCAATTAAAACCATGAAGTATCTAAATGGAACATATGATGGATGAATTGGTCCACAATATCACCTTGAATAAGTTCTAAAAACGTAATAAAGCCATTCTTCAATTTTACGGGTGATGGTCTAACGATTAATTTTCCTTTCGAGCAAGCATCACATGATAACTTATTGGATTGAATAATCTTCTCATTTTTTAAAGTGTGTCATCATGAGTTCTCAATTATTCTTCTCAACATAGTTGAACCGGATGGCCTAACCGGTCATGCCACACCACAAATAAATCAAAATTCGACTCAATTGTATTAATATACGCATAATATAAACTGGAAGATAATGCGGATAATTTTTCTATAACGCATTTTTTATTTAAAAAATCACATTTGTGATTTGAAGGTATTCATTATCACCTTCTTTTGTAGTCTCAATATGATATCCGTTTTTACGGATGTCTTTAAAACTCAATAAGTTTTTATGAGACTTCGAAGAATATAATGCATTTTACAATATGCAATTTTATTCCTCCGGATAATAAGATATTAGCTCTTCCAGAGCCTTCAATCAATTTTGTCATTCCCGAGTATTAACATTTGCTTCTTGAGTAAAATCGGATGAAGTATTTCTTATCCTGTGAGTATTGTATGAGTCGTTGCGCTGTCCACAAAACATATATCTCCACGTATGTTCATTCCTCAATAAAATAATAAAACACATTAACTATTAATTATACATAAAATTCATGATAATACAGCACACATACGTACATAAAATTCATGATGATACAACACACTTACGTACATAAAATTCATGATGGATACAACACACATACGTACATAAAATTCATGATAATACAGCACACATATATAAAATATCAATACGATACACAATAATAATTCTTTTATTCATTATGATCGGCGAAAAATACTTCAAAATCCATGTGGGGAATATCGTCAAGGTTGCAATTAGAACCTCCTTCATCTTGGACAAAGTTTGTTTCAACTTCCTTTCCTGTTTCAAGCGATTTTTGATAGAGCTCAACAAGATGTTTTGCCACAGGACAAGTATGAGCATAATGACCTTTCATACCACAACGAGAACATGGTTCATCGAATCGCCTTTTTGATTGTTGGGGCGGTTTCCTCTTTGTTTTCATTTTTTCCTTTTCTGATGAAAATTATCATGATTACCATAATGCTGTCGGCTACAGCCTCAACCTCGGCCACGACCACAACCACCTTCACGATTTCGATTATTATACATGCCACGACTGCAAAACCTATTGCCTAGATCACTTTGGTAAGTGTTCAACTTTATTGAATGGAACCAGAGCCCTTTGGTCGTGATTGATGGTTCTTCAAACTCATTATTTTGTTCAGCAACGAGGAGACATGAAAATAATTCTGAATATTTCTTGAAACCATTTTCACGATGTTGTTGTTGTAACAACAAATTCGTTGCATGGAACATGGTGAAAGTTTTCTCCATCATACTTGCTTCTATAACTTCATGTCCACACGATCTTAATTGAGAAGTAATCTGAACATAACAG
Organism: Craterostigma plantagineum; assembly: GCA_027422505.1. NCBI lineage: Eukaryota > Viridiplantae > Streptophyta > Magnoliopsida > Lamiales > Linderniaceae > Craterostigma > Craterostigma plantagineum. The sequence goes on from JAPQWV010000160.1 coordinate 518,186, forward strand.
AATTATAATCACTTATAGATTTATAATCTTGGAACCGTAAGTTTGTCCATTCATATTGGACATTTGGTAGGATCACAATCCTCTGATGGTCGTATCTTTCTTTTAGATTAGTCCACAAAATAAGTGGATCTTTTGCAGTGAGATATTCCACATTAAACTTTCATGAAGGTGGTGACGGAGAAATATCATGGCTTTGGTCTTGTCTTGGCTCGATGCCGTATTATCAGCTTTTATAGTAGTTTCCAGACCTTTCGATTCAAAGTGGATTTCGGCATTCAAAATCCATGACAAATAGTTCTTGCCCGTGATATCCAGAGTAACGATATTAACGTTATTGCGATAAAATAAAAAGTCAAATTTCAATAAAATGACACAATTAAAAAGTCAACGACCTAGCTAAGATTCGAAATCTGGTGCTCACACCTCAAGTTTGTGGGGGTTACAGCGAGAGCCAACGGGCTTTTTGTGTTATAAGATATGAAAATAAAATGTACTCCCTCTTTCCCATATGTTTATGGACATTTGGGGTATGGCACGGTTTTTAAGAAACTGAATTATTTTAATAATATAGTACAATTAAAAGGTAAAAAGTGTATATTTTAACACGTCTTTTAAGAATATTTAATATTATTATATTGGTTATTTGTGATAGTTTTTTGCTAAATAAGGAAATGTATAAAAGATATGGGACGTCCGATATAGTAAAATATACAAAAACTAATGGGACGGAGGTAGTATATATTATACCTTGGCGTGATGACGTCGACGAAATTCAAATTGTCGGAACTCGTGCTCGGAGTGATGACGTCGGCGAACCTCGGTTGGGCCTCGTGCTGATAACGTGTTTTTATTTATATTAGAAAATATAATACATATAATGATCAACATATAGAAACAATGAACAATATAGTTTATAATATAATGTGATTTTTTACAACTAAAGTTGTGTCATCAACGAGACCAATTTATAGCCAAATACAAGTACAATTTCAACTAATTTTTTACATTAATAAATATGTGAATTCTTTGGAATTATTCATAACAATATCATGTCTAATACCATGTGGGTAGACATTATGCGAAGCTTCATTATAGCCATCTGGTAAGCCTATTCGGAACAATTAATATATATGACAAATATATAAATATATATATTTGCAAATCTCTTGATTTTGCGCTTTTTTCAATCCTAACGGCTAACGCTGCCATAATCTTCGTCGGCCCCTTTTCAGATATGTTGTCACCTAAATCACCATCTCTGACACGTTGATTTTTAAGAAAATTCATATTCTTGGGGAATTTTCTTAAAAATCAACGTGTCAGACAAGGTGATTTAGGTGACAACATATCTGAAAGGGCCGATAGAGGTGATGGCAGCATCGAAGACTAAAAAAGCGCAAAATTGAGAGATTTGCTTACGGTGCTCACGGTGGGTGGACATCATAGCAATGTGGGTACTTTTAATATAAATATATATTTATTTTTTGTCCACTAATAATATTGTTAATTTCTATAATAGATAAACAATTATTGTTATTGTCTATATATATATATATTCAAACTATTTCCACTATATGGACTAATTTCAGAATCAATCTCACACTAGAAATATATTTTGTCAACTTCATAATCCGCCATGCTTAGCCAACGAATCATAGTAAAAAAATGAAAGTGATACTTTATAATATATTCACAATGCAAAAAATTATCAAAGATGATAAAGATCTAAGTGCGTATTATTTGCAACAAAGTTTCATACTAACCCCTCAAAATAAAATTTGGAGCAATCATTTTGAAAGTATAAGTTTTCTACCTTGTATATATATAATGTTCATGCTCAGCCATGTGGGCTAATAAATACACATTTTATCAATTAGAGACCACAACTCTTCTACACTTGTCCCGCTTGTATGAAACTAAACTGTAGATAATATACATAACTTAGTAAGTACACTGTGTCTTTCTCTTCACCCACCATTCTTCTCTTCTCTCTTATTGCACGTTCTACTCACCACCACACTTGACTACCCCACTCTATAGTTGTTTGTAATAATAGTACGTGGCATTTATTACATGACACTTCAATCTCAGCTACTATACAATCAATCTATTCACTTCATTGCAATTCAAATATACTGCCTTCAAATCGAGCTCAAATCTCACCATTGAAAACAGTAGAAGAAAATGGCGACGAATAACAAACGCCACGTTCTACTAGCAACCTTCCCAGCGCAAGGGCACATAAACCCTTCCCTCGAATTCGCCAAACGGCTCCTAAGGACGGGCCAAGTCGGCCGAGTCACCTTCTTCACAAGCGTCTACGCGCTGAAGCGCATGCCCGTCGTTGATAACAATAATAACGCCGGCGCCGGAAATACGATCGAATTCGTGGCGTTTTCGGACTCTTACGACGACGGCCTTAAGAATCCCGAGGACGGGAAGAATTACATGTCGGAGATGAGGAGGCGCGGGACGATGGCCTTGAAGGACGCTCTTGTTAAATACAATAGTAATAGCGACGAAGATGGCGAATGTAACAATCGCGTGAGTTTCGTGGTTTACTCTCACCTATTTTCTTGGGCCGCAGAAGTGGCGCGCGAGGTTGGCGTCCCGAGCGCACTTCTTTGGATCGAGCCGGCGACGGTTTTCGATGTGTTCTACTTTTACTTCAACGGGTATGCGGATGATATCGACGCGGCCTCAGGTCAGTAAATATTTAGTGATGTGTGGTTTATGGGCGAATATCGTTTTTGTGTCTGTGTTTGAGTTATGGGCGTTTCTGATCCTCCATGTTCTAAGTTGGCACTTTTAGTCATCATGTTAACGATTATTTGTCGTTTGCAATTTATTTAAATGTTATTTTTGATGAAATTTACGTTCAATTTTAGACCAACGTCTTCGTCCGTAAAAATTTAGGTTGGCTCGGCACGTAAAGTCCGTCCGAAAAAATAATCAGGCCCAAAACGACACAAAATAGATAATATTGGGGGACTAAAAATGCCTATATCCCAACTATATTGGAGACTAAAAATGGTGTTCTCCCGTAAATTAGCATGTCATGGAGAACAGGAGATAATGTCGTATTACTTTTCTTGCAGAGCGGATCCAACTGCCTAATCTTCCGGAAATGTCGATACGAGATCTCCCCTCTTTCCTACACCCTTCAACACCCGAGAGATTCCGAACCCTAATGAAGGAGAAGTTCGAAACCCTCGACAAAGAACGCCCGAAAGCAAAGGTCCTAATCAACACGTTCGACGCGTTAGAACCTGAGCAGCTCGAAGCCATCGACAGGTACGAACTAATAGCTATCGGGCCTTTGATCCCACCAGCAATATTCTCATGCAGCAGCAACAACAACAACAAATCATACGGCGGAGATCTCTTCAGAAGAACCGACGAAAGCTACATGGAATGGCTCGACTCAAAGCCCGACTCATCAGTAGTCTACATTTCCTTCGGGAGCATGCTAAGGCTCCCGAAAACCCAAATGGAAGAGATAGCAAAGGGGATTTCGGCCGCCAAGGTGCCATTTCTCTGGGTGATACGAAGGAACGAGGGCACTGCAGAGAAAGAGCAAGTCGAAGAAGAAGAGAAGCTATCGAGCTTCTTCGACGAAGGGGACGGGAAAATCGTGGCTTGGTGCTCGCAATTGGACGTCCTGACCCACCGAGCCGTCGGTTGCTTCGTGACCCACTGCGGTTGGAACTCGGCGATCGAGAGCCTGGCGTGCGGCGTGCCTGTGGTATGTTTTCCCCAGTGGTTCGATCAAGGGACTAATGCAAAAATGATCGAAGATGTGTGGGGGAGCGGAATTAGGGTTAGGGTTAGGTCGAGCGATGGCGAAGGAGAGGGTTTCGTGGATAGTCGTGAGATTGAGAGATGTATTACGGAGGTTATGGATGGCGGGGCGAAGAGTAGGGAAATTAGAGCAAACGCCGTGAAGTGGAAGGGCTTGGCTAGAGAAGCCATGGATGAGGCTAAAGGATCTTCGTGTAAGAACCTCAAGGGATTCGTTGAAGGGATGATTGGTAAAGAGATTAATAACTAGGAAGGTGATGAATGACTATATATTGATTTTGTGTTGTTTTTATTGTTATTTATGCTTATGATATTGGGAAATAGAGGGTGCTGGTCTTAAAATAAAATTGGCTAGAATAGAAATCTCAACACGCTCCTTCACGTGTTGCGTGACTGAATGCCTAACACTGAACATTTGAATCGGGTGACAGTGAGTGGAATATGTGCGATAACACGCAGATCGAACCTGCTCTGATACCATATTAGAAAATGAGGATTTCATTTGAAAACCAATTGACGATTGATAGAAGTTGCCTCTTAAGTATGTTAATTGGATTGATGAGCTTGATTTGTTTGAGTAGCCGTCAATTTCTAATATATGAGATTATATTATATGAGAGATACTTGGAGATAATATTTATTCCGTAGAATCTTCGTTCAATTTCTAATATATGTGATTAATAAATTGCACGAGAGATTAATATTATGATCGAGAGATTCTTAGAGATATAAATTAATTTCGTAGAATCATCGATAAAATGTCGGAGTATGATACATTTTGATAATAGGAATGCAGCAATAATATAATAACATTATTGCAATTTTCAATTATCTAAGAGAGGATAGTCATTAGTCAATACTTGACTTGCGACGACATTCTTTTCAGATAATGACGTGACTAGGTTGAAGGATCAAAATAAAATTATGAGTATGCCAATAAATATTTCATTCCCGGATTCTTGTGACAGTATTTCACGATTCTTCAGTCTAAAAAAATGAAAAATGACATTAATTGCAATTATTTTCCCCCGCCTATATAAATCGATCAAGGGTAAAGTTAGATTAAGCACAAGAAAATTAAGAGAAATTTCAAGATCTAGATTTACTCGGACGCAGGTATGATATGTTAATCTTTATTTATTTTCGGAATATATGAGTGCAATTTCTTGGTATGTAAACGAAAAATTATTGCGTCCAACGTCGAATCAAACGTACGTACGCCTTTAGTGTTCGAAGGTTTTCATATGTTTACGAACCTTCTATTTTATGAAGATGCCTTAGCACGTAAAAAACTAGTGTGATTAAGATTCGATCTTCGTATACGTATTTATTACCATGCTCTAGAGTATTTATCGTTTTTCTAATCTCTCTTGGATCCCCCCCCCCCCCCCCCCCCCCCCCCCCCCCCCCCCCCCCCACCCCCCCACACTTCATCATCATTGGCCGACCACATTGCATTGAACCCTAATGCTGTCCAAGAACAAGCAGCCCCTAGAGAATCAAATTTGAGGTTTGATGAAATATTTTTTTGTTAAATATCTTATAATGACTATTTAAATTATATAAGTAAATGAGATTATAGAGTCCCGAGGACGAGCGAACGCCGTCCACCAATGAACGGCGTGCAAATGCAATCTCCACGGATGGGAGGAATAGGCATTACAAGAGCCATGCCAATGCCTATGGTAAGTTTCTTTAATTAATTTCTTCATTTACAATATATACAAATTCTGACCTAATTAAGATAATAAACTAGGGGGGATTGGGAGCTAACATTGGTTCGTCTCCGATGATCAACATGCAGTCACTAGGACAACAAATGTAAGTCCTTATTCAATTTTCTTTTTTTTTTCCGCTCCCAATAAGTAGGAATGAAAAAATGAAATCATATTTATACATATGTAAGAAACTAACTGTATGGGATGTGATTTGAAGTAGGTTTCAGGCTCCTCAAGGTATCAACATTAACAATGGCAATAATGCATTTCTTCGACCTAATACTCGGGAAACAAGCTACAATTACAGTGGGACGACTATTCTTCAACCGAGTGGATTTCTTTCTCCATTCGCCCCATCGCTTGGACATCGTCCAAGGTTTTCGCCTGTAAGATATATTTTACGCCGTAATAATGTAATAATAATTTGCATGTAAAATGTTCAAGAATAATGGCTCCCATGAAAACCCTAATTAATACGATGTTGTTAACTAATGAATGTAAAGCATGGTTACTCCTCGGCTATGAGGATGGATGGTAGTAGCCCTATGATGGCCAATGCTCCAATTGGAATAAGGTATCTCTTTTTTTTTTAGTCCTCATTTTGCGGAAATATTACAAATAAATTTTTTGTTAAAATTTAGGCCAGTAACCACCCAAAGCATTCCAAGGCCTGTGTTCCTACCTAGTGGGATTTCAAGTTCTATTGCCCCCGTCGCCCCTACACTGAAGGTAAATATAATATACATTAATCATACTTTTGGAAGTTATATATTTATTACAACCTTATTTTATAATTTGTGTATGAAGAGAAAATTGCAGGATGGGGCATCGCCAAGTTATAGGAGGCTTAGCCCTTTTAGTGGCTTAGGCATACATGACTCCACTGGACAGAATGAGTAATTTACTCGAAATATATTTACTTCATATTTAGAAATCGTAAAACCATTTTGATTATTCGGAATATTTATTTCAATGTATGTTTATGTCCTCATGAAATAATTGTAATGGCGATGAAGTTACACCGTGTACGACACGAGGTACGAGGCTATTGGTGTTGCAATTGACCCTCATCTTCGCATTTTTAATGCAAAGGCTACAGGTAAATTTTATTTTATTTCTACAAATTAATTTTCATTCATTTTGATATAATGATTATATGCAATCAATTTATTCATGGCACATGTGATTTTCTTGATTTAGGTAAGGGAGAAGTGCCAGCAAAGAAAGACAAGTGATTGTTCAAGGAAGACAAGGAATGAGATGTTCTGATTATATATTATTATATTAGTTGGTTTGTGAGGGATTTTTCTATAATTTATCTTGGCTTGGCTTCTGAACTTTCTAATTAATTATCGTACGTTTGATGACTATCGTAATAGTCATCGGACCTTTGCTATGTTATATATCGTTATTGATGCTTGAGTTTAATCTAGTCGTCGTTGTTGGTGGCTACACATGTCATTTTGCTATATGTCTTTTAAGATACTAGATGATGTGGGCGCACGTTGTGCGACTGTTATGTAATCATACCCCGTTTTTATTTCATGAAGCAATTTAGCTCTTTGATACCGCATTATAAAATTGCTCATATTAAAATGCATGTTCCTTGGATTTAACATAATTAGCGTTGTCTTTATGCTTTATTAACTTTCACCGGAAAACTTGAATGAGACCTGAAATTTTACTTTTAAAATGGATTAAAGGAAAATTATTTTGCGGTGATACATTACTTTTAAAGTCTCCAAATATAAGGCATGCCACGTTGCAAAGAGATTTTGTTCGATTAAGTATTTAAAGCAGTATAAATGGATGCATTTTTTTATGATTGCGTATGCGGCTAGATGTCATGTAGTTAAAGAATGGAATTGTTCTTCATGGTCTGCAATTGATCAAACATCAACACAGTCATCATTACTTCAGTAAATTGTTTCTTCACATGAAATTCACTAAGAAAGACATCATTGAGCTCGTGTAGAAAATCATTCCTCGAAGTTAATACCACTCTTATCACTAAGAATGTTGATTTTTCAATGTAATAATCTTTAATTCAAAATGTTAACCCACCAATATTGATCCCAAATGATCAATCTAGTACGTATAATCATGGTAACGTAGTTACGAGCGAAAAAATAATTCGAACGACGTCGAAAAATGCATACCTAATTTGTAGTACCACTATATAGATATTTGTAGTAACAACAAATATATGTTTGTAGTACCATAACATATCTGGTGTAGTATCCTGCGTAGGTTACTTGTAGTAATCTTTTTCGGACCACATTTTTAATTATCGAAAACACGTAGATTCTTGTGCAAATAAGGCTTGAGAACTTCCAAAATACGGTACATAAAAGTAAACACATGGTAACATAAAACATAACCCCGACCTTGATAAAAAATCTTGACTATGAAGTGAAGATATTGTTACGAGTATCATATAACTAGAAAGAATGTTGATTTTTCAATGTAATAATCCTTAATTCTAAATGTTAACACCAATATTGATCCCAAAATTATCAATCTAGTACGTATAATCATGGTAACATAGTTACAGGCGAATAAATAATTCGAATGATGTCGAAAAATGCAAACCTAATTTTGTAGTACCAGTATATAGATATTTATGGTACCAATAAATATATGTTCGTAGTACCATAATATGTGCTGGTGTAGTACCCTGCGTACGTTACTTGTAGTATCTTTTTTCGGACCACATTTTTAATTATTGAAAACACGTAGATTCTTATGCAAATAAGGCATTAAAAACGGCACATAATAAAAAAGTAAACACATGGTAACATAAAACATAACCCCGAACTTCCTATAGATAAAAAATCTTGAGTATGAAGTGAAGATGTTGTTAATAGTATCATATAACTAGAAAGAATGTTGGTTTTTCAATGTAGTAATCCTTAATTCTAAATGTTAACCCATCCCAAATGATCAATGTAGTACATAAAATCATGGTAACGTAGTTATGGACGAAAAACTAATTCGAACGACGTCGAAAAATGCATACCTAATTTGTAGTACCAGTATATAGATATTTGTAGTACCAATAAATATATGTTTGTAGTTCCATAACATATACTGATGTAGTACCCTGCATAGGTTACTTGTAGTATCTTTTTCGGACCACATGTTTAATTCTCGAAACACGTAGATTCTTGTGCAAATAAGGCTTGAGAACTTCCAAAATATGGTACATAATAAAAAGTAAACACATGGTAACATCAAACATAACCCCGAACTTCCAATAGATAAAATATCTTGACTATGAAGTGAAGATGTTGCAACTAGTATCATATAACTATAAAGAATGTTGGTTATTCAATGTAATAATCCTTAATTCTAAATGTTAACCCACCAATATTGATCCCAAATGATCAATCTAGTACATTAAATCATCGCAATGTAGTTACAGGCGAAAAAATAATTCGAACGACGTCGAGAAATGCATATGCTAATTTATAGTACCAGTATAGATATTTGTAGTACCAAATAATATATGTTCGTTGTACAAATACATATGCTGGTGTAGTACCCTGCGTAGGTTACTTGTAGTATGGACCACGTTGTCGAAAACACGTAGATTCTTGTGCAAATACGTGAGAACTTGAAAATACGGTACATAATAAAATTAAATACATGGTAATATAAAACATAAACACTAACTTCCAATAGATAAAAGATCTTGAGTATGTAGTACGATGTTGTTACTAGTATTATCTAATTAGAAGAAAATGGTGTTTCAATATAATAATCCTTAATTATGAATAAAACCCATCAATTTTGTTACCAAATGATCATTATAGTACACATAACTATATTAATATAGTCGCAAACCAAAATATAATTTGAAAGGCATCGAAAAGCGCCTACCCTAACGGTAGTATCAGAATATAGATATTTGTAGTACCTATATATAAATTTTATAGTACCATAAGTTATGCTCGCGTAGTACCCTGTCTAGGTTACTGATAGTATCTTTTTCGTACCACTAAACTGTAATACCAATATATATATGTTTGTAGTACCTCTATTTCATACCACCAACAAACATAATCCAAAACAATTTTATTTACCTGCAATAACACGGCATCATCACAATATAATATCATTCATCTACCAAAAATATTAATTTCAAACATATCAACAGTATTAATGTAATTCATCTACCAACAATATTAATATCAAACATATCAACAATATTACTATCATTCATCCACAAACATCATACCAAATCAGATCGACAACAAAGTATGCCATGACTATCGACAGCATATCAAAAAAAGGATGTGTCATAGCCTATCGGCAACAATGCCACCGCCATTGGTCAAGCGTTCATTCATTAAGCCATAAAAATCACGAATAGCAACTTCTTGCCTCTGTAAGGCTTTTGGTACCTAACCTCTCTGCTCCACAACATCGTTTCGTATAACGGAACCTGTTGAAATTAGAACGACAAATAATTACCATATGCTGCTGCTAGAAGCTTCAAAATGTACCTCATACAAGAAATATGGGTACTGTAAATCAACATACTTTCGTATTGCATATAAAAATTGCTTTAACCAACAAAGTTAGCCAACTTTAACAAAATATTGACCTCCCTCGACACCAACAATATGCTAATGATAGAAAAATGGGGTATAGCGTGACACCCAAAATGCGACACCCACATCTCAATACCCAGTTTGAGTCATCTTTTGAAGGAACCAAAAGCTAATCACTCATATCTTGGAAAACAAAAACCAGTCAATGGAAAATTACCTGACCACGATGATCTTGATAAATCGAATTGCCTTGAGAACTATCAGTAACCACCACGTTCGTACCAACCTGCACCAAATGCTCGAACCTCGCCTTATCTGATTCCCTTGTCCCAATTGAAGCCCCTACCAAGAACTCAGCATTATTGCCCAGCGAAGGTGACGCCAATTTCGGAAAAGCATCAATCTTCTCCACATCATCAAGAGTTACACGAGTTCTTTGTCGTCTTCCCCATATTTTCGCACTAATGGCACTAATTCGAGCTTTTCCTTGGTCAAATAACACGTCGCGTCCTCAAATATGTAATCTGATGGAATTGTAGAAGATGATTTAGGGTTTGAAGAAGAAATGATCGTTTTCAATTGATGGTTTAAAGAAGAAAATAATTAAAAAAAATTAATAGATGAGGGTAGAATTGTCATTGGGTAGTGAGGTGAGATTGTTTTGAAATAGGGAATTTGATAAAAAAAAATAAATAAATATGGGGAGTTAGTTGATAGAAAGTTTAGGAGGGAGATTTTTTTGAGGTTTCCCCTATTTCAAAATGGTCGGATGTTTATTTACATTGGCTAAACACCGAGTAAGCTTTATTATATATTTACATTTGGAGGAACGATCACGATTCGAGCAGCAAAACCTAAAAGGTGGAAGTTAAGTAAATAAATAAATGTCCATTTGTTTTCATATATTATAAGATAATGGTTGAATTGAATGTTGTCGGATTGCACATGGTAGCAAAAGTAACTATCAAACAATACATATACTAAATCTAATTTCATCAATACCTGATAAAGTGCATCAATATTTATTGGCCATCCTCAACTTATTTCTTGGCTTCTCTTTACGAGCCTCGTTACTTCATGTCCCTACTTATATAAATTAATTATTAACTTTGATAATGCACAAAGTTCCTAAGCTGCAAAGAAGTACTTTTTGACATAGTTTAATAGAAGGATTGAAAACCCAAATTTATTTCGACTTATAAAGTTTCCGATCTATTTTTGCAATCAAAATTAGTGAATTAAAATCGAATATCAATATACTTGGCCCCAAATTTATATTTTCGCGAATACTCCTTATACCAAACAAGGTCGTAGTATAGTCTTTTTCCATTCTAACGCGCAAGATTTCGAGGGGTTTACCATAAAATTAATTAATATAAAATAAATTTTACGATCTGTAACTCGAATCAAATAAACTTTAACAAGGTGTAAGCATATTCACCCCTAGCTTTTATCCATTTTATTAGTTTTATTTCATTTTTTGTCCTCTCTATGTTTGGAATCTTATAAACCGAATAAATAATTGGTCTTACTGTCACATGTGACGTACAAACATAGAGACGACTATGGTGGGCACAACACTCACATGACTTCCATAATCCATTCCAAAGTATTTCAAGTTATTTATCTTCTGATCCCTGAGGATTTAGAATTTTATAAAATAAACAAACTATAGCACTAATTACTAAATTTATTTTTTTTGTCAACACAACAAATCTTTCATCCAGAGTTCCAAGATGCCCATGTAGTGCTACTTGTATAGACCTGAAATTTTCTTTTAATAACATAACAACAAAAGGTACGATATTGACAGCTAACATAATGGAATCCAGGCAATTTTCATAGTAAAAAGTTTCTAATATTGCTAAAAATACATATTTTCTCTACCACAAATCTTCTATTATGGATTGATTGATGATGAATTGAAATCATCCAATAAAACTGTGAAAAGCTTGCTGGCACCAGACTGTTGACACGCATAATGGCATATCAGTGATCATTAAGTGAAGAAAGAGATGGTGGGAGAAAAGTGAAGAAAGAGTTGGACTTAGGGGTGGACATCGGGTCGGGTAGTCGGGTATCGGGTACTTCGGGTTCGGGTAGTTCGGGTTCGGGTTAATATTTTCACTACCAGAACCTGACCCGATCTAAGTCGGGTATATATCGGGTTCGGGTACCCGTCGTCGGGTACCCGATTTTGAATTGAAAAAATATGACTAAAAATATTATCTCATATCAAAATATCCCTGTTATATTAACTATCACTTATAATATTTGAATGTTTTATTTTCAATAAATATAATATAAATATATTCTTATATGTTTATTTATAAAATTTTGAGAATATATTTTCAATTTTACAATGAATTATGCATTGATAATAAATATCACTTTTAATTATGTAATTAAAATAAGAAATTAATCGAAATATTATTTAAAACTTGGGAAGATATTGATATCTGGATATGTAACTATATTTTTTTAATGTTTATGTATAAAAGCTATTTAAAAATAATTTGTCGGGCCCGATCGGGTCGTAAATTAATCCCCGATACCCGGCCCGTTAAATAATAATCGGGTATACCCGATACCCGAGAAATAATCCGAATTACTCGGTCCGAACTACCCGAACCCGATCGGGTTCGGGTAAAATCCGAATCGGGTTCGGGTAAAATCCGAATACCCGAACTCGATCGCCCACCCCTAGTTGGACTAACTAAGCAAAGCAAAGGTGAAAAAAATCAACCACAGTAACTTGTGTGTGGGTGTGTGTATGTGCTTGTGAGTGTGTGTTGTTGGGAGTGGTAGCAATATTTTAATGGGAATCATAATAATCTTCTGTCATTCTTCACTCCGTTGTCGGATATATAGCAAGTAAAGCATTACTCCCAACAAACAAAGGTAAGAACCCTAACCACCTCTCATACTTACACTCACTGTTCTTCAACTTTCTCAAGAATTTCTTAACGAGGAAAAGATGATGGGTATTGGGAGATAGTGGGCTGCATTTCTCGAGTTTATTTGCACTGTTGTGAGTATACTATGTGATGAAGTGGTGCTGAGCTACTGTTTGTGTTCGGTGTGGTTCTTTGGGCTCCTTTAAAGTCTTTTTCTTGGATCAATGTGAGCAAAGATTTGAGCTTTTCCTTTGCCGTATTTGTGTTGCTTTTGTGGGAATAGTGCTACTGTGCTGACGATTCTTTGCTTAGCTTAAGGGCTATCTTATACGCACGTGAATAGGTATTATAATTAGTAAGGTGTCTGTCTTTTTTAGCAGGCAAACAAGTCATCTCACATGGAGTAAATGTGAATGGGAGGTGGTAAAGTGAAGATTGAACAATAAAGATCAAGTACAGCAAAGGGCTAGATAAGATTTGGACTGTTGTTCATTTTCCTGACACTAGCTTGTAAGTATTTCCCTTGTTTTACTGCTATGGTAATTCGATCTTCAACTTTGGTCAGTGTATTAATGGATTTTGACGTGCTTAAGCAGATCTGAGTTTTGCAAAGAGTTTTAAGGAGTGAGAGGAGGTTTGAGCAAGATGAAGGCAGAGCTCATTGCTTCTCTTATGGTCCTAATTCTACTTGGCATTCTAAATTTGGGGAAAGCTGAAATATATATCGTTACGGTTGAAGGAGAGCCCGTCGTAAGTTATCAAGGCGGCGTTAATGGGTTCGAAGCCACTGCTGTGGAGTCTGATTCTGATGAAAAGATTGATGTCACAAGGTTTGCTTAATATGACTACTATGAGACTTCTTAACAGTTCTCTTGTATGAGTGATGATTGGTCTATTGTCTTTGACATATGTATTGTCCTAATAACCATATTCAGACGTCTGAAAAAAACCAAACTTCAGCCTGTCGAAGTGCATTTACGATTTCAAACGGTTGTTGCGCTTGATTCTGTATTTTCGACCAATTTCATTGGTTCTTGAGCTGTGGGCGACGATGAAATATTTGAATGCGATAATGTCAAAAGCTGATCTGATCTTCATTTCTATGCACTGTTTTGTCCATTCCACGCGACAATGCGATACTCCTTTTGAGGGCTCTGTAAATGTTCAGCAATCTACTCCTTGCTCTTATCAATAGTTATGAATCTTGAGGACTTCATATTTCGTGTCACGCTTTTTGATCGAAATTTAAATTCGCTTTTCAGCGAATTCGTCACGTCCTATGCCCACCACCTAGAAAAGAGGCACGAAATGCTCCTCGACATGGTCCTGGAAAAAGGAACCTACCAAAAGCTCTACAGCTACCGCCACCTCATCAATGGATTCGCTGTTCATACTTCGCCCGAACAGGTGATTTTTCGCTGTCTAAATCATTTCCTAGCATTCCAACAATTCTGCTACCTAACAATCCTTAAGCAAATTAGTAGGCAGAAGTACTTAGGCGAACGCCCGGCGTGAAGTCAGTCGAAAGAGATTGGAAGGTGCAAAGGCTCACGACTCACACTCCACAGTTCTTAGGTCTGCCAACTGGCGTGTGGCCCACGGGCGGAGGGTTCGATAGGGCTGGCGAGGACATAGTTATAGGCTTTGTAGACTCGGGAATTTTTCCTCACCATCCGTGCTTTGCCAGCCATAAAACTGACCCTTATGGGCCCGTCCCAAAGTACAGAGGGAAGTGCTTTGTCGATCAAGAAACGAAGAAGAGTTACTGTAATGGGAAGATCATTGGTGCCCAGCATTTTGCTGAAGGTGCTAAAGCTGCTGGTGCTTTTAATGCTGACGTTGATTATGATTCTCCCCTTGATGGCGATGGGCATGGAAGGTTTGTGTTTTGCAAGAATGCTGTTTGATAGTATGCATTCTTTCTCTTTGCTATTGTTATAAGCATCTGTGTGAGTTTACTGTGAGTGGATTTGAAATGTTACCTAATTTTCTGGGCGAGATGTGATGCAGTTTGTGCTTTTGAATGGCAAATTTTTTACCATAAGCATTTAGTGTGGGGCTTAGGCTTTAGAATCCCCAACTTATCAAACATTTACATGCATATGCATGTTTAATCTCAGTACATCTTTTTTTCCTTGGTTGCTTGTGCTGTTGGTACCATTATCTAACTTGTAATTTGGAATCTTTGTTCAGTCACACAGCAGCTATAGCAGCTGGGAATAATGGGATTCCCGTCAGAATGCACGGATACGAATTCGGGCGAGCAAGTGGAATGGCTCCACGTGCTAGGTATGATTTTTTTTTTTTTCGGTTTTTACATTTCTTACGTATAAATTAATATTACATAGGTAGATATGTTATGTGTAGGTTAGCGTACTAGTTTCTAACATTATTACAAGAGATGGAGCTTATGAAACAAAAACTTCTACCTTTTCATTACAAGTCTATGCCATTCTATTAAAACCTCTGTGTCTACATTCAGGATTGCTGTGTACAAAGCCCTTTACAGAATCTTCGGTGGATTCGTTTCAGACGTAGTTGCAGCCATCGATCGGGTATCTCACCATCATTCTTCTATCAAATCGAAGTCTCAAAAATTATTCTCTAATCAGATAAGTAGATATGAGATCTTCAATCATTTCGATAGGCTGTCCACGATGGCGTCGATATTCTGAACCTCTCGGTGGGCCCCAACAGCCCGCCCGCGAAAACGAAGACGACTTTCTTGAACCCATTCGATGCTACGCTTCTCTCGGCCGTCAAAGCTGGCGTTTTCGTTGCCCAAGCAGCTGGAAATGGCGGCCCGTTTCCCAAAACTCTTCTTTCTTACAGCCCGTGGATAGCTACAGTAGCC
Source organism: Craterostigma plantagineum (assembly GCA_027422505.1). NCBI lineage: Eukaryota > Viridiplantae > Streptophyta > Magnoliopsida > Lamiales > Linderniaceae > Craterostigma > Craterostigma plantagineum. The sequence goes on from JAPQWV010000160.1 coordinate 534,012, forward strand.
GCCGCCGTCGACGATCGTAGATACAAAAACCACCTCATCCTCGGGAACGGGAAAATCCTGGCGGGAATTGGCTTGTCGCGTAAGTTCAAAACTAACCACAAAAAAAATTGAATAAATGCTGATTTTTCGGTTCATTGGATTCTTTTTGTGCGACGAATTAGCTGCTACGCACGCAAATCGTACGTTTACTTTGGTGGCGGCGAACGATGTGATGCTCGACTCGTCTGCCTCGAGGTTCAGCCCCGACTGCCAACGGCCCGAAGTTTTGAACAAGAATTTGGTAGAAGGGAACGTTCTTCTTTGCGGGTATTCGTTCAACTTTGTGATTGGGACGGCGTCGATCAAGAAGGTTTCGGAGACTGCAAAGGCGCTCGGGGCGGTTGGGTTTGTGCTGGCCGTCGAAAACGCATCCCCGGGCACGAAGTTCGATCCCGTCCCTGTTAGTGTTCCCGGGATTCTCATTACGGATGTCCGATTGTCGATGGTAATTGTTTCTGTTTTCTGTTTCCTTAAGGCGGTGTTTGGTCAAGGAAAGATGTGAGGAAAAGAAAACTAAAGAGACTGATTTTCAAATGCTTTTCTTTCATTTCCTCGCTATTTGGTGAAAAGTTAATTCGTTAACTTTTTTTTTGGTAAGGGCGAATGAAATGCCAGATTTTTTACACTGTCTCATTACGGCGATACATCAAGTAAATTCCTTAATTTTAAGTATAAACTAAAAGTAGATTTCTTTCCTTTTCTTTTCTTTTTCTCGTCTATTTTTCCGATCAACTAAACTTGATTTTCGTTTTTTCCTTTCATTTTATTTGCCTTGCTAATTTCCACAAACCAAACCCGCCATAACGGTGCGTTTGGTATGAAGAAAAGAATAGGGGAAGTGTAATGGTACGGCACGCGAAGCGTAAAGTACAATGTCTCGATGCGCACCATTACACTTTTCCTTTTTCTTTTCTGCATCGTATTCTGCATACTGAACGAATTCTAAACATCCTTTTATTTAGTATAAGAACACAGAGTTTGAGGTCGACATTCTCCCATGCACTGATTTATGGTGGTGATTGCAAACCCCTTTTAGGAGCTCATCGATTACTACAACGTCTCCACCCCGAGAGATTGGACGGGTCGGGTCAAGAGCTTCAAGGCGTTTGGAAGCATTGGGGACGGCCTAAGGCCCATACTCCACAAATCTGCCCCGCAAGTCGCCCTGTTTTCGGCCCGCGGGCCCAACATTAAAGACTATAGCTTCCAAGACGCCGACCTCCTCAAGCCCGACATTCTTGCCCCGGGCTCTCTCATATGGGCCGCTTGGTCTCCAAATGGAACCGACGAGGCAAATTATCTCGGTCAGTGTCAAGCGAAGCTACACATCATTTCCCCCATTTTCCTCTCTTCTTCGTTCATTTTCTGATAGACCAACGGTTTGAAAGTATAAATTATTTGCAGGGGAGGGCTTTGCGATGATATCGGGGACGAGCATGGCGGCCCCACACATAGCGGGAATTGCGGCTCTATTGAAGCAGAAGCATCCCCGTTGGAGCCCAGCGGCTATTAAGTCGGCCCTGATGACCACTTCGTCTAAGATCGACCGAGCCGAGAGGCCATTGCAGGCTCAACAGTATTCTGGGTCCGAGGTTCTGTCTCTCGTGCCCGCGACGCCCTTTGATTACGGGAGCGGCCATGTGAATCCCAGGGCGGCCCTTGACCCCGGACTAATTCTTGATGCAGGTAATTTCATCTTCTTTCGCCTATTAGAATTCTGACAGGCATTGGAAAATAATATATTATAATTGAAAAAGGATGCTCCTCGCCGAACGGAATTTCCCGGTTCGGTATTCGGTTTTTTTCGGTTTTTTTCGGTAAATTCGGTTTTACTGAAATAATCGAATTCTCAATAAATAAAAAAAAGGATTTTTCAGCAATATTTAAATCGATACATATAATTCAATATAATTTAGTTATATTTCACTATTAATATAATTATAATATATTTTAGTTTACAAAATAAAAAATTTATACCAAACGAATTATCGAATTTTTTTTTTAAGAATCGAATACCGAACCGAAAAATTTGGTTTCGGTTCGTACCGAATTTTCGGTAATTCGGTATATCGGAATTATGCACACCCCTAAGGGTGACGTTTTGGAAATGTAATATAAAAAAAAAATCAAATAAATCGTATGTTCCGTACAAGTTTAAACTGTTAGCTGAAGTGACCTTTTAACATGCTATCAGGGCTTAGTTACTAAAGATATGTTGGGTAAGATTCCTCACGGCCACCCATTTGAAAAAATTACACATATGGTAACTAGGCTAGATAATAAAGAATTTAGCTTAGACGTGAGGGGTTTGTTTGAATTATACTAATAAAAATTCAAAAAAAAAATAAAAAAAATACATCTATAATCTTTAAGCTTTTAAGTGAAGTGGTCAGTCAACAATTAACTGCTTCTATTTACAGGCTACGAAGACTACCTGGGATTCCTATGCACCACTCCGGGAATCGACTCCCACGAGGTAAGGAACTTCACGCACCTTCCGTGCAACTACACCCTCGGCCACCCTTCGAACCTCAACGCTCCCTCCATCGCAATCTCGCGCCTCGTGGGGACCCAAACGGTCACGCGAACCTTCACGAACGTGGCCGCGGAAGAGACGTACGTCGTCAGTGCGAGGATGGGGCCCGCCATAGCCATCGAGACAAGCCCGCCCGCCATGACGTTAAGGCCAGGCGCATCTCGGCGGGTGACAGTTACGCTTTCGGTTAGGTCGGTTACGGGCAGTTATAGCTTCGGGGAGGTGTTGCTCAAGGGAAGTCGAGGGCATAAAGTTAGGATCCCAGTCGTTGCTATGGGATACTATCGATGAGGAGCTTGAGAATGGTGGTGTTAGTTATTTTTTTGGGTACTTTGGTTGGAAATAAGATGGTTGGTTTTCTTAAGGTTGTTAAGTTTTGACTTGGGCTATGTATGTTATGAAGGATGGATATGGTAAGAGGTGTTGTTGATTCCCACTTGTTTTTACCATGTAAGGATTTGATTACCTCTGGTTCTAAGAATATTATGTAGCTTTAACCTTAAATGTGTGTTGTATTTTCTTGTGTTCTATTATATAATGTATCAGTCCCATCGCTAAAAAAACAAATTCATTAATTAAAATAAAGCACATATAAAATGATAATACAAATTACTATCTTTCTCAGCAAGCATACCATAAAGAAAAGAAACGTGAACATGGCACACAACTTCATCGTACCAAAAAAGAAACGGAAAAAAAAATCTACAATCGTCGCCATTGTTCATCTCCTCCAAGCTCTCCGTTTGTAGTAGGACCAGCTCTTCAAGGCAAGGAAAATAGTCAGAGTTAGCTGCGAAAAATTCAAGATCGCTACAATCGCTGAGCTCTAAGTACCTCAAACGAACAAACTGTCCTTCGATGTGCTCCCACTTAGTTCCACTGCATCGAGAGAGACGTAGCTCTTCGAGCAGTGGCAGTGGGCCAATTTTAGTCGTTACGTCGTCCATGCGGAGGCAGTCAACGAACAAATACTTGAGCGAATGGGGTAAATTAATGCTTGTAGGGATTTTCAGGCTTGATTCCAGCCCAAGTTGATATAAGCTTGTGGGATTCTTCTCTAATATCAATTGGCAATCGAAGGAGTTAGCCCACAAACTTATATACATGATCAACTTCTCCGATTTATCCGATGTGGGACTTCGGTTTGACAGCCAACAATATACTCGACAACATTTCATTTCTTCGTGCACTGGTCTGGTCTCACCCAGTGCGAACAACAATAGAACTTTTCAAGCTTTTCGAGACGAGCGACGTTTTCCATAACGTCACTTCGCCGAATCCATCGTATGTATCTAATGCTTAAACTTCTAACGTCGGGAATTCTTTCGATCGAAGGTTCTTCAGGGTATCGCAACTTTCACTCAGAGGATCTGAGAGACCGAATTCGACCCTCATACGGATATGCCTAAGTTGAGACATTTATTTCTTCTGGCGCTTTAACCCCTTGGCAACCTTCTACGTGTAACGATCGAAGATTCCATAATATCGAGAAAACTGACCAAGGAAAGCGAACTACTTCGTCCAAAAATGACGATAAGTCAAGGCAGCGCAAGTTAACTTGTCGGCGGGCGAAAGTCCCCCGCATTATTCAGAAGAACATTCAAAGAGTGAGCTGTAGCCAAAAACTCGCAGCAACGACTTATAAACTGCAGAAGGTAATGACACGTCTATGTCCTCACCATTGTAGACCTCCTTAGCAAGTGTCGTTCTCGCAAGAATTTGCAGGTCGTTGTTTGTTTGGCTTTTCTTTTCCGTATTATTCCAAGTCATAGTCATCTTTTCTTTCTCGATGAGATCCATGCCTTCTATCGCCTTTTGCAGAATTCCATTGTGTTGTTTTTTTGAATTGGGTTCTGGTCAGCGGCAGATAAAACTTTATCAATAGATAGAGCTTCGGCGATAGATAGTCAGAAGATGAAGTGTTATCTTCAGAGGCAGATACATTGCGTGAGGGATGAACACTGCGAGAACGACTACAAGTAGGCACATGAGGATGAATAGCTCGTTCCACAATCTGTTGAAGTTCTCCATAGGATCCATGACAGTGAACGTCGTAGGATCAGTCGAGGCGTGTGTTGGACACACTGTCCGTAAGACGAAATCGCCCCGATATATATAGTGCTTTCGGTTAGCAGTGATCGTTGCCAAGATACAACGACTTCTAAACTCGTAATCGTAGCACAACGATACGAGTTTTTCTGGCGAACCGTACTTGAAATCGAGTTTTTCTTCCTTCGGGATTTTAGGGAGTGGGAGTGAGTTATGCAAATTCGTGTGGTTGGAATGAATGAAATTTGCAACTCATTGGGGTCTATTTATAGACTTTTTCCCGCAGGGACTTAATCGCAAATTCCAAAATTTACTGGACTGCTTCTGTAATTTTTCAGGGACTAGATTGCAACATTTCGCAACTATTGGACTGTTGGTCAATTTGACAGCCCGCGACAGGCCTGATTCTCGGGCCGACAGCCCGAATCTTCGGCATGTTCCACCGGCGGAGGCTCGATTCTCCAACCTGACCCACCGGCGGCTCGACCGACACCTCTTGTTGGGCCGACCTACAGCACCTTGTGTTGGGCTGGATCAGCCTAACAGCCCACTTCGGCCCATTGATCCAATGGATCATGCCACCTCAACTAGGCTGCCCAATCAGCGCTTACGCAGCGCCACCTCATCTTCATCTCAACTGCCATGTCACTGGCGTCGCCGTCACCGCTCATCGGAGGAAAAATATAAGCTCCTCAATGCTCCTCGCTCCGATGCGGCGTGCGAAGTGCAAAGTACGCGCCCATTGTGCACTTTGGCACGGCACGGCATGGCACTGCTCGGGCCACGCCACTGGCTCGGTGCTCGGTGCTAGTCGGTGCACCCGGGCTATTATTTGGGCCAAAACTCACACAAGTTTCTCAAGCCCACTTAAACTCACTTTAAGCCCACAAGCCCATTTAAGCCCATACACATGACAATCACTTTTGATTAAACCCACATGGGTTTCTATATATATGGTGAAAATTTTCTTAATGTCTAACCAATGTGGAACACTTAATTCCCCCACTTAAACACTATCAACCATTTTAATGATTATTGGGCCAACTTTGAAAATTAATTTCTCATTCACCCGATACCGGTTTTGAGCGTATTAATATTCGTTAGATTCCCGTGAAACGTAAATTCGTAGTCTTTCAACGATTTCTCGTTTCGACATCCGATGGCTTTCCAATTTAATTAAAATCGGGGCTAGATTTATTAATGGGTCTATTACAAATATTTTGCCCAATTGGCCCAAATGCTCAAAAACCGAACAATCCCCCACATGAATGGAATATAATGCAAATGTTATGCATGCTTACTCTTGCAAGAAAACTCGACGACCTGTCACCGCATCGAGATAGGTAGCTTGTGGCTTTGAACCTTCCTTAGTGAAACGCAGTCGAATTTACTCGTTGTTCATTGAACATGATGTCTTGAACTGACAACTTTTGTGTAAATTAAAACAACAGCGTATACACAGTGACAAATCTTATTCCTTTCCATTCTCACGTTGTGTCCATTTCGGCCTTGCACCATATCTTGGATTCGTAAGTGTTACCATTGAAGCGGCCCCACTTCTCACTTATATAGGTGATTGACTGTTATGACTTTTAATCCTAGAGTGTCCCGAAATACTCCACCATCAGGTATAATCATCATTAAAAGCAACATTGCTTACCCTTTACCACTCGTCATCGGGTAATTACTTGAGCAGCTTATGAGAATGATCTTCTTAGAAAAATTCCAAGTAATCTACTGAACTCTACTCAGCTTAGTTTTCTCATTGAACCAAGTTTGTGGGATCTCCACTCATCATGGTTCAGTTACCACCGAGCTCGTTCTTGGGTGTGTGGTTTCTAAGCCCCATTCCCCTTACTGCATTATAGTGTTGATCTCTAGCAATACCTTTCGTCAAAGGATCTGCTATATTCTCTTTAGACTTCACATAGTCAATAGCGATTATTCCATTAGAGATCAGTTATCGTACAATATTATGTCTTCGACGAATGTGTCGAGTCTTAGCGTTATACATACTATTCTGTGCCCTATCAATTGCGGTCATACTGTCGAAATGTATCATAATAGGCGGCACAGGCTATTCCAACAAGGAATGTCCTCCAAAAAATTTCGAAGCCATTCAGCTTCTTCACCGGCTTTATCTAGTTCAATAAACTCCGATTCCATCTTAGATCGAGCTATGCACGTTTGCTTGGAGGATTTTCAAGAGATTGCTCCTCCACCGATGGTAAATACATAACCACTCGTGGACTTGGAGTCTTTGCTATCAGATATCCAGTTAGCATCATAGTATCCTTCAAGAACTGATGGGTAGTTCGTGTAGAGTATGCCATGATTAATCGTGTGTTTCAGATATCTCAACACCCTTAGGCTATTCAATGATTGCTCCCAGGATTACTCGTAAATTTGCTGAGTTTACTGATTGAATATGCTATATCAGGTCGAGTGCAGTTCGATAAATACATTAGACTGTCAATCACTCGAGCATATTCATGCTGTGATATGGGTTCTCCTCTATTTTTAACCAGATTTAGATTTAGATCTACATGAGTCTTAGCTGGTCGAACCCATTAAATTTCTTTAACACGTTCACAACATAATGAGATTGTGTGAGCACAATTCCTTCGGACGTCTTAGAGACGTTTATCCCTAGTATGACTTTCGCCAAACCCATATCCTTCATATCGAAATGATTTTTCAGCATAGCTTTCGTGTTTACAATCATTTTCTGATTGCTTCCTGTGATTAACATGTCGTCTACATAAAGAAAGACAATCACGAATGCATCGGGTGTGCCCTTAATGTAAACACATTTGTCACACATTGATTTTTGAACCCACAATAGCATAGTCATATTGAATTTTTGGTGCCATTGTTTCGGTGCTTGTTTAAGTCCATAAAGTGACTTCACAAGTCGGCACACTTTGTTTTCTTGCCCAGGTATTACAACCCTTCAGGCTGATGCATGTATATTGCTTCTTCGAGGTCTCCATTTAGGAATGCCGTTTTTACATCCATTTGATGTACCTCGAGGTCAACAATGCCGCAACAGCAAATAAACCCCGTATTGATGTAATTCTCGTTACGGGTGAATAGGTATCGAAGAAATCATACCCTTCCTTTTGGCAATATCCCATGGCTACTAAACAAGCTTTATATTTCTCAATTGATCCATCAGTTTTATATTTCCTTTTAAGGACCCACTTGCATCCTAAGAGCCCGTTTGGTAGGGGTATTAGAGGGGTTTAGATAGGATATGATTAATAAAAGTTGTGTTTGGTAGGCAGGTTATTTTAAAGGTGGGATTTATTTAATACCTCTTAATGCCCCCTATTAAGTATTAAATAATACAACCTTACCCCCTCCCTTTATCTAATCCCATGTACTTTGGACATATTTATCCTTGTTTAAAATTTATTTCTTACTTTACCCTTCTCCATTACAGCTCCTTCAAACAGTTCATCGTTATTGTTTTATTGTTGTTCAAGTGACATATTTCGGTTCTTGAGTTATGCAGAGATGAACGAAGCCCACCAAAAATCTAAGAGAGAAAAAGAAATTCCAGAATCTGTCCAAAAGCAGCCCGAGTTAATATTAGCAAACAAAAAATTAAGAAAAATAAAGAAATTTGAGGGAAACAGAATAAAGCAAAGGCAATTAGTGCATAAATGATCGAGCCTTGGCTGATAAGAAAGACGATTAACTCAATAACACACAGACAATCGAAGCAGCCATCTTTGAGAATTTGTCATACAAAATATTTCGAAACTTTTGCTGAATCAAACAAATAACCAAAAAATGGCAAACTTAATACAAATGGGGTCACTCGTGTATGAATCAAATTAAGCAAAAAAATGACAAACCTTAATTCAAATGGGGTCAGCCGTGTACCAATTATGCACGAAGATAAAAACCCTAGACCAAGAATTATTAACATTTAAATTCAAAATATGGGTAAAATAGTAATTGATCCTAATTAAAGCTAATACCATCTAAAATCATCTACCAAACACACCCGACATTATTATTTAAACCCATCAACCAAACACTCAAAAAAATTATACTCCCCATTATATAAACCCAACTAAAACTAATACCATCTAAACCCATCCCGCCAACCAAACAGGCCCTAAAGGTTTACACCCTTTTGGGAGATCTACTAACTCCCAAATGTGGTTCTGCATGATGGACTCAATTTTGATGTTTACATCTTCTTTCCAGAACGGAGCTTTTGGAGTCAACAGAGCTTCTTGCACTGTCGTTCGTCGTCTAGCATATAAGTTAGAAAATCAGGCCCAAATCATTTGGCCACTTTCTTACGTTTACTTTGTCGTGGTTCCTTAACTTCTGGAGGCTACTTTTCAACGTCTTCATAAGTTCTCTTTTCGGAACAACTTATTTCATTTCTTTCCTTCATGGGAAAGATGTTATCGAGAAAAACAGCATTTCTCGATTCAATAATCATCCCAGCATTCATGTCTGGAATTTCTAACTTATGCACCAGAAATCCATATGCATTACTATTTTCCGCATATCCAATGAAAATGCAGTCAACGGTTTTTTGTCCTATCTTGACCTGTTTTGGTTTAGGTACGTCGACCTTTGCTAGGCACCGCCACACTTTCAGATATCCGTACGAAGGTTGTCTACCTTTCCACAATTCGTACGGTGTTTTATCCCGTTTCTTGTGTGGCAATATATTTAGAATGCGATTTGATGATAGTATGCCCCCCCCCCCCAACAGATTTTGGGTAGCCCTGAACTGGTTAGCATTGCATTCATCATCTTCTTTAGAGTTCTATTTTTGCATTCAGCAACGCCATTCGATTAAGGTGAATATGGCGCCGTTGTCTGATGAACAATACCTTGTTCTCGGCAAAATTCTTCAAACGGTGCCAAGTATTCTCCTCCTCTATCACGTCTTATTATTTTATCTTAGAGTTAAGTTGATTCTCAACTTCACTCTTATATCTTTTGAAGGCATCAAGAGCTTCATCTTTGACGCTTAAAAGATACACGTTATAGTACTTCGTGCAATCGTCAATAGAAGTAATAAAGTATTTCTTTCCACCTATAGTTTGCACGAATTTCAGATTACATGTATCAGTGTGGATCGATTCTAGTGGTGAACTATTTCTCTCGACAGAGAAAAATGGTGTTTTGACCATCTTTGCTTCAACGTACACTTCACACTTATGTTGTGAATCAATTTCCATTTGCGGAATTAAGTTTAAACTTATCAACCTTTTCAGTTTGTTTAAACTCACATGTCCCAATCTATCATGCCATAAGTTTGACAACTCAACCAAGTAAGAAGAACTTTATTATTATCAGCGATCTTAATTTTCATGCATTACAGATAATTTAAAAAGACCCTTCTCGAGGTAACCTTTGCCAATAAAATGACAATTTTTTGTCAGTACATATTTGCCAGCCTCAAACACTTGTCTAAATCCAACGTTATACTAAGCAGAGCGCCGGACACCAGGTTCTTGAGGATGTCTGGGACATGCAGCACATCCACAAGCGCCACTTCCTTGCCTGAGGTCATCTTCAGCACCACATGTCCTAATCCTACGATGTTGGACGTCGCCGCGTTCCCCATATAAATTGTCCTACCCGAAACATGTGTGTAGATGGGGAATATTTATTTGTCGGAGCAGATGTGACACGTTGCTCCGTTGTCGATGTACCAGTAACTCAGGTTTTCCATGATGTTCGCCTCGTACACGACTGCAGTCAGGTCTAGCTCTGACGTGTCTTTCGCCAGCTGCTTCTCTTCAGTGAGATGTGCCCGAGTCTTATTAACTCTTTTTTCTTACGACAATCCTTGGTCATATGCCCAGGTTTATCACAGTTATAGCAGTTGCCCTTAATCCTCTTCGGATTCGGCCAAGTTGGCTCCCACTTCCATATTTTCCCTTTTGTTCTTGGCTTCGCTCTTTCGGTTATCTTCCTCGATCCGAAGCCGCACAATCAGATCCTCAAGCCCCATCTTCTTTCGTTTGTGCTTGAGGTCATTCTTGAAATCCTTCCACAGAGGCGACTGCTTCTCGATAATCGCAGCTACCTGGAAGGTTTCACTGAACTGCATATTTTCCGCGTGAATATCATGGATAATCAGCTTCAGATCACGGACTTGGTCCAACACCGGCTTAGAGTCGGTCATCTTATAATCCAAGAATTTGACTGACGATAAACTTTTTCAGTCTGGCATCGTCGGTCTTGTACTTTTGTCCAACGAATCCCACAACTCGTTCGCAGTCGTAGCCACTGCATAGACGTTGTATAGGAAGTCATCGAGGGCATTCAGAATATAATTGCGGCACATAAAATCATTATGATTCCATGCGTCTAACGCAGCCCTTTCTTGCTCAGGTTGAGCGACACGAGCAGCATAAGCTGCATCATCAGGGTTTTCACCCTCAGCTGGTGGGGCGACTTCTGTCATCGTAGGGGCGACTTCCTTTAGGAATCGGACGAGGTGGAGAGTAGTGAGATAGAACATCATCTTTTGCTGCCAATGTTTGAATTCCGTCCGTTGAACTTGGCAGAATGCTCGACGTGGCTGCTGGCAGGGATCGTTGATGCGTTGGTTGCCATCGATCAGATCACGAACAATAAAATTTCATCTTGCGATTGTTGTTTTTTCAATTGCGTTCTGGCCGGTGGCAGATAAAACTTTGACAATAGTAGATCTTCGACGATAGATAATCAGAAGATGGAGTGTTATCTTCAGATGCAGATACAGTGCATGAGGGCCCAGTACATGAACACTGCGAGAACGACTACAAGTAGGCACGTGAGGATGAACAGATCGTTCCATAATCTGTTGAAGTTCTCCATAGGATCCATGACAGTGAACGTCGTAGGATCAGTCGAGGCGTGTGTTGGACACACTGTCCGTAAGACGAAATCGCCTCGATATATATAGTGCTTTCGGTTGGCAGCGATCGTCCCCACGATACAACGACTTCTAAACTGTAATCGTAGCACAACAATACCAGTTTTTTCGACGAACCGTACTCGAATGCAATTTCGTGTGGATTGGAATGAATGAAATTTCCAACTCATTTGGGGTCTATTTATAAGACTTTTTCCCGCAGGGAGTTAATCGCAAATTCCAAAACATACTAGACTGCTTCTGTAATTTTCTAGGGATTAGAATGCAACATTTCGCAACTATTGGAATGTCGGTCAATTTGACGGCCCACGACAGGCCCAATTCTCTGGCCGACAGCCCGAATCTTCGGCATGTCCCATCGGCGGCTCAACCGACACCTCTTGTTGGGCCGACCGACATCACCTTGTGCTGGGCCGGATCAGTCCAATAGTCCACTGCGGCCCATTGATCTAATGGATCATGCCATCTCAACTAGGCTGCCCAATCAGCGCTTATGCAGCGCCACCTCATCTTCACCTCAACTGCCATGTCACTGTCATCGCCGTCATTCTCATAGGAGGAAAAATTTAAGCTCCTCAATGCTCCTCGCTCCGATGCAGCGTGCGCGCCTCAAAGCGCCCATTGCCACGGCCACGGGCACCGACTCGCACCCGGGCTATTATTTGGGCCAAAACTCACACAAGTTTCTCAAGCCCACTTTAAGCCCATTTAAGCTCATACACATGACAAGCCCTTTTGATTAAACCCACATGGGTTTCTATATATATGGTGAAGATTTTTTAGTGTCTAATCAATGTGGGATACTTAATTCCTCCACTTAAACACCATCAACCATTTTAATGATTATTGGGCCAACTTCGAAAAATAATTTCCCATTACCCGATATCGGTTTTGAGCGTATTAATATTCGTTAGATTCCCCGTGAAACGTAGATTCGTAATCTTTCAACGATTTCTCGTTTCAACATCCGATGGCTTCCCACTTAATTAAAATCGGGACTAAATTTACTAATGGGTTTATGACAAATATTTGGCCCAATTGGCCCAAATGCTCAAAAACCCAACACATTGAAATCGAAGATTCGATCTGCCATGTGACTTGTGAGCATCGATGATGTCTTCAGCGGAATATGTGCTGTGTTAGCCATTTGGAGCTCTAATTTGAGATAGATGGAGGTGTGTTTTAGTTCTTCGAGGAATCTTTGAAAGAAAGAGATTTGTGACTTTAGAGAAGTAAAAGCTGCATAAGCCGTCGATCGCCATTTTACCAAGGGAAGAAAATTAAGTGTTTTTTAAGCTTTTACAAACTGTGAATGTAAGTCTTCGTTGTAATGAAAAAACCACTTTGTGTCAACTCTCTCGATATATTAGTCCCGCTCGAGCCTGCATTATTTTCATCGAAATGATACAAAAGTGATGGGATTAATTATTTTTTTTTTTGGTAGACTTACTTGCACTGCACCTGAATTTCATTAAATTATGCCATTGTTTATCTGAAATTTCAGTTAGCGTCTGAACGAGATAAAAATTGTTCATTTAATATGTATATATTTTTTAGAAACGGAATCTTATCCGTGTCAAATTTGCCACGAGAGCAATACCTACCCATTCGGATAATTCCGTGTCTAACGACTCAATAGATACAGAATTTTAGTTTTAGACACCGAATTTTCCGTGTCTAATACTAGGGGTGGGATCGGGTCGGGTTTTTCGGGGTTCGGATTTTTCGGGTCGGGTACCCGATTTTTCGGGTAGTGACTTTGATACCCGAACCCGACCCGATCAAATGCGGGTACCCGATTTTCGGGTACCCGAAACCCGTCGGGTAACCGCGGGTCGGGTTCGGATTTTTTTTATATTTTTTATTTATTTTTTAATTAGTTAAAAATAATGACAATGTGGGAATCGAACCCAGGTTGGAAAGGATAGGAACTTAAGTCTTTAGCTTCAACCATTCAGCCAACTGAATTTTTGATTAAATTCTTACATAAACTCTACTATTACTATCCTTAGTTTAGTTTCTTATGGGGAGTTCAATTGTCCCACATCGGATGTTTCATTTAAATTATGGGTGAAGTATTTCTATATAAACCCATACCTCAAACTACATAAATTCTCATATTAAATTAGTGATACCATTCAATTCCAGTAGCACTTCGGGTGCAAGCTGGAATATTTTTAATTGAAGTTTTTATATAAATAAATAATTTAATGGCCAATTAATATTATTAACTGGCTGATTAGGTGATTTAATTACAGTTTTTTTTTTTTAATGTCGGGTACCCGATCGGGTTTTTCGGGTAGCATATTGCTACCCGAAACCCGACCCGATCTAGACAATCGGGTATCGGGTTTAAACCCGATACCCGATTTAAAACCCGAATTCTCAACCCGATCGGGGAAAACCCGAAACCCGAGCCCGAATGCCCACCCCTATCTAATACTGTGTTTTCTAGTAGTGATTGTTGCTGTTTTATCTGATCAAATCATGGATGGATGGGAAACGAGGGTTTCTTTGGCGTTCGAATTTACTATACAGTTAACTTTGTCCCTTGTCAATACATTACAATATTAAACGATGCGAAAGAACTCTTTGTATTGTGTTTGGTTTCTTTTAATATCAACTCAGTATACTATCAATAGAACGCTACTATTTAGACTACGGCTCTCAGTATAACAAATAAACTTAGATAAATCCGTGAGATAAATTATCTTTTCCTTGATTATAAATAATAGAAAGAAAAGAATCACGGCAATGCATTTGCTTGTATGAAAACTAACATGACATATACATACATACAACACGTAGTACTCGTCAGAAAATCTAGGCATCAGCTTTCTTTTTCGATAAACTAATACACCAAAGGCCGACATTTGCTATAAGTCAGAAGTTGTTAGTAGCAGGTTTTTTAGGATTCTCAGACTTAACTAAGCTCTTGCAATAAACATCCAAAAGTAGGACCACATTCTTTTCAATTCTCCCTGCAATAAAAACTTGAGGAAAAATGGAATGGCCAAATACGTAGTAGTTTCCTAATTTTAGGTCTTAGAGCCTTCGACGATCGATTGATTTAACAATGCATCGGGCGAATAAAGATCGTCTGAGTACAGAGGCAGTCCTAACAGCACCATTATCGTCGGCCGCCGAAGATTCAGACGCTAATCATCGATCCCCAAATATCATCCAGCGTGTCCTAAGCCTCCTACGCAATGTCCGCATAGGATCTGATCTCACCCGCCTTCAGGCAAGTATTTTTTCAGGAACACTTAGGCTGTGTTTGGATCGAGGAAAGCAGCAGTGAGGAAACGTAAACTGAAGGGAAAATGATTTTCACTAGTTCTTACTTCGTTTTCAAGGGTTTTAGTTTCCACATCTATTTCTTTAAACAGCCGAACACAAAAATTGATCTTCATTTACCATTTATTTTCCTTTCCTCACTAAATTTCTTAAACCAAACACACTCTTAGGATGGTTTTTGGTTTGCGGGATTCAGTTTGTGAAAAAAAAAAGGAAAGATGTGAAGGTACAATGACCGAAGCGAAAACTGTCGTTGTTCGATGCACCAAATTAGTTTTCCATCGTGTACTCCGCACACGAATTCTTCATACCTAACATACCCTTTGTTACTGGGTTTTTTCTGCATCTTTGAGTCGATAATAATTCTTACTTTAATTCGAAATAAAATTTCAGCTTCCGGCGCTGTTCAACATTCCGAAATCTCAGCTCCAATGCTACGGCGAATCAATTTATTGCGTCAACGGAGACATATTAGGAAAATGCGCGGATAGCGAAAACGCGCTCGATAGGTTCGTTTCGGTCGTCGCTTGGAGCATATCGACACTCCGTCCTTTGCCCTTCGGCGTGGCTCCTTATAACCCTATTCTAGGCGAGACTCACCATGTCTCGGCAGGAACGCTTAACGTGTTGTTAGAACAGGTTTGTATGCCTTTTTTTTCTTAAATTGTGACTTTGAAGTTTGACGGGTCAGGTGAATTTGCGATAAATTAGCGAGAACGTTACCGAAGGTTTCGCATCATCCGCCGGTCACTGCGCTTCATGCGACGGACGAGAAGAAGGACATCGAGATATTATGGTGTCAATCACCAGTACCAAAGTTTTACGGTACGTATGAGGCGCTTCCTGATTTGACAATTTGGTTGTATATATCTTTCCAGAATTTTGTTGTGATTATAAAGTGGGTGTTCTCCCATATTGGAAAATTGTGGTTGCCAGACTCATTTACTATAACAAGAGGCAACTCCATTTATTGAAAATTGGTATAAGGTTTAGAGTCATAATTTCTAACATGGTACCAAAACATTTTAGCTCATCGTCGTTCAATTCATATGTCCACTCGTTAGGTCTTCAGACATGTCACGACGAGAAGGGGGTCTGGTGAGGTTATAAAGTGGGCGTTACATTGATAAGTAAAGTTGTTAGGCTCGGTTATGATATCCAAGAGGCACCCCACCTATCAACAATTGATCTTAAGTTGGATCCATCAATTTCTAAAAAAATTTGTTACCATCCCTTGTAATTAAAATTAAACGCCAATAACCTTTTCTCGGCTTTTTGGTTAAGATCAAGTGTAGTATCTATTATTATCAGTTTAATAAAGTTTGATATCTTTGTTAATCTTACAAGGCGCTTACATTGAGACCGAGATACACGGGAAGAGACTATTGTGTGTCCACGGGAGGAACGAGACTTACACGATGAACTCGCCGAAGCTAGTGATCAGATTCCTACCTATGCCAAGCTGTGCATGGTCAGGGGATGTAAGGATTCAATGTCGGGAATCCGGGATTGAAGCCGAGCTGTGCTACAGAGGAAGCTCCTTCTTGCCGAGGCCTTCGACTCGCAGGTCGATCAAGGGAAAGATATTTCATTCCCATACGTTAAAGACTGTTTACGAGGTCGAAGGCAACTGGGACAGGTAATTTAGGTTCTCATTGCAACTTCGATTTTATCGTAAATGTTTCCTTCGATGCATAGAGTCGTTACGGTGAAGGACGTTAGGACGGGAAAATCGACGACAATCTATGATGCGAGAGAAGCGCTTTCTAATCTCAAGGTTCCGGCCGTTGAGGATCCAAAGGTAGGTATTATAAGGGTAAAAACCATTTTTGGTCCCCGATGTGTACCATATGGGCGCTTTTGGTCCCCGATGTTTCGACTTGCCACATTTAGTCCCCGATGTTTCTTGATTTGAACCAATTTGGTCCCTCCGTCAATTTAGACTGAATTGCAAAATTAGCGACGGAATTTGTGACGGAATTTCCGTCGCTAAAGGAAAAAATTAAAAAAAAATGATAATTAAACATAAAAATGAGAAAAATTCAAAAAAAAAAAGAAAAAAATTCAAAAAATAGGTAAAAAAATTGAAAAAAAAGAGAATACTACTAATAAATTAATTAAAAATATAAATAATAATAAGGATAATTTTTGTTCCTTTTTATTTAATTTTTAATAGATAAATATATTTTTACTTTTACTTTTTAAAATCTTAAATTTATATTTATCATTTTTTAGTTTATTATTTAATTTTTATTATTATTTATTTTTTTTATTATTTATATTTATTTATTTTATTAGTAATATTCTCTTTTTTGAAGTTTTTTACCTATTTTTGAATTTTTTACTTTTTTTGGAATTTTTTCTCATTTTTATGTTTAATTATCATTTTTTAGTTTATTATTTTATTTTTTTATTATTTTTTATTATTATTTATATTTATATTTAATTAATTAATAATATTCTCTTTTTTTTTCAAATTTTTTTTCCTATTTTTTGAATTTTTTCTTTTTTTTTTTATTTTTTTCTCATTTTTATGTTTAATTATCTTTTTTTTTTTTAATTTTTTCCTTTAGCGACGGAAATTCTGTCGCAAATTCCGTCGTTAATTTTGCAATTCCATCTAAATTGACGGAGGGACCAAATTGGTTCAAATCAAGAAACATCGGGGACTAAATGTGGCAAGTCGAAACATCGGGGACCAAAAGCGCCCATAGGGTAAACATCGGGGATCAAAAATGGTTTTGTCCCGTATTATAACTACTCATACATTAGATTATCCCTATGGCAGCTACGAATGTAATGATAACCGCTTATTTCCTTCTTTTGTTTAGCCAGTTTTGGGGACGGAGTCGGCTATTGTATGGGAGAGACGAGTCGAGCCATCCTGGAAAAGAATTGGGAGAAAGCGAGAGAAGCGAAGACGCTCGTCGAGGAAGAGCAGAGAAGGCTCGCTAGGGAAAGGCAGTCGAGAGGTCAAAATTGGCTCCCGAAGCATTTTACTTTTTCGTCCCCGGCGAGCAGCGAAAGTGGCTTCGATTGTTCGCCGAACAACAGGCTCGTTCCGCGGGCCCCGATCGTACTTTTATAAATGTTTTTCTCATCTTGAATTTTTCTTTGGTGTGGTCAATTTCGAAAATCATATAGTGATGAAATTTCGAGCACAAGAAATGATCGGAAAATATAATAAGTTCATAAAAACGACGTCGTTGTACTCGTCAAACATATAAGAAAATCACGAACATTTTGTTAAATAGGATTAGTTTTGTGTGAAATTAAAAAAAAAAGAGTCTACGGTTTTTAATTTTAAAAAAAAGGGACTGGGTGTTAGAAAAAAAAAAATCGAAGCTTTGATTATCATTTGATACACTCGACTGAAATTTCATGTCGAAATGAGTTGTCAATCGATGGATTCGTGATTATCAAACATATTAACCCCAAATCCGAGTTAATTTTCGTGTTTCTGAGCCTGAATCGACGTTTTCGAAAAGAAATCGGAGTATTCGAGTTTTTATTCGAATTATTTTGACCTCGGATTGAGTTACTCGAATAACATTTGGGTAGAAAATTCGAATTTATTCGGGTAAAAAAATCGAATTGAAAATTTGAATAATTATTTTTTTTCGAGTTTTTTTTTACTCGAATTACTTATTCGAATTAAAAAATAATAATTCGAATTATTCGATTTTTTTGTACTCGAAAAAAACCAATTTAAATTGGGTTATTTTGGTACTTTCGGTCCACTCCCTTTTGTTTAATAAAAACTAGTTTTTGCCCGTGCAATGCACGGGTATTAATTTTGTGTAATTACTATAAGTTGTTAAGAAGATAATTTACTTCTAAACAAAAAAATCATAATGTTATTTATGAAACATGAAATAATACAAGATTTTTTAAAGATATCCAACTAATGCTTGGCAAGCGTTGCTGATCTTTATAATATAAAACATATCATGTCTTAAAATTGTCGGTTCTATCGAAAAATTAATTGTGTCAAACGGTAAAAAATTTTGTATGGGATAATAATAAATTAGCTTAATTAAAATCACGATTGTTGTAGTTTTGCAGATTTAATAAATATACTCTTACATGCTCATCCCAAATGTTGTAAAACTCGATGTGCTCGTATTTTTTTTTTATGTAAAGGGACACTTCATATGGAGATCAGCATTCAAACTGCTTGAATCGGTGATATTACTTCGCCTGCTACTTTTGGTATTTCATCATAGTCGTGTCATTACACACTCTTCATCTCCGGCATCATAAGAATCATATAGTCCGTGAGTTATTTTAACAGGCCAATTCTTCGATCGTTCAAAGACGGGGGCATATGAACTGCGTTTTCTTTGCTTGTTGTGGATTAGCTATGACATGAGCTAAGCCTGCATTCTTCTAATGTTTTTGAGCAGCTTCTGCCTTTGTGAAGACATCATTAACAATTGCGAATGATTAGATTTGGCTTTTCGAAAACATCAATTTTCTGAAACACCATACTAAGTAAGAGAATCAACCAAAAAAATCTGTCATCTACGTCATCTATCCCTATCAACGCAATACCTTTCCTAGATAATCTCACCAAGTATCAAAATAAAACTTTTAAAAGTCATGTTTAAAAAGAAATCATATGACTTGATGATATCAAATCATTGGTCTGTTCATTACTGACCATCTCGCAATGCTGCACCAAGAACAGAGGCAAAGATATTCCATTTTAAACGCACTCTGTGCAGCCCGTTTAAACTTCTAAATTTCTAATGCATAATTGTATAACAGGAAAAAAGTGTTGCGAAAGAACGACAAAGAGCATCAAATCTCAGATTAACATAACATTGCAGCTTGTGCTATAAAACGTACATCTTACACAATATAAGGGTAAGTAATATGTATGCATCAACGGGGATAATGCGAAGTATCTGAAACTGGAAAAAAAAAGTGATCGACACGACGTGGTGTGTGAATGTCACATCACATTTGATGTTGAAGTGGCCTGCTGGTTTGGCACTTGGGTGTCATAGATCGACACATATGATGCTGATGTGTCATGTTTACGTCTTATGTGACACTTGTTGTGTGGCCTTGATATACTCCACGCGAACATGCCACATCAGCATCATATGTGTCGATAATATTTTGATGGGACCACCATTGATTTTCAACTTGATAATATTGATTATTCTAACAAACAAGGATTTGTTATAAAAGTATTACTGGAATTACTATTTATATTATGATTATCATGATTATTATAGAGATTAGAGCACTTTGGGAATTTCCCGCAGTAAAATGCTCAATGTCACATGTTCCTGTTGATTTAAGAACATGTTCATAATTATCCCTGTTTTTATAGAAAGGAGCAGCGTATGACGCTATCCCTAAATACCTTGTTATTAAGGTCTAAAGTTCATTAGAGCATTTTTAATCTACAAAATTCTAGCAGAAGTATTACCTTTGTATGTGATTTTCTCTCATAATTAACTTCATTAAGAGCATCTTCTTGTAATTTCGCTTTCTGGCCTTGAATTCAAGGAATTCTTTAAAAGTCATATCGTCTTCTTTGCTCAAGGCACTGCTTGAAGAAGTCGAATATTGTGAAAGATTTTCTTTCACGAGTTTCGTTTTACTAATATTTTTATGACAATCATTTTTAGTATTACAAATTTGACACGTTACATTATGCATATTGGGGACTTCTCTTTGACACAAAAATAGTACAATTTATAGCCCGATGTGGACTTTTAGGCCCATGAGCTCGCGTAGGCTCAAAGGAACCCATTTATATTTTTAAGTGCACCTTACTTATTGAGGAGAAAAAAATCCCTGAAAAAACCCTAAACCCTCGCTAGCAAAATCAGTAGTCACTCGACGACATTGTGTTGGAAACAAAATAATTAGCATGAGACCGCCGAGGGGACGTGGTGGTGGAGGCTTCAGAGGCGGCCGAGACGGTGGCGGTCGCGGTGGATTTAGAGGTGGAGGACGCGGCGGCGGCGGTCGTTTCGCTCCTCGCGACGAAGGCCCTCCTTCCGAAGTCGTTGGTAAGTCTCTTCCCTCTAAACCCCTCTTCGTCTGTAGTACACTGTAATGGCGTTTGATTGTTGTTAATTCTGCAGAGGTTTCGACGTTTCTTCATGCTTGCGAGGGTGACGCGGTCACTAAGCTCACCAATGAGAAGATTCCCTTCTTCAACGCTCCGATTTATCTCCAGAACAAGACTCAGATTGGTAAAGTGGATGAAATCTTCGGCCCAATCAATGAATCCGTGAGTGCACCTCACGAGACACGTGTATTTGCGCTTTGTTCTTCGCTGAAATATTATCAAATATGTTGTTTCTTCTGTTCAGTACTTCTCGATTAAGATGATGGAGGGCATTGTGGCAACGGCTTATTCCGCAGGCGATAAGTTCTACATAGACCCTGCTAAGCTCTTACCTCTGGCCAGATTTCTTCCCCAGCCCAAGTACATTTCTCTTCTCATTTGTTTCTCTTCGCTGAAATCTTTCACTTTTATGCTGTGGCTGCTTGATTCTTCACAACTGAATTGAGTCTATTTGATAAACTATAATGTCTTGAAGTCATGAAAGCATGTTCACCATTGTTCATGTGTGATTTCTGGACTCATCATTGTTCATTGGTGTTTCTGCGATTAGCTAGTGCTGGAAACCCAAACTGCTGTTGGTTGATTTGATATCATTAATGAGCGATATGATGTTCAAACCATTAATGCTACCATTCCACGAATTGCATAAGATGCCATAGTATTACTTTAGCTATGTGATGTACGAACTAATGTAATACATAGTTGTTTCATCGTTTTCTCATGTGAATTTTGAACATTGTTGTATACCCTTTTTTTACAGGGGACAGGCACAAGGAGGTAGGGGCGGGGGACGTGGTGGTGGAAGGGGAGGCGGGAGAGGAGGCCGTGGTGGTGGATTCCGTGGAAGGGGTGCTCCGAGGGGCAGAGGTGGTTTCCGCGGTGGTGGTGGTTTTAGGGGCAGAGGAAGGTCGTAGAACTGTGTCTTTGTTGTTTCATTTTGTTGGCTTTCGTGTTTTATCTTGGATTTCATTGATCTTATTCGAACCCCATGTGTTTCATGTTTTGATGTTTGGAACAAATCTAAGTTTCCATTAGGTGCCAAGTATTGGGTTTGGGTTTGAAGTTGAAGCATTTGCTGTTGTGCTCCTTGTGAGAGAAAGCGAAGTACTGAAGCTTAATTTCTTGAAATTGAATTACTGAAACTGTTTTTGGTGAACTGAGTTGCTGCCAGAAATACTGAAATTGAAGTAATAAAACTGGCTTTGCTGAAAGTGAAACCAAAGTAGAGAAACTGACCCTTTTGCTGAACTGAACCACTACTACACTGAGTTGCTGAAACCGAAACCAAAGTACCGAAATTCATCTATTTATTAACTTCGGTTTGATATGCAATCTAAAATAGGGGTGACGAGCTGAGCCCGAACATGGCCCAGCTCGAGCTCGGCTCGATAAAGAATTAACAGGAGCTCGAGCTCGATCGAGCTTAAAAATTCGAGGCTAGAGCTCGGCTCGAATCAGATCAGATGATGCTGTTCGAAATACTTGAGCTCGGCTTGAGAAGTTCGAGCTCGATTTTTAATTTTGTAAAAACAAAATTACAGCACAACTTACAGCAATACCAAGTAACCAACATTTCCACTTACAGCAAAACAATAAATCTGTGAGCAACGGCACTTCAGCTTACAGCATCGACAGCTCAAAAGTTCTAACCAACAGCAGTTCATATCTAATTATCCAAAAATAAATAACAAGAGTTAACTAAATTATCAACCAAAGCAGTTTGCATAATCCCACAACAACTCAAAAACTTCTTTATGAACTTGTACAACACCATTCTTCGTCGTCTGCATCCACGAACAATAAAAAGTGAACCGTCCAGAACATTTGAAAACTTAAATGAATACAATTATATACCTCAATAATTGCAAAAAACGTGTGGTGCTGGAAAAGAAAAACAGTTTCAGCGAGTTTTCTGCAGTAAAATCACAAGTCTCATTCCCTAATCGATATACTCTAAATGTGAAAGTGCTAAATAATTTGAAAATGCTCAAGAGTCGAGCCCTAACCTACATTTGCAGCCTAAATTAAAAAAAAAATGGTCGAGAAAAAAACACATCCAGAAAATACGGAGAACCAACGTAAAAAAATCAAAACCACAAAAATCTGAAGCCTAATCAGCCTAGTTATATTTGAGCCAGCGTTACCCCTTATTTGAGATATATATTTGAGTGCGCCTCACCACTCTCAGATGGCTTGCTGCCTTCCCCTTATTCTCAGCCAGCGTTCATAAACGACTCTTATGGTGGAGTGCAATGTGAATGGTAGAGTTCGGCTGTGAGATGGTGGGTGAAAATAGAATATTAAATCTAATTCATGATTTAGGATTTTTTTGGGGGTATATTAGTCTTTTATTATGATATAATAATAATATAAAAAATAAATATGAGCTCGATAAGCTCGACGAGCTATCGAGCCCATATAAATTCAGCTCGGCGAGTTTTCACCCCCTAATCAAAACGGCCATTGAGAGGCAATGAGTGCCAATATGTTCCGACCGACCATTTTGGCCTTTTCTTTCTTATTTTTGTTTTTTCTTTTTAACCTAAGTCAAAGCCCGTCCCCGCCGTGGACTTTCCATTGAAATACCGAAATGCCCCTCTGGTGTCTCGTTTCGGACTTCCATTTTACAATCAGCAGATAGATAAAACCCTAAATCTATTCTCCTCCGTCCCCCCTCTCTCTCTCTCTCTGAGCGAAGGTAACTGTATCTTCTTCCCGATTATTGTTGCATTTTGTTTTCTTCTAGTGAGCGTCTTGCAAGAGTTTTCTGGTGAAGTTATTGCAAACCAAGCGTTTTAGAATCATAATTCTAAGCGGGCAAATTCAGTTTCGCTTGCTTAACTGTTTGGTTACGCACTCTATTGGTATATCATCAGCAATAAGCCAAGGTGAAACATTTTTTCTAGGATAAGATAGAGATATTGGCTGGTTATTAGCTATGCACCTATCGAACTTATGTCATTCAGTTTCACAAGCATTCTAAAAGTTCGAAGTTTAGCTTTGATGCTATTGTTGTTCAAACGAATGCGCAAGTGTTGGGCATATGTTGGTAAAAAAGAAGTGTTGTTTATAGAATTGGTTGTTTCATGAACTTGCACCTCCTGTTGCTGATACATTTAGCAAAGACTTTAAGAGAGTCCATATGTTTTAGTACTCATAGAAATTTCTCACTTTTACGTTCTGTTTCTCATTGACTTTTGTTTATTCTCTCCAACCTCCATTTGTTTCTTTTGCCAACGACAAAGCAGGCATATATATCTAAGCTGTGAAAGGAAGATACATTCTTGTTTCAATTTCGGTAAATGGCAGGCCCTTCAAAAGTCATTCATTTGCGGAACGTGGGCCAAGAAATTTCCGAGGTATGATGGTTCCTTAGGCGAAGCAGTAGTAAGAACGTATGTTGTGCCATGAAATTTTGGTTGTAATTTTAATCTCATGATTTGTCAAATCCAATGCTTATACACCGGGCAAGGATGAATATTCCACCAATGTCATCATTTTTTATATTTTTGTTTTTCCAGCTTATCGTGTCATTGATATGGATATCTGGTCCTATATTGTACTTAAATTAATAGCCATTTTCACAAGTTTTTTTCCAATATGAATACATCCACCGATAGTTCCTTAAATTAAAGTACCGCTATTTCTATGGTTACGATATCATCTACCTTGCACCCTGATATCCTTCGTGTAGGCATGATGGTGTTTAAGCTACTGCTTGTATTGTTATATTGGTTAAGTTGTTGATGTTACGGTTTTTCCTTTCAAGAATGATCTGCTCCAGCTGTTCAAGCCATTTGGAGTCATTACCCAACTTGTGTTGCTTCGAGCCAAGAACCAGGTTGCGTTCTTAAAGCCTCTTTTTCTCGAGGTTATGCTCTTTGTGGCTAAAATAACGTTCTTGATATTTAGTTGTTTTCTTGTCAAATGGCAGGCGCTTCTCCAAATGCAAGATATACCTTCTGCTGTAAGTGCATTGCAATATTACAGTGGTGTCCAGGCCAGCATTAGGTATCGTGATCAATAACTTTAATTTTCCTACTTTGCATTGCGGTACATGATGATGAGATCCCTCAAATCGCTATAACTACTCACTTGATTTTTCTGTTGTTTTTTAGGGGAAGGAATGTTTATGTTCAGTTTTCTTCACACCAAGAATTAACAACTGTGGAGCAAAGTAATCAAGCAGGAGGGGATGAGGTGAGTATTATATGATGCATAAATCTGACAAGATTTTCTCAACCTCTGCGGTAGATCTTGTAATGTGGTTTATACTTTATTCAGTTTACCTAAATGATGCAATGCTTGGTATAGCACTATATTTCTCTCATTATGTGTCAAATAAATTCCGTTATAATGATTGACCACAGTAGGAGTCCCAGGTACTCATCTATGAGTTGATTGTGTTGTGAATGTGTATTGATGCAGTGTCACAAATTAATAATGTAAGAATGCCAAATATATTCCAACCTAGGTGTATTGAAATGGTTCAGCTGTTATTAGTATGTTAAACTGTTGATTTGTTATGCATTCTGATCATGTTTACATTTCAATTGTTCATTGAGTGGTTGCTGGACAATGGCTACTCTTATCTGTAGATATAATTTTTTTTCTGTCTGTTCTATTCACTTCTATGTCCTGTCCCTTTGCTAATTCCCTTTCTCTTCTCTCTGCCTTTTCTCTTTGGTGATTGGTCTCCTCTCTATCCCCAGCCTAACCGGATTCTACTAGTAACGATACATCACATGCTATATCCCATAACTGTTGAAGTGTTGCATCAAGTTTTTTCTCCCCATGGATTTGTGGAGAAGATCGTGACATTTCAGAAGTCGGCTGGTCAGCATTTCCAGTTCATCCCTTTTCATCGTCTTCATCTTTTGATATGGTTAAAATGCATAATGAAGTTCTTAATATCGCGTTATCCTTAGTGATACGTGCATCGGTATGACGTTAGGATGCTATAAACCGGATTTGGTGCGCGAATATTTTTGGGTTTATTTATGTGAGATTTTGAGTTCTACCTGTAGTAAGGGCATGATGTACTGTTAACTGCAAATGCCATCTTTTTTATAGTCAACCGTTGAAACTTTTGTAGGTTTTCAGGCTCTAATTCAGTTTAAACTTGAACAGAACGCTGTATCCGCGAGAAACTCTCTTCAAGTAAGGTTTAATTAGATATTTCTCCGTACTCATTTTGCATGAGAACAAAGTTTATGACTTGCAATTCCTCTAAAGGGGCGAAATATCTACGATGGATGCTGTCAGCTAGATATTCAGTTCTCAAAGTGAGTTCAATATAAAGCACTTCTCTTCATATTCTTGGTAGTTGCATCAGATATTTAAATATCATCTTTGCACAGCCTTGACGAATTGCAAGTGAAATATAACAACGAACGTTCCAGGTAAGTTTTATGAGCTGGTTGCAATGTCAAAGAGTTCCTCTCCTTCTAGGAACTTTAATCAATGATCGAAGTTGCTGATCTTATTTTTCCTCTTTTCTCGGTTAGGGATTTCACAAATCCTAACTTGCCTTCTGAACAAAAGGGCAGACCCCAGCAAGTAATTCATTTCTTCTCTATTACTACATGTGGAATTATTTGATCTTGATGGGACTCTTAATCCAATGCACTGTCCAACTTATCTTCTGTGCAGACTGGGTATGTAGATGGAAACATGTATGCCCATCCAGGTGCTTAATTTGTAGTTATTTTCGTCTCAGTTTTTGTCTAATTTCCTAATCTTGGTCTATTTTTCTTTTTCAGTTGGATTTGCACAGGTTGGTGTCTTTATATTTGGTTTGTTCCGATACGATCTCACATTCTCACTCGGTTGAACCTGGGATTAAATATGGCAAGAAGCTGGCTGCAACTGTCTACAAATAGCTTGAAAACATTATCATTTATTGATATCTGTGTTCAGACTTCAGATGCATGCTTCTGTTATTGCAGCCTTCATACATTTCGTATTGTACATTAGTTTGCTGATTTTGTTTCCACTGACTGCCTCCGTGCATTGTCTTGCGTAATAGGTGGGGGATGCTGCTGCAATAACTGCTGCTTTTGGAGAAGGTTTACCTCCTGGTGTAACTGGTACAAATGATAGGTGCACGGTTATTGTATCCAACCTGAATTCTGAAGTAAGTTAGTGACTATTTCTCTTTTAGATGCATTTTTTAAAGACCCCTTCTTGTTTCTGAGTTACTAACGCACTACTAAATATTTTTTTTGGCTGCAGAGAGTAGATGAGGACAAGCTTTTTAATCTGTTCTCTCTATACGGAAACATTAATAGAATCAAATTTCTCCACAACAAACCAGATCATGCATTGGTCGAGATGGGCGATGGCTTCCAGGCAGAGTTGGCCGTGAACTTTCTGAAGGTTCGTATTTGTTTTCGGGGCTTAAATCGAAAGCAGACCAGACAAATGCTACTTGTCATTTCTTATTATTATTTTGGCGATGGTTTTTAATTTATGGCAAGCTTAGCCTACATATATATGGTTGTGTAATAGGGTGCTGCTCTGTTTGGGAAGCGTTTGGAGGTCAACTATTCAAGACATCCACGCATCACACCTGGGCCCGATACGCACGACTACACAAACTCGAATCTCAACCGTTTCAATAGAAATGCAGTAAAAAACTATCGCTATTGCTGTTCGCCGACCAAAATGATTCATGTTTCAACCCTTCCTTCACATATTACGGAGGCAGATATTAAAGCTTACCTTGAAGAGCATGGAACCATAATTGCTACCAAACTCTTTGAGAAGAATGGGAAGAATCAGGCTCTTATCCTCTTTGAAAACGAAGAGCAGGCCACAGAAGCCTTAGTGTGCAAGCATGCAACTTCCCTTGGCGGTTCGAACATTCGCATTTCCTTCTCTCAGTTGCAGCACATATGATGAATGGAGATCTGAGAAAGAACGCATGCCTTTCGATCTTCAGGTATAGATGTAATATTGGCATCCTACAGCCATGATTATCAGTACTCTTTTCCAACGAAACCAAAATTCTCTGCATTCTGGCATTTGTTGTTGCATTTGCTACAGTTAACTGTCGTTTTTCTGAATTTTTTCCTCTTTTGTGACATTGTAGGTGCTGGATTTGAGATAGGGCTCAATTTTCCCTTTTCGCAACGGAACGAAATAAAGTTTACTGTTTTATTCATTTACAAGTCGGTTTATGCTTAGGATTGATTCAACATCATATATTAATGTTTACCTTTTCTTTCTTTCTTTTTTGTCCTTGTGATGATTTGAATGTGGATTTTTCAAGAACTAGTTGTGTTGTTTCTTCTGACGAATTTAGTTTTTGCCTGTTATTTTTTCTGTTGCCATATAAGAGTTTGAAATCTTCAAAATTAAAAGCTGAGAAGATGAAGAGATGAGAGACAAATAATCTGAGAGGATTGTATTATGGATAATTATGAATCATCAAGTGAATCACCAAAATAAATTGTGAATCATCACAAGATCACAAATTATGATGATTAAATGTAGATGTTTTTGGAATATTAATGACTCATGAATTTATGATAAGATGAGGTGTATAGAAAAATTGTATTTTTGTATGAGTTGTATAGATGAGTAAATTGTATTTTAGTGTATGATTTGGTATAAATAGATGTTTTGAGTTGCATTGTACAAACACACTAAAAATATAGAAATATACTATCTCCCTCTAAATTCTCTCTATACATATTATGAAATAATCATAATATAAATTAAAATAATCTTAATATAATATAAATCATAATAAAATTTTCGTAACACGTTATCAGCACTATCGCTCTCCGGCAAAGATCAACCTCCATCGAAGCTCTCCTGCAGAGATCAACCTCCGTTCAAGTTTTATAATCAAGTATGGCAAATATGCAAAACCTCGAATTTGTTGCCCTTGACACTTCTGGATCAAATTACTTAGCATGGGCACTAGATGTAGATATTCATCTGAAAACAAAAGGTTTGGGTGACACTATTGTCTCCACACAAACAACAACAAATGCAGGTGATACTGTTGTTGCTACACAAACATCAACGGATACAGGTGCCGCCACTGATACTGCAAAGGCCACACTTACTCAAAACAAGGCAAGAGCCTTGATAGTTCTTCGTCACCACATTCATGAAAATCTGAGAAACGAGTATATACATGTAAAAGACTGTAACGACCTTACTTCCTAAATACGTATTTTGGCGGGTTTTACGCAGCGTAAACAGCGAAAAACCCATTTAATAAAAACTTTTTATTACATAATAATATTCAAGAACTGGGCCGAAGCCCAAAAGTCTAAATCCGTAATAAAAAAATGTTTTACAACACACACATTATTGTATTAGACCGAAGCCCAAATAGTAACAATACGAAACATGAATGAATATACTCCACAGGTCGCGTTCCATGTACTGCTCCGCACTCAAAAGACCGTGGAGTCACCGCCATCAGCCGCCTCACTTACATACGTAAACCCTGAGCTTTTGCCCAGTAGATGAAAACATGCAATGCAAATGCTCTCACACCCCAATCCCGACAAAACTCACAAAATACACGCTCGACTCTTTTCTCATCTCTCATTTCATCACATCACATCAGGGCCCGAGGCTTAGGTACTAAAGGCAACACGCGCGCGCAGGGGTCCGTAGCTCGGGAGGCCCCACTCCCCACAAGGGTCAGTAGCTCGGGAGGCCCACTCCCCACATCTCAATCATATAGTGCGCCTTAGTCCTAACATCAACTCATACCATTCGACAATCATCACTCAGTCATAAACTACCCCACTCATCAACACTATACAATGTCACCGTGACTACGCACGATTCTCTCCCCTCGTAACACGTGTATGCAAATGTCATGCAAGTAAAATGCAATACATAAAATGCAAATCTTTATATCACGTATCCGCCCGAGGTATCAGCTTGACCCGATCCGAAAACTATCGTACGCTAAATAATCGGGCCTAAAGCCCGCATTTCGAATTACTCGGCCTGAAACCTTACTCATCGATCTCTCCCCGAAGTTTCACTATGTGTTCCCAAAATTTAATTCTTTTCACTTTAATACCCTAATTTCAAAATTGGTCCCTAATTTAATATATTTTAAAATTCTATTACAACTTTCAAAATATCACTTAAGTTTCTATTTTAAAATATCTTTCTAAATTTTTGCATTTAAAACCCCAAAATTTCATAGTTTTACTTTTAAGGATCCGAACATTTTCCTAAGTTTCACATCTGCCCCGAATCTTTAAAAATTTCAGATCTGCCCCGAAAGATTTATATTTCGTTTAAAATCTCCCCTGTTGGGATTTTACATTCTCAGCTCCCAGATTTAAAACTTTTCAATCTAGTCCCCGAATTTCCGAAAATTACACAAAGGACCCCAATTATTTATTCCGAAGTTCAAATCTGCCCCAAAATCTTTATATGTCTTCAAAAGTCTCCCCTATCCGGATTTTACATTCTCAGCCACCATATTTTTGAAACTTTTCAATCTAGTCCCCAAATTTTTGAAAATTACCCAAAGGACCTCAATTATTTATTCCGAATTTTAAAT
Source organism: Craterostigma plantagineum (assembly GCA_027422505.1). NCBI lineage: Eukaryota > Viridiplantae > Streptophyta > Magnoliopsida > Lamiales > Linderniaceae > Craterostigma > Craterostigma plantagineum. The sequence goes on from JAPQWV010000160.1 coordinate 564,481, forward strand.
ATGTCCTAAAAACTTTATATTTCTTTAAAAATATCCCCTATTCGGAATTTTACAACACAGACTCCCTGGATTTTGTAAAATTTCGATCAAGTTCCAAAATTTTAAAAATAATTATTTTATACGGCTGTTTTGCGACAGTTTTGGATTTCTCAATGATCACAAGGTAAACGATGTCCGATGGACCTGAAATTTTAACCACAGATAAAGGACTTGCAATGCTTAGTTCTTGTCAAAGGAATTTTTAATCTGATGTCTAGATTGTGAGATATGAATTTTTGAACCTCTTGGCCGAAATGGATAAAGAAAACCCTAGAAAACCCTAATTCTCCCCAAGTTTTGCTCTATCCTCTTAATCTAAAGTCCTCTATCCCTATTTCCAAATATTTATAGATCTAAAAATACTCACTCTCGTGCTCCCTAAGATAACCAACGAAAAATTCATGCAAAACACTAGCAAATTATTATTATCACATAAACACGAAGAATTCGATGAATAACATGCAAAACACGTAAAATTTACAAATCCTATATGGTTTACGTATGTAGGTGATCTTCACCTACCTTACGTCCGTAGAAAGCTAAATCACGGAGTTTTTCCGTGTGATCCCGACCTGAGAGCTTCGATCCCGAGCTTTCGGAGATTTTTCTTCTCCTCTCCTTCTTTCTTTCCCTTCTCTCTTTTTTTTTTCTTTTTTTTTCTTCTCTTCTTTCTCTCGGCCTCTCTCCCCTTCTCTTTTCCAATCTCACTTATTTATTTATTTTCTCCACATGTATCTCCATGTGTATTAGGTGTTTTTGGTCTTGATTTGGTACCATTATGAGGTGTATTGATGGCTTAGATCTTGTCCTTAAGCACTTGGAAATGCATATTATTATTATTATTATTATTATTATTATTATTATTATTATTATTATTATTATTATTATTATTATTATTATACCTTTCGGCCTGATATTAGGCCCTGACTCACCCTCCGTGGACGAACCTTGCGGAGGAACGGTTTTCGGGGCATTGGATTCTCACCAATGTTTGCGTTACTCAAGCCGACATTCTCGCTTCCGCTTCGTCTTTTTTCTTTCATCTACTTATCTATTTAAAATCAATGATGAGTCAATTTCAAAAGAAATACTTATCTTTTAAACCTGATGCTTTTTATACAATTTAATTGTAATTGTATTTTTTATTATTTTTTTTCTCCCCTCTCTCTCGCTATCTCTCCCCCTTTTCTTCCCTCTCTTGTTGTCTCTTTCTCTTTTCCTTTCTTTAATTAATTAGGTCTTGTCTTTGTGGATTAAAGTGTGGTAATAGGTTGATTTTGGTTTGTTTGTTTTGTTATGTTTTATTCTATTTTGTTTTGCTTTGTTTTGTTTCTTATTCTATTAATTATATATTTGGGCTTTATTTTATTATTTTCGGCCCATTTAAAAATTTGGGTCAAATTGTGAATTTTTGGCCCAATTCATGAAGAAATTGGATCTTGTTCGAAAATAAATCTTGTAATTTCGAACTTTATTGAAATAATCCCGTATTAAATTTTTACGGGTATTACAAAGACCCCGCTGAATTGTGGAAAAATCTGAAAGATCGATCTGACCACGTGACCACAGTTATCCTTCCACGCGCAAGGTATGAATGGATGCATTTACGTCTACAAGATTTTAAATCTGTGACTAAATATAACTCGGCCGTCCATAAAGTTACATGCACACTAAAATTGTGTGGGGGAAACGGTCACTGATGCTAGTATGCTTGAGAAAACATTCAGTACTTTTCATCCTCAAATATGGTATTGCAGCAACAGTATAGAGAGAGGCAATTTACAAAGTCTCTGAATTAATCTCTTGTTTATTGTTGGCTGAACAAAACAATGAACTGTTGATGAAAAACCACGAATCCCGACCAACCGGTGCGGCTGCGCTCCCTGAAGCGAATGCAGTCAGAGGTAATAATGATAACAATCGAAACAATGATCGTGGACGTGGTCGTGGTGGATATCATGGTCGTGGACGTGGACGTGGTCAAGGTCGTGGTCAAGGCCGTAGTAGTGGGAGAGGATATTATGGCGGTCGTTATCAACACTTTCGTGGTGGTTATAACAATCGTGGTGGACATCAAAATCTTCCCCAGAAAAGAAATACTTATCTTTTAAACCTGATGCCTTTTCAATTTAATTGTAATTGTATTTTTTTTTTATTATTTTTTTTCTCCCCTCTCTCTCGCTATCTCTCCCCCTTCTCTTCCCTCTCTTGTTGTCTCTTTCTCTTTTCCTTTCTTTAATTAATTAGGTCTTGTCTTTGTGGATTAAAGTGTGGTATTAGGTTGATTTTGGTTTGTTTGTTTTGTTATGTTTTATTCTATTTTGTTTTGCTTTGTTTTGTTTCTTATTCTATTAATTATATATTTGGGCTTTATTTTATTATTTTCGGCCCATTTAAAAATTTGGGTCAAATTGTGAATTTTTGGCCCAATTCATGAAGAAATTGGATCTTGTTCGAAAATAAATCTAGTAATTTCGAACTTTATTGAAATAATCCCGTATTAAATTTTTACGGGTATTACAAAGACCCTGCTGAATTGTGAAAAAATCTGAAAGATCGATCTGACCACGTGACCACAGTTATCCTTCCACGTGCAAGTTATGAATGGATGCATTTACGTCTACAAGATTTTAAATCTATGACTGAATATAACTCGGCCGTCCATAAGTTACATGCACACTAAAATTGTGTGGGGAAACGGTCACTGATGCTAGTATGCTTGAGAAAACATTCAGTACTTTTCATCCTCAAATATGGTATTGCAGCAACAATATAGAGAGAGGCAATTTACAAAGTCTCTGAATTAATCTCTTGTTTATTGTTGGCTGAACAAAACAATGAACTGTTGATGAAAAACCACGAATCCCGATCAACCGGTGCGGCTGCGCTCCCTGAAGCGAATGCAGTCAGAGGTAATAATGATAACAAATCGAAACAATGATCGTGGACGTGGTCGTGGTGGATATCATGGTCGTGGACGTGGACGTGGTCAAGGTCGTGGTCAAGGCCGTAGTAGTGGGAGAGGATATTATGGCGGTCGTTATCAACACTTTCGTGGTGGTTATAACAATCGTGGTGGACATCAAAATCTTCCCCAGAAGAGAAAATCTTATGATAATAAAGATGGGAAGAGGCCCATTGAACAAAAGGATAACGACGAACGATGCTAACGCTGCGGTGGTATGGGCCATTGGTCGAAAAATTGTCGCACGCCCAAGCATCTTGTTGAGTTGTATCAGCAATCTCAAAAGGGAAAAAAGATTGAAACAAATTTTGTTCAAGGTGACCTTACATCTACTTCTGGTGTTGATAAAAATAATACGTATTTGAAGGCTGCAGATTTCGTCGCAGATGAGGAATGATGTGTTATAATGTTTTATATGTTATATATTTTACTATTACGTGTTTATGTGTTTAAAGGTTGTTTAAACTTATATGTGTGCTTGTAATATATCGTTTTGTTTCTTAAATAAATGGTGACGATTATGATATGTTTATATGAAGAGGATATTCATCTGATGGATATGGGCGAATGCAATGGAGAATTATGTCTTGCAGACTGTGCAACGACTCATACAATTCTGAAGAATAAGAAATACTTTGATCATCTCGATATGAAAGAAGCTAGTGTTATCACTATATCGGGTAGCACAAATATAATTAAAGGCTCCGAAAGAGCTGGTATCGTATTACCCAGAGGAACCAAATTGGTTATTGAAAGCGCCTTATATTCTCCTGAATCACAAAGAAATCTGTTAAGCTTTAAAGCTATTCAACATAACGGATATCATATTGAGACAGCGATAAAAGGAGGTCTCGAACATTTATATATCACAAAGATAATTTCGAATGATAAAAGAATTGTGGAAATATTACCTTCATTAGAATCTGAGTTATATTATACATATCTGAGAACAATTGAATCATATGCTATCGTAAACCAGAAGTCTACCGATAACAGTATATTTAATATTTGACATGACCGGTTGGGCCATCCAGGTTCAACTATGATGCGAAGAATAATTGAAAACTCACGTGGACATTCGATAAAGAATCGGAGGATTGTTCAATCTAATGAATTAGCATGTATTGCTTGCTCTAAAGGGAAGTTAATTATTCGGCCATCACCAATGAAAGTAAAGAATGAATCTATTGTATTTTTGGAACGTATACATGGTGATATTTGTGGCCGATACATCCATCATGTGGACCATTTAAATATTTCATGGTGTTAATTGATGCTTCGAGTAGATGGTCCCATGTATGCTTATTATCTATGAGGAACATGGCATTTGCAAGATTACTTGCTCAGTTGATTCGTTTAAGAGCACATTTTCCAGATTATCCGATAGAGAAAATACGCCTTTAAAGAAAATACGCCTTGATAATGCTGGTGAATTTACCTCCAAGGCATTTAATGATTATTGTATGTCTATCGAAATTGATGTTGAGCATCCCGTGCCACATGTTCATACGCAAAACGGTCTTGCAGAATCATTGATTAAAAGTCTGGAGTTAATTGCGAGACCACATTATTAATGAAAATGAATATTCCCTCGTCGTGTTGGGGACATGCAATATTACATGCAGCAGCACTAATTCGCATCAGGCCAACAAGTTACCATGATATCTCCCCGTTGCAAATGATTTATGGTCAGGAACCAGATATTTCTCATATACGAATTTTTGGATGTGCGGTATATGTTCCAATTGCGCCACCACAACGTACAAAGATGGGATCTCAAAGAAGGTTGAGAATATATGTCGGATTTGAATCTCCATCAATAATAAAATATTTAGAACCTTTAACCGGAGATTTATTCACGGTGAGATTTTACTGTCACTTCGACGAAACAAATTTTCCGATATTAGGAGGAGAAAAGAAACAGCTGGAAAGGAATATTAGTTGGAATGAATTATCACTAAATCATTATGATCCTCGAATGAAAGAATGTAACTAGAAGTTCAGAAGATATTTCATTTACAAAGCTTAGCAAACCAATTGCCAGACAGCTTTACTGACCCAAAGAGAGTGACTAAGTCACATATACCAGCGGTTAATGCTCCTGTGAAAATTGATGTTCCTGCCGAACATAATATTGAGCCTAAACCCCAACTAAAATGTGGTAGGCCCCCGGGTTCCAAAGATAAAAATCCTCAGAAAAGAAAAGGAGCAAATAATAAGAATGGTCTAATCGAGGATTTATCGACCAGAGAAGAGTCAATGGGCTTAAATGATTATAAGAATGAAAGAAACTCAGGTACCTGAAGAAATTGAAAATAAAGATAATGAAGAGATCTCAATCAATTACGCCCAGAATGGAATTAGATGGAACCGAGATAAATCAACGTTGACGATAAATTCTCATTTTAATGTAGCTACATGAAATGAATGAGAATGAGGATTATGAACCAAAGTCTGTAAATCAATGCAGACAACGAAAAGATTGGCCAAAATGAAAAGACGCAATCGAGGCAGAATTAAAATCACTTGAGAAACGAAAAGTTTTCGGACCCGTAGTCCGCATACCAGAAAATGTAAAGCCGGTTGGATATAAATGGGTTTTTGTAAGAAAGAAAAATGAAAAATGGCGAAATTGTGAGGTACAAAGCACGGCTTGTCGCACAAGGTTTCTCGCAGAGACCTGGCATTGATTATGAGGGGTCTTATTCTCCTGTGGTGGACGCAACAACTTTTCGTTATATAATTTGTCTGGCAGTACGTGAAGGACTGATATGTGCCTAATGGATGTTGTCACTGCTTATCTATATGGATCACTTGACAGTGACATTTATATGAAGCTTCCAGAAGGATTTCGTCTGCCTGAAATTCAGGGCCATGAAATGAGTACTCAATTAAACTAAACAACTCACTTTATGGGTTAAAGCAGTCTGGGCGAATGTGGTATAATCGCCTAAGTGAATATTTATTGAAAGAGGGGTATAAAAATGATCAAATTTGCCCTTGTATATTTATGAAGAGATGTGAAAACGAGTTTGTCATTATAACAGTATATGTCGACGACATCAATATAGTCGGAACTCCTAAAGAGTTGTCGAAAGCGGTTAGTTGTTTGAAAAAGGAGTTTGAAATGAAATCTCGGTAAAACGAAATATTGTCTCGGACTGCAAATTGAATATTTAAAGAATGAGATATTTTTACATCAAGAGACTTACACTAAAAAGATATTGAAAAGATTTTACATGGATGAATCTCACCATTAGATACTCCAATGATTGTTAGATCTTTAGATGTGAGTAAAGATCAGACCACGCGAGAATGATGAAGAACTACTTGGTCCTGACGTACCATATCTTAGTGCTATTGGAGCACTAATATATCTTACGAGTCATACCCAACCTGATATAGCATTTGCTGTAAATTTATTGACAAGATACAGTTCCTCACCGACTTGTAGACATTGGAACAAAGTTAAATGAATATTTCGATACCTTCAAGGAACAACTGATATGAGATTGTTCTACTCTAATAAGATGAAAGCAGATTTAATTGGATATGCGGATGTTGGATTCTTATCCGACCCACATAATGCACGATCGCAAACGGGTTATTTATTTACATATGGTGGAACAGCTATTTCATGGCGGTCAGTTAAACAGAGTTTAATTGCCACCTCATCTAATCACGCTGAAATACTAGCAATCCATGAAGTTAGCAGAGAATGTGTCTGGTTGCGATCGATTATTCAGCATATACAACAAACTTATGGATTATCAGAAAAGTTACTTCCAACAACATTATTTGAAGATAATGCAGCATGCATTGCCCAATTAAATGAGTGATATATCAAAGGGGATAGAACAAAACATATTTCACCAAAATTTTTCTTTACACATGAGTTGGAGAAAAATAATGATATCGATGTACAACAAGCGATCTAACGAAAATTTTGCAGAATTATTTACGAAAGCACTTCCTCCTATAATTTTCAGAAAATTGGTATATTCAATCGGAGTTCGAAGACTTAGAGATTTATAATGATGTCATCATCAGGGGGAGAAAATACGTGTTGCACTCTTTTACCCTTAACTGTGGTTTTTCCCACGTGGTTTTCCCAGTAAGGTTTTTAATGAGGCAACAAGCTATCAAGAGAATCATGTACTCTTTTTCCTTTCACTAGGTTTTTATCCCACTGGGTTTTCCTAGTAAGATTTTAACGAGGCATATCCTTGAAAAACATTCAAGGGGGAGTATTATGGATAATTATGAATTATCAAGTGAATCACCAAAATAAATTGTGAATCATCACAATGATTCATCACAAATTATGATGATTAAAGTGGATGTTTTTGGAATTTTAATGACTCATGAATTTATGATAAGATGAGGTGTATAAAAAATTGTATTTTTGTATGAGTTGTATAGATGAGTAAATTGTATTTTAGTGTATGATTTTAGTATAAATAGATTTTTTGAGTTGCATTGTAAAAACACACTAAAAATATAGAAATTTACTATCTCCCTCTAAATTCTCTCTATAAACTCTCTCTATATATATTATCAAATAATCATAATATAAATTAAAATAATATAATATAAATCAATTTTCGTAACAGATTGCAATTTCTATGTATTTTTGTTTAATAGTACATGTATAAGTTGGGTATATATTAACATGTTCAGTACATCTCTAGATTTGTTTTAGTTGAGAAATACTCTCAACTGAAATATTTCGATATAAATATCATCTTATTAAGGTCTAAAACACATTAACATGAATATCTTCATATTTGTGGTTTGGGCTTCCAATAGAACAGTAAAAGAAGAAAGGACACAATTTTTTTCTATACGTTCATCAAATATATTTATTTGTACTTGTATCATGTTTTTTATTTATCTTGATATATAGAATCTTGACATTTCTGTAAAGAAATTAACAAGAAGATTTTCCATTGATTTGAAGAGAATTCTGTGTGGGTGTTTCAGTTTTACATACCATAAGGAAATCGATCATCTCTCATCTAATCTATATTGATACTAAGACTCACTAAAGAAAATGACCATAATATCCGTGAATAAATAACTAAATATCTAATTCTTAATACTCCCCCTCAAGTTTAATGCTGATATAAGTTAGAAAACATTAAACTTGGATAATAGCAGGTCAAACTGTAATTTTCCCAGGGGTTTGGTAAGCAAGTCGGCTGGTTGTCCATTTGACGGAATATAGAATGTCTTGATAACTCCATGAATCTTGTCTCGTACAAAGTGGCAATCTACCTCAACCGTCCTTTCGTGGAACACGGGGTTCGCTGCTATTTGAATTGCCGACTTGCTGTCCGAGAACACCTCAACTGGTCATGCATGCTTTATCTTCACATCTTGTAGAATTCTGAGCAGCCATATTATTTCGGCAGTGACCATTGCTAGGGCTCTATACTCAGATTCAGCGGAACTCCTCGACACCGTGCTTTGCTTCTTAGTTTTCCACGATATGAGGGAGTTCCCCAAGAAAACAGCGTACCCTGTCAAAGACTTATGAGATAACGGGCAAGCTGCCCAATCTGCATCACAAAAGGCTGTGAGTTTCAAGTCATTATTAGAGGGTAAAAATATGCCAAGTTCAGGTTTTCCTTTCAGATATCTAAGTACTCTATACATAGCATCAACATGAGACTTTCTAGGCTTGTGCATGAATTGAGAAAGAATTTGAATAGCATAGCTAATATCGGGTCTAGTTAAGCATAAATATATCAATTTATCGACTACCCTTCGATACATGGTGACACTATCAGCCAACAGGTCTGAATCTGCTTCTGTCAGGCTGATATTCTACTCAAGTGGTGTTCCAAGTGGCTTACTTTCTCTCATAACTGTTTCATCGAGGAGCTCAAAAGTATATTTCCTTCGGTTAAGACATATGCCAATATTAGATCTAGTAATCTCAATCCCTAAGAAATACCTCAATTCCCCTAAATCTTTCATATGAAACTTGCTATTCAAGTATTTTTTTTCATAATAAATCATATCATTATCATTCCCGGTAATAATAATATCATCGACATAAACTAATAAGATAACTATACTACTTCCCCTTACTTTGATAAAGAGAGAATAGTCACTTCTTGACTGTATAAATCCCACATCTTTAATAGTTTGGGAAAATTTATTATTCCATTGCCTCGAAGCTTGTTTTAAACCATATAACGACTTTTGCAACTTACATACCATATTCATTACCTCACATCTCTTAGCATTAAAGCCCGACGGGATGGACATATACACTTCCTCGTCTAAATCTCCCTGCAAGAAGGCGTTACTAACGTCCATTTCCCATAACGGCCAATTATAAGCAGATGCTAATGAAATAATTAGTCTTACGGTGAGAAAGTATCATTATAATCAATACCCTCGACTTGTGAGTATCCCTTCGCAACTAGTCGCGCTTTATACCTATCAATCGTTCCATCTGCTTTATATTAATGTTGTAAACCCATCTACAACCTATAGGTGTCTTTCCTAAAGGTAACTCAACAAGTTTCCAGGTGTTGTTTAACTCTAAAGCGCCAATCTCGACTTCCATGGCATCCTGCCATTTTTTGTGTTTCACCGCCTCATTGTAGCTGTGAGGAATGATCCCAGTGTCCAGATTAGCAAGATAGGTCATATACTCTGCTCTTACCTTACCACATCCCATGTAATCTGAAGAAGGATGTTGAACTAAATGTGATAGGTTAGAGTGATCTAATGTAGGTGACACATAGTCTTTAGCCCAATAAGGAGGTCTAATAATTCTTTCAGACCTTCTTAAAGTGACTTGTTCATTACTGCCATGATTACTCTCATGAGCTGCAAATCATCTTGTATTGGGCCTAAACCTTCATCATTATGTGATACGTCATTATTATGATTTTCATCAATCAAATAAGGAACAACCAAATCATCATAATAAACAGAATCATCATGCATCAAGAAATCATATTTTTTTATTATATCAATATCAGGAAGCTCAAAAGGATAGATATTCTCAAAAAATATGTCAAGAATTCCCTTGATATCAAGAATTCCTTTGAATGTATGTCAAGCATCTTATAACCTTTTTGAGTCACTGAATAACCCATCATCACACATGGCTTTGACCTTGCTTGAAATTTATTCCTTTGAGGAATTATTTTTGCAGAACATAAACAACCAAAAACTTTAAGGGACTGAAAATTTGGCCTTTTTCCATACAAAATATCATATGGCGTCTTACCATCTAATAGAGGAGTAGGCGTCCTATTTATCAAGTATACAGCTGTAGTAACACACTCACCCCAATATCTAGTAGGCACGTTTGATTGGAATTTCAACGCTCTTGCCACATTCATAATGTGCCTATGTTTTCTCTCTACGACCCCATTTTGTTGGGGTGTATAAGGACAAGAGCTTTGATGTAGAACTCCAAGAGATTTAAATAAATTCTTGCATTCATAACTAAAAAATTCTGATGCATTGTCTGTCCTAATTCTTTTAACCTTGGCTGCGAATTGTGTTTCAACATATATCAAGAACAACTTAATTTTTTCGACAGCTTCATTCTTGCCTTTTAAAAGGAAAATCCATGTGGCCCTAGAGAAATCATGTACAATAGTGAGAAAATATCTCTCATTATTGTAAGTCATTTCTTTGTACGGTTCCCAAATATCAAGATGAATTAACTCTAAAATGGAGTTTGAGTACCACGTTCTTGAGGGAAACACGGTTCTACTATGTTTAGCAAGAGGGCAAATAGAACAGTATTTTCTATTATCAATAATATTCAACTTCAATTCTGTCAACAAAGCAAGTCTACTAAAGGAAACATGACCAAACCTTCTATGCCACAAACTTGTTCTATATGTTTTTGTCACATTATAATATGCATGCAAATTTCTGTCACTCATGTTACATTGATGATGGCCAAAAACAAAAAATTCACCGCACAAAACATAAAGCCCATTTTTAATTATACCAATCCCCTTTATCTTGCCACTCCACATTTCCTGAATTAAACAAAAATGGGGATAGAAGGAGACAAAGACATTGCAGTCACTTGTTAGCTTCGAAATAGACATTAAATTGTGCTTAAAATTAGGTACACATAGGCATTTTTCAACAATAAATCTGATCCTACTTCGACATAACCAATGTGTCACATCAACAGTTTTACCATCAGGCAACTTAACTGATGTTCCTAAAGTAACATTAAAAGAACCATTCACATATGAAAGCACATTAGGAATCATATGTTGATTAGTACTTGTATGAATAATCCATTCATCATGCAGTGTATCACATATTTGGGGATACATTGGAGAATATACCTGCCAGATTACCTGACATGCTAGTGGCTGCCATTGCCGGGTTGGAAGCTGAACCAATACCCTTTTCTCTGAGCAAAGAAATGATTTGTTGATATTGGTTGTGGTGTCAACTGAGGCGGTTGGACTCTGATGGACTGCTGTGAGCCTTGATCTATGTGCTGCTGAACATCATGTGTAGTGGTTGCCGAAACATTTGCTTTAGGCCCTCTCCCTAAAGCTTGTGCATTGAGTCGTCCACCCCCTCTTCTTCCTCTGAGACTTCCTTTGAGGGTGATGGGATTAAACTATTATATTCGTCCCACAATTGCCTCAACTTCGAATAGTAGTCAGTGACACTATTACTGCCCTGTGTTATGGTGTTGATCTGCCTATACAAAGCATAAAGTCTAGCCCTATTTGTCTTATCGAATCTTTCTTTTAGGTCTTGCCAAACTAATTGGGCAGATTCACAATAAACAACTCCATGAACCAAATCCCTAGATTACGACATATGTAACCAAGACCTTACAAGCGCATTGCATCTCTTGTATTGTTGTAGTCGTGGTTGATAATTCTCATGTTCCTTGCATGTACCATCGACGAAGCCAATTTTATTTTTTGCTTCTAGGGCGAGAATCATCTCTCGGCTCCATATCGTGTAGTTTTCAGATCCCCGCAATACCTCTGTCACCAAATCCAAATTCGGTGTATCCGAAGGATGAAGATATAATGGATCCAATCTGTAACACACTCCCTAGCTACCACGAGATTTAAACATCCAACCTTATATATATTCAATCAGGTTATGTACAAGTCAAAATATGAGGTTTAAGTACGAGACGCATCACAAAATACTAGCCAAAATACCACCGATACCTACACACATGATGCTATACATTTCAAAAGATAAAGCCATATAGTATCGCTGAGCCTGTCACAGGTCATCCCTCACATGCTCCACCACAGGCCAGCCATCATCACCTCCTCTTAGTCTTAACTCCCGAAGGAGGATCTGCAGGAGTGAGTCGACAAGACTCAGTAAGTGCAATCAAGAACATGTAAATAGCACATTCAAACACATAATATGCTAACAAAGAAAATAAGCGTAGGTTATTCACCCTCCAACCTACCTATTTCCAAAATTTCAAATCATTGATTATCATCTCAATTAACAAAACAACCATCAACACTTATCAACGCCTATCGATAGTTATCAACTATCGAAAGCTACCAACAACACTCTTACCAGCCACGCACGCACACCGACCCATTGGCCACTCACACACTCCGACCCAGAGCTATTGTTTCGATAGCTATTCGGCCCACATTGGCCCCTATGTGGATGCTACCATTATCGCACATTCACGCATCTAGCCCAATCACTTAGTACATAACTTCTCATGACAACAATACACCACAAAGTAGCATCAATCTATTCACATAGCACATCACTCGTGCACAACCATAATGCTATTAAATGCCATTCACTAGAAGGACTATGCACAACTTAAACAATCAACAAGTTAATAATGAATTCGAGTAAACAAGACCATATAATCTTTAGAAATAAATTTTCATAATGACCTCGTTAGACGCGCCGTTCAACCGGGCTCAATCGAGTCATGATCATAGTTAAATATGCATTTGAAACTCTACGTACAAGCTCTTGCTCCCACGCACTTACCTTGACGAAAACTTAAATCTTTATTCGCTTCCTCTTGTTGATGAGATTTCACCTCGTTCCAACTCACAATATCCTAGATAAACCATCATACAATTCTATTAAAATTACATGGAAGTCTCATAAGCATACGAACGGCTGGCGGGCATGAATATTACTCCTAAGCTTTTATAATCTCTTTGGTGCATCGTCTCCCAAATTTCGAATTCACCCATGAATCTAGCATAAACATATGCTAATATGCTCAAAGTATACTTAACAACCCCTAAACACCATCATATTAACACACAAACACATGAAACTCAACAAATTCGCAACCCTAATTAGCCATATCTTACATCCTTCCACAAAGCTTAACCACAAAGACTAGAGACATGCAGGGGGTTTATTTAACTATCAGAAAGCTCTTGATCTCAAAATCTTCGTCAACCCTCCTCTCCAAGCCTCTCACGTCATTTCTCCCTTTTTCAATAGCCAAGCCACGTTAAAATGAAATGGGGGTGAGAAATGATAATTATATAATGTCTATATTTGCTAGTAAGTCCTCCTTCCCTTTTTCCTATACCATATACTTATTTATTTAGACAATTTAGTCCCAATATTTTATTTCTTCTATTACCCTTAATTTTCTATATATTTGTTTTTCAATTTCACCTTAAGATTAATAAAAATTATGTTATTAATTTAAGTGGGAGGGAAAAGACGGTTACTGAATATGCCCAAATTCTGCAAAACTTATGGTAGGAACTCGATTATTATTGTGTGACCGACATAAAGGATGCCCCTGATGCTGCTGTTATCAAGACCTTCATAGAAAAAGATCGAGTGTACGATTTCCTTGTTGGTCTTAACTCTGAGTATGATCAAGTACGGGTACAAATTCTTGGTAAGGCTGAGACACCTTCACTGGAGGAAACCATATCCATTTTTGGTAACACTTTCTTTTATTTTGTGCATTTTAGTTTTCTATTATTATTATTATTATTATTATTATTATTATTTTTAGTTATTTTCATTTTTATTTTTATTCTTATTGAGTTACTTTTTAGTTATTTTGACACTTTTTCTTTTCGTCTTAATTACTTTTACATTATTTTTGTTAATACGATATACATATTTGTTAATATATACGATTTAATCTGTAATTTTCTATCTTTTCCAATACCTTATGATAGTCAATTGATAGTATCTTGATCTTCCAAATTGAGCTAGTCAACAATGTAGATATATCTCAAGCGAAATATTTCTCACATAATTAAGCTCATCTCGGGTGTGCGGCGGAATACCATAGTCGATTACTTAAAAATGACTCGGGAAAGCAAAAAAAGAAAAAAATTTACGGCCCCCCAATTAAAAATTTATGGATCCGCCCCTGGGGTTTAGTTAAAACAATGACAACACAGGAAAAGGGGCCTCCGGTGAAACATACAAGCATGGGACTTAGGCTCCCGTATCCTTGCATTATTATGTGCCGAGGAGAAAAACAAAGCAAAGTGTTTTTGATAAGTTAGGATTTTACGTAATTTTATTACCCATAAAAATGCATTTTCGATCCTTATTTACCAAAATTTCCCTCTCGAATATCCTATATTTATGTTTAAATTTATTTTCGATAGATGTCCGAGGAAACGAGATCGACGAAGGGAAATTAAGGACACTTTTGGAATGATTTGAATCTTCGCGGATCTTCTTGTAATTTTCTACTCTATTTGGGCGGCCCTGCAATATACCCAATTTTTCATTATTTTGGGCATCATGTCACGTGAAGAGCAATGCCAATAAGGCAAAGAGGATTTTTAGGCCAACAATCACGCAAGGAAAGGAATAAAATATCAAAGAGTTGGTCAAATATTCAAAAGAAGAATCAAATCCTTGAACATTTAAGTCGGCTTCTACATGTATAAATAGAGAAGGCTTTTGACAGCGAATGAGGGACGAGCGCAGCGAATAATAAATAAAAGAAAAAGCTTCGACGGCTGAAACGAGAAATCATTAGACAGCGAAGGGCATAAGAGCTTAGACAGCGAACTAAGGGAAAATAATTCGACGACTTGCGAGGCGTCCGCGAAAAGCGAAGTTTTTACATTATTTTTCTACTATGCCTTTGAATATTTTATGCTTTTATTCTATTGATATGTTAGCTTAAGTTTTCTTGTGATTGGGGCCGTATTAGGCCGGATTATGAATTCGTAGTAATGCTATTCGTATTTTATTTAGTCGTATGAATTTAGTTACGTGTTCTATATTTGAGTTTAATGCTTGCGTATGCTTGATCACCATGTGCATGATTTTTGATTGGTTTATGAGACTGAAAAAGTGATTAGACCGGTTAGAATAATAAATATAGGACACCGCGACGTAAAACCGACCAGAGATGGAATTCGGTTTCGAACGTGTGGTTTTCGAGACCTTAGGCGCCGAAAGCGTCTAAACTCGGGGAAATTCATAAAGCGGAAGGCGTGTGAAGTGATTGCAGTCTTATAGGAATATAGAGATTTGTCATTATCGCATAGGGTCGCTAGTTACGTGAATAACAGGTAGCGCGTATATTAGAAATTTCTACCTTGACTAGTTTATACTGATTAAATAAATATTGATTGCATGAAAACGTATGATTAATCTGTGCCGAGTATGTGCCTTGATCACGTTCGTCGTCGATTGTTTTATCTCATTTATTTTATTTGCGTCTATTTTATTATTTGCGATTTATCTCATTTGATTAGATCATCAAAACTATAAAAATTCTCTTAGTCTAAATTAGAATTAGGTTTAATATCTTAGAATTAATCAAGCTATCTTCGTGGGTCGATACTCGGACTTCGTCCGTTTTACTACTTGCACGACCTAGTACACTTGCTAGTATTTGAGCGTGTCAAGTTTTTGGCGCCGTTGCCGGGGATAGCTATATTATTAATTTTAGGATTTATTCCGAGTTTTAGTTTAGACGTTTTATTTCTCGATTATTATTATTATTTTTTATTACTAATTTTGCCAATTCGCTTACTTTGGTTTTTCATCTTTTGCAGACAATTCCTATTAGTGCATGACACGAAGCTCGAGAAACGTACCATTGCTATTTGACGCAGAAATCGAAGCGACGTGTCGGCGTAACAATCGAAATCGTAGACTAAGAATGGACAATCAAGAACACGAGGAAGAACAGATGGTTCCTCCACGGCCCACTTTACTAAGTCGAGCGGTTCCAGGAATTTTCGATGACAACGACCCGATTGCCATACCTCCGGGACCAAATAATCAGTTTGAGATTAAACCCGTTACTATACAGATGGTGACGGGTTCAGCACAGTTTCATGGGCTTACAAACGAGGACGCAGATTCACATATTTTGAAATTTACTCAAATTTGCAGAACTATTAAGTATCCAGGCGTCTCTACAGAAGTGATAAAACTGACATTTTTTCCCTTTTCTTTGACAGGTAAGGCGTCTGAATGGTTCTCATCATTGCCACATGCATCTATCACTAGTTGGGAGCAACTAGTGGAATGATTTCTAGGCAAATATTACCCAAGGACCAGCGAGATTAGAAGCCTACTAGTGAACTTCAAACAAGAAGGTGGCGAATCCCTGAGCGATGCATGGAGTAGATACAAGAGCCTTCTGCGACAATGCCCGAACCACAGCATACCCCTGAGCGTCCAGATGCAGTCATTTTTCCCAGGGCTGAGTACACCAAACAAAAGGATCGTCGACGGCGGATGCACAAGAAACTTTATGGAGTTAGGCGACGAGGAAGCACTCCAGGCCATCGACCGAATTGCAGCCTACCCAGCAAGATACACTGAGCATGACCTGGACCGACGGACGGCTGGAGTACATGAGATAAGTAGCTCGTTGGAGGCGCAATTGGAAGCCATACATAAAAGATTAGACCAAATACACTCCAGGGACCCTGAGGCGGTGAACTACATCCACAATAGGCAAAAGAATGCGTACTCCAACACATACGACCCAAGCTGGCGAGGCCATCCGAATTTGTCGTACGGAAACTCGCACTACTTAAAGCCTCCAGAAGCTCAAAATCAACAGAGTGGGCCACCAACAAAACAAAAAGCCGATTGGGAGATAGCATTTGAGAGATTGGCGGGCTATCAAGGCGATCATAGTCGTAAGATAGACGAACGATTCAACAAGATAGAGGACACAATACAAAGTTTGGCGACTACAATAGGGCATCTAACAAATTCAATGTTCGAGCGCAAGCCAGGCACACTCCCAAGCGACACTGAAAAGAACCCTCGAGAGCACGTTAAGGCCATTCAGCTGAGAAATGGGAAGAAGCTTGAATCAACCAAGGAGACCAAGGTTGAAGAAGAAGCAAAGGAGACCGAAAACGACGATGAAAGCAAGGTCACGATCAAAGACGCAACTCATCACGACCATAGGAAGGACCAGCGGGATGAAGAAGTGGAGACCGAGCTAGATTCTCTCGCAGTGGAAAAGAAGGTCGACCCACTCCCACCAGTCAAGATTCGACCTCCATATCCCGCGGCATTACGAAGGGGAAAACCGGATAAGAACTTCGAGCGCTTTATTAATATTTTTAGGAAGTTAGAAATTAACATTCCTTTTTGTGAAGCTCTTTTACAGATTCCAAAGTACGCCAAATTTTTCAAGGAGTTGCTATCAAATAGGAACAAGCTAGAGCAATATGGGACGATAGCCCTTAATGAAGAATGCTCTGCGGTGTTACAAAGGAAGCTACCACCAAAGCTCAAAGATAGGGGGAATTTTTCTATTCCTTGTTCCATAGGCTCATTATCATTTACTAATGTCCTTTGTGATTTAGGAGCGAGTATTAACTTGTTACCCTTTTCACTTCTGAAAAAGCTAGGGATAGGTGAGCCAAAGCCTACATCTACGATTCTCCAACTAGCGGATAGATCGATCACATACCCACGAGGAGTAGTGGAGGACGTGCTAGTGAAGATTAGAGAGCATTACTTCCCAGCCGATTTCGTGGTGCTAGACATGGAAGAAGACACCGACATGCCTCTGATTTGAGGAAGACCGTTTCTGAATACGGCAAGAGCTCTTATTGATGTTGGTAATGGTAAACTCATCCTACAGGTTGGGGAAGAGAAAGTTACATTTGATGTTTATAAAGCAATGAAACACCCTCTAGATGATGATTCTTGTTCCTTTATCGTTATTGATGCATGTGCTCTGGAGTATTTTAAAATTTTCAGGACTAAGGAAAAATTGGAAGCATGCCTAGTTGGAGACGAGTCCGAGGAAATGGCCGATACCGTAGCAAGCTTAGAAGCGAACCCACCTCATCGGAGGTCGGCCAAGCCCAAAGTAGAGCGTCTAGATCGATCATCAGCCATACAACCTCGACCATCAATAGAGGACCCTCCGATTTTTGAACTTAAACCTTTACCTAGTCACCTTAAATATGTTTACCTTGGCGCTCTTGATACTTTACCCGTAATTATTTCTTCCACGTTGACAGATCTAATGGAGGAAAAGCTAGTGAGGGTGCTAAGAGAACACAAACGAGCATTCGCGTGGAAGGTTGCTGACATCAAAGGAGTAAGCCCGACCGTTTGCATGCACAACCACAGAGGCGCCTAAACCCAGCGATGCAAGAAGTGGTGAAAAAGGAGGTAATTAAGCTTTTGGACGCAGGTATTATCTACCCTATCTCTGATAGTGCGTGGGTTAGTCCGACCCAAGTTGTTCCTAAAAAGGGAGGTATGACCGTTATAAAGAATGCCTCTAATGAGTTGATTCCCACGAGGACAGTTACGGGGTGGCGTGTATGCATAGATTATAGGAAATTGAATGATGCCACCCGTAAGGATCATTTTCCCCTCCCTTTTATTTATCAAATGTTAGAAAGACTAGCTGGACATGAGTTTTACTGCTTTCTAGATGGTTACTCAGGTTACAATCAGATTTCTATTGCACTCGAGGATCAGGAAAAGACGACTTTTACTTGTCCTTATGGTACTTTTGCATATAGACGTATGCCATTCGGATTATGTAATGCACCAGCTACTTTTCAGAGATGCATGCTTGCTATTTTTCATGACATGGTTGAGAAGTTTATGGAGATATTCATGGATGATTTTTCTGTATTTGGGTCTACGTTTGATACATGCCTTGATAATTTAGCATCCGTTCTATCACGATGCGAAGAGACTAACCTTGTCTTAAATTGGGAGAAGTGTCATTTTATGATACAGGAAGGTATAGTTCTCGGGCACAAGGTATCGCACAAAGGAATTGAGGTGGATCGAGCCAAGGTTGACGCGATTGAGCAGTTGCCACCACCTACGTCAGTGAAGGGAGTTCGAAGCTTCTTGGGACACACAGGATTCTATCGACGCTTCATAAAGGATTTTTCAAAAGTAGCTAAGCCATTCTAATTTACTTGTTAAAGATGCTATTTTTAACTTCACTGATGATTGTCTGCAGGCTTTTCGAACCTTAAAAGAGAAACTCACCACCGCCCCAGTGATGGTCGCACCAGACTGGACACTCCCATTTATATTGATGTGCGATGCTAGCGATGGTGCTGTAGGCGCGGTTCTAGGACAACGCAAGGATAAGGTATTCCAGGTTATTTACTACGCTAGTAAAACTCTGGACGATGCACACAGAAATTATGCTACCACTGAGAAAGAGTTATTAGCCGTGGTATTCGCAGTAGATAAATTTCATTCTTACCTAGTGTTGAATAAGGTAATCATCTACACTGATCATGCTGCACTTAGATACTTATTTGCTAAGAAAGATGCTAAGCCTAGGTTGATTCGCTGGATTTTACTACTTCAAGAGTATGACTTAGAGATTCGTGATAAAAAAGGTGTTGAGAATGTGATAGCTGATCATTATCTAGGTTAGATAACTACATGAGCACGATAAGGAGTTACCTATTGACGATTATTTTCCTGACGAACAATTATTTGCTTTAATTGATACATCACTTCCTTGGTTCGCGGATTTTGCAAATTATGCTGCTACAGGTGAGATTCCCACAGGCTTGAGTTTTCATCAGAAGAAGAAATTTCTCTCTGATGCGAAACACTACCTGTGGGATGATCCATTCCTATATAAAATTTGCTCTGATCAGGTAATTCGACGATGTATTCCCATCGATGAGGTAAGCTCTGTTTTATTTCATTGTCATTCTGGTTTAACGGCTGGACACCACGGACCAACAAAAACAGCGTTTAAGGTACTTCAATCAGGTTTATTCTGGCCCACTCTTTTTAAGGATGCCCATGCATACGTAGCTTCATGCGATCGTTGTCAGCATACTGGTACT
Organism: Craterostigma plantagineum; assembly: GCA_027422505.1. Taxonomy (NCBI): domain Eukaryota; kingdom Viridiplantae; phylum Streptophyta; class Magnoliopsida; order Lamiales; family Linderniaceae; genus Craterostigma; species Craterostigma plantagineum. Next base: position 584,782 of record JAPQWV010000160.1, read on the forward strand.
ATATCTAGGAGACATGAGATGCCTTTAAATGTCATGTTAGAAGTAGAGTTATTTGATGTTTGGGGCATTGATTTTATGGGTCCGTTTCCTACTTCATGCTCTAATAAGTTTATTCTAGTTGCTGTCGATTATGTGTCTAAGTGGGTAGAAGCTGAAGCATGTCGAACTAATGATGCTCGAGTTGTCATTCGTTTTCTTAAGAAGCATGTTTTTAGTCGTTTTGGTACACCACGGTCAATAATTAGTGATGGGGGTACACATCTTTGCAATAAATTGTTTGATAATTTGCTATCTAAGTATGGTATTAACCATAAAGTATCTGCCCCGTATCATCCTCAAACTAGTGGACAGGTGGAGGTTTCCAACAGGGAGCTTAAGCAGATCTTGGAAAAGACGGTGAACGCCTCAAGGAAAGATTGGTCGTTAAGCTAGATGATGCACTATGGGCGTACCGCACTGCATATAAAACCCCTATAGGGACTTCGCCTTTTCGTCTAGTCTATGGAAAAGCGTGTCATTTACCTGTTGAGTTAGAACATCGTGCATATTGGGCTATTAAAAAGCTTAACTTTGATTGTTCTGAAGCAGGTAAAAATAGGTTGCTTCAGCTGAACGAAATGGAGGAATTTCGCCAGAATGCTTATGAGAATGCTAAGTTGTATAAGGAGCGAACAAAGAAGTGGCATGACAAGAAAATCATTAAAAAGGAGTTCAAAGTCGGCGATCGTGTCCTTTTATTCAATTCGAGGTTGCGCCTATTTCCCGGTAAATTAAAGAGTAAGTGGTGCGGACCCTATATAGTAGAGCAAGTCTTTCCATCCGGAGCAGTGCAAATCCTTATGAACGGAAAAGACTCTCTCAAAGTCAATGGACAACGGCTAAAGCTGTATGACGAAGGGAAAATTGGCGAAACAACATAGGTATATCTTGTGGAACCCATAATTTCTAACTTTTCTGCTTCTAGTTGTTCTGTGCCTTTCAGGAACACCTCGTCTGGAGAGAATACCAGCGAGCTGAAGGACCTCCAGAACACCAAAGTAAGCCTAGACACCAAGCCACCCTGATCGTCTCGAGAGTCGAGCTAACGACTTTAAAAACAGCGCTTCTTGGGAGGCAACCCAAGTATTATCGATGCATATATATTATATTATTTTTAGTCCTATTACTCTAAGTACTAATTATTTTTTGTCTAATAAAACTCGCTTTCACGGTGCGCCTAGTCATGTTTTCTCGCAGGCTCATAACTAGTTTGGGGGTTGCCCGTTCGCGATGGTTGCTTGCTTACTGCGAATCAACAAAGTCTTCTACATCAATCGACGCAAAATTCAGGGCAGTGTCACTTCTACTCTTTGCTTTTAGTTTATACATTGAGGACAATGTGATATTTAGTTTGGGGGTGGGATGTGACACGTGCTAGATATAATATGCTGTCATATTTAGGTATCGATGCGTTTCGGTCTTTTTAGTGGGTATAATTGATGAAGGTTGCGATTTGAACGTCATCTGTGGAATCTCCTGTCAATGATGAAAAATTTTAAAATTTTACGTGTCGTGATATGATTCGGTGAATTGAGTGAGATAGTCTTACATGTTGCATTGTCGCGATATTAGCATGATTATTTGGCTATATTGACTGCTTTAGGAGAGTATTGCGTATCATGAAGCACAAACCCAGCTATATATGTGAGTTTTTGAGCCTTCAGATATTAATTCAGAGCAACTCATTATGCTCGGTGTTTATTCTTGCGTGACACGCATGGACTAAATATTTTCGAACTTGCTCTGTTATGCATGTCGATGGTTACTATGTGGATTTTTATGTGCGAAAATGAGAAGGGCACTAGGATTGAGTCATTGGCCTAAATATTTCCCTACCTTACTTATTTACCACTTAGTGAGCCCCTTTGAGCCTTATTTCACTTATTTGTTGATTTGGAGCCCAGATATTTAGCCTGATTGCCTCAAATTTAGCCTACACGACCCCGTATCAGCGTGTTAATTTATCGATGTCGTGATAAGTGGTTCGTTGGTAGAGAAAGAAAAAGGATGAGTTGAGTGAAAAATAGGCACGGCGTTAGAAGAGCGAAATAAGTGGTGAGAAGAGCGATTCGATGATTGACACGTTTGATACTTTTAGCTCAGTTTTTCCTATATGACGCACCTTCCAAAACCCGAGCCCCATTACAACCCTTGATGAAAGACCATTTGATTCGTCCATGACTTCTACTATGTGACTATGATGTGATATATTTGCAAGCATAGAGTAATATCTTTTCATGTCGTGAATTGAGCGTCTTTATACAGATCCCTTTGAAAACACCTGAGCGACTTGAGCGATCCTTGTGAGAGTTGTGGAGTGATACGTGGTATAATTCTGAAAACGTCTTCTATGCTATGATAAGATTGCGACCTATTACTTCATGCTTCATGTTTTGACTAGATCGTTCATTAGTTGATGATTATCTCGACTTTATATGATTTTACGTTTTCTGAGATGAACCAGGAGAATTTCATTGACTGATGTTCTATAATCCTAACTTTATTTGGGGGTTGTTGATAAGTTAGGATTTTACGTAATTTTATTACCCATAAAAATGCATTTTCGATCATTATTTACCAAAATTTCCCTCTCAAATATCCTATATTTATGATTAAATTTATTTTCGATAGATGTCCGAGAAAACGAGATCGACGAAGGGAAATTAAGGACACTTTTGGAATGATTTGAATCTTCGGGGATCTTCTTGCAATTTTCTACTCTATTTGGGCAGCCCTGCAATATACCCAATTTTTCATTATTTTGGGCACCATGTGACGTGAAGAGCAATGCAAATAAGGCAAAGAGGATTTTTAGGCCAACAATCACGCAAGGAAAGGAATAAAATATCAAAGAGTTGGTCAAATATTCAAAAGAAGAATCAAATCCTTGAAGATTTAAGTCGGCTTCTACATGTATAAATAGAGAAGGCTTTTGACAGCGAATGAGGGACGAGCGCAGCGAATAATAAATAAAAGAAAAAAGCTTCGACGGCTGAAACGAGAAATCATTAGACAGCGAAGGGTATAAGAGCTTAGACAGCGAACTAAGGGAAAATAATTCGACGACTTGCGAGGCGTCCGCGAAAAGCGAAGTTTTTACATTATTTTTCTACTATGCCTTTGAATATTTTATGCTTTTATTCTATTAATATGCTAGCTTAAGTTTTCTTGTGATTGGGGCCGTATTAGGCCGGATTATGAATTCGTAGTAATGCTATTCGTATTTTATTTAGTCGTATTAATTTAGTTACGTGTTCTATATTTGAGTTTAATGCTTGCGTATGCTTGATCACCATGTGCATGATTTTTTATTGGTTTATGAGACTGAAAAAGTGATTAGACCGGTTAGAATAATAAATATAGGACACCGCGACGTAAAACCGACCAGAGATGGAATTCGATTTCGTACGTGTGGTTTTCGAGACCTTAGGCGCCGAAAGCGTCTAAACTCGGGGAAATTCATAAAGCGGAAGGCGTGTGAAGTGATTGCAGTCTTATAGGAATTAGAGATTGGTCATTATCGTATAGGTTCGCTAGTTACGTGAATAACGGGTAGCGCGTATATTTGGAATTTCTACCTTGACTAGTTTATACTGATTAAATAAATATAATTGCATGAAAACATAGGACTAATCCGTGCCGAGTATGTGCCTTGATCACGTTCGTCGTCGATTGTTTTATCTCATTTATTTTATTTGCGCCTATTTTATTATTTGCGATTTATCTCATTTTATTAGATCATCAAAACTATAAAAATTCTCTTAGTCCAAATTAGAATTAGGTTTAATATCTTCGAATTAATCAAGCTATCTTCGTGGATCGATACTCGGACTTCGTCCGTTTTACTACTTGGACGACCTAGTACACTTGCTAGTATTTGAGCGTGTCAGTTTTCACAGGCCATCACCACCTGAAAGGCAGAAAAGATGTTTATACAAATAGGATGTCCCAAGGAGTTAGGAGCAATGCACAACAGGACCCATGGATTTCCTTTGATTGAATCAGAGAAGTGCGAGGTTCGAAGAGAAGCTCCGTCGACAGGTCCCTCCATATCGCGCCACGTTCTTGTGTGGCGCCAACTCCTTGCCGCGCACATAGTCTGTCTAGGTCAGTACTAGATTCCCTAGATCCTCTCCAGGTACTTTCCAATTTCTTGCCAGATCCACGCCGCACACGTCCCAATATGTCGGTCTGCCTCGACTCAATCAACCTACATGTCCGACTGCCGGAGGACATTGTGTTCTTCCGCACGTCCCAAGTAGCTCCGAATTCGTCGTAGTCGGCCAATCAGGCTCCGGTTGATTGAAAGAATACCCCAAAATTACCAAACTTCGACGAGGAACCTTACTCACCCAAAACAAGCATCGGAAGAAATCCAAGGAGCTATCGATGATGCGATAGACGGATGGTAAGAATCAGCTCCTTGCTGTGGAAGGTAACGCCTGCCACATATTTTACTCTAATTCACTTTGTCCCAAATGCAAATTAGAGTAGGAGAGTGGTTGATGTGGAACGATAATTAGGCAGACTAAAAAAGAGATCAAGGGAATAATTAGCTTATGATAATTAAGTGTTTCTAGAAAAAATATAATGTTAGCTTGTAAAGGGAGACTTTCAAGGACCTCTAGCAGACATTAGGGAACTGATAATGGGAGCTAACGTAATTCGGGACCTCCGACGCCAGCTGGCAGCTTCACCAAATGGTCAGATGCATGAAAGACGCGCGGAATGACAGCACGGGAAAAGTTGTGCCAGCTGCCTACTTTTTCTGTCAACAGTGCCAAGTCCCATCCTCCTGCTGCGCCTGACAAACAACCTATACTGCACAGCACGGTGTCCCAGAAGGTCTTATCACTAGGAACCCTAGGATCGTTGGGAGCTCTTATATAAATGATACTTCATCATTTTTTGCGGGGATAAAGCATTCAACACACGAAAAACACATTTGAACACTTCTTAACACTCAGAAAATTCTCTCTCTACATTAACAAAACATCTTTGACGTCCCATTAGCTATTTTCTTATGTGTTCTTGAGAGAAAAGTGAGGAATAAGTAGTTTGAGTGTGTAAATCTTCAAAGTATAGTGAAAGGAAGTTTCTGAGCGCCCGTGGACGTAGGATCTGCAAAGATCCGAACCACGTAATTCCTGATTTTGTTTCGTTTATGTCCCAAACACGTCCCATTTAGTTCCCCACAAGCACCTTACCACGTATTAACTTTGCGATAATAGATCCTACCGCTATATAAATTTCCCGAACCACATATAATTTTGTTGATTGGGATAGCCCCATATCATGTATATATACACACACACATAAATGCGCATAACATAGTTTTGGTCTCTGATGATTTTCAATCAACTAATTAAAACTGTCTGAAGCTGTTGTTGAAGTTTCCGTTTATCTTTCTGTCAAGAAGAAAGCGAAAAGCATGTGTGTGGAGTATAGATAGATCCAATCCAATGGTGGAAAAGGTGGTCTATGATTATGCCGGCGATGACGACGATAATGATGACTCTAATTTTATGAGGTAGTATAGTCTATATTCTCTATTATGACTGATTATGATTTATGATAATTATTCCGACGGTGATGATGGCGACGGGAATGATTATTATTTTGTAATAATCATTTTGGCGAAATGATTGCGCTCGCCTCTCAAGCACGGTTTTGAAGACCGGACCGGCTGGTTTCGGCCGGTTCTCGGTTCCGGTCCGGGCTATTTTTTTAATTTAAAAATAAAGAAAAAGAAATTTGGTTTAAATAAATTATACAAGATAAGAAACCAATAAATTAGTTTTGTCTAGTGGTTAGTTGTGGGTATTTTACTTAATGTGCTTGAGTTCGAATCTATCCAACACCCTAATTTTTATATTTTATAATTAACTTGTTAGCTCACCATTTTATTTTTTGACCTCAACTCATAGATTTAATATTTGACATACAATTAATTTATAGCAACCTACGCAATTTACTTTTATTTAATTTTACCCCTTAATTTATATAAGTATAGTTTGAAAACTGTTCATAAAAACGTGTATATTTTCCATATTATTTTGATTAATTCATATATAAAATATATATTTATTATAGTTAAGATACCAGTTTTTACTCCAGTTTGATTTTGATTTTATACCGGTTAAACCACTAAACCTTAAATCACTAAAATTTCCGATCTGGTTTCAAAACCTTTCTAAAATGATGCAAGACATTCCTCAGCACGCATTTCGACGACTCCCAAGTGCTCTTATCCAGTGTTTTAAAATGCGTTGGATTGCGCGCTTCGACGCGCGCAATCGCGTGTTTCTCCGTCAAAACGCTCCAACGCGTTTTTTATTTCGCGTTTTATTTTTTTTTTATTTTTTTCTTGTTTAGCGACGGATAAACCGTCGAAATCCGTCGCAAAATAAACTGACAATTCCTAACAATTTTCGTCGAGAAACAGTAGACAATTTCCTGATCTTACAGCCCTAAATGCGTTGTAGATGGGCTTGCTCCGACGTAATTTAACTCAAAAAGCGACAATAATATTTTATTTTAGTTGTTTTTATATTGACTTCTACCGAATAATTAAAACGTATTTGTTTTAAGTAATTTATATAATAAAAATACATACACATATCCAATTTATTCCATGTTTCATGATGATCATAATGACATGCATATATATATTTTTCAATACCAATATACTATTCGATAATTTTATGAATCATTTTAATCGGCTTATTTTAGTAGTACTCGTAGTAAACTGTAACAAGAAAGATTTTTTAATTGTTGGGATTATATAAACTTTTTAATATATAATTCATATATATTTATATTTTAGTTTATAGTCACTTATTTGTACCTTATTTTTTAATTCATTGAATTTCTAAGGATAATATAGATTATTTAGGCCCATAAATACAAAAACGACATAAAAAGTGACCATATTTATATTTATTATATATTATATATAATTTACTGTATTATATTTAGATTATCTGAAATACTCACGCAATGCGCTATGCTATTTTCGCTACGCGCTACCGACACCAAAACGCGACACAGTGCGCTATGCGCATTTTAAAACATTGCTCTTATCTAACAGCTTATCGCCTTACAATGGGCGCGGCGCATAGGGCATTAGTGGAGGTAAAAATAATAAACATGTGCTTTTTTCTTCTTACCTTTAATTTGCATTATGTGGCCATACTAAATAGAGTTCGACGAAAAAAGATTTTTTATTTTTGGTATAATCTTAACTTTACTCAAAACATATACATCTTTGCTCGTTCGGTCGTTAGATTTTTGCAATAAAAAAAATTTATGTATGAATTGACTTTATATCCAAATTGGGTAAGATAAAATAGACGAGAAAACATTGCGACTTGAGGATTTATTTTAATTCTATTTCTGGCAAAGCAATTTTTTTATTATTCTATTGTACAGCTGCGTCGCCTTTGCAATTATCGACGGTTTTGTAGTCGACGATTTCTTGAAATATGCCGAAGGACTTTCGAGCGGAGACCGTAGAAATATAATGTCTCTGATTGTTTACTATACTGTCCTTATGATCTCCATTTTGTTCATATAGAATTAGGGTAAATAAATTTCAGTCCCCGACTGCGTTTAGTTGTCTGTATAAGAATATGTCACACAATTTTATCTCAAGATTATAATATTGACTTTTACATGAGTATATGTTCGCTTTGTAGTATTAAACAACACCATATTTTATTATTATCTTGTTTAGTTTCCAAAAATTTTCTCTTGGTAATATTGGTAAAATTACAAAATTTAACCTTTATACCAACACATAGTTTGTAAATATAATTATTCTTATGAACATCGAAAAATATAAGATACACGTATCATTGTGATCACCATAAAACAAGGAATACTTGGTGTTGTTTATTTAACTTTTGTTGCGAAATGGACAGTGAAACGATATTGAAAATGACCGTAAGGATAAAATGGACACAGGAATTTACGTGAAAAACTCCTTTTTACTTGGGGTAAAAAACCACGGGCGAGGTAGAAATTTTATTACTTGGGTAAGAATAGGGGTTACAACCTTTTCGGAGCAATACCGAACACCCTCTATTTTCTCTCCCTTTTCCCCTTCTTTTCTCTCTTTCTTCTTTTCTTTCTTTGATGTGTTTTCCTTTGCCTTCGTTTGCCTCTATTTATAAGCGGACCTTATTACTAATAGTAATATTATATTATTATAATTAAATAATATTATTACTAAAATAAAAGAAACCATTGGCTTGCACATGGTTTTGTGCAAAACCGTCGGCTGTCAGTTTTATCATATAGTTATATGAAATGACGATTTTATAATTTGGTGGTATGTGAGTATTTTAGTCACTTCTATAAATTATCTTGGACAAATAATCTCACCCAAGCCACTCGGTATATTTATCTTGGATTATTTATTTTATAATGCAGGACCTTTTATTTATAGCTGGCTGACAAGAAAAATAATTTGTCAACTGAACAAGATTTTATAGGATAAAAAAAAAACTCATCTTGCTTTACCCACTTTATCTCACCAACTAAACCCAGCAGTGGTGTATATACACGACCTTTGTGGTTGGTTCGAGTTCCACGTCTATTTATTTCTTATTGTTTAAGATTTTTTTCTAAACATCCGTTCTTTTAAAACTAGTAAATAGAATCATTATTTGTTAAAAAGTGTCATGCATAGACATGTGTTCATATATCATATCACTTTGTTTTATTATATATATATATGTTCATATATCATATCACTTTGTTTTATTATATATATATATATATATATATATATATAAATATTATATATATAACACCACATATAACATAAGCCTTGTTTTACATACCCACTTAGGCCTTCCTCAATGCAAGGTTTTTTTAAGTGGACAAAGTAAAAGACCTATGGCTATAGGTTTTTACCATTGAGAAGGGTGATAGTTTTTTGCTGGGTTTAATACATTAAACCTAATTTTTTACTTTATGCGTAAGCTTTTTCTTTTTTAATTACTTTATTTCCTTTTTATCTATTAATATATATTTATTTTACTAAATATTTAATGTGTTCAAAATTTATTTAAAGTTGAAATTTTATTATGTAATGGAAAAAATAAAAATATATATTTTTTATTTCTTTCGTAAATTTAACAAATTAAATAATATGAAATATAATTATTTCTAAATTATTTTAAAAAATTGGATAAATATAATTGATAAATTAAATAAAATTAAATGAAATTGAGGTGGGTCCCCCAGATATCTCCTTTTTGGATTTATGATTGGGGAGGAGTTTTATTTTGGAGGGAGAAGTTTTTTACTTTTGAGGTAGTGGCACTAAAAAGTCTGCTTTTTCGGAATTTGTATTGAGGAAGGCCTTAGGCATGACACAAGACTTAAAATTTGAAGTGTCATATATTTATATACATATCTATCTATTTATTAATGCCGAACAGCTTAGAATAACTGCTCTCCCGATTTTGGTATGTCAATTAATTTTATATTCTTATTAATGCCGAACAGCTTAGAATAACTGCTCTCCCGATTTTATATTTTTATTTTTATATCCTTATAAACTATTTTTTTATCAAATTTAATTGTGACTCATTTATTCACTATTAAATTTCTAAATGTAAAAGTATATATTTATGTAACGAGGCACACACATTCGAGTGTGCTCAATATACTAGTTTATATAGTGAAGTGAAGCACAAAGATTGGTGCTTCAACATGGACGAGATATGGTGTAAGGTGACACATCTCAAACTTTAATTATCCGAGTGGATAAATAAGACAAAGTATCGATAGAAGTTTTATTCGACAATACATAATACTGACGGGGGTATATTGTTCACCACGAGATAGAAGATTCAACAAAGGGTGATCATTATGGAAACAGTACAGGTGGTGGTGGCGGGCTCTGAGGTGGTGGTGGCGGGCTCCGAGGTGGTGCTGGAGACGACGGAGGTGCTATTGGAAATGGTGGCCTTAGCGGTGGCGGTGGTGGCGGTGGTGGCGGTGGCGGTGGTGGTGGCGGCGGCGGCGGCAGCGGTGGTGGTGGTGGAGGAGGAGGCAACGGACATCTCAGTCTAAATCTTACACATCGTCCATCAGTGTTTGAAATGAGAGATGATGATAGTATTACGGACATTAGGATCCATATTTTTAGAGCTCTCATGACTGCGCTCAACGACTAGACGGTGTAGTTAGTGTTGTAAGAATTGGGTGTGGTGTAGTGCCCCCTTTATATAGTCCAACAAGTCTATTATTTTTAACGTGTTAATTTGTTACCACTTCAATTCAACTAGTGACTTTAATTGCTATATAGTTGACCATGTAGCATTTTGTACTATTGAGTAAAGAAAGAATAGTCAGCTTTGAATAAGGCATGTTGGGCTGCCCTATATGTTTTTGGTCTTCAAATAATACTCCCTTTGTTGAAATATAAGTCGTGGTAATTTCTCTTATATTAGGAAATAAACAAAATCACCCTTAATTAATTATTTTATCCTATTTAACCTAATTAGTTTTATTTAAGATGGGGGTCAAATTGTAAAAGCACATTCTATTTTTCTTGAAAAAAGTAAAATGACTTGTTTAAGAAACAAAAATAGAAGTTTAAAACGACGTGTATTTAGGAACATATGTAATTTAAGGTGATTTGTTACTTTATCTTCCTTTCCAGATTTCGTGAAAGTATTTGAATTGAAACACTTCCTGCATTATTCTTTATGAGATAAATGAATACATTCAATTGCAATTCTTCTCAAGTAAAAAAAATTGAGAAAGTTTAGGTGCCTATGCATTTGGATATTTACTGTTCTTATTGAAAATGTAATAATATAAGGATAGTTTTGATGCACAGATTTCATAGGGGAAAGGTAAGCGCATTGATTCTAATAGCTGTAAAATTAATACGGGATTATTCGTAATGTTCAAAATTAACGAGGTTGATTGTCGAGCAAAATCGATTTTCGGAAATCAAGCCGAAAATAAAAATTAGGGCCGGGAGCTAAATAAATAAGATGGGCCAAAAGATTAGAAAATAAATTATTGGATAAAAAGTAAGAATAGAAGGGCCCAATTTAATTAAAGAAAGACCGAAAGGGATATAAAAAGGGTCCAAATTAAATATTAAAGCCCAAATAAAGGCTTAGATTGGCCAAATGATGTGGGATAAGGATGTGGTTACTTAGGGGCAAAGGAAAACACGTGTGGACATCACCCTTTGCCAACCTCACGTTAAAAATAAATAATATCATCCACAAGTAGAAAACGAAAATAGAAGGAGCATTTTCATTTCAGGCCCCCTTATAATTATCATTTAGGATTCATGCTCTCTTGGCAAAAAAAAAAGTTTTAAGGACCCATTTTCTGTCAGTACCTCTTCATTGCTCTTACATATCAGTATGTTAAAATTCTGTACCACAAAACCATAATTCGGTACCAGTTTATGATCATCTAATACCAGTTTATTTTCTGCAGTACCACTTCATTGCTCTGACATACCAGTATGTTGAAGTTTGTAACACAAAACAACCATTCTATACCAGTTCATATATCTTTCATACCACTTTTTTGCACCACACAAAATGAGTCCTTTAACCTAAAAAATTCTCAAATAGGGTCTGAATAAAATCAAACCAAATGGGACCTGACTTCGAATTGACCCAAAATAGAAAGCAAGAGAGAGAGAGAGAGAGAGAGAGAGAGAGAGAGAGAGAGAGAGAGAGAGAGAGAGAGAGAGAGATAAGGAAGAAGGTGACGAACAAAGCTAGAAGAAAATAAAGGAGAAGATCAACATTCGACAAACTCAAACTTCATGTTGGGAAATCCGGACGTACCGAAATTCCGCCAAAGATCCGTCGCGGAAATATAAAACTGGAGAAAATAACAACAAAAAGATTTAACGTGAAAAATTTTCTATTAACGAAGAGGGAAAAACCACCCGGGCAACAAGGCCGCAGAAAATCCACTATGTGACTATTACAATCACACAATTCTTCTACGCTCGCCTACACCCAAAACCCGAAAACAACAACCCGAAAGTAATTCTACCCGTTAAACCCAAACTCTCACTCAAAGGGAATTTTCATAGAGTTAATTGTTAACACAAATAACTTTCTAATGTGTTGGTGTGCATATAATTCAAGGTATAGGCCTCCTTATATAGGAGAGGAAACCCCCATGACTTATTATTCTATCCGGTGTGGGATAAATAACAAAGGCACAAACATGGGCCTAAGCCCAACAACCTCCACCCTGTGACTTTTTGTCCGTCTTGACACCTTCACGTAGCGAAGATCCGCATGGCTTCCGTCATCATGCTCTACCATAAAAGTATATCCACTTGGAATCGCATCCAAGTATTTCTTCGGCCCATGTCGAAATAACCTTGCTGAAATCTATGGTGCAACTCCAACGCTTGGCTTGCCAGGAAGTTCATCAGCCCTCGACACGAAATTTCCACCACACACCTTGCATCAACGCCAAACCAATGCCCGTGTGTAAACTGTGGACCCACTAATAGTAACACGCCCTCTCTCATGACACTTAGTGACATGCCATAATGACGCCCTTGTCCCTCATAGAAAAACTCATTCGTGGAAAGAGAGACAAAATTAGCGTCTTTCTCAGTATCTCCACTTACCGACTTGGGAGCTGCTTGCCGAACTTGCTCCACCTACAATTTCTTTTCACGTGCCCAGATTGTCCACACGTCCAGCAAATTGCAGCTTGTTTCCCCTTGGAGTTCCTCTTCTTTCCGCCATCGACGAACAAAGCTAGATCTTCCGGTGAATTGTTCCGTCCACCATCTAGCCTTCTCTCCTCCGCAAGAAGTTTACCGGTGACTTCAGAAATACAATCTTCTCCTTCCCATGAATCAAGATCGGCTTCATGTGTTCATAAGATTTGGGCTTTGACCGAGTCTTGTGTGAGTTGACCAACGATTTAATTTTTGGCTTTTGCCCTATCTCTGGTCCAATTATTTTAAATAAAATTATTTTCGGAAATCATTTTAAATTATAATATTTTATACTTTGACTAGGATTTTCGGGTCAACCCATATTTCAATATTTTATGGTTATTTTGGATTTTAAAACGTTTCGGCCTAGGTTGATAGTGCACGAGTTATGTGATATGTGTTACATGTGATTGGTTTGGTGTGCATTTCACGACATGCACAGGAGAGATTGATATACCGTATTTGTACGGTGACGCCTTACGGTGTCGGATGAGTTGGGTAGAGTGACACATGTTGGTCGTCAGGTTTAGACTCGATTGGGCACCTGGTGGGAGATAGGGTTTGCGACACCTGTCAACTCGGGATTGAGCCACCCGAGGTGTGTACCACCGGATATATATTTGTCTCAGTGACGGCAGACAGACGTGAGATACCTGTCTACCCGGATTAGTGGTACACTCCTCGGGGTGTAACACCGTCTGGTTGAGATTGTGTGTGGAAGAGCGACCTGACGCTGCCAGGAGTGGGCTACCGCAAGGTTTATGGCGTATTTTGCCATTGCGCGCATGGATGCCGAGTCTAGCCGAGGCACCTGTTATATGTTGAGATGTGGCGTAGGATCGAGCGTGCATTTTATTATGATGTGAGGATTTGGGATTGGGTTGAGTGCACGCACGCATTGCATGTTTTTACTACCACCTATTGGGCAATTGCTGAGGGTTTTATTTTTGTAGGTAAGACTGAACCTGACACCGATGAGTGTCAGGGTGAGCTGTAGGCTGGCTGGAGGCGGTGACTTCACGGGCTTTTAAAGGCGGCGCAGTACATGGGACGCGACCTGTGGAGAAGCGTAGGGTAGTCGGGTTCAAATTTTTTGGGCTTCGGCCCGATGTATTATAGTGACGCGTTTTGTGAACCCGACTTTATCTTATATATGTTATTATTCACTTAGAAAGTTTTTATTAAATCGGGTCTTCCGCGATTGCGGAAATCCGCAAAAATCACACAACAACTGACTTTTATCAACTTGTTGCTCCTTAGGATTACCTTGCGGAGCACTTGTCATGAGCGCTATTGAATTGTCATAATTGGACCCTGTGCCACCGATTGATCTTTGAGTCTCTTCATTACACACCATTGCAAATACTTGGCCATGTGTTGGGGGGAACATCATCAATATTTGCGACCTAATTGTTCCATAGCACTCGTTTAAGCCCATAAAAAATTGCATCATCTTCAATTGCCCGACAGTGTACTCTTTTGAAACTTTAAGGGCTAGAGACGGCCTAAGGCTGTCAAATTCATCCCACAACTGCTTTAACTTCGAGTAATAGCTCGTTGCAGTGTTTACACCCTGAGTGATGGTGTTAATTTCTCGATACAGTGCATATAATCTTGCTCCATTCACTTTATCAAATCGCTCTTTCAAATCCTTCCACACCATCTCAGCTGAGTCGCAGTAGACAACACCGTGAATTAGCTCTCCTGATATGGATCGGTGGATCCACGACCTAACCAAAGCATTGCATCTACGCCATTGTTGAAACAAAAATTGATTATCTTCAGGCGGCTTACACGTTCCGTCGATAAAACCGATCTTGTTCTTCGCCTCTAGCGCCACGATCATTTCTCGACTCCACACCTAATAGTTTTCAGATCATTCAGTACCTCGATCACCAAGTTCAAATTGGGGGTGTCGGATGGATGTAAGTAGAGTGGATCTTGAAATTCGATAGTGCTTGACAAAGATAGCTTTCTTGATTCTTGATTTTGGTTTAATTTTGGCGATTTGAACGGAGAATTCTGATCGTCGCCATCTTCATCTGATCTCGATGTTTTGGAGAGAAAGAAAAGTAGGGCAGCAGTTTTGTGAAGTCCAAGTGCGCTTCACTTTTTCATTAAATATCTCTGATACCATGTTAAGAAAATAACCAGCATAATTTTACTAATCAAATACCTTTGTTTTGGGGTGATCTTCCAAAACATCACCGTGATCCTCTTATTTACCACTTATCACTGTATTTATTTGATCTAGGTGATGAGTCATCACCGGAATGTTGGATCACCTAGGTGATGAAAATGGGGTGATATTTCATATCTCAGATCACCCCAAAAAACCTAAGTGATCCAACATCACGGTGATGGGGTGACCTATCTAACTTTTTAATGAACGAAAATACCCCTCATATTTTAACATTATTACTTTATATGCCATTATAAAT